>OY979713.1:27473196-28673196 GCA_963855925.1 Inga laurina
GACATATGAGGTGGCTGTTGTGGAGAAAAGCCAAAGAAAAAAAAAACACAGTCGAAGGTGTGTGTACAGCATCGTTGAAGGTGAAGAGCGAGGAATCAAGGTTGAATCGGACAAGTGTAAGTAATTTTCTGAGAAACATAATATTTTTTAGATGAATTGGACTATATCCATCTTATGATCATTGTTCATTTTGGTGTTTATTCCGTGTGGTTCGTTGGGTCAGAAAGGTGCATGAACAGTAAAAAAAATGGGCAATCACGTGGTGTAAGGAAGCTAACTTATTTGGGGTTGTCAATGAGGGGTATGGAGTGACAATGTTGCTAGGATTGTAGATTATTTATGGCAGTTTTGGTTGTGGGTAAGTGGGTTTATAGGTTGAGTGGGATTAAAGGTTCGGACTTGACGTACCTACGGCGGCATCGAATGACAATGGTGGTGGGATTCTGGGTTATTTATGTCTTGGGTCTTGTTAGCTGTGAGAGGGAGCATAATGAAGAGGTTATTGATTTGAAATAGGTAGCATTGAATTGATGTAATGACTGACTGTTGAGTAGGTGCAAGTGAAATGAATGATCTGTAATGAAATAAGCATATATTTACGTGCATGGTAGTTGCTGTCATGACCAAATCTGGTTTGTTGTTAATGTCATTACAGGATTTGTCATTACCATTACTAAACTTGTCATTAGCGTTAATAATAATAGTTAAGGTAATAACTCATTTTGTCACGCAATAACTCGCATAACTTAATAGATGACAAGGAAATAGTGTTGCTCAATCGTTTGTCACATGTTGTTGTAAGTTAGTGATTCTTATCAAATCCATTACAGACTTTGTCAACACCTTTACTATTGTTGTGAATCCCAAAACAAATTCTGTTAAGAGCAGCAGTAAGTTAGTGAATGCCATATATATTGAGAAATGAATGATGTCATGACATGGGTGTGGAGTTGGAGGTTAAATAGTTAGTAAAGGCTTAACATTGTTATTAATTGGGAATAAAGTGATATTATCAAACATATAGATGAAGTAGTCAGTGGTCGAAGAAGGTGTGTTGAGGGGAATTTTTGTAGTGATGAATTTTCATTGGTATGAGACTAACAATGTCATAAAATTTGAAATCTGAATTCTTTGTTGCAAGTAATCATGCAAGATGACATCAAATATTCAAGCAACACCTTCTTTAAAGTTACTGATATGTTTTTTCCACATTGGGGGGGAGTTTGTAAGTAATGTTGAAGGTGAAGATAAATATAGTGGTGGGAGAGTGAGGGTAAAATCAATGAAGGAGGGGATGAGAATTGAAGAATTGAGGGTAATGATAGGAGAATGGTTTGGTGTAGATGGGCATATGTGTGACATTAAATACACTTTGAGGTTTGATGAAAAGATATTAGTAGATCTCATCGATGATTCTGAAATGGAAAATCTGTTTTATTATAATGATAGCAGTGCACATGTGCATGTAGCATGCAAAAGAAGTGATCATGAAGAAAGGGCCATGGATGACATAGAAAGGCAAGTGTCAGTTATTTTGGTTACGTAAAAAGTTAATTGGTATAGTGTTAGTGGTAATATGTATTCACAACACTTGTTAATATCCATGCAGGGTTGATGAATTATTGGGAGCTGTGGAGCAAATGTCGTACATTGATGAGGATGTGTGTTATGGATTGAATGATGAATGTGTAGAAAATGAGTGCAATGCAAGACCTCTTCTTAGCCTTCTTAGCCTTCCATGTAGAGTTGAGAGCGCCCCAACACCGATACCAGAGATGAGCTATAAGAAGTGGAAGGATTTGTTGGTAGGAGTAAATCAGATGTTTACACATGCGGATGATTTCAAGAAGGTGCTGCACAAGTTCAGTATTGCGCACAAATTTGAGTACACATATGTGAAGAATTGTAGAGATTATGTGTACGTTAGATGTAAGGTTGAAGATTGTAAAAGTATATAATTTTTATTCTTAATTAAAATTTTTGTTGATTTTTAAAAAATTGTAATTTTTACAAAATTAAAGAATTTTTACAAAATTAAAGAACGTGTAATTTTTTTTCTATAGATATCTATTCAAGTTTTCAAAAATGAAAATTGAGAAAAATTTTGTTTAATTCAATGAAATTTAGAATTTTGTATTATTTTTAAAAATAGAATGTGCGAGAGAATGTAGGAGGGACTGTAAAAGATTTCATTCAATTTTATATTTTTGTATTTGGTCCTTCTAAATAATTATAATTTTTATTATCCTTATTAATAAATAAATTTTCCTCTAGATCCTTAATTCTAATTTTCCCTATTTTTTTCCTTATCGTCCAAATGAGAATCATAATACTTCTTGAAGTAATGTTATTTCCTGCTCTTTTTATATATATATATATATATATAGAAGGGAAAGCAGTAAAAAGTAAAAGTAAAGGTAGAATGAAACAAATACAGTAAAAAGAAATTAAGTAATCTCACTTTCATCTAGAAGAAGTTCGGTAGATTCCTTCGATAGGATTTTTAATCAAAGTTCAATGCTTAAAGCTTTTTTTGCGAAAACGTCTGCTATTTCATTTTCAGCGCGATCAATATTCATCGACTCCACTTTCTAGTCATGTCTCATCACCTGTTATATCTCAAATATTAAGTTCATGTCTCCATGCAATTCTAGTTGTTTGGCTCTACTCAACATGACCACCTCGCTCGTGTCACATAGTATAACCTCACATGACAGAAACCCTAATCCCAAGCTCGACAGAGTCCCCATATACACATTCATACCTCTGCAACCAAGCAATTAGCTCCTTCAACTTTACACATGGTCGATTCTACAATAGAACTATTTGGGTTGTTCAGAATGCCACCACAGGTTGCCTTCAATTCATGAAAATATGACTAACTTTATGGATCTTAAGGAGTTGTAGTAGTCGTCAATTTTCAATTTCTCAGGAACTCACAATGACAGAACATGAAGACTCTAATCTTTTCTACACCTCTCCATTTTCAAATATCTTTATAAACATTGCTATATGTGTCGCACGATTGAGTGTCACTACTAAAAAAGAGGGATTTAACAGCGCCCCTTTTTCGGCGTTTCTTCAAAGAAGCGTTATAGATAATAGTTTAAAAAAAAAAAAAAAGTTCAGAAGCTACGGTGCTTCCTAATATAAACTCCAAAGCTTAGTGTTAGGCTTGTGCGGCGCTTTCCTTTACAAGCGTCATACAAAACATTTATTTAAAAAAAAAAAAGGAAAGCCCAAGCTACGGCGCTTCTCTAGAAAGTGTCATAACTGGGTTAATTTCTTAGCATTTTTTTTATTTGAAAAAAAAAACCTTATCCAGCGCTTAAAAATAAAGTGTAAGATAAGGGTGAGAGTAAGTCAAAAGGATATTATTATTCAGAATCTTGTGTTGTAGTAAGTCAAAAAAGAAATCACCTGCTTCATTCTTGAGTTCCAAAAAAAAATTTGGCCCTTAACTTATGCTTGATTATGAAGCGCCGGTTAAAGCCAATCTTAACCGGTGCTTAATAAGGCCTTGAATATTGAAGAGGCCTTAACCGGCGCTTGATTAAGGCCAAATATATTCAAGGTGGCCTTGAATATTCAAGGGGACCTTGAATATAAAATACATGGCACCATGTGGGTGCCTTGAATATTCAAGCGACCCACGTGGTGCCTTGGGCACCACATGCCAGCCTTGGATATTTTAAAACACCATGTGGTGTCTTGATATATTTAAGGTTTTTTTTAGGTTTTTTTTTTTTAAATTAGGAAGCTACGACGCTTTGACAAAAAACGTTGTAGTTTATTTACAACCTGCTATTTAATTTTCACCTCCCGTTATTTTTATTTGCATTTTCATCTTCCTGCATTCTTTCTAGCTCCTCCATTTTTCAGAAGTCTGTTGCAGTACAAAGCTTCCTTTCCCATATTTTTTTTCCTTGGCTCAGGCTCTTTCAAAATCTCCCTAACATGTAAGTGTTTTTTCCTCAATATTTGGTTTAGTTTTTCTTTTTTAGTTAAAATCTGTTTTTCAGGTATTTAGTTGAAGTGTCAACTCTATCTTCTTGAACTTCTTATATATTGTAAGTTTTTTAATTTTTGAGCTTACAAATATGATAATACTTTGTTTAATTTGTTCTGTGTATGATTTTTATATAGTATTATGAAGATTAATGTTGTGCCCAATTGACTGACGAACAAGTGGATGAAATCATTCAGGAATAGTGTGAATATATGGTTGGGCAATTAGTTAATATTTAGGTATGCACGTTATATTGTTTCTTTGCCTTTTTTCGTGTTGTTTATTTTCTTAAAATTAGTTGTACAATTACATTAATTGTAATTAAATATATCTAGTTCTGATTTTATGAATTAGTTATGTATTATTTTATTCTGATTTGGTTTACTTTTTTTCTATTCGTATTGTAAATTGCTGTGTATTTTAATTGGCTGAGTTCAAGGAAACAATTATATAAAATAATTAAAAAAATTATTACCTCCTACGGCACTTCTCCCAAAAAGCACCGCAGGAGGCCCCTAAAAAAACACAAGCTGCGGCGCTTTCAAAAATTCAAGAAGCGTCGTAGCTTACTTTTACGACACTTAGGAAGTGTCATAGTATTCAGAAGAATAAGTGCTATTTATTATATTTTTTTATAGTAATGTCTCTATCAAACAATAGGCACTTTTCACATAGAAGAAAACGTTACTTGGGTTTAGAGAAGCTAGTTTTTGAAAATGCCAGGCACCACAAGCAACCCATTCTACAACTTTACTCTGCTCCTCCTCGTGTCAGAGGTGTGGCTTGTGAGACATAATTCCTTGATAGTTTTATCAGGAAAAGACCATTTATGAGTAAAGGAACTCACCAATTGTCCAGATATGTCACCTCATACCCATTTCAATGATGTCTTGTTGCTGTGGAATAAACTTCCATAGAGCGGAATCTCCCATTCACCACTTTGTCTTCATTCCTCAACATACACCTTTCGGTCTTTAATATAAGACTCAATTAATTTTTTTAGAGAGATTAATGAAGTTAAATATATTACTTTAAAGCATTTAAATTTATCATTTTTTCAAACTAATTTGTATGACTTATAAACTGATATATAACCTAATTATATACAAATATAATATGTTAAAGTAATTTATTTAGTTTCCTTAATCTCTCCAGAAAAAAATTAATTGAGTCTCATACTATTGGGGGGATTATTTATTCAAATAGGAACTTCAGCCCACAGCCCTTTGGATCCATTAACAAGTCTCCATGAAATAGGAAAATACTTACATCAAGTTCATTATATCCATTTCGTCAAGTTCTCTAATTACATGTGACCACATGTCCTATTTTTGAATTATTATTAATTAACTATAAATCCAAATGCAAAAATAGGACACATGATCATGTGTGATTGAATAACTTGATATAATGGATGTAAAAAACTTGATGTAAGTATGGTCCCATGAAATATTGGCCCCACATGCACGATTGAAAAAGATAATATTTTGACACCCGGGTTAAGTTGTATTTTGATTCTGTTTGGTGGCTTTGGTCCTGTTCCTGTTGGCTATGTATGGGTTGTTCGTTTTTTATGGTATAAGGAGAGCTGAGGGAAAATGAGGGAAGTAAAAAGTTTTGAGTTAGATTTAAACAAAATTAAAGAAGTGAGGCTAAATGCTTTTAATTATTTTTTTATTCTTTTATCTTACATATTCTTTTTAATGAAATTTATAACTCCACTTCTCCAATTTTTTAACAACAAACTCATAAAATTTGTTCCTCCCCTCCCCTACTCTCCAATTCCCTCTTCGCTGCATGTTGGCTTTATGTCTGTGTTAATTGTAGATTGGGCTTATATGGGTCTTCAATTTGTTAAATCTTGTGATGGAACCCAATATTATTACTGTATGTTACAGAATACATGTCCAAAAACAAAAGTAGTATGTGTGTACCATCTTGAGTATGCTTTCATTAAAGTTGCCATTAGTTGGAGCAACTTCGATAACATGTGCCATATGAAACACTAGTATATGACAATCTGTTTTGGTCAAAAATAACAAAATTATTTCTGTGCAATTGTTTGTTGACATTTTCAGACTCTGATGACCTCAATGCTACTGAAACAGAACTATTTCCTCTTATTATTAAACTGAAACAAATAACAGATGTGCGAAGCAATAACCGATTCGACCAAAACAACAACTCAATGATGGATAATTGTCCATTAAGATTAACACAACAACGCAATGATGTAAAGACTTCCCCGTCTAAAAACAAACGATTATTTTTTTTAAAAAAATCACAAATTCAGCAAAAGATCAATTATTGGAAGTGAAGAATTGGCTAATTAATGTAGGGCATATGCTTCACAATTAGCCACATCAGAATGTGCATGCAGATAGAGAGTCAGAAATCATATGATGAACGTCCTGACGACTGTCTTTTACCAGTAAAAAGTCGACACGTAATGTGACGGCTGACGCTACCGTGGACCCGGCTACAGTGAACACCACTCGCAATCCATACTCTTGGATTGGATTATGCCATAATGGCATAATGCAGATATGAAAATAAATAACGGCGCGTCACCGAGCTACGAACCTACGGAGTTCAGCTGTTATGTGCTAAAGTAAAACAAACAGTTTTAGGATTTTAGTGTTTATCGACATCGTAAGGCCACAGTCCAAAACATGCCATTACACTCCAATTCTGGGTAACAAATCCAAGTTCTGGTACATGCATTTCTCTGGTTTTTTTATTGTTGATATTTTTATCATTTTATCATAGTTTTATAAAACATCAAATCTTCCCGCTTTTATTTAAAAAAAACTAGAGAGAATTTGCATATTCTCATATTAAAAGGATTTATATTCTTCAATTCAAAAAGACCAGATGTTAGGAAAAAAACCAACACAGACACTCTAATAATGAGTGTTTGAATTAGCTTATTACTGCAGGGGCAATTTTATCATCAACGACAATATCCAATACCCTATTTTTGTTTACATAGCAAAACTGAATAAAAGGTAAGCACAATAGACCCTCCCTCCCTCTGTTCGTTTTTGTAATATAAGATTCTTGGTATGTCGCGTTTCTTTTTATAAGATAGGATTAGAGAACGTCTGAAAAAATTTTTTTGTAAACTTCTGATTTTACACTCACTTGATTATAAAAATCACCTATCTCACTATTGCATTTAATTCTCATGTTTGACTAACAAAGCATTTAATATAACATGTTCTTTCTTTTCTACATAAATAAGGGCATTTTTGAAAAATAAAATTTATTTTTTACATATTTATTACTCCTAGCTAATTTTAATTGCCTATTCGAACAACGTAATTCGGTTAATTCTATCTTATAAAAAGAAATCGAGGGAGTATCAAACTCAAAAGGCCAATTTTAAATGTGAGCGGATGCGAAGATTTTTGAAGGAAGAAGATTCGGTCTCTTGTGGATTCTAGAAAGCATTGAAACATCCATGGAAGAGAAGAGGTGATGTCAAGAAAGGAAGACATCTTTGATGCAAAATTGTTAGTATTACTGGATTAGACCTATTGAAATTGAAAGAATGACAAAATTATCTCTAAATAAAGATGTGTTGTGTTTAAATAAATAAATAAAATACTGTTTGCCAAAAAAAATTAATAAAATACCCAAGATTCAATAAGTAATAGTGATTAAATTGATGTGGCATAAATTTCATTAAATTTAACTGTTATTTCAGTGGCACGTGGTTGGTAGTCAAGATTTGAAAGATGAAGGTGTGGAATTTAAACTTGGGTTAAGTTGCGTCTTGTACCATAAAGTATTTTTTTTTAGGCGCTTCAAATATCATACAGTAATTTGTTGTGTGTCCAAAAGTTTAAAGTATTTTCTCAGATCTATTCATTACTGTAAAGTTTTCCTGAAAAAATACTTTATGGAGCTAGATGTAATTTCACTTAAATGATTTTTTGCGAGTTAACGGTAAGGTTTAAATTTTTCCTAAAAAAATATTTTAAGGGGAAAATTTTTCCTTAAAAAATTAATATTTTAAGGGTAAAATTGGGCTACAAAATACTTTTGGGTACTAGATACACATATAAAAATATTTCAAGATACTGGACTTACCACAAATTACTTTAAAATATTGGACGTATATGAAAAGATACTTTAGATGATAAACACTCTATAACCTTTTAAACGTCTCTAAAAATGAGGGGGTTATATGCTTTGAAAAAGGAAAAAAAAAATTATAAGAATGAGGCAAGAGAGCGAATGATGTACATAACTTATTTTTAATAAATTATAAAAGACTTTAAATTTTTTTAAAATTATATAATTTTTATTTTTAATTAAAATTTTTGTTGATTTTTAAAAAATTATAACTTCTACAAAAATTAAAGAATGTGTAACTATTTTTTCCATAGATATCTATGCAATTTTTCAAAAATGAAAATTGAGAAAAATTTTGTTTAATTGAGTGAAATTTAGAATTTTGTATTAGTTTTAAAAATAGAATATGGAAGGAAATGCAAAAGATTTCGTTAGGGGCATTTTACTATTTTCAATTTTATATTTTTGTATTTAGTTCTACTAAAGAATTACGGCTTTCATAGTCCTTATTAATAAATATATTTTCCTCTAGGGCCTTCATTCTAATAATCCCTATTTTTTTTCTTCATCATCCAAATGAAGATCGCAATACTTCTTGAAGTAATGATTTTTCCTTCAATTCTTCTTTTTTTAATATAGAATGGAAAGCATTAAAAAGTAAAAGTAAAGACAGAAAGAAACAAATACAGTAAAAAGAAATTAAGTAATCCCACTTTCATCCAGAAGATGTTCGGTAGATTCCTTCGATAGAATTTTTAATGCAAGTCCAATCCTTAAAGCCTTTTTCGCTAAAACGTCGGCTATTTCATTTTCAGTGCAATCGATATTCATCAACTAGTCCACTTTCCAGTCACGTCTCATTACCTGTTATAGCTCAAATATCAAGCTTATGTCTTCATGCAATTCCAGTTGTTCGGCTCTACTCAGCATGAACACCTAGCTCGAGTCACAATATAACTTGCATGACGGAAACCCTCATCCCAAGTTCGACAAAGTCCCCATATACACATTCATATATCTGCAACCAAGCAATTAGCTCCTTCAACTTTACACAAGGTCGATTCTACAATGGAACCCTTTGGGTTTTTTCATAATGTCACCACAACCTGTTGGCTTCGATTCATGAGAATATGACTAACTTTATGGATCTTAAGGAGTGGTAGTAGTCGACGATGTTCAATTTCTCAGGAACTCACAATGACAGGACATGAAGACTCTAATCTTTTCTACCAGATATCTTTATAAACATTGCTATATGTGTCACACGATTGAGTCTCTATCAAATAATAGGCACTTCATTGGTCTCATCCCATGCCATCAAATCCTTCCCCACATATAAACCATAGGTGTAGCATGGAGATTAATTTTTGGCATTCATTACTTGGGTTTAGAGAAGCTAGTATTTGAAAATCCCAACACCACAAGCAGCCCATTCTACAACTTTGCTCTGCTCCTCCTTGTGTCAGAGGTGTGACTTGTGAGACATCATTCCTTGATGGATTCAGCAAAAGACCATTTATGAGTCACCAATTGTCCATTCCAAATATGTCACCTCATACCCATTTCAATGATGTCTTGTTGCTGGGGAATAAACTTGGGAAAATTACATGTCCCATGCAAGAGAGAAAAAATGAAAAAATTGTTTTTTGAAATCTCAAAATGAAAAAATGGTTCCAAGAACTTGTCAGTGAAGGCGCTGATGTTACCAATGATTCGCATACTTGATATTATCAATGAGACTATTTTTTTTTTTTATTTTGAGATTTTAAGGGATCATTTTTTTTATATTTTCTCTTGTTTGGGACCTAAATATAAGTTTCCCAATAAACTTCCATAGGGCAGAATCTCCCATGCAGCACGTTGTCTTCATTTCTTAACACTTTCATGTCCTGAATACAAGATCCAGTGAATTTTTTAGAAAGATTAATGAAGTTAAATAGATTACTTTAAAGTATTTAAATTTATTTATTTTTTAAACTTATTGCCTAACTTATAAACTGATATATAACATAATTATTATACACAAATATAATACGATGAAATAATTTATTTAGTTTCTTTAATCTTAAAATAAAAAAGCTAACTGAGTCAAATACCATTGGGGGATTATTTATGCACAAGAACTTCAGCCCACAGACCTTTGGATCCATTAACAAGTCTCCATGAAATATGGGCCCCACATGCACAATTGAAAGAAGATAATATTTTGAAACCCAGGTTAAGTTGCATTTTGATTCTGTTTGGTGGCTTTGGTCCTGTTCCCGTTGGCTATGTATGGCTTGTTCGTTTTTAACGGTATAAGGGGAGCGGAGGGACAGTGAAGGAAAGAAAACAAATTTTGAGTTAGATTTTAAAAAAAAATTAAAGAAATGGACTTAAAATTTTTTAATTAATTTTTTATTCTATTATCTTACATATTCTTTTTATTAAAATTTTATAACATCGCTTCTCTAATTTTTTAAAAACAAACTCATAAAATGTGTTCCCCCCCCCCCCCCCCCCCAACTTCGATAACATGTGCCATATGAAACACTAGTATATGACAATTTTTTTGGGTCAAAAATAACAAAACTATTTCTGTGCAATTGTTTGTTGACATTGTCAGACTCTGATAACCTCAATGCTACTGAAACAGAACTATTTTCTCTTATTATTAAACTGAAACAAATAACAGATGTGCAAAGCAATAAATTCGACCAAAACAACAACACAATTATGGATCATTGTGGATTAAGATTAAAGAACGGGTTTTTACCTCAAAACCCCCCAACTTTACTGCAGGGGCAATTTTGTCATCAACGACAATCTCCAATACCCTATTTTTGTTTACATAGCAAAACCGAATAAAAGGAAAGCACAATAGACCCTCCCTCCCTCTGTTCGTTTTTATAAGATAAGATTCTTGGCATGTCATGTTCTTTTTTATAAGATGGGATTAGAGGATGTCTGAAAGTTTTTTTTCTATGTAAATTTTTTATTTTACACTCACTTAATTATCAAAATCACCTATCTCATGTTCTTTCTTATGTTTGACTACCAAAGTATTTAATATAACATGTTCTTTCTTTTCCACATAAATAAGGGCATTTTTGGAAAATAAAATTTATTTTTTTACATATTTATTACACCTAGCTAATTTTAACTACCTCTTTGAACAACATAATTCGGCTAATTCTATCTTATAAAAAGATACGGAGGGAGTATCAAACTCAAAAGGCCAATTTTAATAAGTGTGAGCGCATGCGAAGATTTTGAAGGAAGAAGAGACAGTCTCTTGTGGATTCTAGAAAGCATTGAAACATCCATGGAAGAGAAGAGGTGATGTCAAGAAAGGAAGACGTCTTTGATGCAAAATTGGTAGTATTACTGGATTAAACCTATTGAAATTGAAAGAACAACACAAATTATCTCTAAATAAAGATATGCGTTGTGTTTAAATAAATAAATAAAATACTGTTTGCCAAAAAAATTAATAAATTACCCAAGATTCAATAAGTGGCATAAATTTCATTAAATTTAAATATCATTTCAGCGGCAGGTGGTTGGTAGTCAAGATTTGAAAGATGAAGGTATGGAATTTAAACTTGGGTTAAGTTGCGTCTTGTACCGTAAAGTATTTTCTTAGGTGGCTAAAGTATCATATAATAATTTGTGGTTTGTCTAGAAATTTAAAGTATTTTCTCAGGTCTATTCATTACCTTTAAAATTGTTCAATGGCTAGGTTTAAATTGCTCCTAAAAACAATAATTTATGGGCAAAACTTTTCCTTAAAAAATCAATATTTTTTAAGAGCAAAATTGGAGCACAAAATACTTTTGGGTACTAGATACATATGTAAAAATACTTCAAGGTACTAGACCCACCACAAATTACTCCCTCCGGTCCTAAATGTAAGACAAAGTTGATTTTTTTTTTTGAGAGATTAAGGAAACTAAATAAGTTACTTAATTATATCATATGTTGTGTATCCTTAGATTATATATCAATTTATTAGTCAAATTAATTAGTTTGGAGAAAAAATAAAAATAAAAATACTCTATCTAAAGTAATTTAATTAGATTTCTTAATCTCTCCAAAAAAAAAAAATCAACTTTATCTTATATTTAGGATCGGATGGAGTACTTTAGAATGTTAGACATACCTGGGAAAATACTTTAGGGGCCGGGGCTAGACACTCTTTAACCCTTTAAACATCTCTAAAAATGAGGGGGGTTATATGCGACTGATCTAAAGTTATAGGAGGTTATGTGTATTTTGGCAAATAAAAATTTATTAAGTTCCTCTCACCAATTAAATTTCTCATGGAAGCTTTTCTTTAATTTTCTCTAATTTATTATTTAATTTTTCCTTTATAAACATAAATTATTAGGTACTTTATTTTATTGGTTAATTATTAATTTATTTATTCAATTTATTGAATATTAAATAAATGATTATTATATAGTTTATTAATTATTAATGAATCATATACATGTTGATTTGTTTTTATTTTTTATTCATTTAACTTTATTCTTCCAGAAAGTTTTGAAAAACGGGAAAAAAAATTATAAGAAGGAGGAGGCAAAAGAGAGAATGACAGGTAACCAATGGTCCCATGCCCTCTTCCATTTGTGACAACAGAAAAGGGGAACAAATTATAAGAGGAGAATGATGTACGTAGTCCATGGTCCCAGGCCCTCTTCCAATTGTGACAACCGAAAAGGCCAAAAACTCGTGGCCCCATCAATTGTAGAAGTGATGAGGATTAGGCAGGATACTCATAGTGGAAACAAGGATTTGCCTTCCATTCTTAAATTCTGTTATATTATATTATATTAACTGCAGAAGTAAGTATTATTTAATTGTCTTTCATATTTATTTATGTATATTTATCAACAAAGCAACGTTTCACATGTTTATTTTCCGAGCACTATTCCGACAATGATTGTAGCCGTGATAATGATCAAGATTAGGGTTACACTGAACATCATGAGCGCCGCCTCTGCTACCGCCACCATCACCGATGGAAGTCCTCAACAAAACAGTACACAAAAAGCAAAAACATACACATACATCCCATTCCTGGCTTAAAGTAATAATGCATAAGAAAAAAAAGTTTTATATACAAGCTGCTACGAGAAATTAAAGGCAAAGCCATGATTCCGTGTTTTTACTAATATATATTTCTAACTTTTTATTTGGAACAAACCAGAAATAAACAAAGCCTGAAACAGCACACAAAACATATAATAACCCCAATGCCTGACATAAAGTAGTAATATGCATAAAACAAATAAAACCGTGTTCAGAAGTACGTAGGTGGAGCTTGATCCATTCTTGCAGACATCAAAAACATATAGTGAGGTGGAATTAAGCACCGTCACGTTCGCCAGAGCTGCGTCTGTCACTACGCGGCGGCGGCGATGGTGGTGCTGCGGCCACCATGGTGTAACCAGAGCCTGGACCAAGGTTATAGGCATTGTTGGGAGGGGTGGCAGGTGTTGATGATGAAACATAAGGAGGGAGTGCGTAGGTAGAGCTTTGCCAGAGTTCATTGGACCTGAGGCTGTGGGTTGTGGAAGGCCCTCTTGATGAAGAAACGTAAGGAGGGAGTGCGTAGGTAGAGCTTTGCCAGAGTTCATTGGACCTGTGGCTGTGCGTGGTGGAAGGCTCTGTTGATAAAGAAGCATATGGGGTCTGTGCGTAGCCGGAGCGGCTCAGCTCACTGACTCCATTGCCATTAGCAGTAATCCCATTGGAGAACGCTATGTCATCCATTCTTCTTTCCTTGAGAAACACAGAAGAAGCTTGAAGGGAAGTTGAAAGTTAGAGAGAGAGAGGGGGGGGGGGGTGGGAAGTGTGGAGAAGAGAAGGGAGTGAGTGGAGAATATATAAGAAGAAGGAAGAGAGAAATCAAAAGGAACAACATAATGGTGGGTTTGAGTTGGGAATGAGAAAGCTATGTCATCATGCGCGGTTTAATTTGAGCTTTTCTTAACATGTACCACCCAATCTAGCTTTAAAACTAAAAGGGGCCTCTTGTATAAGCCAGTCCTCTACCATTCCAAACAAAATTAGTTCGTGTGGGTTTATTTTTCATTTATTCAATGAATTTTTTTATATAAAGACAAAATGATATTAAATAAGCCAATTTTTACAAGTTATATTCTCCCTCCAATCTATAGGACATATTTATCTAATTTTATTAGATTAAGAAAGTTAGTTATTTTCTAAAATATCTTAGTCATTTTCTTTAATTTCTATATTCCATTTCCTCCTTAATTATCATTGAGGGAGTATCAACAGGGTAAATTAAAAAAAAATTGAGAAATATAAAAAAAGATGTCTCATATTTAAGACTAAAATCAAATTTTTTTAATACATCTTATATTAAGGACCGAGAGAACACAAAGAGATATAGAGCATGTTTAAGCACCAAAAAATGCATTAAAAGTTGACTAAGATCCCTAATGTCATTAATTACTTGAATGGTCCAAGAGCAAACGATGGAGTCCATCCATTTTTGAGATAATGCTATTATATTACA
Source organism: Inga laurina (assembly GCA_963855925.1). Taxonomy (NCBI): domain Eukaryota; kingdom Viridiplantae; phylum Streptophyta; class Magnoliopsida; order Fabales; family Fabaceae; genus Inga; species Inga laurina. The sequence continues at coordinate 27,487,812 of OY979713.1, forward strand.
CTGGGACCCAGATGATGCTAATGAGTATGAGAGAGAACGCATTCCCATAGTGGAAAGTGGAACTATGGATTTGCCTTCCACTCTTAAATCGGCGGTAGTATTATTTAATTGTATTTCAACAGAATCTTGAAAGTTCAGGTTGGTGCAAACTGACTAAACGTCACAAAAAAGTCTTGGAAAAGGTCCGCTATAATTAGCATTTTCTTTTCAGCTGCTTTATTAGTCATGTCCTTTATATATATTCGGGATTCAAACTTCTGTGTAGATTTTATGGGCCCAACTTTGTGGACTTCTAGTATCAACGAGACATTCTGGTCAACAAAAAACTAGACATATTAGGTACATGAATTTAGCTTTAATCATGAATAAGGAAACAAACAAGGATGTTTGCTTTATTCTGAATAATGCTCGGGGCATGTCCATAGTTAATGCTTAATGCCCGCCATGTGTTTGCCTTTTTTGTCTCTGTGGTAATTTATTGGATTGCGGGTGGGTTATGTTTTGATTGCCAATTTATTGGAAAAGCATTATATATATATATATATCATAATTGCTGTTGAGAGATGAGAGATGTCTTTTTAGTCCATCGTAAAAGTTTCATACATTTCATCATCATCATCATCTTTTGCAGTGGTAGTTTACTTAATTCTTAGAAGCATGAGAATTTCAATTTGAAATTTGAGGTTTCTGAATGTCAAGAGTTTTTCTGTAGTTATCTGATTCAATATTGTATTTTTAACTACTATTAATTCCCATAATGAATTGTGTAAAAATGAGATTACTTAATACCAATTAGTCAAAAGCATGACATATGAACTCTGATTTCTAATTGGTTGGAGAAAAAAGTCATGTGGTTTTGCCCCCATGTTGACACTTCATTATATCACTTGTGATCGCTGCTTGTCGACATTTAATTAATTAATTTGAGATGCTATTGGATGATTCATGAGAAATTTACCGTATCTGTATATCTATTTATTTATTTGGCTTGTGGACACCACTGTTGAGGCTTCACTATAGGTTTTGGTACCACTAATATTTTTATCGAAAGTGTTTCGGCTTTCACTCTAATTGCATGTATGGATAATACTCTGATTTTTTTTTAGGTGAAAATAATTCTCTGATTTTTCAAATGTCAGCTGATTTGAAGGCTTGATTGTGTACCTTAACTACTGTTGATATTTTGTTTTGGTGGGATTGTGGGAATGCTTCCACTTTTCCTTTATTATATTATAATTGCTGTATAGAGATCAGAGATGTCTTTTTGGTGCATAGCAAAAGTTTCATATCCAATTCATCCTTATCATCATCATTAATTTGATTCAATTTTGGTTTCTAACAGTCAGAGTTTGTCTGGAGTTATCTGATTCAATTTTCTATTTTTAACTATTAATTCCCTTAATTAATGAATTGCGTAAAAGAGATTACTTGTTGCCAATTTAGTCAAAGTATTGTTTGTGCATAAACTAGTGGGGCAATATACTTTTTTTTTTTTTTTGCCAGTCCATATATGATATACTTACTTGTGCTGTTTGTTGACCAGTATGTGTTTTTTCTTTTTTAATATTTTTTTATTTTCCATCCGTAATGGTAAAATGAAGCTACAATAATTCTTAGAGTCATTTAATATGTTCATTTCCCCTCTCTAGATTAATCTTCTGATTCTTCTTAGTGATCAAAAGTCTTAATTGACTGATTTGACCGTATCTTTGCGTCTTGGGGTCAAATACAAGAATTTTAATCCAAGAATTGCAGTATAATGTAATACTCGGGTCGTCTCTCTTTTCTTAAGGAGCCTTTAATTGAATCCTAGGTAATACTAAATGTCATGTAAAAAACAAATTCAATAAAACAAGGGAAAATTGATTTTTGGGTTTTTCTTGTTAAAAAAAAATAAAAAAAAATAAAAGAAAATACAATTTAATTAAATATATAAATAAACACACCACTCAAATTAATTTAAATCATAGGCAAAGTCTATATATAAATCCCACAACACAAATTTAATCACACATTATTCAAACAAAATATTGGAATAGGAAAAATAAAAAACAAAACTCCCCTGATTCTCAGATTCCATGTTCACGCAAGTCAAAAGTTGCAATATGCATGATGATGTCAGCATACATGTATGATGATGTCATCATGCATATATCTAATGAACGAACTGCAACACGAACTGCAACACGTATTGAAGCATTTCTCATTCGCAGATGGCTCTAGGTGGTGTAACTCAAAATTTCAGCTGCCTCAGTTTCTACAACTCGGACTAGTGGTTGATGATGAAGAGCTCGCCGGAATTGAGGAAGAGAGTGATGAGAGATCGCCGGAAATAGGGGCCGGAAAACTGCAAAACTTTGCCGGAAAATTGGAAACAACACGGGAGTCACAGAAAAACCGATGGAAAATGATGATGCGGTATTTGCATGATGAAAGGGCGATGGTAGGAAGAAAATAAGACACAACGGAGGAGAAAATGGTTCACAAGAAATCAAGCTTCGCCGGAAGTGGGGGCCAGAAAACTGGAATAGTTCGTCGGAAAATGTAAAACTTGTTGAATTATCACAGAAAGGAGATGAGGGTGCTGCACTTGTAGTTTTTGATGGCTTTTGGTGGAGAAGACTGAAGGTGATGGTAGTTGGGATGAAGGAGCTGCTGGACTGTGAACAAGATGATGGTGTGGTGATGAAAATGAAGAACGTGGTGGTAAGGAAGGTGCAGAGGCTGGTAAAGGTGAATGGTGGTGATGAAGGGAAGAGGTCGGTGGTGTAAGTGGTGACCTCGTTCTTACTTCAACTCCCCGTTCTGTAGTACCTTGGCAAAAGAAAATGGAAGAGGAAAATTGAAGAAGGAAGAGCTGCAGTTGCAGTCGGGATGCCTTCATGGTGGTGAAGATGGGGTATATATAGTGAGATTGACGCTGTCCATTTCCCTTCACCAACCATGTTAGGTGCAGTCTGAAAGCAAACTGCAACACAAATCTTTCCGTGATATGCGCGCATGTGATTTCTTCATATTCCAGAAGCTCAATGAAAACCCCCCCAGATTTTGCTTTTCTGTCGGTTTGAATGTTGAATTTGTGGCTTGGGTATTGTTCTGTAATTTTCTCCAATAAATTTTCCTCATGAAAAAGCTGATGGGTACTTTTCTGTAATTTGCTCTGGCCCTTTTCTGTAATTTTCCTTGTCTTCAAAATATTAATTCAGACTCCAAAACTCACCAATTGTGTCCCAAAACATCTGCAATGCAAAATTAAGCATAAGGTAGTATTAAAAGTTCAAGAGATCATATGTATAAATATTTAATAATTATGGTCATTTTACCCTTTTATTACAATTAATTCAATACAAATGCCTCTAATTAAAATGAGTACTTAATCATGCGATAATGTCCTGGAAAATACATTAAAAGTCCCTATTTAATTAATTAAAAATATATAAAATTATGGTTAAATCATTGACGTCTAATTATTTAACTTCATAAAAAGTGGGAAAACAATAACACCTTCATTCATATTCTTAGAATAACTAGCTCTTTATAACATTAGGTTTAAGAATAGTAACAATAGTTAATAAGTATATATAAAAAGAAAGAAATAAATTTTATTTAACTGACTATGGCCACCGCCACCTGCCACCTTCCACGATGTTTAAATTTAATCTTTGGTGATGTTTCGTACTTTAATTTCAATATTAATATATTAGTGAGATTGTGCGAATTTGGATATCATCAACTAATTTAGTCTAGTTAATTCATCGGTATATAAATGAAATTGTTTTTTTAATACCAACAAATTACTGGTTGATGTAATAAGCAAGATCAATCTCCATAAATAAAACAATACAAGCTCAAATTCTGAGAAATATTCCATCCACATCGCGCACTAGGAGCAAATGCTAGTTGGATGACTTGTATATTTAGAAGAGGATCAAAGCAAATTTTAGAGGCCTTGAACTAATATGTTGCGTTTCATTTGTGACATCCCTTGTGAGCTGTTTGTTGACATTTAATTTGAGATGCTATTGGGTGACTCATCATCATGAGAAATTTCCCTTGTCAATTCCATTTATTTGTCTCGTATTGACGCTTCACTTACGAGCACGTTGCCTTTTCATCTATTTTATCTTTAATTAATTTTATAGGTTATGTTAATTAAAATGTTGATTTAGGCTTATATTTTCTCATTGTCTTTATTATTTTATCATCTTTCTCCTCTACATTCTTTCTTATTATTTTTTTCATTATAAATCTCTCTCTTACTCTTTCATAAATGAAGGCATATTTAAGATAAAATATATATTTCCTATATATTAGTTACTTTTAATTAATTTCAATTATTTTCTTAAACACTAATTCCATTGAAGTGAAGCATGTACCTACCATAGAGAGCTGTAACGACTTCATCAGCTTATTCTATGACCTAATCATGGCATCTTGGACCTCATGTCTTCAAAACTAAAAGACGTCGAGGTTTGGTAGCTTAGTGCACTTCACATCTTCATTTTCATGGCATGACATCATATCATAAATTAAACAAAATGCTGCCGATCGACTTTGACATTCAACAATGGAGGACTAATGAAATATTATGGCCCTGTTTAATTAGTACATAGGACTGAGCGGTTGGAATTATAATTGGGTCAAGAATTCAGCCAAACTATATTGTTTGGTACATGGGATTGATGATAATTGCGATAAACAATACCACCAATGCAAGACTAGATCAAAGCCACCTCAATCCCCTTGTATTGCTTCTTCAATCTTGTTATTGCAAATTTTAGAGATAGAAAACTGAGTCTCTCACTCCCATCATAAATTATAATCTCAATCCATCATAATTTAATGTTAAATGCTGTTAAAATAAAAAGCGCTAGCCTTCCTTTTCGATCTTCTTTTTACTCTCATGCCCAATTAAACCAACCGATCCATTCGTTTTGTCAATTTGGTCCAGTTCATCCATTATCTCATGGGGAGTACAAATGTTAGACCCATATATTCTTTTACTTATAATCTCAATGCATCTTCCCCTAGGCAGCCACATTTTCTTTTCCCCACCTTTTTTTACAATCTTCTTTTTCAAATATAAAGCCTACATGCATTAATGCAACACCATTAAATTCATCCGATTTGCTTGCATAAAAAGGAATTTTAATTAGAATTGAGGTGGTATTTTTGAGAGATTTTCCCTTAAAATTGTTGTTCTATAATTAATATTAGAAGGAGTATAATTTAAAATTTGTTGTTTCTCCCTTTTACTTTTAAACTACTACAAAACACATTTTCCACGATTGGTATGAAATTTGACATGCTTTGAATAACTCAACTTACTTCTTATTTTATATAATCCTTTCGTTGACTATTATGAGGCAATTTATGGATTGTTGAGAATAATTGTGGGTTTATCCTGAAAACGTTCGCGATAATTTATGAATAATGTTACCACTTGAGGCATTTTTTAATTAATTTTGAAAATATTTATAGTATTGGTAATTCCACGGTTGTAATTTGTCATATTATATCTATATATATATATATATATATATATTTCATTGGGTTCTATTTGAGCGTTGTTAGACCCAACTGGGATAATTTTCTCAAATTCTCTTCTAATTCTATTTATAAGGCACTTTCAATATATTTTACTTGAATGAAGAAAACCTTAAACTTCATTAACTCTGTCATAAAATTCAAAAATTTTCAATTTTACTCCTATTTAATACAAATTACACCCCATGACAATTATATGAAATAAATTCTCTCTTTATCCTATAAATAGAACAAAAAATTTTCTTCTCTCCACCCCATAAATAGAACTAAATGATTACTTTTTTTATAAGCCGTAGTAGGTTTATTTAGTAGAACAGCTTAGTTAAGTATTCTATTTTTCAGTTCATTTTGACTATTCATATTTAATACTATATTCTATCTTTAATATAAGACTCAATTGATAGCACTTGTGGACAACCTCTCCAAGAGCTATTGCGGTTGACATACTTTTGCAAATGGAACATACAAGGTTGCTGCAGAAGAAGATTTGGGCTTTGGGCCATATTCAAGTTGCAGGCTGTAAATGGGCTTCTACTGGTAGGTTTTCTTGTAGTTAGTTTGTTGTGGGCCCGTTTCTTTATTAAGGAATCTTGGACTTTGGTCCCTTGTGTTTTCTTTAGCGCGCGCAGGCCCTTTTTGTTTTTAACTCGTTTCATCTTTGAGTAATATAGTGCTTTATGCTTATAAAATATATATATATATATATAGTGCTTTATAAAAAAAAAAAAAAGGCATTCGATTGTTTAAATAAACTAACCAAAAGTATATATCAAATGTGAAGATAATCAAATAGTAATGATTTGAAAGCAAGAAAAATATTGAATATAATAATTGAGCAAACCTCGAGACAAGAATTGCAAACAGCTTTAGCATTTATATTTATACTCCATCAAGGTGCTGGATTGTGTGCAACTTACAAACTCAAAGCTACAAAATTTTACAATTTCACAACACAATCGCCATCTTAAGCGATGCAATTTCACAAATCACAAAGAATAAAGCTATTCCTCCAGTTCTTAATATAAGACATTATTTACTTTTTTTAAGAAATTAAGGATGCTAATTAAATTACTTTAAATTATTGATATTTATCTTTTTTATACTAAATTAATTTATTTTATTTATGAACTAATATATAATCAAATGATATACGATATATATTATGATTAACTAACTTATTTAACTTCATTAATCTCTTTAAAAATAAGTTAACTATATCTTATATTAATAACTAAAAGAATAACATTTAATTTAGCTCCCACCACAGGTGTGTTTGTGTAGCTCTTATGAAGAAGTGTTTGAAAAAGTGGGTGTCACATAGGGGTGAAAACAGGCCAGGCGGCCTGGTCTGTTTCCAGCCTGAACAGGCCTGGCCTGTTAGAATAAAAGGCCAGGCCCGGGCCTATTTTGAAGTCTGTTCACTACTACAGAATATACATATAAAGTCCCTAAAGGACGTCCCTTTTTGAAAAAGGGACGCCCAAAATATGGGGCGGTGGCATATGTGTAATTATAGATCAAAGTTGAAAAGGTTGGCTCGTAAAAAAAAATTGAATCTCGCGCCTGAATGAGTTTTAGACGTCCCCATGTTCATTGGGGACGTCTAAAGACTGTTTTAGACGTCCCCAACAAACATGGGGACGTCTAAACACTCCAGAAAAGCATATGTAGACGGGGGAAAAAAAATAACACACTTTAGACGTCCCCAGATGGGCTGGGGACATCTAAAGCTTAAACATTAGACGTCCCCAGCCATCTGGGGACGTCTAAAGATGGACATTAGACGTCCCCAGACCAGCTGGGGACATCTAAAGATGAACATTAGACGTCCCCATCTGGTCTGGGGACGTCTAAAGCTTATATTAGACGTCCCCAGCTGGTTTGGGGACGTCTAAAGGGGCCTTTAGACGTCCCCAGCTGGGCTGGGGACGTGTAAAGGGTGGCTTTAGACGTCCCCAGAACAGCTGGGGACGTCTTAGGCCATGTGAGATGTCAGAATTTTCTGTCACCCTCCCTCTCCTATCACTTCCGTCCCCTCTCCCCTGCTTCTTGTTTTTTTTTACTTTACTCTTTCACTTCCGTCCCCTCTCGGCCCTCTCCCCTTCTTGTTGCTTTATTCTCACTTCCATCCCCTCTCGGCCCTCTCCCCTTCTTGTTGCTTTATTCTCCTACCTTCATCACTTCTGAATATGCGAGGCCATTTCTCCTCTCCCCTGTTTCTTCTTGTTCCTTCTTAGCCTCTATTTCATCCAGACCGTTGCATCTTTGCTCTGCTGGTTCTGCACTGTTCTCTCTCATTCTCTCCACAGTCGGGCTCCTCTTACCACCGTGGGTCATCTGCTCTAAAGTTCTGTGCTTCAGGTTAGCTAAAACTAAACTTGTGAATGATTAGGAAAATGCCTTTGTTCTGTGCTGGAATTTAAGTGTGGTTTGAATGAATTTGTGAATGATTAGGAAAAATGCGTTTGTTCTGTGCTGGAATTTAAGTGTGGTTTGAATGATTAATCTTTTGCTTTTTTCCATTGTTTTGAGAAACATGAAAATCTCATTAACTAAAAAATCAACCCATAAATTATTGAGGCATCTTCAAGCTAGGCCAAGTACTAAGCAAGACTAGACACTAGGCAATGTATACTGCCCTGCGTATTTGGGGCTGCTGAAGTGTATATATAATTGTATTTAATATATATATATATATATATTCATTATTTGACAAAATTGAACAAGCATATTTACTTATCATTCAATTAGAATATAATGAATAAACATATTTTTTATTTACTTAGTAGATATTCATATTTTTCATAAAGCATATTTAATTAAGAAATTGGTAAATTGAGATGTTAAGAAATAAATTATTATTATTATAATTATTGTTCTTATTGTTGTTGTAGATGTTGTTGTTAAATAGTAAGAAAATAATCTCTAGTGAATTAATTTTCATTGGCTCAAAAATTGAATCTAAACAATAAAATCTAAACAGGATTATTGCATAGAATATGTTTTTGAAATATTAAGCTGAGATGGTTTGTTATTTTGATTTTGGGATGTCTCAATTTTAAGGGGAAATGCTGCCAAAATTTTGAAAAACATGCTTGTAAAAGGCAATTCCCCATGTTTTCAATTATTCTAAACTTGAGTGTAAATGGAAATGGCATAGGTGGTAATAAAATGGATCATAGTTGGATGAATGCTCTGAGAACAAGTGAAGAATATGAGAATGGGGTTGAAAACTTTATTGAATTTGCTAGGAGGAACGTTCCAGCAAAAAATGGGATGTATTTTTGTCCCTGTGTCAATTGTTTAAATGAGAGAAAACGGGATGTTGAAGTTATAAGGGATCACCTACTTTGTGATGGAATAAATCTTCGATACACAAAGTGGATATGGCATGGTGAGGAAGTAACTGATTGTCCGTCACACAAGAAGGAAGCTGTGGATGTCATAGATGAAGATACAATGGAGAGAATGATTCACAATGTTGAGGTAGAATCGTTTGCGCAGTCGCATGAATATGACAGCCTGCGGAGTGATGCAGAGACACCGTTGTACCCTGGGAGTAAGTACATACGGCTCACAGGAACATTACATTTGGTTAACTTAAAAGCAACTTGTGGGTGGACCGATAGTAGTTTCACATTGCTGCTTGAACTGTTGTGTGATATGTTTCCAGATGATAATGTACTTCCAAATCGTATGTATGAGGCCAAGAAAATCCTATCCACAATGGGTATGGAGTATAAAAAGATACACGCTTGCCCTAATGACTGCGTACTGTACAGAAAGGAGTATGAAGGCCTGAGTGAGTGCCCTAAGTGTCAAACCGCACGATACAAAGTGAAGAAAGATGGTGGTTCTGGCGATGGGAAGACTAAAAGGCAACCTGTAAAAGTTTTGTGGTATCTTCCAATAATACCACGCTTTAAGCGTTTGTTTGGCACTGTAAAAAAGGCGAAGAAGTTGAGATGGCATTCGGATGACAGAATATCGACGAAAAATATCTTCGGCACCCAGCTGACTCTCCACAGTGGAAGAAAATAGATGAAATGTTCCCTGAATTTGGCAGCGAGCCGAGAAACCTTCGGCTTGGGCTCTGTACAGATGGCATCAATCCGTATGGAACTCTTAATAGCACACACAGTGCGTGGCCAGTACTCCTTGTAATATACAATTTGCCTCCCTGGCTTTGTATGAAACGCAAGTATGTGATGCTTTCTATGATGATTTCTGGACCAAAACAGCCAGGAAACGATATCGATGTCTACCTGGCGCCTTTGATTGAGGACTTGAAGAAGTTGTGGGAGGAAGGTGTGGATGTGTTTGATGTGTATAAGAATGAGTCCTTCAAGCTACGTGCAATGTTGTTCACCACCATAAATGACTTCCCTGCCTACGGAAACCTCTCAGGGTACAGTGTGAAGGGGCATAAAGCATGTCCGATCTGTGAAGCAGACACTCACTTCCACCAACTGAAACATGGAAGAAAAATGGTCTACCTAGGTCACAGGAGGTTCCTTCCTAGATTCCACCCGTATCGTAGGTTAAGAAAGCGTTTTAACGGCTTGCCAGAGCATGGAATGGCTCCAAAGGCATTAACCGGAGAGGAAGTTTACAGTCGGGTTGAACGTATCAATGTCTTACTCGGTAAGAATCATAAGACTTCGGGTGAGAAGAACATATGGAAGAAGAGATCAATTTTCTTTGATCTTCCATATTGGCGTAGTCTTGACGTGAGACACAGTATTGATGTAATGCACGTGGAGAAAAACGTTTGTGATAGCCTTGTCAGTACACTTTTGCACATCCCAGGGAAGACCAAGGATGGGATTAATGCGAGACTAGACCTTGTTGATATGGGAATAAGAGAACGGTTACATCCACAGCTAAGAGATGATGGTAGGAGGGCATACATGGAGCCAGCAGCGCATACACTATCAAAAGCGGAGAAAAGAAGTTTGTGTGGGTGTTTGCATGCAATTAAGGTACCACAAGGATATTCTTCGAATGTGAGAAGCTGTGTGTCAATGGACGATTTGAAGTTAGTGGGAATGAAGTCCCATGATTATCATGTGTTGATGCAACAACTGTTACCAGTAGCTATTAGAGGGATTATGAAAGATGAAGTTCGAAGCACTGTGACAAGATTGTGTGTTTTCTTTAATGCTATCTGTAACAAAGTCATTGACACTGAAAAGCTGGATGAACTGGAAGCTGAGGGTTATATCATATTGTCCCAATTAGAGATGCACTTTCCTCCTTCTTTTTTTGATATAATGGTCCATTTGATAGTTCATTTGGTAAGGGAGGTAAGGCTCTGCGGTCCAGTTTACCTGAGGTGGATGTACCCTTTTGAGTGATACATGAAGATCTTAAAAGGGTACTCTAAAAATCCCTATCGACCAGAAGCCTCAATAGTTGAAAGGTATGTTGTTGAAGAGGCTATGGACTTCTGCAGCGATTATCTATCAGGGAAGAAGGAACAATCTCGGCATGAAGAGGGGAGGAGCAAGGGAACACGAGGACTGAAAGTGAAGACTATGCCTCGTGAAGAGGTGTTGCAAGCACACCTTTATATCCTGAATAACATGGCAGAAGTGCAACCGTACATAGAGGAACACAGAAAGAGATTGAAGAAAGAGAATCTGAGGAAGAATGACATGCAGATTACTATTGAGCAAAACAAGACATTCATTCAGTGGTTTGAGGAAAAGGTTTTGCATGAGACCGGTGTGTCTGGGACAATAGAGTGGCTAGCCTGGGGGCCTTCGTTTCAGATCATTACTTGGAGCGGTTATGATATAAATGGGTATTCTTTCTACACAAAAGACCAAGATGACAAGAGTACCATGCAAAATAGTGGGGTGATGGTAGAAGCTGAATCCATGCACTTTTCTAGTTTGAAAGACAAAAACCCCATATTAGCATCCATGGCCTATTATGGAGTGATAGAAGAAATATGGGAAATCACTTACAACAAGTTCAAAGTTGCTTTATTCAAATGTAAGTGGGTTAGCAATAATGCTGTGGTAATAGATCAACAATTTGGATTTGTCTCAGTTGATCTTGAAAGAGTAGGTTATAGGGATGAGCCCTTCATTCTAGCAAGCCAGGCGAAACAAGTGTTTTATGTCACAGATCCCGCAAATAAAAAAATGTCCATTGTACTTCAGAGTAAAAAACAGAAGCATGGTGATCCGACCTTCAACCTTGACGACACACCACCTTTCACAATTAATCCACCTACAACAAGTGAAGTAGAATTGGTAGATGATGAAGAATATGCTGTGAGAAATGATCATGGTGAAGGAATATGGGAAACAATCTAGAGTAAGAGCTTAACTTAGAAAATAGTAATGTGTGCTGTTTGTTTTATTACGTCTCAGTTTATTCATTTACTTACAATTTATTCACCTATCTGACAATGATTTTTGTGCTTACAGGAATATGGACAATTCTGGTGACTCTCCAAGTGATAGGGACAATGAAATGAATAGGCCTGAACATGATGCGACACGTGAACCGGTTGCGAGACGAAGGGTTAGAGGCAGTACAAAAATGCCTGCATTGGTAGTACGTCATAACCATCAACAGGAGAGGTTGCATATTGACTTTGATCAAAATATGAAACCAATTGGTCCGAAGGAAGACCATTTCATTAGCTACGTAGGTTTTTTGGCTCGAAGCAAAGTTCGCATTACCTATGCTAATTGGAAGTTGGTTCCACCAAAAACCAAAGACTTGATTTGGCAACAACTTTTGGTATATAAGTTTCAATACATCTGCATTATATCTTTATTCCTTTCGCTTCAATTATAATTAACGTATGTTTTTACCTTGCAGCAAACCTATGATGTCCCTGACACCGCGGAGATGTACAAGGAGTGGATGACGGAGGTTCGTCTACGATGGAAAGATTTCAAGAACAGGCTCACACGAGATTATATTCGAGGGGACCTGAGGGGTAAGGATCCATGTCATGAGTATCCATTTTTGTCTCCAGAGGACTGGAGGTTGTTTATGGCATCACGAGAAGATCCAAACTTTTTGGTAAGATTTCTGTAATCATAGTGTTTTATTTGAATATAGTTGACATTATTGATTCGGTGTTCGTTGTTTTCCTTTAAAAGGAATTAAGTGCAGCAAATGCAGAGAGGCAAGCAGCTAATAACTATCAACATTGCATGTCTCGTGGTGGTTATCAGAAGCTTCAGCGACAGATGATGGCAGAAGAGTTGGAGAAATTGAAGGAAGCAGCCACATCAGATCCTACCGTTGTGGTCCAGCCCCCGCCACCTCCACCACGTCACAAAAAATGGAAAGCAGGGAGGCTTAAGGGTGGGAAGTACGTAAATCCGACTGTTGCTGAGGTTGCCGCAAGAATTGTAAGTAGTTAGAGCATATTTACAAACTTATTTTTTCATATTGGGAGTGCTTACGATAACTTTTATGCTGCAGGATGAACTGGAAGATCATAGTAGCCAAGGCTCGTTCACTCCAAGTGGACGGATGGACATCTTGTCAACGGCGATTGGGAAGCCAGATCACCCTGGTCATGTTCGAGGGGAGGCAGTGGGAGTTCGTGTCACGAAGTATTTTGGCCGAGCCTCACATCCTTATTCGTCACAAGTTGAACCCAGTAGGGAGCTTGTGGCCAAGATTCGTCAGGAAGTCTCACAAGAGCTCGAGGCCAACCTTCGCGAGAAGCTCTGACATGAGTTGTTGCTAGAGCTACGTCTTGAGCTGATGCCAGAGATACGAGCTGAAATGCAGAAGATGTTTGACTCGCAGATGGCAACTACCGAGCGTAGAACCCATTCATCCCCGGCCTTCCACAGCACGAAAGGAAGTTACAACCCGGCGGAGGAACCACTTGGCGACCCTTCTCCCCCTCTAGCGCAGGGAGAACCTGCCATCCTCTCTTTGGATGCCCCAGTGCTGCGTGTAGTTGCAGATGCTCTCGTTCACACACAAGCTACCACCCACCATCATCACCAAATTCCACAGCATTTGCGTAGGGTGACTGTGACGTGTGTTCGAGAGGGGGAAGAAGGTACTGCCATCCCTATTCCTGATGACGAGGTTGCCACGATAGCTCAGGCGAGAGGATCTTTCATCCTTTGGCCTGTACATCTTATTGGCTTGTTACCACAAACACCTCCAATGGTATGGAACTACCTCACTTTTACTTAAGATGTGTTGACATCCTACTAACAGTATGTGTTTTAATGTTCTAAAAGAACGAGCAGGAAGCAGAGAAATGGCCCTTCTTAGCACGATTGCAGCATATCTATAAAGGCATTCGCCAGATTGATTTGCATATGCCTCCAGGGATTGTGGGCCAGGATACAAAGTATCACTTCACAATTGATAAACAAGATCTTAAACAGTTCATGAAGTTCGAGGAGCTAGATATTGGATGGGGCAAATTTGTAATCCTGTAAGTTTTTTATTTCCCATTTTTTGATTCATTTAATTAAGTTGATTTTAACTAGCTAATACATTCATCATTTTAATTCTATTATAGCTCCTTCCGTCGTATATGTATTGACTCTCAGAAAGTTGATTTATATGGATTCTTGTCTCCTGCACATACGACAAGGGTTGAGAATACATTGAAACGAAGGACGAACTATATGGGCTTCTGTTTGGCAGAAGACGAGTATCGTTGTTATCTAGCACCGATTGTTCAAGGGTACGCATTTTAATTGTGTATTTGAGATTATTAATAAATAATTGCCTTGCCATTTAACTTCTTTTTAATCTGTATATGTTGTGATAGTTATCACTGGAGTTTGTGTGTTGTCTGTCCTCGGTCGCATGTTGTTTACTGGTTTGATTCCTTAAATAGAAGACCAGACAAAGAAACTAAAAGCGTCTTCAACCAGTAAGTTATTTTTTTGTATTTCATTGCTTCTTGATTCTTGACTTAATGAATTATTCTAATTTATTTTTATTTTCATTTTAATGATAGGGCATGCACGACGTATCGAGCGCTTGGCGGGCCACGCGAACGTATAGGTGGCAAAGATCCGAGATGGTTGTTTCCAAAGGTACGTAGTTTCAAATCAAGTTCTTTTGATTGACGGTCGTTTTAGATATGCCTTTATTGATTTTAACCATTTGCTTTTGATTTATAGTGCCCTCGACAACCTGGCGGCTGGGAATGTGGATATTATGTCTTGCTTTATATGTTTAACATCATTCAGAGTGGCATTACGACAGATTTTGAACAAGTAATCGCTTCTTCATTCTCTGAGGATAATATTCTTGGTGTTGTGATTCAATGGCAATTCATTCACTTCATTCATTATTTCATCTAAGCTTATTTTCTAATTTACAGATTTTTGACAATGAAGATGCCTACTCATATGAAGACTTAAATATGATCAGAGACTTTATGGCTGGACATCTTCTTCAACGTATACCAGAAGAGTAAAGTCTTTAGTAGTTTGTGTAGCACATACTTTTGTGGTAGTACATATAATTAGCGTTATTGTTGTTGGATATGGATTGGATAAAAGTCTTGGTTATAGATTGCTGTGTAGTTTGTATGGTTTGAAAGTTTGTGTGGCATGTAGTAGACTTTGATATAGATTGTTGTGTAGTTTATGTGGCATGTAGAAGCCTTAGGTTGATCACTGTGTTTGTTGTTGTTTCCATTCTGCTGAACTGTTGTTCTTTGATTCTGTTGTTGGATTATTTCTGCAGTTTACATTTCTAGACAGTGCAATATACATAAAAAGTCCATTTAAAAAAAAAACTTTCAACGTCCTTAATAAAAAAAGGGACGTGGAAAGTATTGCTGTCGACACTTTAGACGTCCCCAGTTGGGCCTGGGGACGTCTAAGGCCTACTTTAGACGTCCCCAGTTCAACTGGGGACATCTAAAGTAGGCCTTAGACGACCCCTGTTTTACGGACGTTAATGACGTTTTTTTCTACGACCCTCACATAGACGTCCCTCTGTTTTCAGACGTTATAAGGCCAAAAAAAGGGACGTTAAAACCATTTTTTCTAGTAGTGGTTTTACTAAACAGGCCAGGCCTAGGCCTATTGATAGGCCTTTTAGGCCTATCAGGCCAGCCTGTTAATACATATATTAAAAAAAAAAATTTGGCCACCTATGTCTCACAAGGCCTTGGGTCGTCAAAATTTGGGCCCTAACAACACTCAACTCTCAAATCTCAATCTCACACTCTCCAATCTCCGTCCCTCATCTCTCAAATCCCCTGTGATCTCTCTACGCCTCTCGATCACTTGGCGCCTTCAAAGCCCTAACCTGAACCTTCGACGCTGAACTACCGTTCGCCGCTCCTCTCTCCGTCCTCTCCTTCCTAATCTGAACCTTCGACGCCAAATTGACATTCTCCGCTCCTTTCTCCGTCATCTCCTTCCTGACCTGAACCTTCGAGAGTTTCCGTACTCTCCACTCTCCGTCGGACCATCGGCCATCTTCGTTGGGGAAGAAACGGCAGGCAGATCTCCAACACTGGTGAGTGCACTCTTTAGATTTGTCAATAATGGAGATATGGCTGAGAAAATTTGTGAAACATTACTAAGAAAATATGAGAACTTTAGTTAGAACATCTGCAAAACATTGTTCCCACTTCCCACTTGCAAATTAAGTATATGGCTGAGACAACTCTGTTTTTCCATTTAATATACGCAGGTGGATGGAAGTTTGGTTTTGGGAAAACTCTGTTTCTCGAGAAAGGTTTTTTTTTTGTTCTTTAAAATTTGTATTATGTTTTGCTCTTCTTTTTTATTTTAATTGGATGTTATATTAGATTCTATTATACTATTTTATTAATTGTGGTCTCAGCATGGATGAATATAGCATTTTGTTGTCAAAGGTCTCTGAGTCTGTAGCTGAATGTCTAGATGTCTACATTTCGCTTTAGTGACAGTTTGAGATTCAACTCTTATGGTTTTGAATTTAATCCGTGGGTTTTTATAGACTTGTTTGTTGAATTATGCTTTACTACATATTTGTAAAATAAGTTCTATATGAAGTCTCGCACTAGTTTTATGTTATGAATAGGGTCTCTTACTTCATAGGAAATCACATTTAGGTTTGCATTTAAATCTAGAATGCAATTAAGTTCTCTTGTTGATTCGATTGATATTTTCCTGGTGATTAAATTTGTCTTATTGGCAGTTTGTGCTGACTTGGTTCATGGTCAAGGGATATGTGAGAATGCCCACTAAGTGAATTTTAGAAATGATACTTCTGCCTTGTGTTTTCTGATTCTTACCTTCTGGATATCTTTCTAATTTATGGAAAAATCAGAATTGCTGCTGTTATATGTTCACATATCAGTTTCTGAGATCAGGTGCCCTTTTAAATTTAGTCCCCCCCTATTTTATTGTTTTGTCCTCACAATGTTCTTAAGTCCTGCCCTATCAGAGATGTATTGAAGTCCAATCTTGGTTATATTAGCAAAAATATGAATCATTACTTCATTAGTATTAATTTATGTAAATTTCGGCCTGTTTAAGGTAGGCCTATGGCCTGTCGGCCTGTTTTGCATTGCGGCCTGTGGCCTGTTGGTTTGCTTAAAAAATTTAAAAATCCAGGCCTTCTTAACAGGCTTCAGGCCAGGCCAGGCTTATGTACAGGCCAGGCTTAGGCCTAATAAAAAGCCTCTGATAGGCCACAGGCCAGGCCTGTTAAGGCAAAAGCCTGGCCTAGCCTATTTCCACCCCTAGTGTCATAGCCCTCTCCTCCTATAATCAAGATCCTGGCAATTCCTGAATCTAAAGCTGGGAAGTTTCTTTAAAGACAAAAATAAACTACTTGTTTGAAACTACAAATTCCAAAATTAAAATTCAATTAAATCGTAAAAACCAATAATAATGATATTTACCCTAACATCTTTTATCAGCTTCTGACTTAGAAAGTTTCACGTGTCCCCCATCTTGAGTGTTAACATGCATATATTAGTCTTTGCCATTAGTTGGTGCGAACTTCGATAACACGCGCCAGTTGAAACACTAGTATACCACAATAAATGCCATGGCACCACTATTTTTTTTTTTTTTTGCCCTCATTGCACCACAATATTTAATTAAACCGTTGAAATTAAAATTTTTATTTTGTAATTTTAAAATGATAAATTGAAAATTAGAATATTATTCCTATTTTACATTAACAAACTAATAAAAACATAAAAGTAAAGAGTCATTCCAATTTTAGTTCAGATAATTTGAACATTCTAGATTAATGCTCATCACCACGGAATATAATCCTCATGCTACCTTTTTCATTTCCCTTTTTTTATATAGAATATCTTATATCAATAATATCAAGACAGATTTGAGCACTGTTATCTCTAAACGAAAATATACTTATCTCTAAACGAAGACTATAGAATATTCACACACATGCAAAAGAACTCTGTAAATAGAAGAATTTCAAAACAGGGAACCTAAGTACTATTTTTTCGGAGTTTTAAATATAAATTAGGTGGCAAATAGAAGGGAAGAAATTAATAATATTCGCCAACGGTCATATTGTTACAGAAAGAAGAAACAAGTGTACGGCTAAGGAAGAGATTCAAAGACGGTTATAAGCCATTGACTTGCTGAAAAGCCGCCGGATGTATACAGCTTGCAGGGCACTAACAAGAGCTAGAAGAAGGTACTCTCCTACAGTGTAGAATATTACGCGCTTCCGTGTGCTCTCATTCGCTGCATCATACGTAAAAATAAGAAGTTGCGAGTCCTAAATATGAGACATGTTAAAAACCATGAGATTAGATAGTATTGTCACAGGTTCACAGCTAGTTAGCTAAAGCAGTAATATCAGCCAACTGATAAATGAATGCAGTAATTGGAACCTATGCTATACTCAGCAGATATCAATTAACAAATTCCCCAAAATCATGACATGAATTAGAGGCTTCTTCTGCTGTATATGGGTAAAGAATTCAATGATCACTTCCAAAATTTAAGGAGAAAGATTGTATACATTGCACTATAGGACTTAAAAAGGACTGCCTCAATGTATAAACTTCCGTTGCTACTACTTACCACCAATATCAACATTGGTCAATCATGAAATTGATGAAACGTATCAATGCATTTAACATAGCATGAAAAATGCTAAAACTGCTGGGAGATAGCCAAACTTCTACATGAGCCAGTCACAGTTCATGAAAAAGAAAAGCCACTTACTATAATGATGTCGTGCATCACATGCTTTAAGGTATTTTTGCTCAGCTGTAACAGATTCTAGTGCCTCTCTGAGCTCAGCAATTTTAACATTTATTGGGTCCAAGTGCTCTGCAAATTCACCAATCAGAGCCAAAAGTAAACCCCAAAAAAAAGGGAGGAAGAAACTTAACTAACATCAACCTTCAGTAGGTCCAAAAAATATATACATTAACATCAATCTTCACAGACTTCAAGCAGTACCTCATATTAATAGGAGATGTTCATTATATAATTCATGACCCATGCACCTAAAGATGGCAATATGATAGAATATAGCAATAAATGCTGCTTACGCAGAGAACATACCATTTTTAGTAAGACCATGATCAGTGGGAATATGACCAACATGGATGTAGAAAGAAAGAGTCTAGGAGTGGAGTGAGGGTTTTGAAAGCAGAATTTATAAATTCCACTTTGATAGAGTCTGATTTTATTAATATTTATTTTATAAATTGAGTCTATTTTTATTATCATTCTAGGAAATTTGAAAAATAAGTGGATTATCCACAAATAGGATTTAAGATATTTCAGCAATATTATTTATTATTTTAGATATTTCAGAATAAGTTGAATATCCACAAGTAGGATTTAGTTCCTAGATTTTAGATATTATTTTAGATATTATTTGGATTTCTTAGTTTGAATTTTGAATTAGATTTTATCTCCCTGTACTTTTATAATTGGCTTCTTGCTTACTCAATAAAGCATTGAATATTCAGAGAGTTACTAAAGTTTGGAGATCCTCTTGAGTTGTTTTAGAGAGTTTAGTGAGATACTTGCTATCCCTCTATCATAGAGTATTTTAATTTTCCTGTTTCCTTCATCACTTAATCATCGTCCCTGTTCGATGTTTAACAAATGGCATTAGAGTCGTTTGATCTGGTAACCAACCCTTCCACTAGTTTTCCTTCCTCATTTCCATCATACACTTCTTCCACTTTTTACAAGTCATTGCAATTAGCATCTTATATGATCTCCCGTCTTGACACTATAAATGCTAAAATTGGCTTAAAAACCCAAGTTAGTAATTCCCAGACCCAATGAAGCAACACAACTCCCACCATCAGAGAAAAATCTAGTGACGTTGGCTTAGGAGTTAGGAAGCATGTCAGAATCCATAAGTATAGAAGCAAAATACCTAGTCACAGCCGCTTAACTCTTTTGGGGTATTTAGCAAACAACGACACACGTGACTCTAAACTGAGCGGCCCAAAATTTTCGTATCCCATTAATTCACCCGCAATGTTGTCGGGCATCACCAAAGCTAGCTCACAGTCATACTCTTCTTATCATCTCACATTGGATGAAGATTCTGCAACAACTTCAATAAGAGCAACGTCTGTGAGTTTGAGACCACCCCTACCAGCGACAACAAACGTGACTTCGTCGTCTAGTCCATCGACTGTGGAGTCTGAGTGCCAGCGTCACAAAAAGAAGGATTGCTTCCATTGTTGTGAGCAAATTAGCCCTGGGCAGCGTCATTTCGAGTCCTCACTTATGAAGATCACAGAGATCGTTCCACCTCTGACTAAAAAAGTTGAAATAGAGATAGGAGGTGATGAGGCTGAATTTTCTTTTGACGTCATCCTAGGAAAGTCTTCATCACCAGTGAAGCTTCAAGAAACCTTGATGCATCCTTATGATGTGATTCTTATGGATTGTGGCTCTATGGATCATTTTTTCCTTGACAGATTGGTGTCTTATGTGCTACATATTGTTCGGCCTACCCTTATTCTTGAAGTCTCATTAAGAGTTGTTGATACATCTTATATTGCCTTCCTACCATCACTGTTTATACCTCCAGACATACCAAGAAGATAATTTTTTCATTTTGCCTTGAGGACAAGGCAAATTTACAAGAAGGGAATAATGATAGAGTCTGATTTTATTAATATTTATTTTATAAATTGAGTATGTTTTTATTATCATTTTAGGAAATCTGAAAATAAGTGGATTATCCACAAATAGGATTTAATATATTTTAGCAATATTATTTATTATTTTAGATATTTCAGAATAAGTGGAATATCCACAAGTAGGATTTAGTTCCTAGATTTTAGATATAATTTGGATTTCTTAGTTTGAATTTTGAATTAGCTATCTCTCTGTACTTCTATAAATTGGCTTCTTGTCTACTCAATAAAACATTGAATATTCATAGAGTAAATTGGTTTAGGATATTCTCCAGGGCTGTTCTTAGAGAGTTAGTGAGATACTTGATTTCTCTTTATAACGGAGTATTGAGCTGTTTTAGAGAAAAGTGAGATTCTTGCATGCTCTTTATCTCAGAATACCTTTATCCTTGTCAACATAAATTCTCGAATTATTATCTAACTTTCTCATTTATCCATTACTTTGCTCGATAGCTTAACACACTTCGTGGGGCATTAAAATCAAACTTTTGGCCAGAGGTTCCTTTGATTGTGTGGACAATGTACCTCCGGGAGAAGTCACCTGCAGATTACAAAATAGTGAACAGAATATGTATTACATATAACAGAAGAAATGCATCTAAATCAATATAACTGGCATCAAGTCTCTTAATACTAGCTTACAGTACTCCCTTACATATTCAGGGGTACCTTTTACACTGTATTGCATCCCATCAGACCTAATAATACCAAATTTAGTAGCCAATTGGACTCTTTCTCGAGGGAGTTCCTTCAAAGCCTGTTATGTGATGAAAAAACATCGATGATAAAATCAAATGTAGAGAAACTTGCATTGACCATAAATGAAATTATAATGAAAGCTAGTTTTTTATTTCCATGAAGGCTATAAACAAGTTCATGGGGCACAAGCTCATGTCATTGCAGATTTTGGAGATTTTTCACAAAATTAAACATTTTCTTTGGACAATCACAAAGGCATATTTTCTCGTATCAACCACAATGCATTTAAGATTGGAAACATGTTCATAGTTAGGCAGAATGCGCAATACCTTGCCAACCATGATCTCGTTAATCGTTATCATGACGATCTCCGCAAAGATCAGAAGTATCAAAAAAGGTTATACCTTTATTGAATACTTCCTTGATAACTGAACATCCAGCTTCATGTGAGAGAGGGGCATTGTAAATTCCTGATAGCCCCCCACATCCAAAACCCAGCCTCGAGACCTGCATTTCATTATATGACACAAACAAGAAGCATTTAATTTCTCATTAACTTTCCACAAGAGATCATATAACAGAATACCAAGCTCCTTTTGGTTCCTATGTTTGGAAACGAAGGATCGAAGCATTTCATCGGAGAATGGTACCATCAACGCCACATTGTTTCTTTCTGGGTATATGGTGGAATGGACTAATTAAGGAGATCGATATATATGCATGCATGCTTCAATCACTGCGAAAACGCATTCGAATATATATATATATATATATATAATCTCAAGAACTGATTTGAGTATACGAGCTACGAGAAGGGAAAACGATGATTCTATTATATAGATTCTTAATAAATACATCAATTCCTTCCTTTGCTTGTCGTCTGGGAGAGGACACTCCTGGAACCAACCAGAAATAAACAAAAGCAAAAGCATAACCTGGCATAAAGTATTTGCTATAACAGCTTAGCTGTAATTAGTTGTAACTGTGGCACGTGGGTTATAGAGCTACACTAATATCATTCAAGTGTATATCGAGTACAATATTTATAGACAGCTCATTTTTACAAATTAAAAGTTCTCATTATTTTACTACTTGTAGCATTCATTACTAAATTCTAAATATATTGTTCTGTATATGTAGGAATATTTGTTTTATTTGCGACTCTCAGAAATTTATTTTAGGTTGCACGTATTCCATTCTCTTTGCGGTCCATGAAAAACGAATGAAGCAAACCACTAGCCAAAATAATCTCTAATTTTCAGCGACATAATGATTTTATTGAACCACAGTGGGACCCCCCAACCAAAAAACCCAAAAACACCGGTTATACAGGAACAGGAATCAAGGAAGTACGTAAAGAACATATCATGTAGCATTTATTAAGAAATCTTGAAAGTTCAGGTTTGTGCAAATTGACTAAACGTCACAAAAAAGTCTTGGAAAAGGTCCGCTATAATGTAGCATTTTCTTTTCAGCTGGCATATTAAGTGTCAAGTCCTTTATATATATTTTTGATTCAAAATTCTGTGTAGATTTTATGGGCCCCAACTTTGTGGACTTCTATCATCGCTGCCTATTATTATCATTACTACTGAAATATTTGATATATCTCAAATGTTTGGTGCTAAGTGGGATTTAGAGGAGAGGGGAGAGAAAATTTTAGAAATTGAATTTAAAAAAATCTGGAGAAGTGGAGAAGTGGGGTTACAATCTTTTAGTAAAGAGAATATGTAAGATGAAAAAAAATAAGAAAAACTAACTAATAACTTTTAACTTTACTTCTCTATTTTTTTTTAAAAAAAAAACCCACTCAAAATTTTTTTCCCTCCCCTCACTAAGTCCAAAAAAAAAAAAAAACAAATAATTTGCTCACGGAAACATACACTGGAACGTGGGGTTACTTGTTCCTTCTTTTCTAGTTCAACAATGACTAATGAAACACTATGGCCCAGCTTGGTAGCCAGAACAAAAGGGTTAAGATTGGGATTGGGTTAATAATTGAGTCAAATTTTATTGTTTGGTATATAGAATTGACGATGATAAGACAATACCACAAATGTGGATCAAACCCACCTCTCCTTATATTGCCTTGTCAATTTTGTGATTGCAAATTTTAGAGACAAAAACCCCAATCACAATCTTAATGCTACTCTTACTCTCCGTCTCAATCTCAGTCACAATCCATTGAAATTTAGTGCTACATGCTGTTAAAATTAAGAGTGCTGGCCTTCCTTTTTGTTCTTCTTCTTCCTCTCGTGCGCTATTAAACCAACCAACCCATTCCTTTTGTAAATTTGGTCATCCGTTAAGTACACATCAAAGTACATACAAATGTTAGACCCATCTTCCCCTAGGCAGCCACATTCCCCCCCCCCCCCCCCCCCAAAATCTTCTTTTGAAGTGTAAAGCCTACATGCAATGCAACCCCATTAAATTCATCCGATTCGCTTGCAAAAAAAAGGACTTTTAGAATTGAGGTTGGTATTTTTGAGATTTTCCCTTAAAATTTATGTTCTATAATTAATATTAAAAGGAGTATAATTTAAAATTTATTGTTTCTCCCTTTTACTTTTAAACTACGACAAAACACATTTTCCACACTTGGCATGCTTTGAATAACTCAACTTACTTCATATTTAATTCCTTTCGTTGACTATTATGAACGTATGGTGTTTCTTAACGTGCGGAGTACCTTATAAAATATGCTTCATTTCAATGTTGCAAAATTATTGCTGGCCTCAATAGATAAATGTCAAGCTGTGAATTAAAATTACATGGAGGCTTTATTTCCTAGTGGCTGAAAGCAAATTTTATGAATTATTAAATTATCTGTGTGGTTTGAAATAAGTATTTTGACATGACTATTTAATCAGTTATCTAGTGCAAAGGTAAATGTATTTTAATTTTCATGATTTGTGGATGTACATTTATCTTGGTATAAGTATGCGTGATTAATGTGAATATTGAGTTTTAATGGAGTGACATATTATAGAGTTATGTTGCTTCAAATTTTAAAACGGAAGCATGAGTGAAGCAAATATAATTTTGAGTGTTGAAATCATAAAGGAATAATAGTGATAATATATTATCTTGAAAAATTGTTTCAATTTGATATTGAGAACCATCATGTGAATATTTCTTATGATACTAACACATTATTTGAGGTGGTTTTATAGATCAATATGGGTATTACAAATTATTGAGAATTTGATACATTAATGGATATTAATCCATGAGATATATTATAGTTTATGCTATATGGAGATTAAGGACTTATAAATATGCACTTCTATGAGGGATATCATCGCTCCTTATTATTATTATTATTACCGAAATATATTACTTTCAAGTTGATATCTCTTATAGTTTTTGTTGGACACTACTACAGAATTATGATATAACCACCCCAAAGGACGTCCCAATTTTAAAATTGGGTGGTTAAAAAGAAAGGCGGTGGCATTTTCGTAATTAACTGTATATAGGAAAGCCTTTAGACGTCCCAAATTTGAATTTGGGATGCCTAAAGTACTTCATGGCGCAAATTTAAATTTTTCAAAATTTTTTTAAGCGCCAGAAATGGGGTTTAGACGTTCCAAAATATATTTGGGATGCCTAAAGTCTTACTTTAGGCGTCCCAAATGTATTTGTGACATCTAAACTTGGGACTTTAGGCGTCCCAAATCTATTTGGGACCCCTAAAGTTGGAGTTTAGGCATCCCAAATGGATTTTGGGACGCCTAAAGTGTCTGACATGCGTCTTCTCACACACACACACACACACACCCTCCTTTACTTTTTGACCATCTCCCTCCTTCATTCATTCATTGTCTTCTTCACAACTCAACTCGTCTTCTTCAGCGTTCTAGGCATTATCCTCCTCCCTTCTTCTTCTTGTCTTCTTCAACTCTTCCTCCTCCCTTCTTTGTCTTCTTCACAACTCTTCCTCTCCTCCCTTCTTCTTCAACTTTAATTTAATCTTCCTCCTCCTCCCTTCTTTGTCTCACGTAGCCCCTGTCCTGCTCTCTGATTCACTTCCTCACTCTCGGAACCTCTTCTTCTTGCTGCGGATTTTGAAGAAGATTCTGAAGAAATCAAAACACACCATTGTGACGTCCTCCACCTCCTTCTTTCCATTGTGACGCACGCAGCTCCCCCCTGTGGTTAGTTTTTTTTTTAAAATATGAATTTACTTGAATTAAAATTAAACTTGCAATGTGAAATTATTTTATATGATTTTAGTTATTGGAGTGATTTTACCTTGTGATTGAATTTTTGTGTGTTTTTTGGCCAGAAGCATAGAATCGTTGTTAGCTAGTAGATTGTTTGACTTGGAGTGATTTTTGTTATTCACCACTACAAAAAACGCTTTTAACGTCCCTTTTTTAGGCCTTTTAACGTCTGAAAACAGAGGGACTTCTATCTAAGCATCGTAGAAAAAACTGTCAATAACATCCCTAAAATAGGGGATGTCTTTTGGTCAGACTTTAGATGTCCCCAGTCGTTACTGGGGACGTCTAAAGTGTTTCTGAACCACTTTAGACGTCCCCAGTTTGCACTGGGGACTTCTAAAGTCCGGACTTTAGAAGTCCCCAGTGCAAACTGGGGATGTCTAAAGTGCTTCAGAACCACTTTAGAAGTCCCTAATTTGCATTGGGGACATCTAAAGTTTTTTTTATGGCCTTTTATATATACATCAATGTCCAACAAATTTAAACTACAGAAATTGGATAGAAGAAATATTGCATAAACCAGAATGGAAACAACAACAGTTCAGCACTATCTAATAAACATGTTATCCAACAATCTAATAGTATGTACAACAACACAACTCTAATTCGCACCTTGGAAATTCATCCCAAAGAACCATACACGCATTTGAGGCAAAACTCTGACATATTTTTGTAATTTAGTTGACTTGTGAATAATGTTAAACTAGACTAACCTAAGCCAAACCAAATTCATTCCAAAGTATCATTGTCATTTTTTTTAACTCATGTCTATATATATACATCACCGTGTTGAAGTCTGCTGACGAAAAAAACAAGTATGCAATAATGACAGTCCATTTCTATATCAAGCAAATGTTAACTTCAGGAAATTCTTACTAGAATTTCATATTTCATACCATTTCACTTCACTTTGGATGCATAAGTAGGCATTAGAAAGGATTAAAGGGATGAATTGTGTTTTTCTCATGATATGCACAGCAAAATGAAATTGTGGAAGACATTACTCCCTAATTGCTATGAATGTCTAACTTTGTGTGAAAGCTCTTTATGTGAATTGGTACAGATTAAGGCAGGGCTAACCCAGAGGAAGCTGCAGGTGGTGAAAAAGAGAGGAAGGAAGTGGAAGCTGATCACCAGTGAATGAAAGACCAGCTGGAAGATCAGAACAGAACAAACGGAGCCCAGAAGAGCAAAAAGGAGCCCAGAGAGTGTTGGGCCGCGGCCCACCACATCTTGGGCCGCGGCCCACCACCTCTTGGGCCGCGGCCCACAAGCATATACCTGAGGCCAGAGACTCTTGGGCCGCGGCCCACCATCTCTTGGGCCGCGGCCCAACCCCGAAAATGAACATTTGCGTTTTGACAGCTGAGATGATATAAAAGGCAAACCCAGGGTTTTGAGGAGAGGTTCCCACTTTTGGAAAGAACGAAAAAGGCGGCTAAGGAGGTTCTAAGAGCTGGAAATTGCTGGAAGCAAGGAGAATCAAGTGGGCTTGAGGATCAGAAGAGCTTTCATTTTCAGATTTCTGATACTTCTGTATTCCATCCCTTCTCCACTGTGATTCTATTATGACTTCTTTAATTCTTGTTATTTGTAATCAGCTATTGAACATGAGTAGCTAGATTCTCTTATTCTAGGATTGTTCAACACTTTTGTATGGATTGAACTCAATCTACGTCCTCTTCTATATCACTGTTTATGGGTTGTATATGTGTCAGTCTGAGATTCAACATTCATTGGTTAAGCTCTCTCAAGTCATAACCAAGTTTATATTTTCCAATTAGATGCACAATCTCTTGCTACACTTAAGGGAAAATAATCATTAAGCAACCTCCTCACCTTGATAATGCTAGGTTAATAACTATGTCTCTATGTCATTAACAAACCCTCCATTTTTGGCGCCGTTGCCAGGGATTGGTTTAACAAATATTTTAGTTGACCTTAGGCTTATGTTATTAGATTTCGCTTGATTCTTTAGTTAGAGTTATAATTTTTTTGTCATTGTTTTCTGAATTCAATTTCACTTGTGTAGCTTGATACTTGCTGTCTTGGCCTTTTCGCAGGTATCAGTCCAGTTCATGCAACATTTGCAAGGAAACGAACTGATTGTGGTGCTGGACGGAATACAGCGCGTGGAGGCAGACCCAGAATCAGCAGCTGAATCTGAATCTGGTACAGAAACAACAGCAGAATCTAAGTTTGGTGCTGAAACTGAAGCTGACACAATGGCAGATGAATATGATAGAGCCACTGTCAACGACTTCGCCACCCGGAATATGAGAGGAACTCAATCGTGCATTCGGATGCCGGAGATGCAAGCACACACCTTCGAGATCAAACCGGTGATGATAACGATGCTGCAGATGCATGGGTTGTACCATGGCTTGTACAATGAAGACGCCAACAAGCATTTGATGTATTTCTTGGAGGTGTGTGACTCCTTCAAGCAGAATGGTGTTCCTCAAGATGTACTGCGGTTGCGCCGGTTCCCTCTCTCTCTGCAAGGGAAGGCAAGAGATTGGTTCAACAATCTCCCGGAGGGATCCATAACCTCGTGGGCTGATCTTGAAGCTAAATTTAGAGCTCGATTTTTCTCCGATGATAAATCAGTGGAAGCAAGGGACGAGTTTCTAAGTTTTAGACAACAGCCGGATGAGCATTTGTATGCTGCGTGGGAAAGGTACAAGATGCTAATGAAACAATGCCCCAATCATGGGGTGGACAAATGGGTAGTAATCCAGATTTTCTGCACAAGATTGAATCCTCAGTCTAAAGCCATGGTGGACTCTATGACTAATGGAGGTTACCGGAATGTTCCGGTCAATGAAGTTTTCAGACTTTTGGACCAATTATCTGCAAATAACACCCAGGGAAATGATAGGAGAACTCCAATTACACCAGCCCTACTCAACACAAAGGAAGACTCTTCATCACAAATTGCCACTAATTTGTCTGCTTTGAACAAACGTTTTGATGTCTTAGAGTCTCAAATAAACAAGGGCCATCCCCGCGGTGTGCATTCTGTTCAATCCACTCCGATTGTATGTGAGCAATGCAATGATGTCCATATGCCGGACAATTGCCCTCTTTACATGGACACTGAATCTGTCAATTATATGGGCAAATTCCAACCTTCTCAAGGTAATCCATATTCACAAACTTACAACCGTGCGTGGAGAGCTCATCCCAACTTTTCTTGGAGTCAAGGTAACACATTGAACCCTCCTCATGAGTCTACTTCTGGCACCAAGCCGGTTCATCCACCGGGTTTTCCAATGCCATCAAGGCAAGCTCCTGCGAAAGAAGAAGAATCTAAGACGGACAAGATGTTGGCCCGTATCTTATCAGAAGTGGAATCTTCAAGGGGTGAGAGTAAGGCTACTTTTTCTCTTCATGAGTCCGCTATCAAAAACCTTGAAGTTCAAGTGGGGCAACTAGCTATACAAGTAAATGCCATGGCTCGAAACGGTCTTCCAAGTGATACCATCCCTAACCCAAAGAGGGGTGGAAAAGAAGAATGTAAGGCCATTAATTTGAGAAGTGGCAAGGTGCTTCCGAACATGCCCAGCTCAAGCACAACGGACCCAAAGCAAGATGAGCAAGTGGACATTGAAGTTGTTGAAGAGGAAGTCATAACTCCAGAAATTATGGTGGAAGATAAGGAGACTAAGAGGAGAAAGCACACTGAGGGCGGATTGGATGATGTTGGCAAGAGCAAGATGAGGGCACAAGAGCTGAATGATGAAAAGAAGAGCAAACCAACCACATATACTATTATGCCTCCTTTACCATTTCCTCAAAGATTCAAAAAGAAGGAGGAAGATGCACAATTCAAAAAGTTTGTGAATATGTTTAAGCAGCTACATGTCAACATTCCTTTTGCTGAAGCTTTAGAGGGGATGCCTAAATATGCCAAGTTTCTAAATGATGTGTTGTCTAAGAAGAGGCGATTAAATGAGTTTGAAACTGTAGCTTTAACCGAAGAATGCAGTGCTGTGATCTAAAGGAAGTTACCCACCAAGTTGAAAGATCCGGGTAGTTTTTATATTCCTTGCAATATTGGCACAAACTTCAATGGTAAAGCTCTATATGACTTGGGTGCTAGCATAAATTTGATGCCTTTGGCTGTGTTTAATCAATTGGGGCTAGGAGAACCAAGGCCTACCACAGTTACCCTTCTATTTGCTGACCGGAGTATTTCTAAGCCTAGAGGAATTATTGAAGATGTTTTAGTGAAGGTAGACAAGTTTATCTTCCCAGCAGATTTTGTGGTGCTTGATTGTGAAGTTGATTGGAAGATCCCACTCATTTTAGTCCGTCCATTTTTAGCTACAGCAAGGACTCTTATTGATGTGGAAAAGGGTGAAATTACTTTAAGGGTAGATGACGAAAAAGTGGTCTTTAACATGCCAAAAGCCTTGAAGTTCCATGATGATTCAGCTCAATGCTCATTTGTGGATATATTGGATTCACTCATTCCTCAAGAGGCCTATGCTCCTATGATTAAAGACCCTTTAGAGGCATTTCTAATTGGGGAGAAAAGCTTGGGTGAATTTGATGAAGTAGCTATTGAAAACCTTTTCCGTATGGAGGCATTCCCTCACTCAAGACAAAGGAATTTTGAGCCACTTGAGGTGGCTGAAGCATTGAGCACTCCTTTGAAGCCATCTATTGAAGTCCCACCATCTCTTGAGTTGAAGCCCTTACCATCTCATCTTAAGTATGTCTACTTAGGAGAGGCCGACACATTACCGGTGATTATCTCTTCCGATCTTTCGAATCTGCAAGAGGAAAAGCTCCTACGAGTTTTAAAAGGCCATAAGAAAGCCATAGGTTGGACCATAGCTGACATTAAGGGAATCAGCCCTTCTATGTGTATGCACAAAATCTTGTTAGAAGATGATCATAAAACTTCTATTGAACATCAAAGGCGATTGAATCCAATCATGAAGGAAGTGGTCAAGAAGGAAATACTTAAGTGGCTCTCCGCTGGAATTGTGTACCCTATCTCTGATAGTTCATGGGTGAGCCCAGTCCAATGTGTCCCTAAGAAGGGTGGCATGACTGTAGTGGCTAACACCCAAAATGAACTAATTCCTACTCGCACGATGACTGGTTGGCGGGTGTGTATGGATTATCGGAAGCTTAACACAGCTACAAGAAAGGATCATTTTCCTTTGCCATTCATAGATCAAATGTTGGACAAGTTAGCTGGTCAGGAATTCTTTTGTTTCCTTGATGGATATTCCGGGTACAACCAAATTGCCATAGCCCCAGAAGATCAAGAGAAGACCACCTTCACTTGTCCATATGGCACGTTTGCTTTCAGAAGAATGCCCTTTGGACTATGCAATGCACCAGCCACTTTTCAACGATGTATGATGTCCATTTTTGCTGATATGATTGAGAAAACAATTGAGGTATTCATAGATGATTTTTCTGTCTTTGGTCCATCTTTTGACTCATGTTTGGAGAATTTAGATGCTGTACTTACAAGGTGTGAAGAGGCAAACCTAATTCTCAATTGGGAGAAATGCCACTTCATGGTGCAAGAAGGCATTGTACTTGGCCATAGAGTGTCGAGGAACGGATTGGAAGTAGATAGGGCGAAAATTGCCATTATTGAGCAACTACCACCACCCACAAATACAAAGGGTATCCGGAGCTTTCTTGGACATGCTGGGTTCTATCGGCGGTTTATCAAGGATTTTTCAAAAATTTCCAAACCCCTTTCCAAGCTTTTGGAAAAAGATGTGGAATTCAAGTTTCATGAGGAGTGCTTGCATGCTTTTGAAGAATTGAAGAAGCGTCTCATTTCAGCTCCTATCTTAGTGGCTCCAGATTGGGTTTTACCTTTCATTATCATGGCTGATGCAAGTGATTACGCTGTTGGTGCTGTTCTAGGGCAAAAGGTAGAAAAACTCTTTCACCCTATATATTATGCGAGTAAAACTCTTGATGGTGCCCAACTTAATTATACCACCACTGAAAAAGAGTTACTTGCCATAGTGTATGCATGTGAGAAGTTCAGACCATATATTGTGGGTACCAAGGTTACTGTGTACACCGATCATTCAGCTCTCAAGTACCTCCTCACCAAGAAGGACTCTAAGGCTAGACTCATTCGTTGGGTGCTCCTACTTCAAGAGTTTGACCTGAATATAGTTGACAGAAAAGGTACAGAAAATCAAGTAGCCGACCACCTCTCAAGGCTGAGCACTGAGGCTAAATTTGATAAGTCTGACATGATCCAAGCATCATTTCCGGATGAACAGCTGTTCTTTGTTGATCATTCATCTACACCATGGTTTGCTGATTTTGTGAATTATTTGGTTTGTGGAGTGCTACCTCCGGAGTTCAATTCTCATCAAAAGCGTAAGTTTTTGCATGAAGTGAAGAAGTACTTTTGGGATGAACCTTACTTATTCAAGCGGTGCCCCGACCAACTCATTCGAAGGTGTGTTCCAGAAAATGAACAAGAGTGCATTCTGCATTGTTGTCATTCATCTGAGTATGGTGGTCATTTTGGAGGAGAGAAAACTGCTGCGAAAGTGATTCAAAGTGGATTTTATTGGCCTTCATTGTTTAAAGATGCTTATACTTTTGCCCTCCGATGTGATCGATGCCAAAGAGTGGGAAACATCTCCAGAAGGAATGAGATGCCACTGAATAGCATGCTAGAAGTTGAACTTTTTGATGTTTGGGGGATTGATTTCATGGGTCCATTTTCTAAGTCTTTTAACAATGAATACATTCTAGTTGGAGTGGACTATGTATCAAAATGGGTTGAAGCTATGGCATGTGTGACTAATGATGCCAAGACGGTACTGAAGTTCCTTAAGAAGCACATTTTCACAAGGTTTGGCACACCGAGAGCCATTATCAGTGATGGCGGATCACATTTCTGCAATCATCAATTTCAGATGTTGATGAAGAAATATGGTGTGAGACACAAAGTAGCATTGCCTTACCATCCCCAAACGAATGGCCAAGCTGAGATTTCCAACCGGGAAATCAAAAACATTTTAGAGAAGATGGTGAACACCACTAGGAAAGACTGGTCCTCCAAGTTAGATGATGCGTTGTGGGCCTATCGAACAGCTTACAAAACACCTATTGGTATGTCTCCATATCGATTAGTGTTTGGAAAAGCTTGCCATCTGCCTGTAGAATTGGAACATGGAGCATATTGGGCCATTAAGAAGTTAAATTTTGATCCACAAGCAGTGGGAGAAAAGAGGTTGCTCCAACTCAATGAGCTGGATGAAATCCGCTTAAATGCCAATGAAAGTTCACAGATTTACAAAGAGAAGACAAAGAGGGATCATGACAGAAAAATCAGTCCCAAGAGCTTTGAACCGGGACAAACTGTTCTTCTTTACAATTCCAAACTGAGGCTCTTCCCTGGAAAGCTTAAATCTCGATGGTCTGGGCCATTCAAGGTTATTCAGGCATCAAAATATGGTGATGTCGAACTGGAGAATGAGAAGGGTGAGAGATTCAAAGCTAATGGTCAGCGGTTAAAGCATTATTGGGGAGGAGATGTGGATAGGCTTGTATCCACCATCTACTTATCAAATGAGGACTGACCAAAGTGAAAAGTCAGGCTAAGGACTATAAACTAAACGCTTCTTGGGAGGCAACCCAAGTTCTAAACTTAATCTTTTTAGTTTCTTTGACTATTAGCATATGTTAGTAGGTTTACGTTTGGTCTTTTACTTTGTGTAGGAAGAAAGGGAGGTCAAACTGAAGGTTGTTGAGAACGAGAAGATTGCGAGGAAAAAGATGTGGCATCTTGATGGGACAGGCATATTCCAGGGAAGTTCTTAAACTCTTATGTATGCTTGTGTGTTCTGGTGCCTGGGATATGAAATGAGACTTGCATTGACTGTTAGAGAAGCACTATGCATGATTTTTGGCTTAACTTTGGCACATGGTAGATCACACATAGAAAATCCTACTTTAGGAGGAAATTTTAATCATAGGAATGTGTGGTTTAGGGGCGTTGATTGTGAAAGTCATCTTGTGAAAGTATGGCATAGCTCTGATACTCTTAATAGAATAGCCAATGGTTTGTATGCTGTGTGTCAATGATGATTATAGTGGAGTATATGCATGTGTGGAAAGGATAGGCCTAGAAATGCCCAGAACTAGATGGCTGTGGTCAGAAGGTCCTGGGCTGCGGCCCAAGGAACAAAGTGAGAGGTCAGAAAGTTCTGGGCCGCGGCCCACAGACTCATGGGCCGCGGCCCCAAGATTTCCCCTGAGAACAGAAGGTTCTGGGCCGCGGCCCAGACGCGACAGCAGGGTTTTTAAAAACCTGCTACGCATCTATTCCTCTCCTAGTCTCTTCTCTCAGCAGCCGCCCCAACCCCAAATCCCTCTTCCCTCATACTCGACCCTTTTCCCACGTTCCCCTCCCTTCAATTTCTTCTTCTTCCCTTTCTTCTTCTTCTTCCCCTCTTCGTTTTCACCTTCCCCTCCGTCTGCTGATACGCGAGAGGCTGCCGTTGCTCTTCTCCCAATCTCTGTTCTTCACTACTGGGAACAACGACCTAGAGCGCTACACGAGGATCATTCCCCTTTGATTTCTCCTCTAATCTCAAAATTCTTTCTACATTTGAGGTAAAAAAATCTAAATCTCACTCTGTTCCTCACATTTGGGGGTAGTTAGGTCGGTTTTCATTTGGGATTTAGGCGTAACATTCGCAATTCTGTTGTAATTGATTGGTTTCAAGGGCAATGTATAGGATTTAGTGCATTCCTTTGTCATAAGAATAGCAAATAGGCCTTCAATTCGTTCTGAATTCCCTGATATGCCAGTACCCTGTTTTGAGACATAGACACTCTGTACCTGTGGCCTGCTTGTTAATTGTTTTAACTCACCTTGTTTATCATGATTCGTACCAGCGATGCTTTAATTGTTGATTCCAGGATGTGTAAATATATTGATCTGGTCTGGTATACCCTGGGTTGTGGATGGACTTGAATTCTTTGTTTAGGGATATCATGTTTTCATTATACTTCAGAGGTGTCATAATCCATTTAAAAATTAACATATTGTGCAAGGTTGTGTATGTTCTCTTATTGGGCAAGTCTGTGATGCATGCATTAAACTTCTTCTGTTGATTTTATACATGGAATTGTGCATGTCTGGTATGTGTGAATTGTGTTTCATATGGTCACATCACACAACATGCTTCCAATGTCCACACATGCAAATTGCCTCAGTGAACATACACTATCAACTGTTATTGATCCTGTTTTGTGCTCGTCACAATGTGCTGCTTGTTTTGAAATAAATGTGCGATGACAATTTCCTGACATTATACTGATCTTAAGCCTTCTGCTGAGTTGATTAAGTGATGTATGAGGTATTGATGACTAGGTTGAGGTTTGGAATCTTATTGAACAGAATTGCGACTCTTAGGTCATAAGTTTGGGGGGGGTCATCATTGCATTGTTTGATTCTGGTGCCCATGTTTAGTGCCTGTTTGAGTCTTCATTGGTTTTCGCTGTCCCCTGTCTTCTCTAGTAGCTACTATGCCGGCCAAGCGTGTTGCTGATCGCTCCGGTCCTAGGGCCGTTGCTGAGGCCAAGGCCAAGATTGTCACCCGACCTTTGCTGCAGGAACGGGAATTCCCGTTCAGCGCTTCGTACGAGTTTTACTATCTCGCCACACGTACCTATCACCTGCAGAGGCTTATGGATCCTAAAGGTGACGGAAACCTCCAGCTTGTCCAGGATTTCTACGCCAAAGCCTGTGTGCACCCCCATTTGGCGATTTTCTCTTCGCGGAGTCAAAGTAGACTTTACTCTTGAGAGCTTTCGGCAGTTTACCGCACTTCCCGCTGTTGAGGAGTGCAGGTACAAGCAATTAGTGGATAGTGAGGACGACATCCTTGATGATGAGTTTTCACAGTTGCTAGTGTACAACCACCAAGTAGCGTGGCAGACTCGCGGAGGGGCACAGAAACATTTACCTCGGGCTCAGTTATCAGTGGAGGCTCGGGTGTGGCTGCATTTCGGCAAGGACTACTTCTGGCCGTCATCGCAGAGGAGTCGCCTCTCTAGAGACCAGGCTCTCCTTATCTACTTGCTTATGAAGAAGGAGCCTGTTGATCTTGGCGCCTTGATTTATCAGACTCTTCGTAACCATGCCCGAGATCATTCGGTTGGTCTGATACTGCCACACCTCATTTCCTCTTTCTGCACATCGGTGGGTGTAGCCGCGGTGGCTTCCGATGTTATGTTCAAGCCTCTTAAAAAATTCAACTACTTGAGCATCAAGCCACGACCAGACGAGCAAGTTTGAGCCTCCCAGAGTACAGCGACCGACCCCTACTTTCAGCAGGGAGGACCCTCTCATCCGCCTCCTGACATTCCATTCCCCCAGCAGCAGGGCGAACCATCAGATGCCCCTGCCTCCTCTGAGTCTACCGTCACTCTGGACGTGATCTTTGCGGCTATTCAGCACACAGAAGCCACTGCTGCCCAGTGCCTTACTTATCTACAGGATCACGGTGTTCGCCTGACCAGGCTAGAGGAGTTATTTGCTGCTCATGTACCTGCTGCCGCTCAGGCCGGTGACGATGATGATGGCGCGGAGGTTGGTGCTGCCGGTGGAGATGACGATGTTGAGGGGGACAGCACTGATGCAGCCGCCAGTGATGGTGATGGCGAGGACTAGCCTTAGTTTTGTTGACCATTTTTACTGTTGTTTTTCATTTTCTCTGGATATGCTTCAGACTTTGTTTCAGTACTGTGGTTACATTTGATCTTTCATTGCTTGACATTAGTGGGTTCAAATGTTATTGGATATTATGGTTTAAATATCTCTGGTGTTCACTGTTATATCTATGGCTGGTTGTATGCTAGTTTCTTTGCAGGTGCTATCTGTGACATAATGTGTCTTATGACAGTGGGGACACTGTCTCCCTCAAGTTTGGGGGTGCTAATAATATTTGCATGCATTTGTTTAAACTTGCTTTACGCCATTTCTTTGAGCTAAAATGTCTGGGAATTGTATTGGATGGCTGAGTTGAGTCAAATACTGGATATTCATGACTGCTTGGTTCTCAATTACACATGACATGTATGAATTGTTTTCATGGCAAGACCTTTGAAATTGTAGTTGAATTCCTGGGAAGAGATGAGCGGTTCACACACTTCTTAAGCATTTTCTTTTCCTTTTCACGGAACTGTATGTTTCTGAGTAAATTGTATGGAAGTGGCTGTGGTTATGGCGCATAGTGTTAGCATATGGATCAGTTAAGTTAATGTATTCGAAATAAGTTAAGGTTGAATTAACCATGGGGGTTGTGCACAAGAGAGGAGGAACCTCTGTTGGAAGGGTTTTGAGCCTGAATTTTATTCATTAGAGTGTTTGTGCCATTTATGCCAGTGCACCTCTAGAACTTGTTTAAATTCTATTTCGAAATCACAGTTGCATGTGGATTAGTGAAAATGATAGGGGCATTCATTTCTAAACCCATTAACCTAAACACAAACCTTTCACATTCATCCTTTGATCACCCCCGTTGAGCCATTCACCTTTTCTTTCTTCAAAAATCTGACATTTCATAAGTCGTGCATGCTGTTGCTTTGTAATTGAATGATACTTAGAAAAGCAGTGAGTTAGCATTTGATTTACTATTTGTTTCAATAAGTGCTTAGTTACGCAAGGCACAAAAGAAAAAAAGGAAGGAGTAAAAGAAAATCAATATGTTCAAAAAAAAAAAAAAGAAGATAAAGAGAAAAAGAAAAAGAGAAGAAGAAGAAGAGAGATGTCATTATATACGTTTCATCATGCATGGCACTAATTCCATTAGTCATTCCCACTAGACCATTTCTAACATTACAACCCTGGTAAAAGCCCCCTTGATTCATAAATCTAGGTGTACAAGTGGTGGAGAGAGTAGAATTTCTACAAGCCTATGGCAGGACCTGCTATAAGTGGTACTGAGCGAAATTAACCCTAAGTGTGAGGATTAAACACATATAGCAGTGAGTGTTTTCTTGTGCACATAACTTTGGTTGATTGAGCTGTACCCTATTCCCTTTACATTACCTAAAACTGAACTCTGTGTTAGCTTAAAGCGTCAACAATGAACAATTCCATGCAGTCTTAAAGTTCCTAGGACATTGAAAGTGTGTGAATTGAATCCAAGTAAAAGGAAGGAGAATGCAATGGATTAGGTCTAGATAATGATTCCGAATCATACATGCTTAAATATTTTTCCTGGTCTTGATGAATGAAGGATGAGTGTTGGGCAACTCTTGTTGAACATACACTTAGTTGAAAATGACTAGGGAATTAGCTCTCTTTTATGAACCAAGCAGGCATGTATATGTGGTGGCAAGAGTAGCTTAAGAGAAGAGGGTCATGCATGAGCATTAGGCTGGTGAAGGTGTGAGTTTACTCGAGGACGAGCAAAAGTTCAAGTTTGGGGGTGTGTTAACTTCAGGAAATTCTTACTAGAATTTCATATTTCATACCGTTTCACTTCACTTTGGATGCATAAGTAGGCATTAGAAAGGATTAAAGGGATGAATTGTGTTTTTCTCATGATATGCACAGCAAAATGAAATTGTGGAAGACATTACTCCCTAATTGCTATGAATGTCTAACTTTGTGTGAAAGCTCTTTATGTGAATTGGTACAGATTAAGGCAGGGCTAACCCAGAGGAAGCTGCAGGTGGTGAAAAAGAGAGGAAGGAAGTGGAAGCTGATCACCAGTGAATGAAAGACCAGCTGGAAGATCAGAACAGAACAAACGGAGCCCAGAAGAGCAAAAAGGAGCCCAGAGAGTGTTGGGCCGCGGCCCACCACATCTTGGGCCGCGGCCCAGGATGTCCACACCAGCACAGAAAGGTGTGGGCCGCGGCCCACCACATATTGGGCCGCGGCCCAAGATGCCCACACTAGCACAGAAAGTTGCGGGCCGCGGCCCACCATCTCTTGGCCCGCGGCCCAGGATGCTCAGAGCAACACAGAAAGGTGTCGGCCGCGGCCCACAAGCATATACCTGAGGCCAGCCGCGGTCCAACCCCGAAAATGAACATTGCGTTTTGACAGCTGAGATGATATAAAAGGCAAACCCAGGGTTTTGAGGAGAAGTTCCCACTTTTGGAAAGAACGAAAAAGGCGGCTAAGGAGGTTCTAAGAGCTGGAAATTGCTGGAAGCAAGGAGAATCAAGTGGGCTTGAGGATCAGAAGAGCTTTCATTTTCAGATTTCTGATACTTCTGTATTCCATCCCTTCTCCACTGTGATTCTATTATGACTTCTTTAATTCTTGTTATTTGTAATCAGCTATTGAACATGAGTAGCTAGATTCTCTTATTCTAGGATTGTTCAACACTTTTGTATGGATTGAACTCAAACTCTTATTCCTCTTCTTGAACTAATGGTTTATATGTGTTAACTCTTCTCTGTTTTTACTGACATTCATGAATTGCTAGCACTATGAATAACATGTTCAACTAGATTAAGCTTGAGAGAGTTAATCTAATTGAAGAACGTGGGTAGAGTTATGCTAGACCTAAAGTTTAGAGGATTAAATGGAGGGTTTGTTAATGACATGGAGACATAGTTATTAACCTAGCATTGTCAAGGTGAGGAGGTTGCTTAATGATTATTTTCCCTTAAGTGTAGCGAGAGATTGTGCATCTAATTGGAAAATATAAACTTCACTACTACAAAAAGGTTGAAAGGTGGCGCACATATTGTGGCCCTTCCTTAATGAAGTGCCACAGCTGCTCATTTATTATTTTTTTTATATTATAAGAGTTTTTTCTTAACCAGCTGTGGTGCCTGGGAGGGTAGGTGCCACAGCTGGTATGGTCAAGTGTGGCGCCTGTCCAGGCAGGCGCCACACTTGACAAGCAGGAAGCAGCTGTGGCGCCTGACGTGCTAGGCGCCACACTAGCTTCTGGTCAAGTGTGGCGGCTGGCTGGCCAGGCGCCACCCCTGGCCTTTGTTTAAAAATTAAAAAAAAAATTTGTCAGGTGTGGCGCCTGCCTGGCCAGGCGCCACCCCTGACACTTTTTAAAAATATATATATATAGTTTTTAAAAAAAAAATTTTGTACCCCTGACACTTTTTTTTAAAAAAAAAAATATTTTTGTCAGGGGTGGCGCCTGACCAGGTCAGGCGCCACCCCTGATCCATTTTTTTAAAAAAAAAAAATTTGTACCCCTGACACTTTTTTTTAAAAAAAAATTTATTTTTTTCAGGGGTGGCGCCTGCCTGGTTAGGCGCCACCCCTGAGCATTTTAAAAAATAAAAAAAAATATTTTTGATATCTTATCCCTTCCCCACCAATGAGATCCCAACCCGCCCCCCCTCTTATCCCCTTTTGTTTTCCCGCCCCACCCCCCCTCAATCTCTTTCATTTCCCGCCTCCACCCCCCTCCATCTCTTTCTCTCTAACTTTAATTATTCCCTCTATCACTTTCCCTTCCATTTGTGCGTGCACCCCGTCCCTCCATTTTCTCATCTTCATTTCTTAAAACTACACCCACACGCGCACATGTTTTTGTATTTTTCCAACTGCCAACCCCACTTCTTTCCGTATTATTCCGTTGTCTTCAACTCTTTGGTCCCCACTTCATTTGATAGCTAGCGCTCAAATTTCTTCCTTCCCTCACTGAAGATTGCGTCACCAACGGAAATTACATGGTCCCCCACTCCACTGCACTGATCAACCTGTAAGTTAAAGTTGCGTTTTGTTTTTATTAATTTATTTTTTCAGGTTGTTCTGCTGGTTTTTTTTTTATGGCATGCTTGCTATGGTTTTTTTTCCCTGTTATGACACGCATGTTTGTATATTTATATGTCATATATAGTCATCTTTTTCATGCATAGTGTTATTATACTAGTACATAAACCAATTTAGAAATAGACATTTACATAGTATGTAATTTCATCCGATCAACACAGGAAAAAAAATAAAGAATGTAAATAATTATATTATTGAGGAGAAGACTTCCTTCCATGCGCTCTCTCTCTCTGTCGGCACATTCATGTTTTTGTGTGGGACCATCTCTAGTTTTGTTTCTTTGCTCTTTACATGTACAACACGTATATATATATATATATATATAATATACAAATGTGTGTGTTGTTTGTAGGCGTGTGTGTATTGTCGGCGTGTGTGGAGGACCTTTTTGCTTTGCACCATCTTGGTTATATGTATGTTATATTAATTTTGAATATTCAAGTTTAATAGCTTTATAAAATATTAAAACATTTCAAAATAATTAATTAATTTAAACTGCTAAATTTTGGTGTTATATGCCTAAAATAGAAATCATATGTTCAATCTTACTTACAACGTCAGGTCATTAGTACTTGAATTTTTTATAAGAAAATAATGATGAATCAAACAAATTTTGTCAATGCCTTTGTAACTTAATGAAACAACTATTAATTGACCATGACGATGATAAATTTGCATATACATTTATTTTTTAATTTTAAAAAACCCTAGCATAGTTTGATGCCCGATTTTCCTTTTATTTGTCACTTTGCCTCTAAGGCTTACAATTATAATTTGGGAAAATCATGCTTAGGAATCAAAAGGATGGAATATTTTATTGGAAGGACCGTACCACTCCCAAACTAATATAATTAACCATTTTTTCGAATAGCAGCCTTATTTGATTAGAAACGAAGTACGTACTATCTTTAGCTGGCAAAAGCAAAAGAAATAAAGCATCTTTAGTACATAAGTCTAAGGATATAGTTTTTTCCCCTAATTATTGACCTCATGTAATACTTAAATGTAAAAAGAAATATACTATCAACATTCTTAAAAGAGTGAAAACAGACAAAAAATTTTCTTCTTATTACTACACTCTTATTCATTTTATTTTGTGGGATGATTACTTTTTTCTTTCATGATCTTCTCGGGGTGTGTGTGCATGTTCATACTGATCGGATTGGGTGAAAAAGCTAGATGTGTTTGATATACGACCATGAATAATATATAATCAACTTTTTTATTTTTCTTTTTCTATATCAGAAAATATTTTAATACTGGATCCCTTGGAGTGTTTCGTAGAAGATAATGAACGACAGCGACTGACTTTCATGGATGCAATGTTTGACTAATAAACTTTGCTAAATGTGTAGTAATAGAGTATTGCAACTTTACCTACTCAGATAACCTGTCATGTGAGATAACATAATCAATAATTAATTAATACTCATCCTAATTAATCAACTGATTTCAATAATTAATTAATACTCATTTTATTTTATTTTATTTTCTTTACTTTTTTTTTTTGAATCATATTTTTTGAAATAAGCTAATCATATTTGATTTTATTATATATTGATGTTTATTACACATATTATTATTAAAAAAAAATATCTTAGAACCTCAAATATTTTATTGATTTTTTTATGTTTAATTTGTGTTTGTAGTTTCACTTCATCAGTCTATTGAAGCTTCTATTTACGGTATGTTTTTTAAATTTTGAGCTTGCAAATGTGATTTTAGTTGAATTTAATAGTTATAATTTGTAGGTGTTCTAATGATTGTTATTGATTAATTGCATAAGCAAAATAATTATTTATATATTCTTAACACTTGTATTTTATTTATTGACTTGTAATGTTTTCTAATTTAACTATGATATATTGTGGCAAATATGGTTTCTTTTGTTATGAGTTGTAAAAAATTAGTATAATCCTTGGGAATAATTAATGAATTATTTGGCAATTTAAACATTCAGTTAAAGACTTAGAAAGCTTCAATTATGAAGATTCATATGGTGTATGTTAATTTAAATTAAAATTGGTAAGAGAATATAAAAGTAATTAGTAAATGCAATAGTCATACAACTAACCACATACTTTTTTAAAAAAATAGATTGAAGCCCATAGATGGATCGTAAATGGATGTCATCTAATCGATGTTCAAGGGAATATATAGATGGGGTGAAGGATTTTATTACATTTGCAACTGAGCACACAAAAGATCCTGGCAAAATCTTATGTCCTTGCTTATCCTGTTGTTTTGGAAAGCGGATTAGTCAACTTGATTTGCTAGATCATTTAGTATGTTATGGTATTGATCAAACATATATACGATGGACAAGGCATGGTGAGACCAACGATGCATATAGTGATCGGGTGCATACCACGGGTGATGGCTCGGGTGAATTTGATCAAAGCATGTTTGATGAAGATGATGGTCTTGAAGAAATGGTAAATATGGTTGAAGGGGTGCTTCATAACTGCCCTAACGAATATGAGAAGTTGAAAGGTGATGCAGAGAAACCATTATATGTCGGAAGTACTAAATACACAAGATTGCTAGCAGTGTTGAAGTTGTACAACTTTAAAGCTCGTTACGGATTGAGTGATTCGGGTTTCACCGCATTGCTTGAACTGTTGCAAGATATGCTTCCAGAAAAAAATGTACTTCCTACGAAGACATACGAGGCAAAACGAATTCTTTGCTCTACAACCGGTATGGGATATGAGAAGATACATGCATGTCCTAACGATTGCGTATTATTTCGAAATTAGTATGCAACGTTAGAGAAGTGCCCTAAATGCAACGCATCTCGATATAGGAAGAAGAAAGGAAAAAGTCCTTTGAAGGTGCTATGGTATTTTCCCATTGTTCCGAGATTCAGACGACTGTATAGTAATGCAGAGATTGCTAAGCAGTTGACATGGCATGCGAATGAAAGGATTAAAGACACGAAGCTTAGGCACCCTGCAGACGCTCCTCAATGGAAAAAAATTGATCATGAGTACCCTGACTTTGCTGATGAAGTCAGGAACCTTCGCCTTGCACTAT
The DNA here is from genome assembly GCA_963855925.1 of Inga laurina. NCBI lineage: Eukaryota > Viridiplantae > Streptophyta > Magnoliopsida > Fabales > Fabaceae > Inga > Inga laurina. Next base: position 27,531,232 of record OY979713.1, read on the forward strand.
CAACTGATGGAATTAATCCGCACGGTGTTCAGAGTAGCACACATAGCACGTGGCCGGTGATATTGATGATTTATAACCTTCCTCCACACTTAATCATGAAACGCAAGTTTATGATGTTGTCCATGTTAATTTCTGGGCCAAGGCAACCTGGGAATGATATAGATGTATACTTGGCTCCTTTAATTGATGACTTGAAGCTGCTTTGGGATGAAGGCGTTAGTGTGTATGACGGGTACATGGAAGAAAGTTTCACTTTAAAAGCCATGTTGTTTGGCACAATTAATGATTTCCCTGCTTATGGAAATTTGTCAGGATACAACGTCAAAGGATATGGTGCATGTCCTATATGTGAAGATAACACTCATTCAGTGCGACTTCATCATTGTAAGAAAAATGTTTACATGGGGCATCGAAGATTCTTACCATCACAACATCGTTGGAGGAAGTGGAAAAAGCCTTTCAATGGTGATGCAGAAGAAGGTAGCCCGCCGAAGATGTTAACCGGTTCCCAGGTGTATTCCAAGGTAAAAGACTTGGATAACAATTTTGGCAAGCCTTTTGCAAAACAAATCGAGACAAGCGGTTGGAAGAAAAAGTCAATTTTCTTTGAACTTCCATATTGGAAGTCTTTATATGTGAGGCATTTTCTTGATGTGATGCACATAGAAAAAAATATCTGTGATAGTCTAATTGGCACGTTGCTCAATATCCAAGGAAAAAGCAAGGACAGTGTCAATTCGAGGTTGGATTTAGTGAACTTGGGAATTAGAGAAGAGTTGGCACCGATTGAGCAAGGGTCTCGTACCTATCTACCGCCAGCGGCATACACTCTGTCGAGGAAAGAAAAGAAATTGTTTTGTGAGTTTCTGCAAGGAATTAAAGTTCCCGAGGGTTATTCTTCAAATATAAAGAACCTTGTATCGGTAAAAGAGTTGAAGTTAAAGAATCTTAAATCTCATGATTGTCATGTGCTCATGCAAAATTTCCTACCGGTTGGTATACGATCTATTTTACCCAAAAAATTAAGGAACACCATCATGAAACTTTGCGTGTTTTTCAAGTTGATCTGCAGTAAAGTGGTTGATTCAACCAGGTTACAAGATTTGCAAAGGCTGATTGTGTGTACTCTGTGTGAACTTGAAATGTATTTTCCACCTTCTTTTTTTGACATTATGGTACATCTAACTGTACACTTGGTCAAAGAAACTCAATTGTGCGGTCCAGTGTACTTGAGATGGATGTACCCAAATGAACAATTCATGAAAATATTAAAGGGGTATGTGAAAAATAGATACCGTCTAGAGGGTTGTATCGCTGAAAGTTACATGGTTGAAGAAGCAAGTGACTTCTGTGCTGATTTTCTATCAAATGTTGACCCTGTAGGGATCCCCAAGTCCCGTCATGATGGGCGAAGATCAGGGAAAGGAACAACGGGGAGTGATGTAATAACGATATCAGCGACTGAACGAGACCAAGCCCACTTGTATGTCCTACATAACACTGATGAGGTCGAACCGTATGTAGAAGAACACAAGGATGCTCTCCGGTTGGTATATGGTGATAGGAATGAAAATTTATTAACAACAGAACATAATAAACAATTTGCAGGCTGGTTGAAAAATCGTATTAACGATGAGATGGAGAGGAATCATGATTCAGTTTCTGAAAAATTGAAGTGCCTATCGAAGGGACCGAGTTTACATGTATTATCTTACAGTGGTTATGCTATCAACGGTTACACATTTTATACACAAGACCATGATAAACAGAGCACGATGCAGAAAGTGGGGTAACACTTGTTACTGATTCTTGGCATAGATCCAGTGCTAAAGACACACACCCTGTCTATGCGTCAATGTCATACTTTGGTGTCATTGAACGCATATGGGAGTTAGATTACTCTATGTTCAGGGTCCCTGTCTTCAAATGTCAGTGGGTTAACAACAACAGTGGATTACGGATAGATGACTTAGGCTTTGTGCAAGTGGACCTTTCTAAGGTTTGGTATGAAGATGATCCTTTTATTTTAGCTGCACAGGCAGAACAAGCATTTTACATTCCTGATCCTGCTAAGAAGAATTGGTCTATTGTACTTCCATCCAACAAGAATCGTCAAGCAGAAGTTGATTTTGAAAGTAATGAATATTTGAACATCAATAATGATGATCCTTCATTTGAGAATTTGTGGTCAGCAGAGATTGATATAGATGGAGATGCAGATGAAGATGAAGATGGAGATGGACCCCTATACGTGAGACATGATCATAAAGAGGGAACTTGGGTCAAGAGGAACACAATTCTCAATCTAACACGAATTCTGAAGAATAAAATTTTAAATCAGACAAGAAAAAGGAAAAGATAATGATTGCCTTGACTCATTTACTTGTACGTATGTTTTTATAAATTTCAAAATAATTTGCTTTCGTTGACATACAAGACCATTGTGCACTGATGTTTTGATTTGGTTTATTTCACTTGCAGGAGTATGGACTCACCACATCATGACATTGATGACGTTCCCAGTCCCGTACCTGATGACATTGATGACGTTCCCAGGCACATTGGTAGACAGAGATTTGAGGCGAACGTCAAACTTGGCAGGACAGTTATGGCGAGGTTGATCAGACTGAGAAGTAACGGGATCAAGTTACAACTAGAGTGGAATGAAAATGGAAACCCGTTTAGGGAGAACAGTACCTCGTTAAATAACTTCATCGGGACTACGGTTCGAGACAGAGTTCCTATTACAGTTCAAAATTGGAAAATGGTAAAGAAAAGTTATGAGGATGGGATCTGGGCTGAAATACAGGTAACACCTTAATTATATATTTATTCGGTTTGCTTTGTTTCACTTCATTTCAATCTTACATATGATATATGTTTTTTGACTTGTTTACAGAGTGTTTTTATTATTAATGATGATCGGAAGAACTTCGTAATAAGAAAAGCCGGAAAAATTTTGCGAAAGTTTCATTCTGATCTCGTCAAATATTTCTTGAGGGATGATAATGATGATATCATTACTACACCGCCTTATCCATTGTACGAAGGAATCATCACTCAAGCAATGTGGGATGAGTTTATCACAACACATACAACTCCTGATTTCCTGGTAAGGGGATTTGTTTATTTTTCCCAATTACGTGTAATGTACGTATTTGTAAGTAACATTTATATATTTATATGAATCGTTTTGATCTAACTAGGAGTTGAGCGAGAAGAATCGAGCTAACGCGACCAACATGCCATACCGATACACACAAGGACCTGTTTCATACGGAATTACAAAAACAAATGGTACGAACTGATGATTATTTCATTCATAATAAAAATTGTATGAATATCATTTAACTTCGACTAACTTCGATGTGCAGATACAAGAATTAGGCTAAGATATTACACAGGTTCCACGACATGAGCTGTGGGTCAAGGGTGTCACAAATAAGAAAGGTGAAATTCGTAGTGAGGAAGCAAGAAGAGTAGCCGAATATTGTATAAGTATTCAATTATATTATGCGTTCAATAAATAATTGGCTTTACTTAAATGAACTCCATTTATAATAACTAATTTTCATTGTAATTCTTTTTGGGAAAGCGACAAATGACACAGGAGGATCCTGCGTTGGCGACCTATGTTGGTCGGGACGATTTATTGAGCAGAGCGTTACCAGTACCCGAGTATGATGGTCGTATTCAGGGTACTGGTTTTGCAGTCACCCTATCAGCATACTTCGGACGTCAGAAGCGCTCGAGTAGAAGTGATGTTTCCCACCTATGTGACGAGATGTCTAGCTTTAAGCATCAAATGCAAGAACTTCAACAACAAATGCGCTACAAGGAACAACGAGAAGAACAATTCACCGAACAAATGCGTTTGCTACAAGAACAGAATGCGTTGTTAACAACGCAAATACAACAGTTGGTCCAGGGTAGGCCAACACCAAATGTTCCGTTCTGTGATAGCCCAAGTTTCAGAGATAGTTGCAATTCCATGCCTAAAGTCCCTTTTCCTTCGGTAATTAATTTCTTTTCTACTTAACTTTATGTTAAATTATAATTAAGCGAATTTAACATATTAACTCTATTTTCCGTAGGGCGAATTTCAATGCAAGCTATATGTCGAGCAAGCATCCAAGCATGCGGTTGCAGTGGGTGTTGCCTACAACACTGGTGAGGACATACTGCACAATTCACCGTTGCCCGATAACACACTCCGGGTTAGGGTTGACGTCTGTACGAACGAAGACGCCCTCTTACCGATCCCGTCTCAGGATGAGCAAAATAAGGTGGCAAATGTTGTAGGTGGCTATGTTGCTTGGCCAATAGGTCTTATCGAGCCATGTGGAAAGGTCGTTCATTCAAAATTCCCTGCACTTTTCCTTCAAACTTTCATCTCGAACTGTGATTTAATTTTCTGATTTGCGCAGGGTAAGATTTCAAAGTCTTCAACAACACAACCCAAGTCAAAAGCATCGGCCAGCCATCAGAGCAGAAGAAGACATACCTCATATCTCGATCAATTAATATTGATTACACCACAATTGATCGGTGAGGGAGTAGTGTCATTACGTATTCTAAGACATATCTACAATGTTGGTGGTCTAGTTGATTATATTACTGCCGAGGTCATGCAGGAAATATGTGCTCGTGATTGGGTTAGTGCTTCGGCTATCAACATCTGGATAAGGTACTTCACTATCATCATTTATCACTGTTATTAATATATCTCGTTCCATTTCTTTTGTTTCTCATGACACTGTATGTTTTATACCAGGCATTTAGACCAGGACGTTTTAATGGATACACACAGGGTCGAATTCGCATTTGTCAACCCTTTTCTCGTTGGTCATCATGAGGGTAAAATGGATGTGACTGCGCAGTCTAATGAGCTGAAAGATTACTTTAGCAAGAAAGCGACAGCAAATACATTATTTTTAGTGCCGTATAATGCGGGGTAAGTTATTATTGGTACAATTTTTCTTTTTATTGTTTAACTTCTATCATAACATGATTGTTCAAAAAATATTTTTAAAACATATTTTAGGCGCCATTGGATATTGATCGTTATCAATCCAGCGGAACCTTCAGGCCCTCGCATTTATTATGTGGATCCTTTGAAAAATGGTCTTCCACAAGACCGTTTTGATATGTTGCTATTGATCAGTAGGTAAGTATACGTGCCTATAAATAAATATTTGTGAACATGATTGAATAACCAAAAGTAATAACTTTCTGTTTCTTTTATTAGCGCATTGACTGCGTATCGGTCGTCTGTCGGGTTAAACTATTCTAAAGCTACTGACCCCAGCCTTAGCTATCCTTGGAAGAAGATACAGGTATTGATATTTGACTTTAATTTACTTAGACTTTGTTAGTAAACACTTTTTATTCATGACCAGAGTTAAATATTGCATTATATTATTGCAGTGCCCTTTCCAACCTAATGACAATGATTGTGGGTACTATATCATGAAATTTATGAAGGATGTTATTATGCATGATCAACCATATATTCCTCAAAAAGTAAGTCATTTAGTTTCACTTCATATTGTGTTGTAATGAAATTGAATTACTGCCTGACAGTTATGTTTTACTGATTTTAATTCGTTCTAACTTGTGTCTGATTGTATTTATTTGTAGTATTATGAAGATCAACGTTGTGACGCTTTGACAGACCATCAGGTTAATGAAGTGATCGAGGAATGGTGTGAATATGTGTTTAAGCAAATCCCTAGGTAGCTATATTTACTATTAAATTCACTAGCTAGCTGGTTTTTTTGTGTTGTTTCTAATTGCCAATATAATTGTTGTGTCATGCATGTTTGTTCAAGTTGAATTTGTTGTATTATATTTCATTCAGCTAGGTTTACAGTATATTGTATAACAATTTTCATTACTACTTTAGCTAATCAATCATTTGTTGGTATCATTTTCAAGTTATCTATTATTGTTCTTATTAAACCTTGCAGACTATAATTATATATGCATGAGGAAAAAATATGCAAAAAAAAAAACCAATACGAAAAACCCAAAAATATACGAGGAAAAAATATGCTAAAAAAAATCAGAACGAAAAAAAAAAGGCAAAAATATGCTAAAAAAATCAGAACGGGAAAAAAAAACAATACCTACTGTGGCGCCTGTTTGGCCAGGCGCCACAGGAGGTCTAGGCCTCCTCCTGTGGCGCCTGGCCGGCCAGGCGCCACAGGCGGTACGCTTCCTGTGGCGCCTGGTAGGTCAGGCGCCACAGGAAGTTATTTTTAATAAAAAAAAAATTTTGTGGCGCTTCCAAGCGCCACAGCTTTTTTTAGTAGCGTTAAGATTGGTGGCATTTCGCAAGCGCCACAGCTAATGCAATTATAAGCGCCACAGATTTGGTTTTTTGTAGTAGTGCTTGGTTATGACTTGAGAGAGCTTAACCAATGAATGTTGAATCTCAAACTGACACATATACAACCCATAAACAGTGATATAGAAGAGGAAGTAGATTGAGTTCATGATATACAAAAGGAGAGAGCAATCCTAGATTCAATCCAATTGATTAATTTCTCAAAGAGCATACTCTGTCAGAATTTTCCCTTAGTTGCTGTCATTTCAATTTATAGATCTGTTTTTCTTAAACCCAACATATTTTGTCGGAATCAACTTAATCAAATACATCAGGCCATTGTTTGACTATTTGTTATTCAAATCCTCGTGGAAACGATCTTTACTTATCACTGTATTACTTGACGCGATCCGTGCGCTTGCGGTAGCGAACAGCAAATTAGAAGCAGATTAAAAGTATGCATATACAAGTTACTCTGTTTTTCCAGTTTCATAATCGAATTTAAATTAACAGTTACAAGCATTTGTTCAATCATTTGTATCCAAAGTTGTGGGAGTAAGAGACAAACCTGTGGACGACGGAAATGGAGATGACTCACGGTGCCACCAGCTAGGAAGACGATAGTTGTGAAAGGGAGACACAAATAATGGTGCTCTCGTCAAAGAAGAGAGAGGGAAAAATAGAAATATGATTATGAGAAAGAGGAAGGCAGATAGGGAAGGAAGCACGGGAAAGGGAGTTGCAGCAACGAACTGAGAAAGAGGAAGGAAGACGGGAAAGGAAGCAAGGGAAAGGGGAAAGAGGAAGACAGCTTGGAATGAAGCTCACGAGGGAAGACAGAATGAAGCTTGGGGAAGGAAAATAAAGTTGCTGGCCTGTTGCTGATGGGATGGGTGTCTGACAAGCTTTTCCGCGTCCCCAGTCAAAATGGGGACGTCTAAAGCTCACTTTAGACGTCCCCAGTCTGACTGGGGACTTCTAAAGTGAGCTTTAGACGTCCCCAGTCTGACTAGGGACTTCTAAAGTGATTCAATTTTTTTAAAAAAAAACTTCAACCAGCGCCAATATTTCCCGCTAAATATGATTTTAGTTATTGGAGTGATTTTACCTTGTGATTGAATTTTTGTGTGTTTTTTGGCCAGAAGCATAGAATCGTTGTTAGCTAGTAGATTGTTTGACTTGGAGTGATTTTTGTTATTGGAGTGATTTAACTTGCAACAATATATTGTTTGATATGTATGGAGCTTGAAAATGTTTGTTTTATATGTATGGAGCTTGGAAATTGAGAGGGAAAATATGTATGTATATTATTATAAATAAATGGAGCTATTGATTGATTTTGATGAAATGAACAACAATTAAACATAGTAATTTTTATTTCTTTAAATATGGTCAGTTTTTTTTTTCTTTAGATTAGATTAGTATGATTATTATTAGTGTATTGGTGAAAATCGTATTTTAAGATAAAGACATTGATCATTAATAAATATATAATTGATTATTAAGAAACACAATATACTTAATAAATAGATTGAAATATATTCTATTAATCCTTCTCTTCAAATTATTATAAGTTCTTTATGTCCTAGAATAGAAAAAAAAAATTGAATATTTATTTGAAATTCTATATTCTTTTCTATATTCATAGGAGAATTATATTATCAATAGCTAAGAATACAGAGTTAATAACTAAGATAGAATTGCTTGAAATTTTGGGATGTCTTACTTTTAAGGGGAAATGCTGTCGAAATTTTTGTTGAAAAAAGTGAAAAAAGGCAATCACATCCTATATTGTTGACAATTGTACTAAACGTGTGAGTGTTATTGAGAATGACTTAGGTGGTAACAAAATGGATCATAGTTGGATGAATGCTTTGAGAACTAGTGAAGAATATGAGAAAGGGGTGGAAAAATTTATTGAATTATCTAAAAAGAATGCTCCAGCAAAAAATGGGAAGTATTTTTGTCCTTGTGTGAATTGCTTAAATGAGATTCGACGGGATGTTGATGTTATAAAGGATCACCTACTTTGTGATGGAATAAATTTGCGATACACAAGGTGGATATGGCATGGTGAGGAAGTAACGGATTGTCCGTTGCACAAGAAGGAAGATGTGGATGTCATAGATAAAGATAGAATAGAGAAAATGATTCACGATGTTGAGATAGAATCATTTGCGCAGTCGCAGGAGTATAACAACCTACCGAGTGATGCACAGACACCATTGTACCGTGGGAGTAAGTACACGCAACTGACGGGAACATTACATTTGGTTAACTTAAAGGCAACTTGTGGGTGGACCGATAGTAGTTTCACTATGCTGCTTGATCTATTGTGTGATATGTTTCCAGAGGATAATGTATTTCCAAGTCGTATGTATGAGGCCTAGAAAATCCTGTCTACGATGGGTATGGAGTATAAAAAGATACATGTTTACCCTAATAACTGCGTACTGTACAGAAATGAGTATGGAGGTCTTAGTAAGTGTCCTAAGTGTAAAACTACATGATACAAAGTGAAAAAAGATGGTGATTGTGGCGATGTGACAACTAAAAGGCAACTTTTAAAGGTTATGTGGTATCTTCCAATAATACCACGTTTTAAATGTTTGTTTGTGACTACAACAAAATCGAAGAAGTTGAGATGGCACTCTGATGAGAGAATATCTGATGGGAAATATCTTCGGCACCCAGCTAACTCTCCACAATGGGAAAAAATAGATGAAATGTTTCCTCAATTTGGCAGCAAGCTGAGAAACCTTCGGCTTGGGCTTTGTACAGACGGCATCAATCTGTATGGAACTATTACTAGCACACATAGTGCATGGCCGGTTCTCCTTATAATATACAACTTGCCTTCCTGGCTATGTATGAAACGCAAGTATATGATGCTATCTATGATGATTTCTGGACCAAAACAGCCAGGGAGCGATATTGATGTCTATTTGGTGCCTTTGATTGAGGACTTGAAGAAGTTGTGGGAGGAAGGCGTAAATGTGTTTGATGCTTATAAGAAGGAGTCTTTCAAGCTACGTGCAATGATTTTCACAACGATAAACGACTTCCCTACGAACGGAAACTTGTCAGGGTACAGCGTGAAGGGTCATAAAGCATGCCCAATATGTGAAGCAGACACACACTTCCATCAACTAAAGCATGGAAGAAAAACCGTCTACCTTGGCCACAGGAGGTTTCTTCATCGGTTCCACCCATATCATAGGCTAAGAAAGCGTTTTAACGGCTTACCGGAGCATGAATGGCTCCAAAGTCATTAACCGGAGAGGAAGTTTACAGTCGAGTGGAACGTATCAATGTCACTTTTGGTAAGAATCAGAGGATTACGGGTGAGAAGAACATATGGAAAAAGAGATCCATTTTCTTTGATCTTCCATATTGGCGTTCGCTTGACGTGAGACACAGTATTGATGTGATGCATGTGGAGAAGAACGTTTGTGATAGCCTTATCAGTACGCTTTTGCACATATCAGGGAAGACTAAGGATGAGATTAGTGCGAGATTAGACCTTGTTGATATGGGAATAAGATAACGGTTACATCCACAACTAAGAGATGATGGTAGGAGGGCATACATGGAGCCAGCAGCACATACACTATCAAAAGCAGAGGAAAGAAGTTTGTGTGGGTGTTTGCATGGAATTAAGGTGCCGCAAGGGTATTCCTCGAATGTGAGAAGATGTGTCTCAATGTACGATTTGAAGTTAGTGGGAATGAAGTCCCATGATTATCATATAATACTTTGTTTAATTCGTTCTGTGTATGATTTTTATGTAGTATTATGAAGATCAATGTTGTGTCCAATTGACTGACGAACAAGTGGATGAAATTATTGAGGAATAGTGTGAATATATGGTTGGGCAATTAGTTAATATTTAGGTATGTACGTTATGTTGTTTCTTTGCCTATTTTCATGTTGTTTATTCTCTTAAAATTAGTTGTACAATTACATTAATTGTAATTAAATATATCTAGTTCTGATTTTATGAATTAGTTATGTATTAGTTTATTCTGATTTGGTTTACTTTTTTTTCTATTCATATTGTAAATTGATGTGTATTTTAATTGGCTGAGTTTAAGGAAATAATAATATAAAATTATAATAATAAAAATTATTACCTCCTACGGCACTTCTCCCCAGAAGTACCGCAGGAGGCCCCTAAAAAAACACAAGCTACGGCGCTTTCAGAAATTCAAGAAGCGTCATAGCTTACTTTTACGGCGCTTGGAAAGTGCATAGTATTCAAAAGAATAAGCGCCATTTATTATATTTTTTATAGTAGTGCCTCCATCAAACAATAGCCACTTTTCACATAGAAGAAGACGTTACTTGGGTTTAGAGAAGCTAGTTTTTGAAAATGCCAAGCAATGAGTAAAGGAACTCACCAATTGTCCATTCCAGATACGTCACCTCATACCCATTTCAATGATGTCTTGTTGCTGTGGAATAAACTTCCATAGAGCGGAATCTCCCATTCACCACTTTATCTTCATTCCTCAACATACACCTTCCGGTCTTTAATATAAGACTCAGTTAATTTTTTTAGAGAGATTAATGAAGTTAAATATATTACTTTAAAGCATTTAAATTTATCATTTTTTTCAAACTAATTTGTATGACTTATAAACTGATATATAACCTAATTATATACAAATATGATATATTAAAATAATTTATTTAGTTTCCTTAATCTCTCTAAAAAAAATTAATTGAGTCTCATACTATTGGGGGGATTATTTATTCACAGGAACTTCAGCCCACAGCCCTTTGGATCCACTAACAAGTCTCCCTGAAATATTGGCCCCACATGCACGATTGAAGAAGATAATTTTTTGAAACCCAGGTTAAGTTGTATTTTGATTCTGTTTGGTGGCTTTGGTCCTGTTCCTGTTGGCTATGTATGGATTGTTCGTTTTTTATGGTATAAGGAGAGCTGAGGGAAAGTGAGGGAGGTAAAAAATTTTGAGTTAGATTAAAAAAAAAAAAATTAAAGAAGTGAGGCTAAATGTTTTTAATTAATTTTTTTATTCTTTTGTCTTACATATTCTTTTTAATGAAATTTATAACTCCACTTCTCCAATTTTTTAACAACAAACTCATAAAATTTGTTCCTCCCCTCCCCTACTGTATGTTAAAGAATACATGTCCGAAAAAAAAAGTAGTATGTGTGTACCATCTTGAGTATGCTTTCATTAATGTTGCCATTAGTTGGAGCAACTTCGATAACATGTGCCATATGAAACACTAGTATATGACAATTGGTTTTGGTCAAAAATAACAAAACTATTTCTGTGCAATTGTTTGTTGACATTGTCAGACTCTGATGACCTCAATGCTACTGAAACAGAACTATTTCCTCTTATTATTAAAAGGAACAAATAACAGACGTGCGAAGCAATAACCGATTCGACCAAAACAACAACCCAATGATGGATAATTGTCGATTAAGATTAAACAACAACACAATGATGTAAAGACTTCCCCGTCTAAAAACAAACGATTATTTTTTTTTTTTAAAAAAATCATAAATTCGAAAGGTCGGGGAACACCGAATCAAATGAATGGTGCATGCATGGATTCATAAGAGGAGAGGGTAAACTAGTAATTTCGACTCGGTCTTTGCCTAACAAGATGGACAAATTTGGACCACTTGAATTTTATATATGAGCTTCAATATATTTAATTATAAATGTTTGCATTTGTCTATTTGTCTGTATATGTCTTTCCGCACCTCCTCCTCATATCTTGGTGTAAGGGAACAAACTTCTTGCGGTCATCACATATCTAAAGCAATTAATTATAATTGTTAATCAAACAGACACACATGTTTATATCAATGCATGCATAATTCAGCAAAAGATCAATTATTGGAAGTGAAGAATTGGCTAATTAATGTAGGGCATATGCTTCACAATTAGCCACATCAGAATGTGCATGCATATAGAGAGTCAGAAATCATATGATGAACGTCGTGACGACTGTCTTTTACCAGTAAAAAGTCTACACGACGGTTGACGCTACCGTGGACCCGGCTACAGTGAACACCACTCGCAATCCATACGGTTGCATTGGATTATGGCATTATGCCATAATGGCATAATGCAGATATGAAAATAAATAACGGCGCGTCACCGAGCTACGAACCTACGGAGTCCAGCTGTTATGTGCTAAAGGCAAACAAACAGTTTTAGGATTTTATTGTTTATCGACATCGTAAGGCCACAATGTCCAAAACACGCCTATTACACTCCAATTCTGGGCAACAAATCCAAGTTCTGGTACATGCATTTCTCTGGTTTTTTTGTTGTTGATATTTTTATCATTTTATCATAGTTTTATAAAACATCAAATCTTCTCGCTTTTATTTAAAAAAAACTAGAGAAAATTTGCATATTCTCAGATTAAAAGGATTTATATTCTTCAATTCAAAAAGACCAGATGTTAGGAAAAAAACCAACACAGACACTCTAATAATGAGTGTTTGAATTAGCTTATTACTGCAGGGGCAATTTTATCATCAACGACAATATCCAATACCCTATTTTTGTTTACATAGCAAAACTGAATAAAAGGTAAGCACAATAGACCCTCCCTCCCTCTGTTCGTTTTTGTAATATAAGATTCTTGGTATGTCGCGTTTCTTTTTATAAGATAGGATTAGAGAACGTCTGAAAAAAAAATTTTGTAAACTTCTGATTTTACACTCACTTGATTATAAAAATCACCTATCTCACTATTGCATTTAATTCTCATGTTTGACTAACAAAGCATTTAATATAACATGTTCTTTCTTTTCTACATAAATAAGGGCATTTTTGAAAAATAAAATTTATTTTTTACATATTTATTACTCCTAGTTAATTTTAACTGCCTATTCGAACAACATAATTCGGTTAATTCTATCTTATAAAAAGAAATAGAGGGAGTATCAAACTCAAAAGGCCAATTTTAAATGTGAGCGGATGCGAAGATTTTTGAAGGAAGAAGAGACGGTCTCTTGTGGATTCTAGAAAGCATTGAAACATCCATGGAAGAGAAGAGGTGATGTCAAGAAAGGGAGACATCTTTGATGCAAAATTGTTAGTATTACTGGATTAGACCTATTGAAATTGAAAGAATGACAAAATTATCTCTAAATAAAGATGTGTTGTGTTTAAATAAATAAATAAAATACTGTTTGCCAAAAAAAATTAATAAAATACCCAAGATTCAATAAGTAATAGTGATTAAATTGATGTGGCATAAATTTCATTAAATTTAACTGTTATTTCAGTGGCACGTGGTTGGTAGTCAAGATTTGAAAGATGAAGGTGTGGAGTTTAAACTTGGGTTAAGTTGCGTCTTGTAGCATAAAGTATTTTTTTTAGGTGCTTCAAATATCATACAGTAATTTGTTGTGTGTCCAAAAGTTTAAAGTATTTTCTCAGATCTATTCATTACTGTAAAGTTTTCCTGAAAAAATACTTTATGGAGCTAGATGTAATTTCACTTAAATGATTTTTTGAAAGTTAACAGTAAGGTTTAAATTTCTCCTAAAAAAAATATTTTAAGGGGAAAACTTTTCCTTAAAAAATTAATATTTTAAGGATAAAATTGGGCTACAAAATATTTTTGGGTACTAGATACACATATAAAAATATTTCAAGATACTAGACTTAACACAAATTACTTTAAAATATTAGACGTACATGAAAAGATACTTTAAATGATAAACACTCTATAACCTTTTAAACGTCTCTAAAGATGAGGGGGTTATATGATTTGAAAAAGGAAAAAAAAAATTATAAGAATGAGGCAAGAGAGCGAATGATGTACATAACTTATTTTTAATAAATTATAAAAGACTTTGAATTTTTTTTAAAATTATATAATTTTTATTTTTAATTAAAATTTTTGTTGATTTTTAAAAAATTATAACTTCTACAAAAATTAAAGAATGTGTAACTTTTTTCCATAGATATCTATGCAATTTTTCAAAAATGAAAATTGAGAAAACTTTTGTTTAATTCAGTGAAATTTAGAATTTTGTATTAATTTTAAAAATAGAATATGGAAGGAAATGCAAAAGATTTCGTTAGGGGCATTTTACTATTTTCAATTTTATATTTTTGTATTTAGTTCTACTAAAGAATTACGACTTTCATAGTCCTTATTAATAAATATATTTTCCTCTAGGGCCTTCATTCTAATAATCCCTATTTTTTTTCCTTTATCATCCAAATGAAGATCGCAATACTTCTTGAAGTAATGTTTTTTCCTTCAATTCTTCTTTTTTTAATATAGAATGGAAAGCATTAAAAAGTAAAAGTAAAGACAGAAAGAAACAAATACAGTAAAAAGAAATTAAGTAATCCCACTTTCATCCAGAAGATGTTCGGTAGATTCCTTCGATAGAATTTTTAATGCAAGTCCAATCCTTAAAGCCTTTTTAGCTAAAACGTCTGCTATTTCATTTTCAGTGCAATCGATATTCATCAACTAGTCCACTTTCCAGTCACGTCTCATCACCTGTTATAGCTCAAATATCAAGCTTATGTCTTCATGCAATTCCAGTTGTTCGGCTCTACTCAGCATGAACACCTGGCTCGAGTCACAATATATATAACTTGCATGACGGAAACCCTCATCCCAAGTTCGACAAAGTCCCCATATACACATTCATATATCTGCAACCAAGCAATTAGCTCCTTCAACTTTACACAAGGTCGATTCTACAATGGAACCCTTTGGGTTTTTTCATAATGTCACCACAACCTGTTGGCTTCGATTCATGAGAATATGACTAACTTTATGGATCTTAAGGAGTGGTAGTAGTCGACGATGTTCAATTTCTCAGGACCTCACAATGACAGGACATGAAGACTCTAATCTTTTCTACCAGATATCTTTATAAACATTGCTATATGTGTCACACGATTGAGTCTCTATCAAATAATAGGCACTTCATTGGTCGCATCCCATGCCATCAAATCCTTCCCCACATATAAACCATAGGTGTAGCATGGAGATTAATTTTTGGCATTCATTACTTGGGTTTAGAGAAGCTAGTTTTTGAAAATCCCAACACCACAAGCAGCCCATTCTACAACTTTGCTCTTCTCCTCCTCATGTCAGAGGTGTGACTTGTGAGACATAATTCCTTGATGGATTCAGCAAAAGACCATTTATGAGTCACCAATTGTCCATTCCAAATATGTCACCTCATACCCATTTCAATGATGTCTTGTTGCTGGGGAATAAACTTGGGAAAATTATATTTCCCACGCAAGGGAGAAAAAATGAAAAAATTGTTTTTTGAAATCTCAAAATAAAAAAATGGTTCCAAAAACTTGTTAGTGAAACCCCTGATATTACCAATGATTCACACCTGATGTTATTAATGGGATTATTTTTTTTTTATTTTGAGATTTTAAGGGACCATTTTGTTATTTTTTCTCTTGTTTGGGACCTGACTATAAATTTTCCAATAAACTTCCATAGGGCAGAATCTCCCATGCAGCACGTTGTCTTCATTTCTTAACACTTTCATGTACTGAATACAAGATCCAGTGAATTTTTTAGAGAAATTAATGAAGTTAAATAGATTACTTTAAAGTATTTAAATTTATTTATTTTTTAAACTTATTGTCTAACTTATAAACTGATATATAACATAATTATCATACACAAATATAATACGATGAAATAATTTATTTAGTTTCTTTAATCTTTTTTTTAAAAAAAAAAAAAAAAAAAAAAAAAAAAGCTAACTGAGTCAAATACCATTGGGGGTTTATTTATGCACAAGAACTTCAGCCCACAGACCTTTGGATCCATTAACAAGTCTCCATGAAATATGGGCCCCACATGCACAATTGAAAGAAGATAATTTTTTGAAACCCATCTTAAGTTATGTATTTTGATTCTGTTTGGTGGCTTTGGTCCTGTTCCTGTTGGGAGCAGCTTCTCTCCTTTTCCAATTCCCTCCGCTGCCATCCACTGCTTTCTCTCCTCCCATCAAAGCTTTCCACCTATACTAGAGGAGAAAAGGAGCAAGCAAAACTAATTGAAAAGATTTGATTGTTTTTCAAAAAATAATTTTATAATCCTTAATTATTATTTTTTCTCAATTATTCAACATCTTGATGTATTTTTTTAGTACCATCCAGTTTTCTAAAATATTTTTTCAAGATCCTAAAATAATTTTTCAGTATTATCTAGTATCCTGATGTATTTTGAAAAATACTATTCAACATCTTGAAGTATTTTTTCAATATCAGTCAGTTTCCTGCAATAGTTTTTCAAGATTCTAAAATAATTTTTTAGTATTATTCAGTATCTTGAAGTGTTTTTTTATTGCCAGTTAATACTCTGAAATGTTTTTGGTGCAATATTTTAGGATATTGTATACACTAAAAATTAGTTCTGGTGCACCAAAAATATTTTAAAGTACTGACTAACATTTAAAAAATACTTCAGGATACTGGATAATACTGAAAAATTATTTTAAGGAACTGATTGGTATTGAAAAAATACTTTAGGATGTTGAATAGTGTTTTTCAAAATACATCAGGATACTAGATAATACTAAAAAATTATTTTTGGATCTTGAAAAAATATTTTAAGGAACTAACTAGTATTAAGAAAATACATCAAGATGTTGAATAATTGAGAAAAACTAATAATTAAGGATTATAAAATTATTTTTTGAAAAAAAAATTAAATTATGTAAAAAGAGTGGCTCCTTTTCAATTATTTTTGCTTGATCCTTTTCTCTTTTGGTATAGGTGGAAGGCTTTGATTGGAGAAGGGAAAGCAGCGGATGGCAGCGGAGGGAATTGGAAAAGGAGAGAAGCCGCTCCCGTTCCCGTTGGCTATGTATGGCTTGTTCGTTTTTAACGGTATAAGGGGAGCGAAGGGACAATGAGGGAAAGAAAACAAATTTTGAGTTAGATTTTAAAAAAAAATTAAAGAAATGGGTTTAAAAATTTTTAATTAATTTTTTATTCTATTATCTTACATATTCTTTTTATTAAAATTTTATAACACCGCTTCCCCAATTTTTTAAAACCAAACTCATAAAATTTGTTCCTCCCCTCCCTTACTCTCCAAGTCCCTCATAACAGCATGTTGGACTTATGTTTGTGTTAATTGTAGATTGGGCTTATATGGGTCTTTCAATTTCTCAAGTTTTGTTATGGAGCCCAATACTACAACTGTATGTTAAAAAACAAATGTCCAAAAAACCAAAAAACTGGTATGTGCGTGCCATCTTGAGTATACTTTCTTTAATCTTGCCAATAGTTGGAGCAACTTCGATAACATGTGCCATATGAAACACTAGTATATGACAATTTTTTGGGGTCAAAAATAACAAAACTATTTCTGTGCAATTGTTTGTTGACAATGTCAGACTCTGATAACCTCAATGCTACTGAAATAGAACTATTTCCTCTTATTATTAAACTGAAACAAATAACAGATGTGCGAAGCAATAAATTCGACCAAAACAACAACACAATTATGGATCATTGTGGATTAAGATTAAAGAACGGGTTCTTACCTCAAAACCCCCCAACTTTACTGCAGGGGCAATTTTGTCATCAACGACAATCTCCAATACCCTATTTTTGTTTACATAGCAAAACCGAATAAAAGGTAAGCACAATAGACCCTCCCTCCCTCTGTTCGTTTTTATAAGATAAGATTCTTGGCATGTCATGTTCTTTTTTATAAGATGGGATTAGAGGATGTCTGAAAGGTTTTTTTTCTATGTAAATTTTTTATTTTACACTCACTTAATTATAAAAATCACCTATCTCACTATTGCATTTAATTCTTATGTTTGACTACCAAAGTATTTAATATAACATGTTCTTTCTTTTCTACATAAATAAGGGCATTTTTGGAAAATAAAATTTATTTTTTACATATTTATTACACCTAGTTAATTTTAACTACCTCTTTGAACAACATAATTCGGTTAATGCTATCTTATAAAAAGATACGCACTACAAAAAAACATGTTATTACCGACGGAATTACCCACGGAATTATTTCCGTCGGTAATTTCCGACGATTTACCGACGGATTTTCCGTCGGAAAAATTACCGACGGAATTACCGACGGAAAAAAATTCCGTGGGTAATTACCGACGGATTACCCACGGAATTTTTTCTGTCGGTAATTACCCACGCTTTACCCACGGAATTCCGTGGGTAATTTGAATGAGAAATTACCCACGGAATTCCGTGGGTAATCCGTCTCTAATCACCGACGGAAAAATTTTCCGTGGGTAATTACCGACGGAAAATTTTCCGTGGGTAATTTCCGTCGGCAATTACCCACGGAATTTTTTCCGTGGGTAATCCGTCGGTAATTTCCGACGGAATCAAAATTCCGTCGGTAATTTTGACTTTTACGGACGGAATTTTTTCCGTCGGTAATTACTCACGGCTTACCCACGGAATTCCGTGGGTAATTTGAATGAGAAATTACCGACGGAATTCCGTGGGTAATCCGTCGGTAAAATTAATAATTTTTTTTATCATTTTTTAATAATTTATATAAAATAATAAAAATAAAAATAATCTATAACAAATAAAAATTTAAATATTATAAAATTAATATTTAATATAATATATTAAATATATATAATATTAATAATAAAAATTTTAAATGAAATAACAAAATTAAATATTTTAAACTTTATATCATAAAAACAAAATATATAATTATATATAAATATATATTTAATATTAGATATATTTATATTAATATTAAATATTTAAATGAAATAATAAATTAAAAAAATTTAAATTTATATTATAAAAAACTAAATATATAATTATTTATAAGTATATATGTAATTTTGTATATATTTATATTAATATTAAATATTTAAATGAAATTATAAATTAAAAAATTTTATATTATAAAAAATGAAAAATATAATTATATATAAATATATATATTTAATTATATATATTTATCTTAATATTATATTTGTTTTTAAATTATTACATTATATATATTATTACGTGAATAAATAACACAAGGTTAAAGCAGCTCAACTGGCAAAGGCATCAGAACACATCTCAAAAGGTCCAAGGTTCAAATCCCACCTTCGTCACAAAGTGCAACAATTATCTCACAAAGACATGTGGCGCAAGGTTAGAGGGACACGTGGCCCTTGCTCAGGGGCTGCCGGTGGGGGGCTTCCGGTGATATCCATGTGGCCTCTTTTAAGGTTGCCACGTGGAATTTTTTTTAAAAAAAAATAATATTAAATTACCGACGGATTACCCACGGAAAAAATTCCGTGGGTAATCACCGACGGAATTTTTCCGTGGGTAATCACAGACGGAATTTTTTCCGTGGGTAAATTCCGTGGGTAATCACCGACGGAAAATTTTCCGTGGGTAATTTCCGTCGGTAATTACCGACGGAATTTTTTCCGTCGGTAATTTCCGGAATAAAAATTCCGTCGGTAAATCAATTTGTCACGGATTTTTTAGAGACGGAAAAAATTCCGTCGGTGATCCGTCGGTAATTCCGTTTCCGTCCCTAATCCGTGGGTAATTTGATTTCAGAGACGGAATTCCGTGGGTAATTTACTGTTTTTTTGTAGTGACGGAGGGAGTATCAAACTCAAAAGGCCAATTTTAACTGTGAGCGCATGCGAAGATTTTGAAGGAAGAAGAGACAGTCTCTTGTGGATTCTAGAAAGCATTGAAACTTCCATGGAAGAGAAGAGGTGATGTCAAGAAAGGAAGACGTCTTTGATGCAAAATTGGTAGTATTACTGGATTAGACCTATTGAAATTGAAAGAACGACAAAAATTATCTCTAAATAAAGATATGCGTTGTGTTTAAATAAATAAATAAAATACTGTTTGCCAAAAAAATTAATAAATTACCCAAGATTCAATAAGTGGCATAAATTTCGTTAAATTTAAATATCATTTCAGCGGCAGGCGGTTGGTAGTCAAGATTTGAAAGATGAAGGTATGGAATTTAAACTTGGGTTAACATGCGTCTTGTACCGTAAAGTATTTTCTTAGGTGGCTAAAGTATCATATAATAATTTGTGGTTTGTCCAGAAATTTAAAGTATTTTCTCAGGTCTATTCATTACCTTAAAGTTGTTCAATGGCTAGGTTTAAATTGCTCCTAAAAACAATAATTTATGGGCAAAACTTTTCCTTAAAAAATCAATATTTTAAGAGCAAAATTGGACCACAAAATACTTTTGGGTACTAGATACATATGTAAAAATACTTCAAGGTACTAGACCCACCACAAATTACTCCCTCCGGTCCTAAATATAAGACAAAGTTGATTTTTTTTAGAGATTAAGAAAACTAAATAAATTATTTAATTATATCATATGTTGTGTATCCTTAGATTATATATCAATTTATTAATCAAATTAATTAGTTTGAAGAAAAAATATAAATATAAATACTCTAAAGTAATTTAATTAGATTTCTTAATCTCTCCAAAAAAAATCAGCTTTATCTTATATTTAGGACCGGATTGAGTACTTTAGAATGTTAGACATACCTGGGAAAATACTTTAGGGGCCGGGGCTAGACACTCTTTAACCCTTGAAACGTCTCTAAAAATGAGGGGGGTTATATGTGACTGATCTAAAGTTATAGGAGGTTATGTGTATTTTGGAAAATAAAAAATTATCAAGTTCCTCTCACCAATTTAAAATTTCTTATGGAAACTTTTCTTCTCTCTAATTTATTATTTAATTTTTCCTTTCTTCAGATATATATTTTTATAAACATAAATTATTAGGTATTTTATTTTATTGGTTAACTATTAATTTATTTATTCAATTTATTGAATATTAATACATTATTATTATATAGTTTATTAATTATTAATGAATCATATACATGTTGATTTGTTTTTATTTTTTATTCATTTAACTTTATTCTTCTAGAAAGTTTTGAAAAACGGGAAAAAAAAATTATCAGGAGGAGGCAAGAGAGAGAATGATAGGTAACCAATGGTCCCATGCCCTCTTCCATTCGTGACAACTGAAAAGGGGAACAAATTATAAGAGGAGAATGATGTACGTAGCCCACAGTCCCATGACCTATTCCAATTGTGACAACCGAAAAGGCCTAAAACTCGTGGCCCCATCAATTGTAGAAGTGATGAGGATTAGGCAGGAGACTCATAGTGGAAACAAGGATTTGCCTTCCATTCTTAAATTCTGTTATATTATATTAACGGCATAAGTTAGTATTATTTAATTGTCTTTCATATTTATTTATGTATATTTATCAACAAAGCAACGTTTCACATGTTTATTTTCCGAGCACTATTCCGACAATGATTGTAGCCGTGATAATGATCAAGATTAGGGTTACACTGAACATCATGAGCGCCGCCTCTGCTACCGCCACCATCACCGATGGAAGTCCGCAACAAAACAGTACACAAAAAGCAAAAACATACACATACATCCCATTCCTGGCTTAAAGTAATAATGCATAAGAAAAAAAAGTTTTATATACAAGCTGCTACGAGAAATTAAAGGCAAAGCCATGATTCCGTGTTTTTACTAATATATATTTCTAACTTTTTATTTGGAACAAACCAGAAATAAACAAAGCCTGAAACAGCACACAAAACATATAATAACCCCAATGCCTGAGATAAAGTAGTAATATGCATAAAACAAATAAAACCGTGTTCAGAAGTACGTAGGTGGAGCTTGATCCATTCTTGCAGACATCAAAAACATATAGTGAGGTGGAATTAAGCACCGTCACGTTCGCCAGAGCTGCGTCTGTCACTACACGGCGGCGGCGATGGTGGTGCGGCGGCCACCATGGTGTAACCAGAGCCTGGACCAAGGTTATAGGCATTGTTGGGAGGGGTGGCAGGTGTTGATGATGAAACATAAGGAGGGAGTGCGTAGGTAGAGCTTTGCCAGAGTTCATTGGACCTGAAGCTGTGGGTGGTGGAAGGCCCTCTTGATGAAGAAACGTAAGGAGGGAGTGCGTAGGTAGAGCTTTGCCAGAGTTCATTGGACCTGTGGCTGTGCGTGGTGGAAGGCTCTGTTGATAAAGAAGCATATGGGGTCTGTGCGTAGCCGGAGCGGCTCTGCTCATTGACTCCATTGCCATTAGCAGTAATCCCATTGGAGAACGCTATGTCATCCATTCTTCTTTCCTTGAGAAACACAGAAGAAGCTTGAAGGGAAGTTGAAAGTTAGAGAGAGAGGGGGGGGGGGGGGGGGGGAGGGGTGGGAAGTGAGGAGAAGAGAAGGGAGTGAGTGGAGAATATATAAGAAGAAGGAAGAGAGAAATCAAAAGGAACAACATAATGGTGGGTTTGAGTTGGGAATGAGAAAGCTATGTCATCATGCGCGGTTTAATTTGAGCTTTTCTTAACATGTACCACCCAATCTAGCTTTAAAACTAAAAGGGGCCTCTTGTATAAGCCAGTCCTCTACCATTCCAAACAAAATTAGTTCGTGTGGGTTTATTTTTCATTTATTCAATGAATTTTTTTATATAAAGACAAAATGATATTAAATAAGCCAATTTTTACAAGTTATATTCTCCCTCCAATCTTTAATATAGGACATATTTATCTAATTTTATTAGATTAAGAAAGTTAGTTATTTTCTAAAATATCTTAGTCATTTTCTTTAATTTCTATATTCCATTTCCTCCTTAATTATCATTGAGGGAGTATTAACAGGGTAAATTAAAAAAAATTGAGAAATATAAAAAAAGATGTCTCATATTTAAGACTAAAATCAAATTTTTTAATACATCTTATATTAAGGACCGAGAGAACACAAAGAGATATAGAGCATGTTGAAGCACCAAGAAATGCATTAAAAGTTGACTAAGATCCCTAATGTCATTAATTACTTGAATGGTCCAAGAGCAAACGATGGAGTCCATCCATTTTTGAGATAATGCTATTATATTATACTGGGACCCAGATGATGCTAATGAGTATGAGAGAGAACGCATTCCCATAGTGGAAAGTGGAACCATGGATTTGCCTTCCACTCTTAAATCGGCGGTAGTATTATTTAATTGTATTTCAACAGAATCTTGAAAGTTCAGGTTGGTGCAAACTGACTAAACGTCACAAAAAAGTCTTGGAAAAGGTCCGCTATAATTAGCATTTTCCTTTCAGCTGCTTTATTAGTCATGTCCTTTATATATATTCGGGATTCAAACTTCTGTGTAGATTTTATGGGCCCAACTTTGTGGACTTCTAGTATCAACGAGACATTCTGGTCAACAAAAAACTAGACATATTAGGTACATGAATTTAGCTTTAATCATGAATAAGCAAACAAACAAGGATGTTTGCTTTATTCTGAATAATGCTCGGGGCATGTCCATAGTTAATGCTTAATGCCCGCCATGTGTTTGCCTTTTTTGTCTCTGTGGTAATTTATTGGATTGCGGGTGGGTTATGTTTTGATTGCCAATTTATTGGAAAAGCATTATATATATATATATATATATCATAATTGCTGTTGAGAGATGAGAGATGTCTTTTTAGTCCATCGTAAAAGTTTCATACATCATCATCATCATCATCATCATTTGCAGTGGTAGTTTACTTAATTCTTAGAAGCATGAGAATTTCAATTTGAAATTTGAGGTTTCTGAATGTCAAGAGTTTTTCTGTAGTTATCTGATTCAATATTGTATTTTTAATTACTATTAATTCCCATAATGAATTGTGTAAAAATGAGATTACTTAATGCCAATTAGTCAAAAGAATGACATGTGAACTCTGATTTCTAATTGGTTGGAGAAAAAAGTCATGTGGTTTTGCCCCCATGTTGACACTTCATTATATCACTTGTGATCGCTGCTTGTCGACATTTAATTAATTAATTTGAGATGCTATTGGATGATTCATGAGAAATTTACCGTATCTGTATATCTATTTATTTATTTGGCTTGTGGACACCACTGTTGAGGCTTCACTATAGGTTTTGGTACCACTAATATTTTTATCGAAAGTGTTTCGGCTTTCACTCTAATTGCATGTATGGATAATACTCTGATTTTTTTTAGGTGAAAATAATTCTCTGATTTTTCAAATGTCAGCTGATTTGAAGGCTTGATTGTGTACCTTAACTACTGTTGATATTTTGTTTTGGTGGGATTGTGGGAATGCTTCCACTTTTCCTTTATTATATTATAATTGCTGTATAGAGATCAGAGATGTCTTTTTGGTGCATAGCAAAAGTTTCATATCCAATTCATCCTTATCATCATCATTAATTTGATTCAATTTTGGTTTCTAACAGTCAGAGTTTGTCTGGAGTTATCTGATTCAATTTTCTATTTTTAACTATTAATTCCCTTAATTAATGAATTGCGTAAAAGAGATTACTTGTTGCCAATTTAGTCAAAGTATTGTTTGTGCATAAACTAGTGGGGCAATATTTTTTTTTTTTTTTTGCCAGTGCATATATGATATACTTACTTGTGCTGTTTGTTGACCAGTATGTGTTTTTTCTTTTTTAATATTTTTTTATTTTCCATCCGTAATGGTAAAATGAAGCTACAATAATTCTTAGAGTCATTTAATATGTTCATTTCCCCTCTCTAGATTGATCTTCTGATTCTTCTTAGTGATCAAAAGTCTTAATTGACTGATTTGACCGTATCTTTGCGTCTTGGGGTCAAATACAAGATTTTAATTCAAGAATTGCAGTATAATGCAATATTCGGGTCGTCTCTCTTTTCTTAAGGAGCCTTTAATTGAATCCTAGGTAATACTAAATGTCATGTAAAAAAAAATTCAATAAAACAAGGGAAAATTGATTTTTGGGTTTTTCTTGTTAAAAAAATAATAAAAAAAAATAAAAGAAAATACAATTTAATTAAATATATAAATAAACACACCACTCAAATTAATTTAAATCATAGGCAAAGTCTATATATAAATCCCACAACACAAATTTAATCACACATTATTCAAACAAAATATTGGAATAGGAAAAATAAAAAACAAAACTCCCCTGATTCTCAGATTCCATGTTCACGCAAGTCAAAAGTTGCAATATGCATGATGATGTCAGCATACATGTATGATGATGTCATCATGCATATATCTAATGAACGAACTGCAACACGAACTGCAACACGTATTGAAGCATTTCTCATTCGCAGATGGCTCCAGGTGGTGTAACTCAAAATTTCAGCTGCCTCAGTTTCTACAACTCGGACTAGTGGTTGATGATGAAGAGCTCGCCGGAATTGAGGAAGAGAGTGATGAGAGATCGCCGGAAATAGGGGCCGGAAAACTGCAAAACTTTGCCGGAAAATTGGAAACAACACGGGAGTCACAGAAAAACCGATGGAAAATGATGATGCGGTATTTGCATGATGAAAGGGCGATGGTAGGAAGAAAATAAGACACAACGGAGGAGAAAATGGTTCACAAGAAATCAAGCTTCGCCGGAAGTGGGGGCCAGAAAACTGGAATAGTTCGTTGGAAAATGTAAAACTTGTTGAATTATCACAGAAAGGAGATGAGGGTGCTGCACTTGTAGTTTTCGATGGCTTTTGGTGGAGAAGACTGAAGGTGATGGTAGTTGGGATGAAGGAGCTGCTGGACTGTAAACAAGATGATGGTGTGGTGATGAAAATGAAGAACGTGGTGGTAAGGAAGGTGCAGAGGCTGGTAAAGGTGAATGGTGGTGATGAAGGGAAGAGGTCGGTGGTGTAAGTGGTGACCTCGTTCTTACTTCAACTCCCCGTTCTGTAGTACCTCGGCAAAAGAAAATGGAAGAGGAAAATTGAAGAAGGAAGAGCTGCAGTTGCAGTCGGGATGCCTTCATGGTGGTGAAGATGGGGTATATATAGTGAGATTGACGCTGTCCATTTCCCTTCACCAACCATGTTAGGTGCAGTCTGAAAGCAAGCTGCAACACAAATCTTTCCGTGATATGCGCCCATGTGATTTCTTCATATTCCATAAGCTCAATGAAAAACCCCCCAGATTTTTCTTTTCTGTCGGTTTGAATGTTGAATTTGTGGCTTGGGTATTGTTCTGTAATTTTCTCCAATAAATTTTCCTCATGAAAAAACTGATGGGTACTTTTCTGTAATTTGCTCTGGCCCTTTTCTGTAATTTTCCTTGTCTTCAAAATATTAATTCAGACTCCAAAACTCACCAATTGTGTCCCAAAACATCTGCAATGCAAAATTAAGCATAAGGTAGTATTAAAAGTTCAAGAGATCATATGTATAAATATTTAATAATTATGGTCATTTTACCCTTTTATTACAATTAATTCAATACAAATGCCTCTAATTAAAATGAGTGCTTAATCATGCGATAATGTCCTGAAAAATACATTAAGAGTCTCTATTTAATTAATTAAAAATATATAAAATTATGATTAAATCATTGACGTCTAATTATTTAACTTCATAAAAAGTGGGAAAACAATAACACCTTCATTCATATTCTTAGAATAACTAGCTCTTTATAACATTAGGTTTAAGAATAGTAACAATAGTTAATAAGTATATATAAAAAGAAAGAAATAAATTTTATTTAACTGACTATGGCCACCGCCACCTGCCACCTTCCACGATGTTTAAATTTAATCTTTGGTGATGTTTCGTACTTTAATTTCAATATTAATATATTAGTGAGATTGTGCGAATTTGGATATCATCAACTAATTTAGTCTAGTTAATTCATCGGTATATAAATTAAATTGTTTTTTTAATACCAACAAATTACTGGTTGATGTAATAAGCAAGATCAATCTCCATAAATAAAACAATACAAGATCAAATTCTGAGAAATATTCCATCCACATCGCGCACTAGGAGCAAATGCTAGTTGGATGACTTGTATATTTAGAAGAGGATCAAAGCAAATTTTAGAGGCCTTGAACTAATATGTTGCGTTTCATTTGTGACATCCCTTGTGAGCTGTTTGTTGACATTTAATTTGAGATGCTATTGGGTGACTCATCATCATGAGAAATTTCCCTTGTCAATTCCATTTATTTGTCTCGTATTGACGCTTCACTTACGAGCACGTTGCCTTTTTATCTATTTTATCTTTAATTAATTTTATAGGTTATGTTAATTAAAATGTTGATTTAGGCTTATATTTTCTCATTGTCTTTATTATTTTATCATCTTTCTCCTCTACATTCTTTCTTATTATTTTTTTCATTATAAATCTCTCTCTTACTCTTTCATAAATGAAGGCATATTTAAGATAAAATATATATTTCCTATATATTAGTTACTTTTAATTAATTTCAATTATTTTCTTAAACACTAATTCCATTGAAGTGAAGCATGTACCTACCATAGAGAGCTGTAACGACTTCATCAGCTTATTCTATGACCTAATCATGGCATCTTGGACCTCATGTCTTCAAAACTAAAAGACGTCGAGGTTTGGTAGCTTAGTGCACTTCACATCTTCATTTTCATGGCATGACATCATATCATAAATTAAACAAAAAGCTGCCGATCGACTTTGACATTCAACAATGGAGGACTAATGAAATATTATGGCCCTGTTTAATTAGTACATAGGACTGAGCGGTTGGAATTATAATTGGGTCAAGAATTGAGCCAAACTATATTGTTTGGTACATGGGATTGATGATAATTGCGATAAACAATACCACCAATGCAAGACTAGATCAAAGCCACCTCAATCCCCTTGTATTGCTTCTTCAATCCTGTTATTGCAAATTTTAGAGATAGAAAATTGAGTCTCTCACTCTCGATCCCAATTATAATCTCAATCCATTATAATTTAATGTTAAATGCTGTTAAAATAAAAAGCGCTAGCCTTCCTTTTCGTTCTTCTTTTTACTCTCATGCCCAATTAAACCAACCGATCCATTCGTTTTGTCAATTTGGTCCAGTTCATCCATTATCTCATCGGGAGTACAAATGTTAATTAGACCCATATATTCTTTTACTTATAATCTCAATGCATCTTCCCCTAGGCAGCCACATTTTCTTTTCCCCACCTTTTTTTACAATCTTCTTTTTCAAATATAAAGCCTACATGCATTAATGCAACACCATTAAATTCATCCGATTTGCTTGCGTAAAAAGAAATTTTAATTAGAATTGAGGTGGTATTTTTGAGAGATTTTCCCTTAAAATTTTTGTTCTATAATTAATATTAGAAGGAGTATAATTTAAAATTTTTTGTTTCTCCCTTTTACTTTTAAACTACGACAAAACACATTTTCCACGATTGGCATGAAATTTGACATGCTTTGAATAACTCAACTTACTTCTTATTTTATATAATCCTTTCGTTGACTATTATGAGGCATTTTATGGATTGTTGAGAATAATTGTGTGTTTATCCTGAAAACATTCGCGATAATTTATGAATAATGTTACCACTTGAGGCATTTTTTAATTAATTTTGAAAATATTTATAGTATTGGTAATTCCACGGTTGTAATTTGTCATATTATATCTATATCTATATAAATATATATATATATATATATATATATATATATATATATATATATATATATATATATATTTCATTGGGTTCTATTTGAGCGTTGTTAGACCCAACTGGGATAATTTTCTCAAATTCTCTTTTAATTCTATTTATAAGGCACTTTCAATATATTTTACTTGAATGAAAAAAAACCTTAAACTTCATTAACTCTGTCATAAAATTCAAAAATTTTCAATTTTACTCCTATTTAATATAAATTACACCCCATGACAATTATATGAAAAAATTCTCTCTTTATCCTATAAATAGAACAAAAAAATTTCTTCTCTCCACCCCATAAATAGAACTAAATGATTACTTTTTTTATAAGCCGTCATGTTAGTAGGTTTATTTAGTAGAACGGCTTAGTTAAGTATTCTATTTTTCAGTTCATTTTGGCTATTCATATTTAATAATATATTCTATCTTTAATATAATACTCAATTGATAGCACTTCTGGACAACCTCTCCAAGAGCTATTGCGGTTGACATACTTTTGCGAATGGAACATACAAGGTTGCTGCGGAAGAAGATTTGGGCTTTGGGCCATATTCAACTTGCAGGCTGTAAATGGGCTTCTACTGGTAGGTTTTCTTGTAGTTAGTTTGTTGTGGGCCCGTTTCTTTATTAAGGAATCTTGGACTTGGTCCCTTGTGTTTTCTTTAGCGCGCGCAGGCCCTTTTTGTTTTTAACTCGTTTCATCTTTGAATAATATAGTGCTTTATAAAAAAACAAAAAGGCATTCGATTGTTTAAATAAACTAACCAAAAGTATATATCAAATCTGAAGATAATCAAATAGTAATGATTTGAAAGCAAGAAAAATATTGAATATAATAATTGAGCAAACCTCGAGACAAGAATTTCAAACAGCTTTAGCATTTATATTTATACTCCATCAAGGTGCTAGATTGTGTGCAACTTACAAACTCAAAGCTACAAAATTTTACAATTTCACAACACAATCGCCATCTTAAGCGATGCAATTTCACAAATCGCAAAGAATAAAGCTATTCCTCCAGTTTTTAATATAAGACATTATTTACTTTTTTTAAAAAATTAAGGATGCTAATTAAATTACTTTAAATTATTGATATTTATCTTTTTTATACTAAATTAATTTATTTTATTTATGAACTAATATATAATCAAATGATACACGACATATATTATGATTAACTAACTTATTTAACTTCATTAATCTCTTTAAAAATAAGTTAACTATATCTTATATTAATAACTAAAAGAATAACATTTAATTTAGCTCCCACCACTGGTGTGTTTGTGTAGCTCTTATGAAGAAGTGTTCGAAAAAGTGGGTGTCACATAAGGGTGCAAACAAGCCAGGCGGCCTGATCTGTTTTCGGCCTGAACAGGCCTGGCCTGTTAGAATAAAAGGCCAGGCCCAGGCCTATTTTGAAGCATGTTTTACTAAACAGGTTAGGCCTAGGCCTATCAGGCCAGCCTGTTAATACATATATATATAAAAAAAAATTTGGCCACCTATGTCTCACAAGGCCTTGGGTCGTTAAAATTTGGGCCCTAACAACACTCAACTCTCAAATCTCAATATCACACTCTCCAATCTCCGTCCCTCATCTCTCAAATCCCCTAATCTCTCTACGCCTCTCGATCACTCGGCGCCTTCAAAGCCCTAACCTGAACCTCCAAAGCTGAACCGCCATTCGCCGCTCCTCTCTCCATCCTCTCCTTCCTAATCTGAACCTCCGACGCCAAATCAACGTTCTCCGCTCCTTTCTCCGTCATCTCCTTCCTGACCTGAACCTTCGAGAGTTTCTGTACCCTCCACTCTCCGTCGGACCATCGGCCATCTTTGTTGGGGAAGAAACGGCAGGCAGATCTCCAACACTGGTGAGTGCACTCTTTAGATTTGTCAATAATGGAGATATGGCTGAGAAAATTTGCGAAACATTACTAAGAAAATATGAGAACTTTAGTTAGAACATCTGCAAAACATTGTTCCCACTTCCCACTTGCAAATTAAGTATATGGCTGAGACAACTCTGTTTTTCCATTTAATAGGCGCAGGTGGATGGAAGTTTGGTTTTGGGAAAACTTTGTTTCTCGAGAAAGGTTTTTTTTTTTTGTTCTTTAAAACTTGTGTTATGTTCTGCTCTTCTTTTTTATTTTAATTGGATGTTATATTAGATTCTATTATACTATTTTATTAATTGCGGTCTCAGCATGGATGAATATAGCATTTTGTTGTCAAAGGTCTCCGAGTCTGTAGTTGAATGTCTAGATGTCTACATTTCGCTTTAGTGACAGTTTGAGATTCAACTCTTATGGTTTTGAATTTAATCCTTTGGTTTTTATAAACTTGTTTGTTGAATTATGCTTTACTACATATTTGTAAAATAAGTTCTATATGAAGTCACACTAGTTATATGTTATGAATAGGGTCTCTTACTTCATAGGAAATCACATTTAGGTTTGCATTTAAATCTAGAATGCAATTAAGTTCTCTTGTTGATTCGATTGATATTTTCCTCGTGATTAAATTTGTCTTATTGCCAGTTTGTGCTAACTTGGTTCATGGTCAAGGGATATGTGAGAATGCCCACTAAGTGAATTTTAGAAATGATACTTCTGCCTTGTGTTTTCTGATTCTTACCTTCTGGATATCTTTCTAATTTATGGAAAAATCAGAATTGTTGCTGTTATATGTTCACATATCAGTTTCTGAGATCAGGTGCCCTTTTAAATTTAGTTCCCCCCCCCCCCCATTTTATTGTTTTGTCCTCACAATATTCTTAAGCCCTGCCCTATCAAAGATGTATTGAAGTTCAATCTTGGTTATATTAGAAAAAAATATAAATCATTGCTTCATTAGTATTAATTTATGTAAATTTCGGCCTGTTTAAGGTAGGCCTGTTTTCGGCTTGTTTAAGGTAGGCATATGGCCTGTCAGCCTGTTTTGCATTGCAGCCTGTGGCCTGTTGGTTTGCTTAAAAAAATTTAAAAATCCAGACCTCCTTAACAGGCTTCAGGCCAGGCCAGGCCTATGTACAGGCCAGGCTTAGGCCTAATAAAAAGCCTCTGATAGGCCACAGGCCAGGCTCAGGCCATCCTATGCCTTAACAGGCCAGGCCTGTTAAGGCAAAAGCTTGGCCTGGCCTGGCCTGTTTCCACCCCTAGTGTCACAACCCTCTCCTCCTATAATCAAGATCCTGGCAATTCCTGAATCTAAAGCTGGGAAGTTTCTTTTAAGGCAAAAATAAACTACTTGTTTGAAACTAAAATTCCAAAATTAAAATTCAATTAAATCGTAAAAACCAATAATAATGATATTTACCCTAACATCTTTTATCAGCTTCTGACTTAGAAAGTTTCACGTGTCCCCCATCTTGAGTGTTAACATGCATATTTTAGTCTTTGCCATTAGTTGGTGCGAACTTCGATAACACGCGCCAGTTGAAACACTAGTACACCACAATAAATGCCATTGCACCACAATATATTTTTTTTTTTTTGCCCACATTGCACCACAATATTTAATTAAACCGTTGAAATTAAAATTTTTATTTTGTAATTTTAAAATGATAAATTGACAATTAGAATATTATTCTTATTTTACATTAACAAACTAATAAAAACATAAAAGTAAAGAGTCATTCCAATTTTAGTTCAGATAATTTGAACATTCTAGATTAATGCTCATCACCACGGAATATAATCCTCATTCTACTTTTTTCATTTCCCTTTTTTTATACAGAATATCTTATATCAATAATATCAAGACAGATTTGAGCACTGTTATCTCTAAACGAAAATATACTTATCTCTAAACGAAGACTATAGAATATTCACACACATGCAAAAGAACTCTGTAAATAGAAGAATTTCAAAACAGGGAACCTAAGTACTTTTTTTTCGGAGTTTTAAATATAAATTAGGTGGCAAATAGAAGGGAAGAAATTAATAATATTCGCCAACGGTCATATTGTTACAGAAAGAAGAAACAAGTGTACGGCTAAGGAAGAGATTCAAAGACGGTTATAAGCCATTGACTTGCTGAAAAGCCGCCGGATGTATACAGCTTGCAGGGCACTAACAAGAGCTAGAAGAAGGTACTCTCCTACAGTGTAGAATATTACGCGCTTCCGTGTGCTCTCTGATAAGTAAAATATTTGCATATTTATTCTCCCTTATATGATGATTTTATGGATGACATTTGAGCTCAATTTAATAAATTTGGGTGTTATTGATAAATAAATAATGATTTTGGCATAAAATAGAATTTCTTGGAAAATACTAAATTAGGCCCTCTTTCAGTTTTCAGGCAATATCTGGAGCTCTAGATGTCGGATCGGGACATTCTTTATATGGATAAAAAGCTAAGAAAGAGCTCTACAACTTTTATGTTGAGACGAAATTCCAGTTCTATCTCCAAGAGTTTCGAATTTTGCTTGAAAGTTGGAAGAGAGAATCATCTTTCTTTTCACCAACTACTTCATCTACCACATTTCATCTACCACTTCATCTTTCTTTCCACCAACTACTTCATCTACCACATTCTATCTACTAATTCATCTACCACATTTCATCTACCACTTCATCTACCTTACTCCATTTTTCCCTATATATAGCCACCCTCTCCTTCACATTTAAGACACACCATTTCATATCCATTACTTTCCTCTCTTCTTTTCTTCTTGCATGCCTCCTCTATGGAAGGCTTAGGATAGTATTACTTTTTGTATGCCACCTACATGGAAGGTTTTACCTCCTAAAGGGACGGCTAGATTTTTACATTTTTCATGCATCTTTTGGTTGTATATGTATGTTTGAGAATTTAATATTCAAGTTTTATGCAGTATTTTTAAGGCTTTCATTCTAGCTTTATATAATTTATTTTGGTTTTGTTTTCAATTTTATCATGAGTTAAATTTTCATTTTCCTAGGGTGATGACGTAGCTTACTAATGACGGATTGAATCTTAACTTATTAAATCTAGTTTTAATTTCTCCTTCATGATTGAGTTTTAATTATTGTTCTTAATGCTTTCATTTTGATTGGCCACCTTTTGAATGATCACAATATGCATGTTGAGACCGGAAGGAGATGCATGTGTGTAGATCCTATAATTAAAACCATGACTTGCATGTGAAATAGGAATATATTCATATGAGTTGTGTAGTCTTATTGAGTTCCATCAATCTTAATGCATAATTAATTGCTTAAATTCATATAGGAATATATTGGATTAGCAATTAATTATAGAATTGCTTGACCTTGGAAGAGGCTAGTAATTAAATTAGGGAAACTCGACTATCAATCATGTGGAATAAATTGGGCTAGAATAGATAAGTAATTCAATCCGGAATTTGTTAAGTGAAATCTAATCCCTAGGACTTTTTCTCATATTTGCTTTCATATCATCTGCATGCATATTTAATTATTTTTCTTTTATTTGTACTCTCAATCACCAATTTATCGATCGACTAAATAGAATTAAAATTACCAATTTTGGTACTTAGTGATCAATCCTCGTGGGAACGATACTCTACTCACTTCTATATTACTTGATTACGACAGTGTACACTTGCACTATTTAATTGATCATTTACACTCGTAACAAGTTTTTGGCGCCGTTGCCGGGGATTGTTTTCATTAATATCAATACCAAGTAATTTTAATACTAATTTAGTCTGCATGTAAAATTTCAAAAAAAAAAAATTCAAAATAAAAATGAATTATTCACAGCATTCATTTGGTGATAACTTGTCATATCTTAGTTCTTTTTCTGGAATGCATGTGGATGGAATGAGACATGAAAATGCCAGTTGGGTTGAAAATTCTTCTCCTTATAATTGTTTTTCTGGTGCTTATTATAGAGAGTGTCATCCCTATGAGCATTATCCATATAGCACTACCAGTCATTATATGGGAGATGATTTCAATATGCACCAAACTTGTTTTGATAATTCATTTTATCCTGGTGGAATTTTAGAGCAACAAGAGTCTTTGGATCCATATGTCAGGTATTGTCCTAATCCTCCTTTCTACTCTTATCCATATATTGAAGAACAAACTCTTAAGTATAAGGAAAAGTTTGATTTAGAAAGATTATGTGAGGAGTTTGCGGAATCAACAGAGAGATTTAGTAGAGAGCAAAATGAACTTGCCACTAGTGTTGAGTCAAGTGTTCAAAATATTGGAATATATGCGAGTCAAATTATTGCTTCACTTGAAACTATGAGGCAAGATAATTCTTTGAGCATGATGTCCACTTCTTTTGTTGATGATGAATATTGTGAGAAAATTGAAGATGTGGAATTAAATGAAACCTTGGCTCTTGTGGAATGTGTTAAAGAACTTAAAATCACTTTTGGAGAGAACAGTGAATGTCCAATTGAGATTCCGATTATGGAGCCTCATCTTTGTGACTTTGATGTTGAAACTAATGAGGATGTTCCAAAAGTTGTTGTTCATGTTCCTCCTGTTGAAGTGCTGACTCTTACTGATGAGAGTCAAGTGGATTTTGTGGGATGCTCTAAAATTTTGGAAACTCCTAAATTTGTTTGCAAGTGCATGGATGTTGTGCTTTATTTGAAATCAGTAAATAATTGTACTCTAAAATTGTCTATGATTGAAGAAGTACAATTAATTACTTTGAATGATCATTTCGTGTGCATGAAACATTGTTGCTTGAAAAGAAATGAAGAAAAGGAAATCCTGGTGTTTGATACTTTTGATTAGTAGTTTGTGTTTGGGAAGTCTGGCTGAAGACTATAAATTTAGCGCTGCTTGGGAGGCAACCCAAGATTTGGTTGGATGTTTTGATTTTGCAGGACTTCTGGTAGCTCCTGATGATGTATTCCACTTTGATGGTTACAATCAAGAACATTTAAAGGAGTATAACGATGGGTACTCAACACTTTGACAACTGTCATCACGTTTGAGGAACCAACAGGTAAGTCCTCATTCTCATAAAATTTTTTTAAAAAAAAAATTTAAAAAAAATTAAAAAAAAATAATAAAAAGAAAAAAAAATAAAATAAAAATTGTTTAATCTTTGTCTAGCTAAAGATGTTAAAGAAGGGCGGCTATTTGGGAGGCAACCCAAAACTTCATTCCTACTCTTTCAAAACTTCTTTCCTACTCTCTCAATTTTCTTTCCTACTCACTTATTTCATTCCTACTCTCTCAAAGCTTTTTTCCTGCTCTCTCATTTTTCTTTCCTACTCATCGAAACACACTGCACTGGGTTGAGGATTCTAGTCTTTATCAATTTCATTTTAAGTTACCATGGAGAAATCTCTTGCAAAGCTTAAGAACAGGTTCCCCACTCTTCCCAAAGATGTGCTCAGGAAGATCTATAACAGTCGACTTGAAAGGATGATGATATTCAATCGTTTGGGCCTTCCTGTGGATGTACTTTGGATCATTGAAGCTAAGGTACGTTTAGCAGGTGAGATTCATAATTCATTTGTTAAACCTTTGCCAGGAATGGGAAAAAGTTCTTACTCCAAAAAGAGAAGAGCTAAAAGGATGAACGTTTGCTATAAATGTGCAAGATGGAATTGTGATCAGCGCTGTAGGAGTAAAGGTATGGTTTCTGTAAATCGAGAAGATAAAATTAAATTTATAAAGGATGGGCTGAGTAAGGAGTCACTGGATGATATCATTCAAACTCTTGAGACGCATCCGAGTGGTGATGTTCATCGTATTCTTCTTGATTTAGCAGACATATTCAACAGAGAAAAGGAGCGCTATCGTCTTGGGAATCTGACGTTAAAAGACCCTGTTTGCCAGTTTATAAGAAAACTGGATGGGAAGCAAATCCTCGATTCATAGAAAGCGTTTAAGCCGTTTCTGGACGTAAAACCAGAGGAAGATGTGAGCCAAAATCACAACTATTGTACATAATCATGCTTTTGTTTAATCATTTTATCTTTTTCGTAGCTTTTGTCTAATCTATCTTATCTTTTTAGCAGCTTTTGTCTAATATGTCTTTTCTTGTCAGTAACTTTTGACTTTCTCTCCCCTTTTGCTTCACGCAAATTACGCTAGTCATTCGTGTCAGAATTTTTTCAAAATTTTTTGAAAAATGCGTGATTTGTATGATTTTGTTGTCGCTGCTTTAGTGTTATATATATGTACTCTTTCATTTGTAAATATGCACACTTCTACTTGTAAATATGCAGTCTTCCACTAGTAAGCATACAGGGTCCGAGAGACAGAAAGAGAAAAAGGGTATTTCACAAAAATGTAGATTTACATCTATTTGCATTTTTGGTGAAACTGATTTGGGCAAGAAAGGAGAGTTTATAACAGCAGCAAATGAATTGGGAGTTGGATTAGCTGCCAGAGGAATCAACTTTGTGTACGGAGGAGGCATTCAGGGCCTAAAGGGAAGTGTGGCCATTTCTGCATCCATGAATGGAAGCAAGGGTTTAAGTGTAAGGGTGAAGGAGTTGGAAGATCACACTTTTTCCTTAGGACAAGAGTTACAGGTTTCGAGCTTGCCTGAACAAATAGGACTAATGTTCTACCATGCTCAAGCTTTCATTGCTCTACCCGGTGGTTTGGAGACGTTGGATGGCATTTCTAGCGTTGCATATTGGGCTAAGTTAAACTATCACAAAAAGCCATTAGGATTGTTAAATGTTAATGGTTTTTATGATAATCTGTTGTCTTTTCTTGATCATGCTGTGGAAACAGGATTCATACCCCAAGCGACTCGCCATTCCATAATTTCTGCACCAACTGCTGATCAGCTGCTCGATCAACTGCAAACCTATGAGCCTAAACCAGATCTACTCGTCAAGCAAATAGGTGGACAATCTTCAAATAGCAGTCAGGAGCAGAACCCAGATACCACCCTTCGGTTGTAACTTTCCTTAATTTCTTGGTTTTACCCTTAGTATTTTGATTTTACTTTATTATGTGTTTATGTTTCAAAAAGAAAAAAAAAAGAAAAAAGAAAAAAAAGAAAAAAAAAAAGAAAAAAAAAATCCCTTCTCTGAGCTCTAGAAGACATTGGGGACAATGTCTGATTTAGGTTGGGGGAGGAGAAAAAAAAAAAAAAAATTTTTTTGTTTTTCTTTTGTTAGTTAGTAAAACCATTAGATGCATGGGGTGTGAAAAAAAAAAATGGCAGAGTAAGGAGTTGTTCTTAACTCCTGAGACGCATTTTAGTAGTTGCATGTTTTTGTTCATTCTAAAAAAAAAAAAAAAAAAAGAGAGAGAGAGAGTAAAAGTAAAAAAAAAAAAAAAAAAGTCATCCAATTTAAGTGCTTTGTAATGATCTTAAGAAGTATATAAGTTTTGAGTATAGATCAATTGAATTTAGAGATTTCATAGCATGAATGAACAACCGATTGTTACAATTGGTGATGAATTTTGAGATTGAATGAGCTGAGTTTGAAAGCCCCTAACCGTGAGCTTTTGAGCCTATAATGATTATTTCTCTTATGTGTGATATTCACCTATTAAGTTGTCACTCTAGAACTTACTTTAAATCTGGTTGAAATTACATTTCACATGCACATTCAAAGATGATAAAGGCATTCATTTTGTTTAGCTAGAGCCAAATAGCCAACCTTGCAATTATACCGTTGATAAGCCCCTTTGAGCCTCATTGACTGTTTCTTTGTTCACAACCCATTGACATATACTTTAATGATATATCAAATGCTTTTACCTAATTCGGAAGATTAGTAGAGCATTTGAAATTTTTGTGAAATGGGCTTTTGACAAGTGTGGGGGTGTATATATCATCAACTTTAAAAGTGCAAGCAAAAAAAAAAAATGAAAAAAAAAGAAAAAAAAAAAAGAAAAAAAAAAGAAAAAAAAAAATTTAGTATTCGAATTGTGGGTTGTTATGATGAGATAAATTTATAAGTAGCCCATTTTTCAATTGTTCTATTAAATTTCTTAAATATAGCCTTTCATATTATGTTTTATATTCCTTTTACCTTAACCACATTACAACCCTTAATAAGTCCTTTTGATTTGAATTATGCATGTGAATTAGGTAGTGGAGATTGAGATTTTTAGCAAGCCTATGGTAGTGCAATTTTTTTGGTTGAATTTGAGCGAAACACTTACCCTTAAACACTTGAGAGATTGAGAGAATGAGTTACACTTACAAACTCCGTTTATTCATTTTCAAACAAAGTTACCAATTTATATTTTCGTTGATTCATGAATACTATGATCTCTTTATTTTTCAATTGTGTTCTTACTTATGACTTGACACTTCTGATTTTGTTGGAAGCACTTATTAGTCATTCCTTGTCCGAGGACGTCCAAGAGCTAAGTGTGGGGGAATTTGATAAGTAAAATATTTGCATATTTATTCTCCCTTATATGATGATTTTATGGATGACATTTGAGCTCAATTTAATAAATTTGGGTGTTATTGATAAATAAATAATGATTTTGGCATAAAATAGAATTTCTTGGAAAATACTAAATTAGGCCCTCTTTCAGTTTTCAGGCAATATCTGGAGCTCTAGATGTCGGATCGGGACATTCTTTATATGGATAAAAAGCTAAGAAAGAGCTCTACAACTTTTATGTTGAGACGAAATTCCAGTTCTATCTCCAAGAGTTTCGAATTTTGCTTGAAAGTTGGAAGAGAGAATCATCTTTCTTTTCACCAACTACTTCATCTACCACATTTCATCTACCACTTCATCTTTCTTTCCACCAACTACTTCATCTACCACATTCTATCTACTAATTCATCTACCACATTTCATCTACCACTTCATCTACCTTACTCCATTTTTCCCTATATATAGCCACCCTCTCCTTCACATTTAAGACACACCATTTCATATCCATTACTTTCCTCTCTTCTTTTCTTCTTGCATGCCTCCTCTATGGAAGGCTTAGGATAGTATTACTTTTTGTATGCCACCTACATGGAAGGTTTTACCTCCTAAAGGGACGGCTAGATTTTTACATTTTTCATGCATCTTTTGGTTGTATATGTATGTTTGAGAATTTAATATTCAAGTTTTATGCAGTATTTTTAAGGCTTTCATTCTAGCTTTATATAATTTATTTTGGTTTTGTTTTCAATTTTATCATGAGTTAAATTTTCATTTTCCTAGGGTGATGACGTAGCTTACTAATGACGGATTGAATCTTAACTTATTAAATCTAGTTTTAATTTCTCCTTCATGATTGAGTTTTAATTATTGTTCTTAATGCTTTCATTTTGATTGGCCACCTTTTGAATGATCACAATATGCATGTTGAGACCGGAAGGAGATGCATGTGTGTAGATCCTATAATTAAAACCATGACTTGCATGTGAAATAGGAATATATTCATATGAGTTGTGTAGT
Source organism: Inga laurina (assembly GCA_963855925.1). Taxonomy (NCBI): domain Eukaryota; kingdom Viridiplantae; phylum Streptophyta; class Magnoliopsida; order Fabales; family Fabaceae; genus Inga; species Inga laurina. The sequence continues at coordinate 27,571,406 of OY979713.1, forward strand.
CTTATTGAGTTCCATCAATCTTAATGCATAATTAATTGCTTAAATTCATATAGGAATATATTGGATTAGCAATTAATTATAGAATTGCTTGACCTTGGAAGAGGCTAGTAATTAAATTAGGGAAACTCGACTATCAATCATGTGGAATAAATTGGGCTAGAATAGATAAGTAATTCAATCCGGAATTTGTTAAGTGAAATCTAATCCCTAGGACTTTTTCTCATATTTGCTTTCATATCATCTGCATGCATATTTAATTATTTTTCTTTTATTTGTACTCTCAATCACCAATTTATCGATCGACTAAATAGAATTAAAATTACCAATTTTGGTACTTAGTGATCAATCCTCGTGGGAACGATACTCTACTCACTTCTATATTACTTGATTACGACAGTGTACACTTGCACTATTTAATTGATCATTTACACTCGTAACACTCTCATTCGCTGCATCATACGTAAAAATAAGAAGTTGCGAGTCCTAAATATGAGACATGTTAAAAACCATGAGATTAGATAGTATTGTCACAGGTTCACAGCTAGTTAGCTAAAGCAGTAATATCAGCCAACTGATAAATGAATGCAGTAATTGGAACCTATGCTATACTCAGCAGATATCAATTAACAAATTCCCCAAAATCATGACATGAATTAGAGGCTTCTTCTGCTGTATATGGGTAAAGAATTCAATGATCACTTCCAAAATTTAACGAGAAAGATTGTATACATTGCACTATAGGACTTAAAAAGGACTGCCTCAATGTATAAACTTCCGTTGCTACTACTTACCACCAATATCAACATTGGTCAATCATGAAATTGATGAAACGTATCAATGCATTTAACATAGCATGACAAAATGCTAAAACTGCTGGGAGATAGCCAAACTTCTACATGAGCCAGTCACAGTTCATGAAAAAGAAAAGCCACTTACTATAATGATGTCGTGCATCACATGCTTTAAGGTATTTTTGCTCAGCTGTAACAGATTCTAGTGCCTCTCTGAGCTCAGCAATTTTAACATTTATTGGGTCCAAGTGCTCTGCAAATTCACCAATCAGAGCCAAAAGCCAACCCCAAAAAAAAGGGAGGAAGAAACTTAACTAACATCAACCTTCAGTAGGTCCAAAAAATATATACATTAACATCAATCTTCACATACGTCAAGCAGTACCTCATATTAATAGGAGATGTTCATTATATAATTCATGACCCATGCACCTAAAGATGGCAATATGATAGAATATAGCAATAAATGCTGCTTACGCAGAGAACATACCATTTTTAGCAAGATCATGATCAGTATTCAGTGGGAATATGACCAACATGGATGTAGAAAGAAAGAGTCTAGGAGTGGAGTGAGGGTTTTGAAAGCAGAATTTATAAATTCCACTTTGATAGAGTCTGATTTTATTAATATTTATTTTATAAATTGAGTCTGTTTTTATTATCATTCTAGGAAATTTGAAAAATAAGTGGATTATCCACAAATAGGATTTAAGATATTTCAGCAATATTATTTATTATTTTAGATATTTCAGAATAAGTTGAATATCCACAAGTAGGATTTAGTTCCTAGATTTTAGATATTATTTGGATTTCTTAGTTTGAATTTTGAATTAGATTTTATCTCCCTGTACTTTTATAATTGGCTTCTTGCTTAATCAATAAAGTATTGAATATTCAGAGAGTTACTAAAGTTTGGAGATCCTCTTGAGTTGTTTTAGAGAGTTTAGTGAGATACTTGCTATCCCTCTATCATAGAGTATTTTAATTTTCCTGTTTCCTTCATCACTAAATCATCGTCCCTGTTCGATGTTTAACAAATGGCATCAGAGTCGTTTGATCTGGTAACCAACCCTTCCACTAGTTTTCCTTCCTCATTTCCATCATACACTTCTTCCACTTTTTACAAGTCATTGCAAGCATCTTATATGATCTCCCATCTTGACACTATAAATGCTAAAATTGGCTTAAAAACCCAAGTTAGTAATTCCCAGACCCAATGAATCAGCACAACTCCCACCATCAGAGAAAAATCTAGTGACATTGGCTTAGGAGTTAGGAAGCATATCAGAATCCATAAGTATAGAAGCAAAATACCTAGTCACAGCTGCTTAACTCTTTCGGGGTATTTAGCCAACAACGATGCACGTGACTCTAAACCGAGCGGCCCAAAATTTTCGTATCACATTAATTCACCCGCAATGTTGTCGGGCATCACCAAAGCTAGCTCACAGTCATACTCTTCTTATCATCTCACATTGGATGAAGATTCTGCAACAACTTCAATAAGAGCAACGTCTGTGAGTTTGAGACCACCCCTACCAGCGACAACAAACGTGACTTCGTCGTCTAGTCCATCGACTGTGGAGTCTGAGTGCCAGCGTCACAAAAAGAAGGATTGCTTCCATTGTTGTGAGCAAATTAGCCCTGGGCAGCGTCGTTTTGAGTCCTCACTTATGAAGATCACAGAGATCGTTCCACCTCTGACTAAAAAAGTTGAAATAGAGATAGGAGGTGATGAGGCTGAATTTTCTTTTGACGTCATCCTACGAAAGTCTTCATCACCGGTGAAGCTTCAAGAAACCTTGATGCATCCTTATGATGTGATTCTTATGGATTGTGGCTCCATGGATCATTTTTTCCTTGACAGATTGGTGTCTTATGTGCTACATATTGTTCGGCCTACCCTTATTCTTGAAGTCTCATTAAGAGTTGTTGATACATCTTATATTGCCTTCCTACCATCACTGCCTATACCTCCAGACATACCAAGAAGATAATTTTTTCGTTTTGCCTTGAGGACAAGACAAATTTCCAAGAAGGGATAATGATAGAGTCTGATTTTATTAATATTTATTTTATAAATTGAGTATGTTTTTATTATCATTTTAGGAAATCTGAAAATAAGTGGATTATCCACAATAGGATTTAAGATGTTTTAGCAATATTATTTATTATTTTAGATATTTCAGAATAAGTGGAATATCCACAAGTAGGATTTAGTTCCTAGATTTTAGATATAATTTGGATTTCTTAGTTTGAATTTTGAATTAGCTATTTCTCTGTACTTCTATAAATTGGCTTCTTGTCTACTCAATAAAACATTGAATATTCATAGAGTAAATTGGTTTAGGATATTCTCCAGGGCTGTTCTTAGAGAGTTAGTGAGATACTTGCTTTCTCTTTATAACGGAGTATTGAGCTATTTTAGAGAAAAGTGAGATTCTTGCCTGCTCTTTATCTCAGAATACCTTTATCCTTCTCAACATAAATTCTCGAATTATTATCTAACTTTTCCATTTATCCATTACTTTGCTCGGTACCTTAACACACTTCGTGGGGCATTAAAATCAAACTTTTGGCCAGAGGTTCCTTTGATTGTGTGGACAATGTACCTCCGGGAGAAGTCACCTGCAGATTACAAAATAGGGAACAGAATATGTATTACATATAACAGAAGAATTGCATCTAAATCAATATAACTGGCATCAAGTCTCTTAATACTAGCTTACAGTACTCCCTTACATATTCAGGGGTACCTTTTACACTGTATTGCATCCCATCAGACCTAATAATACCAAATTTAGTAGCCAATTGGACTCTTTCTCGAGGGAGTTCCTTCAAAGCCTGTTATGTGATGAAAAAACATCGATGATAACATCAAAGGTAGAGAAACTTGCATTGACCATAAATGAAATTATAATGAAAGCTAGTTTTTTATTTCCATGATGGCTATAAACAAGTTCATGGGGCACAAGCTCATGTCATTGCAGATTTTGGAGATTTTTCACAAAATTAAACATTTTCTTTGGACAATCACAAAGGCATATTTTCTCGTATCAACCACAATGCATTTAAGATTGGAAACATGTTAATAGTTAGGAAGAATGCGCAATACCTTGCCAACCATGATCTCGTTAATCGTTATCATGACGATCTCCGCAAAGATCAGAAGTATCAAAAAAGGTTATACCTTTATTGAATACTTCCTTGATAACTGAACATCCAGCTTCATGTGAGAGAGGGGCATTGTAAATTCCTGATAGCCCCCCACATCCAAAACCCAGCCTCGAGACCTGCATTTCATTATATGACACAAACAAGAAGCATTTAATTTCTCATTAACTTTCCACAAGAGATCATATAACAGAATACCAAGCCCCTTTTGGTTCCTATGTTTGGAAACGAAGGATCGAAGCATTTCATCGGAGAATGGTACCATCAACGCCACATTGTTTCTTTCTGGGTATATGGTGGAATGGACTAATTAAGGAGATCGATATATATGCATGCATGCTTCAATCACTGCGAAAACGCATTCGAATATATATATATATATATATATAATCTCAAGAACTGATTTGAGTATACGAGCTACGAGAAGGGAAAACGATGATTCTATTATATAGATTCTTAATAAATACATCAATTCCTTCCTTTGCTTGTCGTCTGGGTGAGGACACTCCTGGAACCAACCAGAAATAAACAAAAGCAAAAGCATAACCTGGCATAAAGTATTAGCTATAACAGCTTAGCTGTAATTAGTTGTAACTGTGGCACGTGGGTTATAGAGCTACACTAATATCATTCAAGTGTATATCGAGTACAATATTTATGGACAGCTCATTTTTACAAATTAAAAGTTCTCATTATTTTACTACTTGTAGCATTCATTACTAAATTCTAAATATATTGTTCTGTATATGTAGGAATATTTGTTTTATTTGCGACTCTTAGAAATTTATTTTAGGTTGCACGTATTCCATTCTCTTTGCGGTCCATGAAAAACGAATGAAGCAAACCACTAGCCAAAATAATCTCTAATTTTCAGCGACATAATGATTTTATTGAACCACACTGGGACCCCCCAACCAAAAAACCAAAAAACACCGGTTATACAGGAACAGGAATCAAGGAAGTACGTAAAGAACATATCATGTAGCATTTATTAAGAAATTTTGAAAGTCCAGGTTTGTGCAAATTGACTAAACGTCACAAAAAAGTCTTGGAAAAGGTCCGCTATAATGTAGCATTTTCTTTTCAGCTGGCATATTAAGTGTCAAGTCCTTTATATATATTCTTGATTCAAAATTCTGTGTAGATTTTATGGGCCCCAACTTTGTGGACTTCTATAATCGCTGCCTATTATTATCATTACTACTGAAATATTTGATATATCTCAAATGTTTGGTGCTAAGTGCGATTTAGAGGAGAGGGGAGAGAAAATTTTAGAAATTGAATTTAAAAAAATCTGGAGAAGTGGAGAAGTGGGGTTACAATCTTTTAGTAAAGAGAATATGTAAGATGAAAAAAAATAAGAAAAACTAACTAATAACTTTTAACTTTACTTCTCTATTTTTTTTTTTAAAAAAAAGCCCACTCAAAAATTTTTTCCCTCCCCTCACTAAGTCCAAAAAAAAAAAAAAAAACAAATAACTTGTTCACAGAAACATACACTGGAACGTGGGGTTACTTGTTCCTTCTTTTCTAGTTCAACAATGACTAATGAAACACTATGGCCCTGCTTGGTAGCCAGAACAAAAGGGTTAAGATTGGGATTGGGTTAATAATTGAGTCAGATTTTATTGTTTGGTATATAGAATTGACGATGATAAGACAATACCACAAATGTGGATCAAACCCACCTCTCCTTATATTGCCTTGTCAATTTTGTGATTGCAAATTTTAGAGACAAAAACCCCAATCACAATCTCAATGCTACTCTTACTCTCCGTCTCAATCTCAGTCACAATCCATTGAAATTTAGTGCTACATGCTGTTAAAATTAAGAGTGCTGGCCTTCCTTTTTGTTCTTCTTCTTCCTCTCGTGCGCTATTAAACCAACCAACCCATTCCTTTTGTAAATTTGGTCATCCGTTAAGTACATACAAATGTTAGACCCATCTTCCCCTAGGCAGCCACATCCCCCCCCCCCCCAAACAAAAATCTTCTTTTGAAGTGTAAAGCCTACATGCAATGCAACCCCATTAAATTCATCCGATTCGCTTGCAAAAAAAAGGACTTTTAGAATTGAGGGTGGTATTTTTGAGATTTTCCCTTAAAATTTATGTTCTATAATTAATATTAAAAGGGGTATAATTTAAAATTTATTGTTTCTCCCTTTTACTTTTAAACTACGACAAAACACATTTTCCACACTTGGCATGCTTTGAATAACTCAACTTACTTCATATTTAATTCCTTTCGTTGACTATTATGAACGTATGGGGTTTCTTAACGTGTGGAGTACCTTATAAAATATGCTTCATTTCAATGTTGCAAAATTATTCCTGGCCTCAATAGATAAATGTCAAGCTGTGAATTAAAATTACATGGAGGCTTTATTTCCTAGTGGCTGAAAGCAAATTTTATGAATTATTAAATTATCTGTGTGGTTTGAAATAAGTATTTTGACATGACTATTTAATCAGTTATCTAGTGCAAAGGTAAATGTATTTTAATTTTCATGATTTGTGGATGTACATTTATCTTGGTATAAGTATGCGTGATTAATGTGAATATTGAGTTTTAATGGAGTGACATATTATAGAGTTATGTTGCTTCAAATTTTAAAATGGAAGCATGAGTGAAGCAAATATAATTTTGAGTGTTGAAATCATAAAGGAATAATAGTGATAATATATTATCTTGAAAAATTGTTTCAGTTTGATATTGAGAACCATCAAGTGAATATTTCTTATGATACTAACACATTATTTGAGGTGGTTTTATAGATCAATATGGGTATTACAAATTATTGAGAATTTGATACATTAATGGATATTAATCCATGAGATATATTATAGTTTATGCTATATGGAGATTAAGCACTTGTAAATATGCACTTCTATGAGGGATATCATCGCTACTTATTATTATTATTACCGAAATATATTACTTTCTAGTCGATATCTCTTATAGTTTTTGTTGGACACTACTACAGAATTATGATATAACCACCCCAAAGGACGTCCCAATTTTAAAATTGGATAGTTAAAAAGAAAGGCGTTGGCATTTTCATAATTAACTGTATGTAGGAAAACCTTTAGACGTCCCAAATTTGAATTTGGGATGCCTAAAGTGCTTCATGGCGCGAATTTAAATTTTTCAAAATTTTTTTAAGCGCCAGAACTGGGGTTTAGACATTCCAAAATATATTTGGGACGCCTAAAGTCTTACTTTAGGCGTCCCAAATGTATTTGTGACATCTAAACTTGGGACTTTAGGCTTCCCAAATCTATTTGGGACGCCTAAAGTTGGAGTTTAGGCATCCCAAATAGATTTTGGCATGCCTAAAGTGTCTGACATGCGTCTTCTCACACACACACCCCCTCCTTTACTTTTTGACCATCTCCTTCCTTCATTCATTCATTGTCTTCTTCACAACTAAACTCGTCTTCTTCAGCGTTCTAGGCATTATCCTCCTCCCTTCTTCTTCTTGTCTTCTTCAACTCTTCCTCCTCCCTTCTTTGTCTTCTTCACAACTTGTCCTCTCCTCCCTTCTTCTTCAACTTTAATTTAATCTTCCTCCTCCTCCCTTCTTTGTCTCACGCAGCCCCTGTCCTGCTCTCTGATTCACTTCCTCACTCACGGAACCCCTTCTTCTTGTTGCGGACTTTTGTTCGCTACCGCAAGTGCACGGATCGCGTCAAGTAATAAAGTGATAAGTAAGATCGTTCCCTCGAGGATTTGAGTAACAAATTAATCAAGCAATAGGCTTAGTGAGTTTGATTAAGTTGAGCCAAAACAAGTTGTTGAGTGTGGAAAAAGGAATTTCAAAAGATAGTTTGATAAAACTAAAAATTACTGAACAATAATCTATTTCTTGTGAATTCAATCAATTGTAATAAACCTAGGATTGTTCATCCCCTTTGTATTTCATAAACTTAATTTCCTTCCTCTCTACGAATACTTTCATGGGCTATATATATGTCAGTCTAAGATTCACTAGCAATTGATTAAGCTCTCTCAAGTCATAACCAAATTTATATCCTCCATTAACATACACAATCTCTTGCTATAGTTAAGGGAAAATAATCATTAAATAGCCACCTTAATTTTGACAATGCTAGGTTAATAACTATATCTCTATGTTATTAATAAACCATCCATTTAATTCTTAAACTTCATGTCTAGCATAATTCTACCCAAGTTCTACAATTAAATTAACTCTCTCAAGCTTAATCTAATTGAACAAATTATCCATAGTGCTGGCCAGACACGAATATCAACAAAAACAGGGGAGAATTAACATATATATACCATTAGATACTAAAAGAGAGAAGGAATCAAGTTTAATCCATTCAAAGGTTTAGAACAATCCTAGAATGAAAACCTTAACTACTCATGTTCAAAAACGAATCACATATATCAACATTCAGTGCAGCCATATCAGAATTTCAATGGAGAAAGGGAATGAGTACAGAAAAATCAAGATCAATGGAGTTGGGATCTCTTTCAATCTTCAATCCCACTTAATTCTCCTTGATTTAAAGCAAGCCCAAGCTCCAAGGATGTTCTCAGCCGCCTCTTAGGTCTTTCCAAATCGGGGATGCTCTCTTCAGCCTTTGGTTTCCACTTTTATAGCTCCTTAGATGACAAAACGCACAACAGCATTTTCGGGGGTTGGCCGCGGCCAGGCAATCTGTGGGCCGCGGCCAATGAGCTTCTGTCCATCTTTGGGCCACGGCCCATGGATGCTTGGCCGCGGCCAGTAACTGTCTGACCTCTTCTTGGCCGTGGCCCATGGGTGCTTGGCCGAGGCCCTTAACTTTCTGTTATCTTGTTGGCCGTGGCCCATGAGCAGGTTGGCCGCGGCCAGTCACCATCTAAAGTTCAGCTTCTTCTCTTTTCTGCTCTGTTCTCATCCCTGCTTGCCTTTCCTTGGCATGGTTGATGGCTTCAACTTCCTTTCACCTCCTTCTTACTATATTTGGTTTTCTCAATTCCAGCTATGACTGCATCTGTATCCTTTCAACACCAAGAACTCACAAACACAGTTAAACAATCATAGCAGTTAGTGATATATTTCCTCTACATTAGCATTCTGTTTGTGCCCAGCATGAGAAAAGCACATTTCATCAACTTTAGCACTCTCGGACGCCCACTAATATACCCAAAGTGAGGTAAAACTAAGATGAAATGTGCAATTCTGACAAGAATTTCATGAGGTTAACAATTTTGAAGAAGATTCTGAAGAAATCAAAACACACCATTGTGACGTCCTCCACTTCCTTCTTTCCATTGTGACGCACGCAGCTCCCCCCTGTGGTTAGTTTTTTTTTTAAATATGAATTTAATTGAATTAAATTTAAACTTGCAATGTGAAATTATTTTATATGATTTTAGTTATTGGAGTGATTTTACCTTGTGATTGAATTTTTGTGTTGTTTTTTGGCCAGAAGCATAGAATCGTTGTTAGCTAGTAGATTGTTTGACTTGGAGTGATTTTTGTTATTGGAGTGATTTAACTTGCAACAATATATTGTTTGATATGTATGGAGCTTGAAAATGTTTGTTTTATATGTATGGAGCTTGGAAATTGAGAGGGAAAAAATGTATGTATATTATTATAAATAAATGGAGCTATTGATTGATTTTGATGAAATGAACAACAATTAAACATAGTAATTTTTATTTCTTTAAATATGGTCTTCTTTTTTTTTTTTCTTTAGATTAGATTAGTATGATTATTATTAGTGTAGTGGTGAAAATCTTATTTTAAGATAAAGAGATTAATAAGATAAAGACATTGATCATTAATAAATATATAATTGATTATTAAGAAACACAATATACTTAATAAATAGATTGAAATATACTCTATTAATCCTTCTCTTCAAATTATTATAAGTTCTTTATGTCCTAGAATAGAAAAAAAAATTGAATATTTATTTGAAATTCTATATTCTTTTCTATATTCATAGAAGAATTATATTATCAATAGCTAAGAATACAGAGTTAATAACTAAGATAGAATTGCTTGAAATTATGGGATGTCTTACTTTTAAGGGGAAATGCTGTTGAAATTTTTGTTGAAAAAAGTGAAAAAAGGCAATCTCATCCTATATCGTTGACAATTGTATTAAACGTGCGGGTGTTATTGGGAATGACTTAGGTGGTAACAAAATGGATCATAGTTGGATGAATGCTTTGAGAACTAGTGAAGAATATGAGAAAGGGGTGAAAGAATTTATTAAATTCGCTAAAAAGAATGCTCCAGCAAAAAATGGGAAGTATTTTTGTCCTTGTGTGAATTGCTGAAATGAGATTCGACGGGATGTTGATGTTATAAAGGATCACCTACTTTGTGATGGAATAAATCTACGATACACAAGGTGGATATGGCATGGTGAGGAAGTAACGGATTGTCCGTCATACAAGAAGGAAGATGTGGATGTCACAGATGAAGATAGAATAGAGAAAATGATTCACGATGTTGAGATAGAATCCTTTGCGCAGTCGCAGGAGTATGACAACCTGCGGAGTGATGCACAGACACCATTGTACCATGGGGGTAAGTACACGCAGCTGACGGGAACATTACATTTGGTTAACTTAAAGGCAACTTGTGGGTGGACCGATAGTAGTTTCACATTGCTGCTTGATCTATTGTGTGATATGTTTTCAGAGGATAATGCACTTCCAAATCGTATGTATGAGGCCAAGAAAATCCTGTCTACGATGGGTATGGAGTATAAAAAGATACATGCTTGCCCTAATGACTGCGTACTGTACAGAAATGAGTATGGAGGTCTTAGTGAGTGTCCTAAGTGTAAAATTGCATGATACAAAGTGAAAAAAGATGGTGATTGTGGCAATGTGACAACTAAAAGGAAACTTTTAAAGGTTATGTGGTATCTTCCAATAATACCACGTTTTAAATGTTTGTTTACGACTGCAACAAAATCGAAAAAGTTGAGATGACACTCTGATGAGAGAATATCTGATGGGAAATATCTTCGGCACCCAGCTAACTCTCCACAATGGGAAAAAATAGATGAAATGTTTCCTCAATTTGGCAGCTAGCCTAGAAACCTTTGGCTTGGGCTTTGTACAGACGGCATCAATCTGTATGGAACTCTTACTAGCACACATAGTGCGTGGCCGGTTCTCCTTGTAATATACAACTTGCCTTCCTGACTATGTATGAAACGCAAGTATATGATGCTATCTATGATGATTTCTGGACCAAAACAGCCAAGGAACGATATTGATGTCTATTTGGTGCCTTTGATTGAGGACTTGAAGAAGTTGTGAGAGGAAGGCGTAGATGTATTTGATGCTTATAAGAAGGAGTCCTTCAAGCTACGTGCAATGATTTTCACAATGATAAATGACTTCCCTACATACGGAAACTTGTCAGGGTACAGCGTGAAGGGTCATAAAGCATGCCCAATATGTGAAGCAAACACACACTTCCATAAACTAAAGCATGGAAGAAAAACTGTCTACCTTGGCCACAGGAGGTTTCTTCATCGGTTCCACCCCGAAAGCGTTTTAACGGCTTACCGAAGCATGGAATGGCTCCAAAGTCATTAACTGGAGAGGAAGTTTACAGTCGAGTGGAACGTATCAATGTCACTTTTGGTAAGAATCAGAGGATTACGGGTGAGAAGAACATATGGAAAAAGAGATCCATTTTCTTTGATCTTCCATATTGGCGTTCGCTTGATGTGAGACACAGTATTGATGTGATGCATGTGGAGAAGAACGTTTATGATAGCCTTATTAGTACGCTTTTGCACATACCAGGGAAGATTAAGGATGGGATTAGTGCGAGATTAGACCTTGTTGATATGGGAATAAGAGAACGGTTACATCCACAACTAAGAGATGATGGTAGGAGGGCATACATAGAGCCAGCAGCGCATACACTATCAAAAACAGAGGAAAAAAGTTTGTGTGGGTGTTTTCATGGAATTAAGGTGCCGCAAGGGTATTCCTCGAATGTGAGAAGATGTGTCTCAATGTACGATTTGAAGTTAGTGGGAATGAAGTCCCATGATTATCATATGTTGATGCAACAACTATTACCGGTAGCTATTAGAGGCATAATGAAAGATGAAGTACAAACCACTGTAACAAGATTGTGCATTTTCTTCAATGCTATCTGTAACAAAGTCATTGACAATGAAAAGTTGGATGAACTGGAAAATGAGGGTTACATTATTTTGTCACAACTAGAGATGCATTTTCCTCCTTCATTTTTTGATATAATGGTGCATTTGGTAGTTCATTTGGTAAGGGAGGTAAGGCTCTGCGGTCCAGTTTACCTGAGGTGGATGTACCCTTTTGAGCCATACATGAAGATCTTAAAAGGGTATTCTAAAAATCCTTATCGACCAGAAGCCTCAATAGTAGAAAGATATGTAGTTGAGGAGGCTATGGAGTTTTGCAAAGATCATATGTCAGGGAAGAAGGAACAATTTGGGCATAAAGAGGGGAGAAGCAAGGGAACACGAAGACTGAAAGTGAAGAATGTTCCTCGTGAAGAGGTGTTACAAGCCCACTTGTATATCCTGAATAATATGGAAGAAGTTCAACCTTATATAGATGAACACAGAAAGACTTTAAAGAACAAGAATCCAAGGAAGAATGACATGCAGATTGCTATTGAGCAAAACAAGACATTCATGCAGTGGTTCGAGGAAAAGGTTTTGCACGAGACCGGTGTGTTTGAGACAATCTAATGGCTAGCTTGGGGGCCTTCGTTTCAGGTCATTACTTGGACCGGTTATGATATAAATGGCTATTCTTTCTATACGAAAGAGCAAAATGACAGAAGTACCATGCAAAATAGTGGGGTCATGGTAGAAGCTGAAGCTATGCACTTTTCCAATTCGAGAGACAAAAACCCCATATTAGCGTCTATGGCCTATTATGGAGTTATAGAAGAAATATGGGAGATGACATACAACAAGTTCAAAGTTGCTTTATTCAAATGTAAGTGGGTTAGCAATAATACTGTGGTAATATATAAACAATTTGGATTTGTCTTAGTCAATCTTCGAAGAGTTGGCTATAGAAATGAGCCCTTCATTCTAGCAAGCCAGGCAAAATAAGTGTTTTATGTCACCAATTCTACGAGCAAAAACATGTCCATTGTCCTTAAAAGTAAAAAACAGAAGTATGGTGATCCGACCTTCAACCTTGATGACACACCACCTTTCACAACAACTCCACCTTGAACAAATGAAGTAAAATTGGTAGATGATGACGAATATGCTGTAAGAAATGACCATGGTGAAGGACTATAGGAAATAATATAGAGTAAGACCTTAACTTATAAATGAGAACTGTGTGTTTTTTTTGTTTTACTCCCGCTTAGTTTATTTTATTTTTATTGCAATTTATTTATGTTTCTGACGATGCTTTTTGTGTTAACAGGAATATGGACAACTCTGGTGATGACGAAAGGCGTAGAGATGATGAAAGCCCTAACAATGATGAAAGGCCTAGAGATGAACCCGTTGCAAGAAGGAGGGTTAGAGGCTGTACAAAGATGGGAGCATTGGTCGCACGTCATAAACATCAACAAAAGAGGCTGTATATAGACTTCGATGACAATCTGAATCCAGTTGGTCTTGAGGAAGACCACTTCATTAGCTACGTAGGGTTTTTGGGTCGAAGCAAAGTATACATTACCTACGATAATTGGAGATTGGTTCCCCCAAAAATGAAAGACATGATTTGGCAGCAACTTTTGGTATATAAGTTTTGATGCATCTATGGTAATTGTAGCTTTATTCTTATTGTTTCAAATATAATAATCTTATGTTTTACCTTGCAGCAAACATACGATGTCCCAAACACCAGGGAGATGTACAGGCACTGGATGGAGGAGGTTCGTATACTATGTAAAGGTTTCAAGAACAAGCTAACAGCAAGGTACATTCGAGGGGCCCTGAGGGGTTAGGATCCATGTACACATTATTCGTATTTGTCTCCAGAGGACTAAGGTTGTTTGCGGTATCACGGGCAGATCCTGAGTTTTTGGTAAGATTTCTGTCATCATGATATAGAGCTTTTAATTTTCATATACTTGATATCATTGATTTATTTTTTGTTGTTTTTCATTCATAGAAATTAAGTGCAACAAATGCACAGAGGCAATCAGAAAATAAATATCAACATTACATGTCTCGTGGTGGATATCGCAAGCTTGAGCGGCAAATGATGCAAGAAGAGTTAGAGAAAATGAAGGAAGCAGCGGAATCTGATCCAAGGGTTGTTATCCAGGCACCGGCACCTCCTCCACATCACGAAAAATGGAAAGCATTGAGGATTAAGGCTGGGAAGTACATAAATCCAGCTGTTGCTGAGGTTGCTGTGAGGATTGTAAGTAGTTATACCATAAGTACCTAATTTTTTACATATCGAGAATGGTTTCAATACATTTACGATAAACTGTATGCTACAGAATAAACTGGAAGATCAGAGTAGCCAAGGTTCATTCAATCCAAGCAGACGGATGGACATCTTGTCAATGACTATTGGGAAGGCAGATGACCTTAGTCGTGTTCGAGGAGAGACACGGGGAGTTAGTGCCGTGAGGTATTTTGGACGAGACTCACGTTATTCATCACAAGCTGGACCTAGTAAGGACCTTGTGGCCAAGATTCGAGAGGACCTCGAATGAGAGCTCGAGGCCAACCTTCGCGACAAGCTCCGACAAGAGTTGTTGCCAGAGCTTCAATTTGAAATGAAAAAGATGTTCGAAGCGCAAAGGGCAAGGGACGAGCATAAAACTCGGGAATCCCCAGCCTTCAATAGCACCAAAGGAAGTTACAACCCTTTGGAGGAACCACTTGACGACCCTTCTCCCACTCCAGTATCGGGAGACCCTTCCACCCTCTATTTGGATGATCCACTGTTGCGTGTTGTTGCTGATGCTCTCATTCACACACGTGCAACCACCCACCATCATCAGCAAATTCCCCAGGATTTTCATAGGGTGAATGTGATGAGTGTTAGAAAAGGAGAAGAAGGTATAACCATCCCTGTTCCTGTTCCAGAGGTTAGCACGTTAGGTCAGGCGATAGGATCTTTCATCCTTTGGCCTCACAATCTTATTGGTTCAGACGCAACACCTCTAATGGTAGGAATTACCTTACTATTACTGAAAATCTGTTGGCATCCTAATAACAATTTGTTTTTTGATGTTCTAAAAGGATGACAAAGATGCGAGGAAATGGCCCTACTTAGCACGGCTGCAACAGATCTACAAGGGCATTAAACAGATTGACTTGAAAATGCCTCAAGGGATTTTGAGCCTTACATTGGAGTATCCCTACACGATTGACAATACAGATCTGAAGCAGTTTATCAGGTTGGAGGAGATAGATGCAGGCTGGGTGAAAATTGCAATCCGGTAAGTTTTTTTTTCAATTTTCCCATAGAATTCATTTAGTGGTTTTTTGATTTCATACATTCAATAATTCATTCCTTATTTTAATTCTATTATAGCATCTTCCACGGTTTCTGCACAAACATGGAAAGACGTGATTGGTATGGATTCTTATGCCCTGCGAATATGATAGGGGATACCAATATTGCGGCGCATAGGACTCACTATGTTGGCTACGCAATGGGAGAGACCAAACTTCGTTGTTATCTAGCACCCATTGTTCAACGGTTCATATTTTCATTTTGTTAATTTAAGAAGTTTAATAAATAATTGCCTTGTCATCTAACTTCATTTTAATCTGTACATGTTGTTATAGTTACCACTGGAGTTTGTGTGTTATATGTCCTCGCCGCAACATAGTCTATTAGTTTGATCCCTTGAGTAAAAAACAAGATAAAGATACAAAATACATCTTTGACACGTAAGTTATTCTGTTTGTATTTCATTGACTCTTAAAATAATGAATAGTTCTAATTTCTGTTCATTTTGATTTTCATGATAGTGCTTGTCAAACATATAGAGTCCTAGGCGGGTCATGCGAGGGTACAGTTGTTAAAAAGCCAAAGTGGTTTTATCCAATAGTAAGTAGTTTTGATTCTAATTGTTTCATTGAAGGTCGTTTTAGACATACCTTTATTAATTTTAACAACTAATTGCATGCCTTTGATTTAAAGTGCCCTCGACAACCTGGCAATACTGAATGTGGATATTATGTTATACTTTATATGTATAACATCACTCAAAGTGGAATTACTAGCGATTTTGAAAAGGTAATCGCTTCTTCATTCTCAAATAATAATGTTTTTGGTGTTTTAATCGAAATGCTAATTAATTCATTTGCTTGATTCATTTCATCAAAGCTTATTTTCTAATTTTCAAATTTTTGATAATGAAGATGCCTACCTACGTGAAAACCTTGATTTGATCAGAGACCTTTTGGCTGGACATCTTCTTCAACATATAGAGCAGTAAACTTTTTATTTATATCAGTTTGTAGTTGTGTGATGACAGCGTTTTGACACTTTCTGGTTGTTATTGTTGATATATATAGTAGTAGGTTGTATGAGTTGTTATTGTATGTATATATAGTAAAGATTGTAGTGCTGGATGTCCTTACCATTTTGTAACGGACATTGTGGTTTATGTATCCATTTTCTATTCTGTTTCTGCAGTTTGAATTCGCTAGGTAATACAGAATGTAAATGATCATTTAAAAAAGAATCTAACCTTTTAACATCCCAAATTAAGAATTGGGACGTCTAAAGTCCTCCACGGGGGACTTTAGACGTCCCAAATTGATATTTGAGACCTCTAAAGTCCCCATTTGGAGGATTTTAGACATCTCAAATGACAATTTGAGACGTCTAAAGTCTCACTTTAGACATCTCATTTTTTTGGGACGTCTTTTCTTAAAATATACTACGCCCCCAACATAGACGTCCCCCCATTTTTGGACGTTAAAAGTGCCAAAATTGGGATGTTAAAACCCCTTTTTTTAGTAGTGAGCTAATAGTATCGACCAGACATTAGGTACATGAATTTTGCTTTAATCACAAATTAGGAAACAAACAAGGTGTGCTTGACTCATCGGCCTTTGGTAATTTATTGGATATTGTGGGTTATGTTTTGATAGCCAATTTGTGCAAACACTATAGGTTTTGTTACGGCTAATATTTTTATCGAAAGTGTTTCGGCTTTCACTGTAATTGCGTCTATGGATAATACTCTGATTTTTCAAAATGTCTTGTTTGAAGGCTTGATTGTGTATCTTGACTACTGTTGATATTTTGTTTTCGTGGGAATGCTTCCACTTTTCCTTTATTAAAGCATTATATTATAATTGCTGTATAGACATCAGAGATGTCTTTTTGGCGCATAGCAAAAGTTTCATATCCATTCCATCATTATCACCATCATTATTTCTTTATGATTCAATTTTGAAATTTTAGGTTTCTAAAAGTCAGAGATTTTCTGGAGTTATCTGATTCAATTTTCTATTTTTAACTATTAATTCCCTTAATTAATGAATAGTGTAAAAGAGATTACTTGTTGCCAAATTAGTCAAAGTATTGTTTGTGCATAAAATAGTGGGGCTATGATATACTTACTTGTGCTGTTTGTTGACCAGTATGTGTTTTTTCTTTTTTTCTTTTTCTTTTTCTTATTTTCCATCCGTAATGGTAAAATGAAACTACAATAATTCGTAGAGCCATTTATGCTGTTTATTTCCGCTCTCTAGATTGCTCTTCTGATTCTTCTTAGTGATGAAAAGTCTTAATTGACGTCTAATTATTTAACTTCATAAAAAATGGGAAAACAATAACACCTTCATTCATATTCTTAGAATAACTATCTCTTTACATTACAGAACATTAGGTTTAAGAATAGTAACAATAGTTAATGATTATATATAAAAAAGAAATAAATAAATTTTATTTAACTGACTATGGCCACCGCCACCTGCCACGATGTTTAAATTTAATCTTTGGTGATTTTTCTTACTTTAATTCCAATATTAATATATTAGTGAGATTGTGTGAATTTGGATATAATCAACTAATTTAGTCTAGTTAATTCATCGGTATAGAAATTAAATTGTTTTTTTTAATACCAACAAATTGCCGGTTGATGTAACAAGCAAGATCATCTCCATAAGTAAAACAACATAAGTTCAAATTTTGAGAAATACTCTTTAGCTGGGAGCAAATGCTAGTTGTATGACTTGTATCTAGAAGAAGATCAAAGCAAATTTTAGAGGCCTTAAATTAATATGTTGCGAGCGACTAACTCATTCGCTATAATATTTAATTCTGTTGATAGCCGACTTCCAGGTTTATTCTTAGGCTTAGCTTTTACCGTCATATTTACCCAAAAAGGAAAAACTACTCCCACCACACTTTAGCTAAAGTTTCATCTCCAACGTACCCATTGACATGTCAAATCCATATAATATAATTTATTATTTATTTTATTCAGAAATCATATTTGTTTTATTTAGAAAACACACGCGTAATATAGGCGTATGTGTTTTCTGAATAAAATAAATAATAAATTATACTATTTGGATTTGACACACACATGTATGTATGTATGTAATAACATGTATGTAATATCAAGGTACTGAAAATCGGATCGGACATTGAGTAGGTCAAGGTATTGGAGCAAGAGTCAGTAGTTCAGACCGAAGTCAACCTAGGGGTCAGACTGGAGTCAATTAAATATATATATATATATATAATCTAAATATTTATGTATACCATTCAAAAAATTACCTAAGAGTTTCTTTTCAAACCAATGGTCCAATATAACCTCTTGAACCTAATATGCACAAAAATATTATCAAGTTCATAAGGATTTTTCTCCAACCAATACCAAAAATATTCAACAATCCTTTTAAAGCTCTTTACAAATCAAAAAAATTCAGGGAAATAATTTTTTTTAAAAAAAAAGTCAAGTTGGAGCATAAAAATGTTTTTTAAAAAAATAGGGCAACCCGGGCCACCCTAGTTGACACCGGGTCAACAAGTTCAATTGACCCCGGTTTTTTTATCTCAACCGCACCGGACATATTATTTGTTCACCAATTTCCGGTCTTAACCGATCGGTCTGATCCAGTTTTCAATACAATGTATAATATACACATACACGCCCGCGTGTTTTCTGAATAAAACAAACAATAAATTCTATCATATGGATTTGGCATGTGTGTGTGTATATATATGTATGTATGTATGTAATAACATAATATAATATGTTATCGTAGTATATGCTAAGCTTTTATCTATTATAATATAATTATTTTGTTTTGGTGGAATTGGAATTCTCATGGGTGGATTGGATATTCAAACGTTTGACTAGTGGACTCAAATGTCCCTGTGTATCCAACCCTGTTGCTTAGCTTTTTGCCTCGCCAACTATCCACCGCCTTCACAGCCACCTTCTTCTCCGGCGAGCACCCTCTCTTCCTCTTCCTCTTCCGATGCATGTGTCTCCGTGAATTTATCTATCTTTAATTCATAAGGCGACAGAGGTTTCTGTAATGGAACGGGACGGAGACGGAGCCGATGAAGGAGTTTTCTTAGCCAAGTAACAGCTCAGTGTCGGGGAGTGCATGGCAACAACGACAGCGTTTGAAGCATCTCATCGGAGAATGGTTATTTTTAATGTAAGGATTGTTTCAGTCTTTGCGAAATGCATTCGAATGAGGAGGGCAACACGTACAGAGAAAGAGATAAGCTACTATATATATATAGATACACACACACACTAAGAACTGAGTTGGTTATATAGAAGAGCTGCTACGAGAAAGGCAAGGCCATGATTCCGTGCTCTTACTAATATATATTTCTCGCTTTTTATTTTGAACAAACCAGAAATAAACAAAGCCTGAAACAGCACACAAAACATATAATAACCCCAAGGCCTGAGGTAAAGTAGTAATATGCATAAAACAAATAAAACAGTGTTCAGAGGTACGTAGGTGCAGCTTGATCCATTCTTGCAGACAAAAAAAACATAGTGATGTGGAATTAAGCACCGTCACGTGCGCCAGAGCTCCGCCTGTGACTACGCCGTGGCGGCCGCGGCTGCGTTGGTGGTACTGAGGCTACCTGGGCGTAACCAGAATTTCGGCCAAGGTTATTGGCATAGTTGAGGGGCGTGGCAGGTGTTGATGATGAAACATGTGGTGGCGGTGGCGTTGGTGGTACTGGGGCCATCAGGGCGTAACCAGAATTTCGGCCAAGGTTATTGGCGTTGTAGGGAGGGGTGGCAGGTGTTGATGAAGAAACATAAGGAGGGAGAGCGTAGGTAGAGCTTTGCCAGAGTTCATTGGACCTGTGGCTGTGGGTGGTGGAAAGCTCTGTTGATGAAGAAGTATATGGGGTCTGTGCGTAGCCGGAGCAGCTGAGCTCACTGGCCCTCCAGCTGATGATGCTGTCCGACCCAGCCGGAGGGCCAGAATATGTGGCATAGCCGCCATTGTTAGAGGCAGCCAATGAAGAAGAATCCCTCCCTGAAACGCTATTCTCTGCTCTATTGCTACAGGTTGAACCCATTTCTACCTGCAACACAAATGAAAACGAAAACTCTTAGTGAGAAAAAGCCCCCTACATAAATATGTATGTATGTATGCAGCAGCAGAACAAGAATCAAAATAAGAAAGCGCAAAGAGAGGCCGAAAGCCACGGGGGTGGTGTCGACCCAAGTGGGGTTGTCGCAAGAGAGGCCGAGCCATGAGGGTGGTGTCGAAGCAAGTGGGGTGGTTACAAGAGAGGCTGAGAGCCATGAGGGTGGTGTAGTCTTTGGTGATACAAGAAAAAGCAAGAGAATCAAAGGGAGATGAGGGTTGTGTCTTCGACGACGACAGCAGCGGAGGAGATTGCGACGGAGACGGTAGTGGTTGATGTGAGTGAAGAAAGTTGACAGCCTGGATATACCTGGAAGGGAAACGGCAAGGGAGGAATCTTGCTAGGGTTGCTTCCTTTAGCCCACACCACGACTGATTCAAAGCTTTACGTGAATATGTATGCTGTATCCGCGTGTTGGAATGTAGGTTTATATAGAGGACGAAGCAGAGGGGGGGGGGTGTTTATGACAGTAGCTCGTTATTACTTTAATATTTCAATTAATCAATCCTTAATTATCGAGTGGTCTTAATTATATATATATAACTCTTTTTCACATTATTTTTCCTTATTTTACAATCATTTCTACTTGTAGTATTCATTACTTTATTCTAAATATATTGTTCTGCATATGTAGAAATATTTTTTTTCCTATTTACGAACTCTCAGAAATTTATTTAAGGCAAACGTCGATTCTCAATGAATCCCACGTAAAATGAATGAAGCAAACCGCTAGCCAAAGCAATCTCTAATTTTCAACGATATCATGATTTTAATTTTCAACGATATCTTGATTTTATTGAATCACACTGGGAATCAGCTGCGTGACAGCTTCTCTCTCACGTGCGCCCTATCAGTTATATAAGACTCAAGAAAGTACGTAAAGAGAATGATTATTATAGAGACAAATATATAATATTCATTCTCGTAAGATTGGTCAACTATATTCCCATCACCTCTCAATAAACTTTATTGAGGGATTGTTTTGGTCTTGTTCCATCCTATTTCAAAGGATTTCATATGGCTTAATCTATCCTTCTTATCCAAGTATCCAACGCCATTAGGCTTTATGTATATCTGAAACCACCTTAAATAATTTTTTTCCCATTTTCTCTTCAATATCATCATACCCCAACTCTCTTTCTCATATGTATATTTTATGGATTTTATCTTTCTTGTATAACCTTAGTTAGAAAATATATAACTAGGCTAAATAAATAAGAAATCAAAGATGATCTTAGTCCTAGACCAATCTTTATAGGAAAATTCTTTCTCTCACCTACGGCATTCTTACACGTAAGTTGTTACCCCCATATATAGTGGTTTTCAAACAAGGGAAACCTAATTTTTTAAAAATTAATTGTAAAAAATATTAATTAGTCATCGAAACCTTGAAAGTTCAGGTTTGGGCAACATTTGATTAAGCGTCGCACGAAAGTCTTGGAAAGGGTCCCCCATTATATTATTGATTCAAAATTCTTTGGAAAGTTTATGGGCCCAACTTTGTGGACTTTTATCATCGTTGCCTATTCTTCTTACGTATTGCCGGCCGAAATATATTACTTTCAAGTTTAATATCTCTCAAATGTATAGTTTTTGTTGGAGGTAATGTCGACTAGAGTCTAGACATTAGGTGCATGAATTTGGCTTTAATCATAAACAAGGAAACAAACAAGGTGTGTTTGCTTTATTCTGAATAATGCTCGGGGCATGTCCATAGTTAATGCTTAATGCCCACCATGTGTTTGCTTTTTCTTCTTTGTGCTAATTTGTTGGATTTTGGGTTTTATTTTTATTATCAACTTGTGCAAAACTAGGTTTTGGTTAAAATTGTTCCGCCTTTCACTAATTGAATGTATGGATAATAATTTGATTTTTCAAAATGCCTTATTTGAAGGGTTGATAATGTATCTCCACTTTTCCTTTATTTATTGAAGCATTATATCATAATTTCTGTTGAGAGATCATATATGTATTTTTGGTCCCTGGAAAAATTTTGATATTCATTTCATCATCATTATTTATTTATGATTGCAGTGGTAGGTTACTAAATTCTTAGAAACATGATCATAATTTCAACTTGAAATTTGAGGATTCTAAAAGTCAGAGTTTTTGCCTGGAGTTATCTCATTCAATTTTCTATCTTTAATTATTAATTCCCTAGGGATGCTAAATGAATTGTGCAAATGACATCACTTGTTGCTAATTAGTCAAAAGTATGAAATGTGCACTCTGATTTCTAAATTGGTTTGAGAAAAAATTCACTTGGTTTGTGGGTCTTGCGTTTCTTTAGGATTGTTCCTACTCACTTGTGAGCTGTTTGTTGACATTTAATTTGAGATGCTATTGGGCGACTCATCATCATGAGAAATTTCCCTTGTATATCCCATTTATTTGTCTCGTGGACACCACCATTGACGCTTCACTTACGAACATGTTGCCATTTTATCTATTTTATTTTCAATTAATTATATGCATTGTATTAATTAAAATGTTGATTTAGACTTATATTTTCTCATTGTCTTTATTTTCTTATCATCTTTCTCCTCTACATTCTTTCTTATTATTTTTTTCATTATAGATTTCTCTCTTACTAGTTCATAAATGAGGACATATTTAAGATAAAATATATATTTTCTATATGTTAATTACTTTTAATTAATTTTAATTATTTTCTTGAACACTAATTCGATTGAAACGAAGCGTGTACCTACCATAGAAAGCTGCAACGACTTCAACAGTTTATTGTATGACCTAATCGTGGCGACTTGGACCTATCATTTCTTCAAAACTAAAAGACGTCGCGGTTTGGTAGCTTTGTGCACTTCACATCTTCATTTTCATGGCATGACATCATATCATAAATCAAACAAGATGCTGCCGACTTTGACGTTCAACAACGGAGAACCGAAGGCACAAAAAAAAAAAAAAAAACAATGGAGAACCAATGAAACATTCACTACAAAACAAATGACAATTCGCAACGATAAATTTGTAACGGTTAAAACAAACACTGCAAATGTGAGTATTTGTAGCTGTTTTGATTAAAACTGCTACATATTTGCATTAGTTTGACTCGCGCCAAGTGGCGCGCCGGTTAGGGAACGGATTTTGTAACAGTTTACAATGTATAACCGCTACAAAATTTGGTGTCAATTTTGCCATTGTTCATTTGTAGCAGTTGTTATATATTAACAACTACAAATGTGGTGCCAAGTGGCGGTTAATTTATAGCGGTTAATATCACAGTAATCGCTACAGAATGCAAAGAGCCGCACTTTTGTAGCAGTTAAGGTTAATCGCTACAAAGTGGGTTGTAAATTTGTAGCAATTATAGGCTATAACCACTACAGAATGCAGAGGGTCTACAGGTTTGTAGTGGTTATTCGTAACTGTTACTGATTTTCATGTTATTCGAGGTGGGTTTTTTGGATTTTTAGCTGTTGGGGCAGCGGTTCCAGTTAAAATCGCTACAAATCCGGCGTTGTAAAAGCTCCCTGACCCTTTATTTTCTCATTTTGCCAATTTGAATTCTCACGTGCCCTTTGAGATTTTCCTTGAGATATGAGGTTCTGCTGAAGTATATTTTTATAGAGTTTGCCACTTGAGAATAGTAAATTTTGGACAACATTTGAGAGTTAATTTTGATCCTAATTATAGGACAAAGTTCTAATTTTTATCAATGTCTTCCCAAAATACCACCTATTAATACTTTCTCAATAATAATTAAACATATTAATAATTTAATAAGAGTAGATCGGAAGTTGTTGAGGGAGATTGACGATGTCGGATTGTGTAAGAGCTTGGAGAAGTCGTGTGTGAGACAGGAGAAGTACAAGAAAAAATGGAGAATCAACATAATTGGATACCATTTTAAATTTTAAATAAGGATATTTTAGGAAAATAAATATGATTAACTAATTTAACCACTATCCTTAATTTCTCCAAAGTTAGGAAAATATGTCCTATAATTAGGACCGGAGGGAGTAATTTTGATAAAAATTGTGCTATTTTTTTATTTTTGCTTTTTGCATTTATATATTATAACTTCTGAGTGAGACAAAGAGAAGGGGAAGGAGGTTGAATTTCCCCCTAAACCTATTTTGCGAGGCAGTATAGGGCAGCACGAGGTAGGCACGTCCCCATGCCATCGCAGGAGGCCACCACGCTGCTGCAGGCACAGGAGGTGGCCCTATAGCAACCGCCCTCCAAGAGACGGCCCACAATAGACGACCCCACAACAGCCGGCCCCACAGGAGACTACAGCTCCAGAGTTGCCTGTTTAGCATGAGGGGGACATAGTCTTAGTGATTATGACGATAATGAGGAGTTTGACTTTCGTATTCCTATCAGTGACATGGATTGTAATATCCCAAAAAGTGATTAAGGGCTAATGACTTTAAAAGTGGATATAATTATTGTTGAATAAATACTTTTGGAGAATGTGTGATGGGAATTTGGATATTTTAATGATTCCAATGGCTTCCTTGTGAAAATTCATGTGGGGAGAGTGTTTATTGTGAAATTGGAACCATTGGGAACAATCGTGCTAAAGTTGAAAACTCTGTCCATTGAAACTCTGTACAGGGCAGCCAATTTGTATGGACGTTTTAAATAGACAAATGGTGTCTAAAAATTCTGAAATTTTCCAGTATTAAAGTTCACATGTCAAGCTTCAAAATGAACATATAATTTGTATCATTTTGATTTGTGACCTAAGAGTTTTGGATTTTTGAAGTTTGCCCAGCGAAATTAATTATTTTCTGGAACAGTATGCAAAGATTGAAATTCTGGGAATTTTGTGGTGATTTTCAGTAATGGCCAATATTTTTCCTATGAAGAGTACTTAAATATCTTTCATTTGGCTTTGGAATCACCTCATTTCGATTTTTCTAGAATTAGTTATGATTTTTCAAAGTTTGGGCAGAAAATCTGCCAGAAAATCCGAAAATGGGAATTATGACATCATCTCATTAAAAGATGATGTCAGCATGGATTATTAATCAAATTGCTCATCTTCTTCAGCCATTTCACGCCATTTCCAGCTGAAGATAGTGAGAGAAAGTTGAGAGCTCTTAGAGAGAGAAAGAGGAGAAATCTCGCAAGGTAAGCTGATTTCTCCGACGATCTAGCTCCTAACGCGTATAACCTTGTTCCTAAGCTTCTCTTCTATGTTATTTAAGGTGTTTGAGAAGACAATTTGGTGTTCAAGGGGCTAGGGTTTTCAGCCACTCTTGAGAAAAGCTAGAAGGAGCTTGAGGTAACTTCCAAACTTTTGTATATTGCTTATTCTGGCTGCTGTGGGCAATTTAATCGGTGAAATTTCGCCGGATTGCCATTGGTTTTAAAGTTTGGAAATGATGTGGCCTAGGGGTTATGCTGCCCAAATTGGGTCTTAATGTTAGTTGTAAGCTAATGTAATGGTTAATAAAGTGGTTAGGAGTAGAAAGGAACGCGTTTACGGAGCCGAAATCGTAAAACCCCAATTTTTCCCGGAGAACATGTATATTTCGGCCAAGGCTGTAAATGGGTCTTAGAGTTGGATTTTCAATGATTTGATGATTCCATTGGATTCAGTGGGCGAAAATAGGTGGGGTTACAGTTGGGCACTTTTTCAAAAAAGGCCGAGAAAGCATAATTACGGAAACACCCCTAAAACCCTAAAAGTAGGGCTGCCAAGGGCAATTTCGTAATTTGACATTGAATTTGATAATTCTGAGTACGGAAATGGATTCCTTGGGCGGAAATATGTTAGGATAGCCCAGATTAGAATTTCGAGAAAAGTGCAACCGGTCCGGGTATGGCGGGCTCAGGCCGGGTCCCCGGGGGTATTTTTGTAAATTTTCATTATAGACTCATATAACCCTAAGTAACACTATGGAAGTGTCTAAATAGTGCATTTGGAATTGTAGGATTCGATATTTGCCGCCCTCGTGAGCCAACTGCGCTGAAGGACGTCAGGAAAGGATCAGGTAGTGACTCTCTCTCTTATACTATGTGTAATGCTCTGTATGTGTGTGTTATCACTGTTCTGTGATGAATCTTTGATGCTGCTGCGGTTACAGCTGGTGATAGCTGTCGTTTACAGCGTAAGCTGTCGTTTACAGCGCAAGCTGTCGTTATTGTGATTACAGCGTAAGCTGTCGTGATGGTGATTACAGCGTAAGCTGTCGTATTGTGTATACAGCCGTGAGTGCTGTCGTTTGTGGTGAAAACCATGTATCTTTGAGATTGATGTTGCTGTTGTTGCTGGTTGTGATTTATATACATGCTTGGTATTTATACATTGTATGAGTGGTTTGTTACTACTGAGATTCTCTCGAATCTCATTCCTTCCTATGACTAACCTTTCAGACAGGGCATGTGGCTCAAAGGAGAAGAGGCCGACCCGAAGCACTTAGGACCCTTAGGGGTATAGTTGATTTTGGAATGTTGGTTATATCTTTTGAATTCAGGATTACTGTATAATCTGAAATATGAATAGTATATTCAATTTTGGATGTAATCCCCTAGTGGATACTTAAACCTCAGGTTATATATGTATAGAATCCGGGAGTTGCCGGGGAATTGGTTTTACACTCTGTCATACGTGAATGTAGATAAACTGCACAGGTGATTATATTCGAATTTTGAAATGGAGACCAGGAACAGGAAAGAGATTTTGAATGATTTTGTGAAAACCCTACCACAAAGTAGGAGATTGAAACGAGTTTAAGTTATCCGAAGGTCTCTAATCTAATTTAATTATTTAATATCGAATTATAATTACATGATTAAAGGCAGGGTGTTACATTTTGGTATCAGAGCTGTAGTTCCTGGCAAGGGTAGAGGTTGCTAGGATAGATCCCTTAGATAGTAGTAGGGATAGAAGATTATCTGTGAATGATTGTTGTGTATGCACATGTATGTTTTATTGACATGGATATATATATGAGTTTTGTGACTATATGTGCATACTATCTCTGCTAAATTGATGGGGCAAGTTGTTTGTAGAATGAAGAAAACTAGAGGACGCCCCAATATTCCACGTGTAGACCCAGAGGTGAAGGTCGTCAATGATAATCCACCAGATCCTATGCAAGAGCTGATGGGTCTAATCCGAGATCAAAGAGATATGATAACTGAGTTGAGAGAAGAGCTCAGAGCAGAGAAGGCGAAGAACAAGGAAGGTCCAGTTCAGTCCACTCCGGAGGAAACTCAAGGAGAAACCCGTCATGAGGACACTGCTGAAGGGTCAGCACGACCCCTGGAGTCCCCACCTCACATTGTCCCAAATCAAGAATCACATGGGATGCCGCTTAGAGAGGAAAGAGACCTTCAGTTTTGGGTCACCAGGTTCTGCAAGCATCTGCCTCCTGCGTTCAGAGGGAGGTTTGACCCTCAAGCAGCCGAAGATTGGATGAACAGACTGGAGAAAATATTTGAGGTGCTTAATTGTCCGGATGAGGTGAAGCCACGACTGGCCGTTTACAAACTCGAAGGAGATGCAGACCGTTGGTGGCGGAATATCGCCCTAACCTTGAAGAGCAACAAGATGCCATTGACTTGGGAATTGTTTCAACAAGAATTCAACGAGAAGTATTTTCCCAAATCAGTGAGGCTCGAGAAGGAGACAGAATTCCTGAATATCAGGCAAGGGGACACGGAAAGCTTCGATGATTACTTGTCCCGTTTTGTCCGATTGGCTCGATACTCCTCCTATCTCCGGTTCAAGGATGATGAAGAATGGAGTTCTGATATGCTCATTCGCGGTCTGAGGCGGGAGTTGAGGAAGCGCTTAGCTACTCATCAATTTACCAAGTTCAACAAGGCGGTTGAACAGTGCAGGATTACAGAGAACAACTTGAGAGATTTGTATCCTGCCAGAGCTACTATCCACCGCAATGAACCTAATAAGGGTGCTACCTCACAAAAGCGAAAGGGGTAAGGATCTTCGTCTGGAAGTGGTAAGAAGCCCTACCATTCTGGGAGCCGTGACCAGCAAAGAACATATTCTTGACCATGGATTTGTCATCGGTGTAACCAACCACATCAAGGCAAAACTTGTGATGGCAAAATAATATGCTTCAATTGTAAGCGTGTGGGGCATACTTCTGCTGAATGCAAAGATCCACGACCAGACCAGAGACCGAGGACACAGGGCCGAGTATTCACTATGACCCATGAGGAGGCCCGCAAATCTCCTGAGCTAATACAAGGTAAACTTCTACTTCATGGCCATCTGTTGCAAGTTTTATTTGACTCGGGTGCAAGTCACTCCTTCATTGCCTATGATTGCGTGAAGCGCCTGGGATTGCATGTGCACAAACTGCCATTTGAATTAGTAGTGTCAACTCCAATGGGTATTAAGGCCTTGACCACAGAAGCTTGTTTGAGTTGTGTCATAACTGTGGAAGGGCATCAATCTATTGTAGATTTGATATGTTTGCCTCTTAGTCAATTAGAAGTCATTTTGGGTTTTGATTGGTTAATGGCAAATAATATATTGCTTGATTGTGGAAACAAGAGGATAGTATATCCTGTATCTCAGAGGGTTGAAGATGTGGATGCTAGTATGAATTTTCTTTCGGCAGCCAAAGCTGAAAAGTATCTTGAAAAGGGTTGCCAGGGGTATGTAGTGTTTTTCTCTGTGCAAGGGGAAAATGGCGAAACCTTGAATAATATACCCGTGGTAAATGAATTCCCTGAGGTGTTTCCGGGCGATCTGAGCGGATTACCTCCAGAAAGGGAAGTTCAGTTCCCAATTGACATTGTACCTGGAGCTGGTTCTATATCCAAGGCCCCATACCGCATGGCCCCAAACGAAATGGCGGAGTTAAAGAAACAAATAGAAGATTTGCTTAAGAAAGGGTTTATTAGACCCAGTGTGTCGCCTTGGGGAGCTCCAGTGTTGTTTGTAAAGAAGAAAGATGGGAGTCTTCGCTTGTGTATCGACTACAGAGAGCTGAATAAAGTTACTATAAAAAACAAGTACCCTCTTCCCCGAATTGATGACCTATTAGATCAACTCTCTGGTTCGTGTGTGTTTTCAAAGATTGATCTAAGGTCAGGGTATCATCAGCTGCGAGTGAAAGCAGTAGATATTCCAAAGACTGCTTTCAGGACCCGATATGGTCATTATGAGTTCTTGGTGATGCCATTTGGGCTAACCAATGCGCCTGCGGTTTTCATGGATTACATGAACCGTATCTTTCGGCAATATCTGGATCAGTTTGTTGTTGTGTTTATCGATGACATTTTGATATATTCCAAGAATAAGGATGAGCATGAGCATCATTTGAGAATCGTATTGAATATCTTGTGCGAGAAGCAATTATATGCTAAATTGAGCAAGTGCGAGTTTTGGCTATCAGAAGTGAAATTCTTAGGCCATGTTATCTCGCAAGAAGGGGTCTCTGTGGATCCCAGCAAAGTGGAAGCAGTACTGAACTGGAAGAGGCCAGAATCTGTGGCGGAAATACGCAGTTTTCTGGGTCTTGCTGGTTATTATCGGAGATTTATCCAAAATTTCTCCCGTATTGTGTTGCCGATGACCAAGCTCACGAGAAAAGATCAGCCGTTTGTGTGGGACGAGAAATGTGAAAACTGCTTTGTGGAGCTAAAGGAGAGGTTGACGTCGGCACCTGTATTGATTTTACCCGATCCCAGTGTGACATATGTTGTGTATTCTGATGCCAGTGGGCAGGGATTAGGGTGTGTCCTTATGCAGCAGCGACGTGTGGTGGCCTACGCCTCTCGGTAGCTCAGACCTCATGAATTGAATTATCCCACTCATGATCTGGTGCTTGCGGCCATTGTATTTGCTTTAAAGATTTGGCGTCATTACCTGTATGGTGTGACTGTGGAACTGTACTGCGACCACAAAAGTCTCAAATATCTGTATGATCAAAAAGAACTGAATATGAGACAGCGCCGCTGGATGGAATTGCTTAAGGACTATGACTTGGAGATAAAATATCACCCGGGTAAGGCAAATGTAGTCGCTGATGCTCTTAGCCGAAAGACTGTGCTCGTTGCAGCTATGATGATACAAGAAAGGAAATTGATTGAAGATTTCCGTGATTTAAATTTGACAAATCAGATCATCTGTGCCAATTACACTGTTTCTCAAGAGGAGAGTGATCTAAGGGTGGAAATTGAAGAAGCTCAGAGTCAAGATGACTGGATACAGCGCAATCTGACTCGAATCAAACAGGGAGAAGTTTCAGGCTACGACATATCGCCTCGTGGATTGGTTCGTTACCAGAAAAGAGTCTGCGTTCCACTTAAGGCAGAGTTGAGGCAGAAGATTCTGGATGAGGCACACAAGAGCCGATATACTCTTCATCCTGGTATGACCAAGATGTATCAGAATCTGAAATCGGTGTATTGGTGGCCGGGTTTGAAGAGTGACGTGACCAAATATGTTGCAAGGTGTCTTACTTGTCAGAAAGTGAAGATCGAGCACCAGAGACCGCCTGGTTTACTTCAGAGTCCTGAGATTCCGGAATGGAAATGGGAAAGCGTGACCATGGATTTGGTTGTGGGATTACCCAGGATCAGAAACTATGATGCGATCTGGGTAATTGTGGATCGGTTAACGAAGTCAGCCCACTTCATACCAATCAATGCTGGTTATTCTCCTGATAAACTAGCGGAGATTTATATCCGAGAGATTGTCAAACTTCATGGTGCTCCGAAAAACATCATTTCCGATCGAGATCCACGATTTACTTCAAAGTTTTGGAAAGCACTGCATGAAGCCTTAGGTACTCAACTGAGATTCAGTACGGCTTATCATCCTCAAACGGATGGACAATCTGAGAGAACAATTCAGACGCTGGAAGATATGTTGCGAGCTTGTGTTCTCGACTTTAAAGGAAGTTGGGATTGTTTCCTTCCACTGGCTGAGTTCGCTTACAACAATAGCTATCATGCGAGTATCCAAATGGCTCCGTATGAAGCGTTGTATGGAAGACGGTGTCAATCACCTTTATGCTGGAATGAATTATCCGAAAGGAAGCTTTATGGGCCAGATTTGGTTGATCAAACCTCAGCACAGATTCAGATCATTCGTAAGAGGCTCCTTGCAGCTCAAAGTAGACAGAAAAGCTACGCTGATAAGAGGAGAAGGCCTCTAGAGTTTGAGGTTGGTGATCATGTTTTTCTGAGAGTATCACCAATTACGGGCATCGGGAGAGCTATCAAGTGGATGAAGTTGAGCCCGAGGTACATAGGTCCTTTTGAGATTCTTGCAAGAATTGGGCCTGTAGCCTATCGAGTAGCCCTACCCCCGAACTTGAGCAGGCTCCATGACGTGTTTCATGTTTCCCAACTGAAGAAGTACCAACCGGATCCATCTCATATAGTTGAATATGAAGAAGTCGAATTACAAGACAACTTCACATATACGGTAGAGCCAGAGCAGATCATTGATCGAGAAGAGCGACGGCTCAGACACCGAAGCATTCCATTTGTGAAAGTGATCTGGAAGGGAATGACAGAAAGAGAAGCAACTTGGGAAGCGGAAGCAGATATGCGAAGACGTTATCCGGAGTTTATGGCTCAAGTTGTGTAGCAATTTCGAGGACGAAATTTAATTTTCGGGGGGAGAAATGTAATATCCCAAAAAGTGATTAAGGGCTAATGACTTTAAAAGTGGATATAATTATTGTTGAATAAATACTTTTGGAGAATGTGTGATGGGAATTTGGATATTTTAATGATTCCAATGGCTTCCTTGTGAAAATTCATGTGGGGAGAGTGTTTATTGTGAAATTGGAACCATTGGGAACAATCGTGCTAAAGTTGAAAACTCTGTCCATTGAAACTCTGTACAGGGCAGCCAATTTGTATGGACGTTTTAAATAGACAAATGGTGTCTAAAAATTCTGAAATTTTCCAATATTAAAGTTCACATGTCAAGCTTCAAAATGAACATATAATTTGTATCATTTTGATTTGTGACCTAAGAGTTTTGGATTTTTGAAGTTTGCCCAGCGAAATTAATTATTTTCTGGAACAGTATGCAAAGATTGAAATTCTGGGAATTTTGTGGTGATTTTCAGTAATGGCCAATATTTTTCCTATGAAGAGGACTTAAATATATTTCATTTGGCTTTGGAATCACCTCATTTCTATTTTTCTAGAATTAGTTATGATTTTTCAAAGTTTGGGCAGAAAATCTGCCAGAAAATCCGAAAATGGGAATTATGACATCATCTCATTAAAAGATGATGTCAGCATGGATTATTAATCAAATTGCTCATCTTCTTCAGCCATTTCACGCCATTTCCAGCTGAAGATAGTGAGAGAAAGTTGAGAGCTCTTAGAGAGAGAAAGAGGAGAAATCTCGCAAGGTAAGCCGATTTCTCCGACGATCTAGCTCCTAACGCGTATAACCTTGTTCCTAAGCTTCTCTTCTATGTTATTTAAGGTGTTTGAGAAGACAATTTGGTGTTCAAGGGGCTAGGGTTTTCAGCCACTCTTGAGAAAAGCTAGAAGGAGCTTGAGGTAACTTCCAAACTTTCGTATATTGCTTATTCTGGCTGCTGTGGGCAATTTAATCGGTGAAATTTCGCCGGATTGCCATTGATTTTAAAGTTTGGAAATGATGTGGCCTAGGGGTTATGCTGCCCAAATTGGGTCTTAATGTTAGTTGTAACCTAATGTAATGGTTAATAAAGTGGTTAGGAGTAGAAAGGAACGCGTTTACGGAGCCGAAATCGTAAAACCCCAATTTTTCCCGGAGAACATGTATATTTCGGCCAAGGCTGTAAATGGGTCTTAGAGTTGGATTTTCAATGATTTGATGATTCCATTGGATTCAGTAGGCGAAAATAGGTGGGGTTACAGTTGGGCACTTTTTCAAAAAAGGCCGAGAAAGCATAATTACGGAAACACCCCTAAAACCCTAAAAGTAGGGCTGCCAAGGGCAATTTCGTAATTTGACATTGAATTTGATAATTCTGAGTACGGAAATGGATTCCTTGGGCGGAAATATGTTAGGATAGCCCAGATTAGAATTTCGAGAAAAGTGCAACCGGTCCGGGTATGGCGGGCCCAGGCCGGGTCCCCGGGGGTATTTTTGTAAATTTTCATTATAGACTCATATAACCCTAAGTAACACTATGGAAGTGTCTAAATAGTGCATTTGGAATTGTAGGATTCGATATTTGCCGCCCTCGTGAGCCAACTGCGCTGAAGGACGTCAGGAAAGGATCAGGTAGTGACTCTCTCTCTTATACTATGTGTAATGCTCTGTATGTGTGTGTTATCACTGTTCTGTGATGAATCTTTGATGCTGCTGCGGTTACAGCTGGTGATAGCTGTCGTTTACAGCGCAAGCTGTCGTTTACAGCGCAAGCTGTCGTTATTGTGATTACAGCGTAAGCTGTCGTGATGGTGATTACAGCGTAAGCTGTCGTATTGTGTATACAGCCGTGAGTGCTGTCGTTTGTGGTGAAAACCATGTATCTTTGAGATTGATGTTGCTGTTGTTGCTGGTTGTGATTTATATACATGCTTGGTATTTATACATTGTATGAGTGGTTTGTTACTACTGAGATTCTCTCGAATCTCATTCCTTCCTATGACTAACCTTTCAGACAGGGCATGTGGCTCAAAGGAGAAGAGGCCGACCCGAAGCACTTAGGACCCTTAGGGGTATAGTTGATTTTGGAATGTTGGTTATATCTTTTGAATTCGGGATTACTGTATAATCTGAAATATGAATAGTATATTCAATTTTGGATGTAATCCCCTAGTGGATACTTAAACCTCAGGTTATATATGTATAGAATCCGGGAGTTGCCGGGGAATTGGTTTTACACTCTGTCATACGTGAATGTAGATAAACTGCACAGGTGATTATATTCGAATTTTGAAATGGAGACCAGGAACAGGAAAGAGATTTTGAATGATTTTGTGAAAACCCTACCACAAAGTAGGAGATTGAAACGAGTTTAAGTTATCCGAAGGTCTCTAATCTACTTTAATTATTTAATATCGAATTATAATTACATGATTAAAGGCAGGGTGTTACATGGATCAGTTCCTAGATAAAAAGGAGGCGAGGGACCAGAACAACCCACGATAGTCGTCTGCTCGGTCGACGGGGTTTGAGGTGCAGATTCAAGGTAAATTTAATTATTGTTTTAATAAATTTAATATTGAAATTCCATTGGTTAAATGTTTTTTACAATTTAATTAACATATGATGTAAAGTGTGCAGATCAGCAGGGGAACATTTCCATGAGGAGGCTGGTCGTGGCCAGTCTCAATAGCATAGACTAGAGCCTATAAGTGAAAGTTTAGTGGAATGAGGCCACGAACTAGCTGATTGAGAATGACGGTCACCTCTTCAACCGCTACCTGAACGAGCTGGGCTCGAATTAGATGCGGTTCCCCATCCATTTCAGGACGTGGAAGAACATTCCCAAGGGGCCAAAGGATTTGGCATGGGACGAGGCCGTAAAGGTAATTAATAGTATCTAATTATATTATATATTGTGTAATTAATTGTATTTAATTAATATTTATTAATTGTATCATCTATAAGTAATTGTATTTAATTATTTTTATTCAATTGTGTTACAGGATAGGTTTGTCGTCCAGGACAATAGGAAGAGGTACACGTTGATGAAAATAGGAGACGGCTAGAGGAACAGGAGGAATCATCTCTTCCACAGTATGAATAATAATGGGACGAAACCTTTTCAGCAGCTAATCGACAACATCCCAGACAGCGTCCCACTAAACGACTGACAAGTTTTGTCTAATACAGGAGGAGCTCAGAGGGGTGGGTAATTTATTTATAATTATAATTTTAATATAATTTTCATAAATTTTATGTTTTTAATAATTATAATTTTTTTACATTTTTTAATACTTTTAATATTATTTTTTTATGCAGGCTCTTTCAATGGAATACCAAGTGTTAAGGGCAGCATAGGATCCACCATATGGCAAGATCGAAGACATTTACTGTCACTTATAGCGAGCTGGTTAGATTAACAATGTCAATTACTTTTAGTTGGTTATTTTATATTATAAATTTAGTATTTTATTATTCATAATACTAATCTAATGTTTTAATTTTTTTTTTGGGGAGGAAAGCTCAGCAGGAGAACCACTAGACGGACTACGGGGAATTATTCACTATCACCCATAGACACCGTGACAAGACTCCGACCTCTCAGTAGGCAAAGAAGACCATCGTAAGTTAATTTATTATTTTATAATAATAATAATTTATTGTTATATTGTTTATAAAACTACTTTGTTGAGAATAATAATAATAATAATAATTTATTGTTTCAAAAAATGGCAGGAGCAGATGAAGCAGTCGTAGGCTGAGCTCGGGAAACCCAAACCCAGGAGCTCGAGTCACAAGGGTTTGTGGACTAAATGATACATATAAGCTTTTGTATGTGCTTATTTTTAAATAATGTTAAATTTTCATATTTATTTTTTATATTTATATTATTATATATACGTATAATATTATTTTTATTTAATTATTATGTTATCAGTCCGACCGCCAGTCCGACCATGCGACCCATGACCCGGTAACCTTTTCGGTTCGATATCCGGTCTGATTTTTAAAACATTGATTATGAGACATTTTATGGATTGTTGAGAATAATTGTGTGTTTATCCTGAAAATGTTCGTATGAATAATGTTACCACTTGAGGCATTTTTTAATTAATTTTGAAAATATTTATAGTTTTGGTAATTCCACATATTATAAGTTATATATATATATATATATATTTGATTGGGCTATAAGCATTGTTAGACCCAACTGGGATGATTTTCTCAAATTCTCTTCTAATTCTATTTATAAGGTACTTTCAATATATTTTATTTAAATGAAGAAAAACCTTAAATTTTATTAGCTCTGTCATAAAATTCAAAAATTTCCATTTTTACACCTATTTAATACAAATTACACCCCACGACAAGCATATGAAAATTTTCTCTTTTTATCTTATAAATAGAACAAAAAATTTTCTTCTCACCACCCTATAAATAGGACTAAATGATTACATTTTTTATAAGCTGTCATGTGTATGTTTATTTAGGAGATGGCCATACAACACATAAGTGAACGGCTTAGAATACACATGTGCAATGCATAGTTAAGCATTCTATTTTTCAGTTCATTTTGGCTACTCATATTTAGTACTACATCATATCCTTAATATAAGACTCAGTTAATAGTGCTTCTCGACAACCTCTCCAAGAGTTATTGCGGTTGACATACTGTTGCACATGGAAAATACAAGGTTGCTGCAGAAGAAGAGTTGAGCTTTGGGCCATATTCAAGTTGCAGGCTCGTAAATGGGCTTCTACTTGTAGGCTTTCTTGTAGTTTATTGTGGGCCTGTTGCTTTACCAAGGCATCTTGGACTTGTTCCCTTGTGTTTTATTTAGGAGGCCTTTTTTTTTTTCGTAGCTCGTTTTTTCTTTGAATAACATAGTGCTTTATAAAAAAAACAAAAAGGCATTCGATTGTTTAAATAAATTACCCAAAAGTATATATCAAATGTGAAGATAATCAAATAATAATGATTGGAAAGAAAGAAAGGTGTTGAATATAATTGAGCGAACCCCGAGACAAGAATTGCAAACAGATTTACCATTTATATTTATATCCATCAAGGGACTGGATTTTGTGCCCCTTTCAAACTCAGCTACAAAACTTTACAATTTCACAACACAATCGCCATCTTAAGCGATGCAATTTCACAAATCATAAAGAATAAAGCTAACATTTAATTTAGCTCCTACAACGGGTGTGTTTGTGTAGCTCTTATGAAGAAGTGTTCAAAAGAGTGGGTGTCAACCCTCTCCTCCTATTATCAAGATCCTGGCAATTGTTGAATGTAAGGTTAGGAAGTTTGTTTTAAGTTGGATTTTAGTGTTTTCTCAGGACTAATTTATTTTTGTAGATATTAAGTTTTTTGATGGTTTTATTGGTTTCTTCTTTATGTGGCTATTATGATGCCGTTGACTTTGTTGTTAGTTTCTTGATTTATTAATGAAATATATTTTATAATTCTCTTTTGTGATTTTAAAAGGACTATATTTACACCAAGTTCTTTACATCTATTACATCAAGTTCTCTAATCCCATGTGATCATGTGTTCTATTTTTTGTATTTGGTTGTATAATTAATTGAAAATAATACAAAAATATGGCACATGGTCACATATGATTAAAAAACTTGACGAATTTGATATAAGGAACTTGACCTAAGTATTTCCCGTTTTAAAAAAGCTGCATCAAACATCAATTTTAACAAAACTTTGGGTTTAATACTATTATTACTTTTACGATTTAATCAAATTTTAATTTTGATATGTGCAATTTCAAATAATTGATTTTAGTCCTACATTACCTAAGAACTTAATTTTACAGTCGATCCCTATAATTTTAACAAGTTTTAAGTTTAGTTCATATACTTAAATTCAAATCAAGTCCATATAATAAAACTATAAAAACAAAAACCAACTATTTATTTGAAACTACAAATACCAAAACTAACAATCAATCAAAATATAAAAACTAATAACAATTTTAACTCCCAAAACTTTTAACAGCTTATGACTTAGAAAGTGTCATGGGTGCCCCCGTCTTGAGTGTTAACATACATATATTAACCTTGCCATTAGTCGGAGACACCTTCGATAACACGTGCCAATTGAAACACTAGCATACCACAATAAATGCCATTGCACCACAATATTTAATTAATCCGTTGAAATCATTTTGTAATTTTAAAATGATAAACTGACGATTATAATATTATTCTTATTTTACAATGAGCACTGTTATCTCTAAACGAAGAGTGTAGAATATTCACACAAATGTAAAAGAACTCTGTAAATAGAAGAATCTCAAAACAGGGAAACTAAGTACTTCTTTTCCCGAGTTTTAAATATAAATTAGGTCGCAGTTAGAAGGAAAGAAATTAATAATATTCACCAACGGTCATATTGTTACAGACAGAAGAAACAAGTGTAAGGCTAACCCTTCGGCTACAAGAGGACGAGATTCAAACACGGTTATAAGCCACTGACTTGCTGAAAAGCCGCCGGATGTATACAGCTTGCAGGGCACTAACAAGGGCTAGAATAAGGTACTCTCCTACAGTGTAGAATATTACGCGGTTCCGTGTGCTCTCATTCGCTGCATCATACGTAAAAATAAGAAGCTGAGTGTCATAAAAACCATGAGATTTGATAGTATTGTCACAGGTTCACAGCTAGTTAGCTAAAGCAGCAATATCAGGCAACTGACAAATGAATGCAGTAATTGGAACCTATGCTATACTCAGCAGATGTCAATTAGAGAAATATCAGATTTAAAAGGAACAAATTCCCTAAATACATTCCCCAAAATCATGACATGAATTAGAGGCTTCTTGTGCTGTATATGGGTAAAGAATTCAATGATCACTTCCAAAATTTAACGAGAAAGATTGTATACATTGCAATATAGAACTTAAAAGGACTGCCTCAATGTGTAGACTTCTGTTGCTACTACTTACCACCAATATCAAGATGGGTCAAACATTAAAGCTGATGTATAGGAACCATCAATATCATAAAATTGATGAAACGTATCAATGCATTTAACATAGCATGAAAAATGCTAAAACTGCTGAGAAATAGCCAAACTTCTACATGAGCCGGTCACAGTTCATGAAAAAGAAAAGCCACTTACTATGACGATGTCGTGCATCACGTGCTTTAAGGTATTTTTGCTCAGCTGTAACAGACTCTAGTGCCTCTCTGAGCTCAGCAATTTTAACATTTATTGGGTCCAAGTGCTCTGCAAATCCACCAATTAGAGCCAAAAGTAAACCCCCGAAAAAATGGAAGGAAACTTAACCAACATCAACCTTCAGTAGGTCCAAAAAATATATACATTAACATCAATCTTCACATACTTCAAGCAGTACCTCATATTAATAGGAGATGTTCATCATAAAGTTCATGACCCATACACCTAAAGATGGCAATATGATAGACTATAGTAATAAATGCTGCTTATGCAGAGAACATACCATTTTTAGCAAGATCATGCTCAGTGGGAATATGACCAACATGGATGTAGAAAGAAACAGTCTCAGGAGTGGAGTGAGGGTTATGAAAGCAGAATTTATACATTCCACTTCGTGGGGCTTTAAAATCAAACTTGTCGCCAGAGGTTCCTTTGATAGTGTGGACAATGTTACCTCCGGGAGAAGTCACCTGCAGATTGAGACAAAATTAGGATAACTGAAAAGGAAACCATGTGTGAAAATAATAGGTGGTCATTCTGAATCCAACAATGTCTCCTGATCTACTTCCTAGCATTGTGAGCACACATCATTTTCCAAAAAGCTTTTGTGCAATGATTACCATAAAGGCATTAGCATGGTCTCAAAACCATACTCTACAGTCCATTGACATTAAAATGCACAACACAGAAAAAGATATCTTTGTATGTGAAGAAAACCAAGTTCATCCATTCAATTATGAGCAATTCACATGAGATCTTATCAGCATCTCCCCTCCCTCAGCCCCCATCTGTCATCACTTTCTATATTTTATTTTGCAGCTTGGCCTTGCTCCAAATCCTTTGGCATCTCTCTCTCTCTCGGAAAAAAAAAAACGTAGAACAAATAATCCCAATTTAAACTCAATAATAATACAACGAGGGAAAAACAATTTACCAATGTCTTTCTCTTTTCAAAAGAATTGTTGAATAAAGTTTATAATTATGCAAACACTAACAGAGTTCTAATATATCTAAAAACAAATGACACCTAGGCGAACATCAGCATATCAATATAAATGATGAATATCCATAGTAAGACATACTATTCACAAACCATAAACAGTATGGCACTATGGCTCATTCCTTAGGCTCAATGCAATGCACGGAAAATATGTGTACCATCTAGCCAATGCTTCAAAACAAGAGTGCATGACAAGGTAAAATTTAGCAAAAACAAATATTTAGAATTGGATATTGTTGCTGGGAAAAAAATTGATATTGTTTATCCAAGATATAATGAAAAAGGCGGCCCAGTGCACAAAGCTCCTACCAGGAGAGGTCTGAGGAGGGATAAATGTACGTAGCCTTACCTCCACAAGCAGAAAGGCTATTTTCAGGATTTGAATCTGTGACCTCCAAGTCACGTGGCAACAACCTTACCGCTTCGCCAATTTATAAGTTAACAATAATTTATAAACTCTTAAAAGTGCTCATATGTGCCCAATTTATTACTCCATTCATAAATCAGTAAACATAGCGATCATGACACAATTTCAAAATCTACTTAAAACAACTACTGATGAATTTGTCTAGGTATTTTTTTCTTGCACCATATGATCTCACAATAAATTTCTCTTGAAAACATCCTGGTCCAATGATACTTTAATGCCCCCAACAAATACAAGTGTTTGACATGGAAAAACAGGAAAATCTGCAAAGTTCTTGTCTTAATTGTTTTTCATGCATCAAATGAATTTACGATCATATTTTTTACTTCCAACCTAACTATGCCTATGTTTTATTACCAGTCCCAGGTCTGAATAAAATGGAAGGGTTGTGTAAGATCCTCAACAACCAACATAAAACTCCGTTGAATTCCCTATGACATGGATCAAAGATGTTTTTGTGTTGTCCTATTTTCTACTCACAACCTCATCCTTAAAGTAGGAGGAACATCCATTGATTCATCGGTCATCATCTTAAGTGAGACTGAAAAATACAAAATCTCGAACTTCGTTTCATTAAAGATTTTCCAATATCATCTGAAGGTTTCCATTCATGACTTATAATGCAACCCAACCCATATTACCCAGGCACAGATGGATTTCTACATCTTAACAAACTCCCTTCTGCTATTGTCGGCTGTTCTTTGCTCATCAATGAACTAACTGCCCCAAAAGAATCCTTTGCCTATTAGGATTTCAACCTTTTTCTTATTCAGAAACATTAGGTGTTCAACTTTTTCTCAAGCTTTCACAAAATGATACATGTTACAATCAAACATTCATTTAGGGGGGGGGGGGGATCATGTTCTGTTCCTCTCTCCTTTTCTTCTCTCTTTCTCTTATCCCCTCTTCTCTGTTTTCTTTTTATTTTTTCGGTAAAAATATCCCAGACTTCTCTTCCTTCTCATCCGCTTAAGCCTCATTATCAACTAAAAAGCCGTCTAGGCAGCAGACGCAGAATGAAGAAGTTTAATTAGAGTCTCAATAGGCAAGTAGGATTTTTAAATTGGGGGCTTTTGAGGTGATCAACAGCAATCCATTTGGAATCTATGTCAAGCTAGGTTTACGTCCTTCAAACAAATATGAAATTCGCCTGACAAAATTAAAAACCCTAATGCTCGGCCTAAAACCATGACTTAATAGCCTTCATTCTGCATCAGCAGCATACCCTAGTAATTAGAACTTTGAAC
The DNA here is from genome assembly GCA_963855925.1 of Inga laurina. Taxonomy (NCBI): domain Eukaryota; kingdom Viridiplantae; phylum Streptophyta; class Magnoliopsida; order Fabales; family Fabaceae; genus Inga; species Inga laurina. Next base: position 27,613,394 of record OY979713.1, read on the forward strand.
TGTTATTCGAAACAGCAATGTCAATTATTCAAGGTGATTTATCAAAGAAAAAGCATATGACTTGTAGCCTCATGTGCAAATCATCTTCACAATTTTCTACCGAGCACAAACGAGGCCAAAACGGCTTTCGTCACCAAGTAAAACTAAAATAGCATTAATCAACAACTTATTCATAGATCAACAAATAATTTTATATAAAAAAACCTAGGGGAAGTCCAATGAGGGGAAAAAACTTAACATCGAACTCACCGTCATGTCGATGCCAGGGTGATCGGAGCCCCAGAAAATATCATGATCGACGACAACAAAGTTCCCATTAACTGTATCACCCTCGTAGAGCACATACTCGTAGACGCACTCAACGTCGTTTACAGTCAAAGACAACGATTCAATCCGAGCGAAAAAGCTCAGCAACAAACAGATCAAAAGCATACACACCCTCGCGCTTCTCCCCTTCGTTTCTTCCATCAATTCGCACACTTTTTTTTTTTATTGCCCCTCTCTTCCCAATTGAAGATTATACTATGAAATCCAACAATATTCTGGCGGCGAATAGTCAGTAGCTTTCTTCTCTACCTCTCAGATCTTAAAAACTGCGACTTCAACTGTGTTGCTTCTTCGGCTCCGAACGGCACCTCTGAGGATGATTTCCGTCCTTTGACGATGTCGTTTAGAGGGCTTACGTGTGAAACGCTAACAGCTCCACCGTTCACCAGCCAATCAGATCACGAGCTGTTCTGACCTGGATGTGCAGACAATTTAAACTATCCCGTTCAGAAATACTCTAACTTTTTTAAGTAAAAAAGAGTCAGTAGTTGTTGGCAGGAAAATTAGGTGATGATTATTAATTAAAAAAAAATAGGATCAAAAAATTATTATATTCAATTTTGAAATTCTTTTCTATAATAATATATTATGTATTTAAAATGAAAAATAATATAAAAACTACCGTATGAAAGTTGGATTCGGCTTCACTTCTTATTCATCCCGCTCAGCTAGTTTTGGCATTTTTGGGGTAAATAAAGCAAGGGGCACCTTTTTTTTTTTTAATGAAAAGAGAGAGCATCCAGCACATAAAATAATTTTAGGAAAATTGCTCATAAATCTCTAATTAAAAATTTATTTGTTAATTGGGAACTAGAATCTAGTATGGGTATAGGGCTCCTTGAATGTAAATAATTGTGATAGGAGAAAGATAAAATTACCCTTAATGAGATGATTTCCTTTGTGCAATATATCTTTTCTTTATGTGTAATTAATGTTTTTTATGTGCAATTCATCTTTCCTTATGCTGCAAAATTAGTCCAATGTGCAAATTATGTCATTGCAAACAATCTTTTTTTAATACAAATGATTTTCCCTTATGTGCAAATGATTTTTCCTTATGAGCAAGCTCTTCCTGTTATGTGATCCTTCTTCTTAGGTGCAAACTGTGAGATCCTCTCCTTAATAATAATATAATATTAACTTATCTTTAAGAATTACTCATTTCATCATTTTTTTTTTTAAAGAAAGAAAGATTACCATGGTAGAAAAGAGTTCAAGTAACTATTTGCAAAGTCTACCATGGTAATAAAAGATTTAAGTCATTACCATGGTAGAAAAGAATTCAAGTAACTATTTGGAAACTCTACCATGGTAATAAAAGATTTAAGTCATTACCATGGTAGAAAAGAGTTCAAGTAACTTATTTGAAAACTCTACCATGGTAATAAAAGATTTAAGTCCCTACAGTTGCCATATTAAACATTTCCATTTCAAAACCAAGGTCACCCAACTTTATAAGATAAACAGAGTATGAAGAGGAATTTAGAGTTTACAAAATAAGGTCCCTAATAAGTGGCAATGTACATTCATTCAACACATAATAAACTACAAGAGGCTGTACAGATATATATAGAAATATATCTATGCCTCAGGAGCTCCTCCCGACATTCCAGTAAGGGAATTATCACCTAAAAAATGTTAAATTAACGGGGTGAGACAAAAGCCTCAGTAACCAGCTATCCGACTCATTACACATGCTAACATGTGTTCATGAGGTGCTAAGTGGAACAATTTATATAGCAATTTATAAAAATTCAATATCACGGTTTTATACATAAATTTCTTATTACAATTCCCATTACCTCCCATCAATCCAACCGAACCGCCTTATTTCCACGCGACTAGACCCATGGGCTAAGTTACTAACCATGTAACTGGCCACTCAAAAAGCTCACCGGTCACGCGATGAGGATCGGCCAAACCCTCAAAACACGTGCCCCGGACCATGGGTCTTTCGGTGTCGCAGCCCCTCATTGAAACTGGTGGGGCAGTCCCTCATTGAAACTGGTGGGACAATAAACAGCCAACCATCGTGCACCAATGGAGGCTATACCACGTGGTAAAATAACATACTCCATCTTATCCCAAACCCATTATCACAATAATTTATCAATAATTATTTCAATGGGATTTTCCCGAATATATACATAATTTTCTCATTTCAAATCATAAAATTCCACAAAGCTATTTTATATCAAAATACTTCACAATATAATGAAAACTTTCTCAATCATAATAAACCTTTACTCATTGGAGTAAATATCAAAATACTCACAAACAGCATATCAACACAGATAATAAGTGGAAAGTGGTTACCTCTCGCCAAAGCAAAATTATAATCACAAGCTTCTAATCCAAGAGCTCAAATATACGCCAAAAATCAATCTTATCGATCTCTAAAGATATGAAAATATTCCTACTAATGCTTCACTTTACGCCTTTCTCCACACTTGAGGTGTGTGGAGTGAGGACGGGGGAGAGGGGGTATTTATAATCCCCTTCCTCTTTGAAAACTGCGGAAGACACTGCGTGCCTTCCCCAGTTTTCATTTAATGATTGTGGGCGTATGCCCACAATCATTAATTAAATGGTGGGAGGCACTTTGTGTGCCTCCCCCGTTTTTTTCAATGTGGTGGGCGCCAACGGGCGCCCACACTTTTCTTTCTTTTAATATATATATATATATATATTATTTTATTCTATTTTTATAATATTTATTTATTTATAATTATTAATTTATTTAAATATATATATATTAAAAAAATATATATATATTTTAACTAAATTCCTCTTTTCTTTTTATCCAAAATTTACTATTAATTTCATAATTATTTTTAAATTATAATTATATAAAAATTAGGATGTTACAATTAAATTATAATTATATAAAAATTAGGATGTTACACAAACTATTTCCTCTTATTTACAATCCATTTTTCATATATGCAAAATTAATCTCTAATGTGCAATTACATTTTGTGTAAACTATCTTCCCTTATATGCAAACGATTTTCATATATGCAATCCATCTTCCTTTGTGCAATCTATCTTTCCTTATATGCAATTTATTTTCTATAAAAGATTCAGGATTTTCAATTCCTTAACCCACAATTCATATTTGCCCCTCCGCATCTTCAAGCTTGTAGTCTTTCTACTTTCATGACCAACATCAACCATCTCACTTATTGATGTCATTGCCCCCATCGACCTCCCCAATCATTGACGGCGGCGCTGCCACCATCAACGACCACCTCTATCTACTTAGCTTAGTGACCTGTGCTTCTTCCATCTTCTCCACCCCCACCTCAAGATCAAGATCCTTATTGACACATGCACCTCCACCTTCATAGATCTAGGACCTTGTCAATCTTTTTCATCTTCTCCCCACTGCTCATCACCTTCTATGTGGCAAAGCAAGATGACAACTTTGCTTGATGTGTCTTATTTTGTATATCTTCTTACATATCTAAAGAATAGGGCCTTTAACTTGACTATGGCTTCTATTATCCTGGGTCTTTGATAGATTAATGATATGATTTTTTTTTTTTTTTTTCAGTTTCATTGCTTATATGAGTTTGATATTATTGAGATTGAGTATTTCTAAATTGAATTAAGCTTTGCTTGAAGATGATGATTTGCTTCCATGGTTCTTCAAGCTAAACTTCATTGAGGACTCTCTGATGAAATTAGCACTAGTAGAGAAAAGTTGTTTTATGATGAATGCTTGGTTCTTGGGAAGAGATTACACGAAAGGAATGTTTTCTTTAAGAGCAATTTTGTCTTTTTCCTATCACAATTATTCACATTCAATGACTTTATATCTTTATATGATCTCAAGTCCTATTTAACAAATAAATTTTCAAACAGAGATTTATAAGCAATTTTCCCAATATTTTTTCAGCAATATTTAATATCTTAAATTAATTTCTTTTACACTCAACACCTTAAAAGTATTTTTTAGTGGTACCTAGAATCTAGCATCCATCACTCAACACCCTAATAGTGTAAATTTGCCCTTAATTAAAGTATTTGCTTACTCACTTGTAAAATTGTTTTAGGGTCTATATACATTAAAAATTATTTTAACAAACTTGGTTCTTCTGAAAGAATATTTGAGGGTGCTGAGTGCAATATATTGGGTGCCACTAAAAAATATTTTAAGGTATTGAGCATACAAAAAAAAAATTAATTTATTAGATATAATGCTAGTGGAAAAAATATTTCGGGGTACTAGATGACCACTTTTTTTAAAAGAAAAAGTGTTGTCCTTGCCTATTTAATCCAAAACTATGTAGTTTCGGAGTAAAGGATGGAAGTGGAAGGAGAAGAAAAGGAGATAAGCCAGATCATGAAAGTTTATTCTTTTCTATTTGTTCACTACTTGTTGCGTTACATTTTCTAATTTGATTATATCAAAAAAGTTAGTTGAATTATTTGATATGATATGTATTTTTTAAAATACCCTAATAATATTTCTCAATTCCCTCATGCCCTCCCCTCTTTTATTATTATTGATGGAACATCAATAAGGGTAAATTAGGAAAAAATTGACAAATATAAAACTATATCTTATATTTAAGATCAAGATCAACTATAAAATATATTTTATATTAAGAAAAAAGGGAATATTGTAGTTTTACTATTTATTTTATTTGGTTCTCTTATTTTTCCCATCAGAAAAATCCAATATCTTGGAAGCTTTGGAATTTGATCTTCCTTCAACGGGAGAGATAAATCAAAGGAGGTGCAAAATAAACCTCACGCAAGTCAACTTACCATTTTTGTTTTACTTTCAAATATTTAGTAAATAAAGAACTTGTTTGGTACATAAAATGAAATAAAATAATAAAAATAATTATGTAAATGCATAAAAATTTTTAGGGAAAATTCCTTATAAAGCTACTTAAAAAATAAAATTTCTAAATAAAGTTGGTAAATTTAACAAATCTTTAATCGAGTCATTAACTCAATTTAAGATTTCAAAATGTAGGTAAAATAACTTTAATACCATCTTATCTCTCTTCTTTAAATAGTTTTATTACTTTCTAACTTATGTTTTTCAATATGCATATGTATGTTGTTAAAAAAATATGCTCACCTATATATATATATATATATATATATATATATCAACAATAATATTTAATAAAACAAAACATGATTCATCTATTCTTTAAATATATTAACTATTATCACAAGAACGAAAACGTACAATATTTTGAACAAGGAGTTCATCTTATTAACATGAATATTTTTTTTAAAAAAATTATAATATATGTCACTATAAATTTTTTTTAATAATATATTAAGTATAAATTTTGCTATATTTGTTTCATATATAAAGTTTTTTTTTTAAAGTTCTATATTTTAATATGTAAAGCATTTTATGAAATTGTAAATACATTTATCTTTTTTATCTAAAATATTCATAGAAGTATATGAAATTTACATGCCTCTTATTGGAAACAAATAATTAATATTAATAATTTACATTTAAGAATGAAAAACTTAAAGAATTGAAATCTTAACTAAGTTATTTTTTAAAAAACTCATATTTATGTGTTAGTGAAAATTATTCTGAGCTATTTTAGATTAATGTTGATAAAAGTGACTTTTATTTCAATTAATTTTTATAAATTCAAGTTGGTATGTGTTATGCTTTCTTGTTTTTTCTCACTTGGTAAAAATAACTACATTATTTGTTTTTTAAAAAATCACCTTTATTTTTTCGTTTTGTATCATTAATATCAATCATCAATAAATTAATTGATTTCTTAGGGGGGAAAACTAGCATGGCCTGTGTTACACTTTCACATTTTTCTTTGAATTAATTATTCTTGGCAATTCTTTTAGAACACAGAAAAATTCCTTTGATTTAGCATATATTAATGTTGATATATAGAGCAATAAAACTCTTTTAAGGGTGGAGAAAAGAGAGGAGGGGGCATTAAAAACATCTTACCCATATTTTGAAATCCTAAATTGGGTTAATGACTCAATTAAAGATTTGTTTAATTTACTAACCTAATTTAAAATTTTCCTATTTTAACTAGCTTTATATGGGATTTTCCCAAATTTTTAAGCTTATAAATAAAAAATAAAAGACAATTGCTATTAATTAATGATAATTGCTAATACGAATACAATAAATATTAGCATGTTTCACTCAATATAATTAAAAATAAAATCCTTTTTGATATAGAACACTAACACTGTGTTTGGAATTTTTTTAAGCATGAAATAGGATAAAATAGGATTTTTAAAACTCCTCTCACATACTTATCTTGTACACCGCAAATCAAATTATAAAAATAACTTCCACCACTAATCCAAACAGACACTTAAAAGACACTTTACTCCAATTTCACCGTGATAGACTGGACTAAGTTTGTGAAATCAATTGTGTGCTCAAAGTGAATAAGAAATCTAGCCCTGCATCATGGTAAATGTGACACTCCTCAATCTATAATGGAGGAAATCTGCATCCTCCTTTCTTTTTCAGTTTTTGGAAGTTTTTCCTCTTAGTTTTCTTTTCTCCTTAATTTTCTCTCAACCTTATGTTTGGTTGGAGAGAAAATAAGGGGAAAATTAATTTTTCTCTGAAGGGATTAGAGGAGAAAAGTTCTTAAGAAAAAAGTCACGTGGGTTCATAAGTTTTTCACCTAAAATTTTGTCCCCAAATTTGAGAGATTCGGGGAGAAAATTATTTTTCCCAAAGTGCCTTAACCTCCAGCGAATTCGTGACTGCTCACTTCACTAGCATAACCACGACAGCCACTGTCTTCGACGACGAATGGCTGGATCTCCTTCCCGGTGGCATCGACGCTTTGCAGATTGGGACGAACAGGTCTTCTTCAACCCTCTTTTTACTTTCTCTCTCCCTTCCCTGGTCCGGGGCTCGGGATTTCACCGCTCTATATACCTCGAATCTTATTTTGTATTTAGCTTTCTCATCTTTCATTTTCCTCCCAAATACTTTGGGGGTGGTTTTCATTTTCCTCGAAGCTTGGTGGCCTCGACTTCGGCACCTCCTTCCTTCAGTGGGTTGCTTCATTCTCCGCCATTTACGATCCTTCTCACCCTTTTTACTCCTTTTCTACTACGTTCTATTTCTTGCACAGCATACTCGATCAGGTGTTCTGCTTATGATCCGGCGATTAGTTCAGGTTTTTTTTTTTTTTTTTTTTTTTTTGCTTCAGTCAAAACCTATTTAATCATGTGAGGCCTTTATGTGTTTTATTTGGAAATTACAGTTTCTGCTATCATCACTTGCGTCAAAGCCCATTGATTGAGCCACATTTTTATATACTTGTTTTATGGTTAATTTAGGATTTTAATATATTTTTTAAGATATTATTGTATGATTAAACACTAATTTAAGTTAAGTGCTTAGTAGCACAGGCATCGGCTGCAGGACAACAATGTATTGAATTTTAGTCAGTGCACAGGTCATCATGAAGCACAGTTGAATTTCAATTCGCAAGTTGTACGTAGAACTTGCAAATGTATTTGTTATAAAATATCGTTGATAGATGCCAAATTGCTAACAAACAATAAAGTGATGGTTTGTGCGAAGTGAAATTCAGTTGTGCTTTTTTTCTTACGAGAATTCATATCCTTGGTCTAAGAATGATGTGGTTGATGGCCATCCCCTGATCACCAAGTTCAACGAGTAGCAAGAAGGGGGACAACAACTTGCTAAAATCTTAAAATTTTGCAGTCCTAAACTTTGATGGCCCTTTAATTTTTTGGAATTTTAAAATGTTGTAGTCCTCAACTTTATGATGGTCACATGTGATTTGCCACAGAGAGGGTATGGTTGCTACTTTCATAGACGCTATGCTTTTTTGAAAGGGTTAAAGGGTATTTTTATCCTAAAAATTTTCTCAAAGGAGCATTATACACCCAGAAATGTTTCTAAAAATAATGTCACCCTAAAAGTAACAAAATCCTAACAATGTTGCCTAATTCTAACAGACCTAAATAGTCAACATTTATTGACCCATTTTTTGCTGAGGTGGCATGCCACATGACATCCACCTCACTTCTCTTTCTTTAGCTCAGATTTATAAGATGGGATGTTTTTTAAAAAACAAAATGTGCATCCCATCTTCTCACACACTTGTAGGAGATAATTGCAGGCATGAACACCAGAAAGAAGAAAAAGATGAGAGTCCTGAATTTAAATCAAGCTACCAGAGACCAGAACATGGAAAAATAAAGAATCAACCTACCGAATTATCAATCAAATTAGTTAAATTTATAATCGGGTAGTGCTTTCACTTAGGAACAAATACTGTTGAGAATATTCATGATTTCTTTGTATAAAAGGAGCCAATAATTTGTTGAATCCAAAAATGAAATAAAAATAAAAATAAAAGATGTACTTCATCATCATTGAGATGCTGTAATTATCTGAGAACCAACAAATTCGAATGGCTGCCTTTTTTGAAAGATTTAATATATCTATTACAATTTCTTCTTAAAAATATCTATATCATTCATATAATAAAAATGATTTTATTATTCACAAAATTTTCTTTTAATTTAATAATATATAAAATATATGATTTTATTCTCTCACACTTAGATATTAAGAGAAAATATTTCTAATATACCTTACGCATGGACATAATTCTGAATATTTATAGGCACAGATTTATATTTCCAAATTCTGAATATTTCATAATAATAAAAGATAATGGAGATGTTGTAAGATATGGACATCCCCATAATATATTATATTCACACAAAAAAGGGGGACTTTTTTCTTTCTATTTTTATAGACTAGGGACCTGTTTGGGAAAGCGTCCTAACTTCCCAAACGTACGATTAGACCAAAAAAGTGCAGTGGGGCAAAGTTGGTGCATTTGGGTCTACGGTAGAGTCTACTTGGCTTTTGATAAAAAAAGTAGCTTCTCTGTCCCACCCTTATCTTATATTAACTTGTAGAGGATTATTAATGCGTAGTTCAGTGGGCACAACAGGAATAACAGAAATATACTGATATTATTGATATAATGTGTTTGATTTTAATACAAAAATTCCCAAAAGAGTTATACATAAGATTACATACCTTTAAAATAGTTCAAAGTCTACAGGTAACCAACTCCTCTTCCTGATCTGAACCAGGAGAGTATGTGGCCGGAACTTATATCTTTACCCTTAGAGCCACTTGCTTCTGCTTCTATTTGTCTAAATTATTGGTAGGAGAGGGTGAGATTCGAGATAATCTCAATAGGAAACAGATAGCAATATGTATGCAAGATAAATGCTTAATGTATGACATACTTACATTATATAAACTTATGCTAACATAATGACATATCTGCTTGCTCAATGTTTCAAACAACATACTTATAGCCATAGCATAAACAGAAACAAAGCTTCAATTATTCATATATGTTTCACATAGTCAAGCAAAGCAATAACATGCATCAACATACCAGCAAAAATATCAAATATATGCAGGAGAGGTAAGTTCCTTACCTTAATCGCCCTTATCTGTTCCTCAAATAATGTGCCTCGTAATACGTGCCACCGAATAGCTCTCAACTTGGTCCTAAAATATCAAATGTACGGGAATTAGGTTATAACCTCTCCATGTACCATTTTAGGCACTTCCATAGTGTTTATTGTGGTTATATGAGCCCATGGTGAAAATTTACAAAAATGCCCCCGGGACCCTAACCCGGCCATGCCATATCTAGTCCGGCTGTACTTTTTCCGAAATTTTAACTAGGGCTACCCTAACATATTTTCACCCAAGGAATCCATTTTCAGACTCAAAATTACCATATCACACCATCCTACAGTCACGCCATAGAAAATGTGATAGATAATTATGCTATACACCATATAGTGTAAAATGAAAATCCATATCACACCCCCCACAGTCACACCACCCTTCTAGGGGCTGGAGATGTGTGGCAAGGTGGACGCAATCGAACTATCCCCGCCCCCCAATAGCAGATTTCTTTCGCCTTTCCAAGTTTTAAACACACGCCTTAGGGCTATAAGACGCATGCCAAGTGAAACCTGGTACCATTGAGTTACCTACATGTACCTCAGCTGACTCCCCGACTACAACTAGGTAATACCAGTGTACCTCAGCTAAGTCCCAGACTGTAGCTTGGTAATGTACCCCAGGCACATGTTCATATCACAGAACATGGCAAACATACAACATATATACTACCACATTGTGTATGGAGATAGAGTTACTACATTGGCCTTTCCTGGATAACTTTCCTGATGATCATTGATCATTGTTTACTGTTCTATTATATTGCCCTGTATTTGTTGTAGTATGTTAGGTCTAACTTCCTGACTCTGCCTAGCATCTGAACCTTTTAGCCTTACTATCTATGTGTTTCTCTATATGAACAAGAAAGAGGTAAATATCATACTATCACAAGGGCATTTATGTCATTTTACATGTGTTGGTTACACAGGTACTCCTGAAATCATGTATAACAGATGTTTGCAATAGCCAGGGAAGACTTGTAACAACATACAGTTCTCTAAACTACTGTATAGCATGTGCTTACTCCTATTATATGACATATCACAACATATATATGTAACTTCCTAGGGGGTCACCTATCCTAAGATTTTCCTGGATTGAGCACACTTAACTTTCAAGTACCCATGCCAAAACGCAGATGCCGGCTATATCTGTTTTCATTCATCGGTAACCCGAGACTGCCCTTATCTTGAGAGTCATGCCAACTATCGTTAGTCAACCAAACATTGTTTATGGACTTCATATCAGCACTGGTACAAGTACTTGAATACGTACATTGATATGTTCCCTGATGTTTACAAAGTTTTCTGCCTAACTCCGCTCTACAATCTCATTCTTCTTCTGGCCCAAAACACTTTATCCAGAAAGAAGTACAGTATTGTGTGAATTCCTATGTCATCCAGAATCCCCGAATCAGCTTATCCCTGACCACTGGCCACTAAGGTCACTTTATCCGTGCATACTATATACTGGACTACTAGGGTGTCGTACTCAAGGACATCCCGCAGGTATATTCTCCAGACATCCTCCCATAATCCTTGATCTAGTTGTAAACCATGCATCACGTATACCGCTTCAACTCCGGGATCGGTAAAGAAACCCAGATCTGTCTCTATCTTATCCATTTGTGGCTTATCTACCTGTCACTTTACTACCCACAACTGTGGCTGGTTGCTGATCAGCCTACTGGTGATCCTGTTTTAGGATGAGGCTCCTCACTTTGGCCTTACTCAGATCCGCTCCCTCGGTGTCTATGTCATCCTTGTACCATCCTCTCTCTGGTATGGTAACATATACTGCCTTCTGGGTATTCCACTGTTTCCCCGAGGCGTGTCTGTTCCTTTCAGGAACTTGTGAACTAGCAGAAGTAATTCACTTCGTTATTCCTATCACTATATAATCAAGCATATTAGTATACTATCATGTTATCAGAACCACTACATTACTCTGAGCAGACAATTCTATGGCCAAAATCCTTGCTTTAATACTAAAATGTCACAGCCTTATCTTATATTAACTTGCAGCGAACTATTAATGCGGGTTTGGTGGGCATAATAGGAATAGTAGAAATATACTGATATTATTGATATAATGTGCTTAATTATAATACAAAAATTCCTAACAGGGTTATACATAAGATTACAGACCTTTAAAATAGTTCAAAGTTTGCAGGTAACCAACTCCTCTTCCTGGTCTGAACCAGGAGAGTATGTGACCGAAACTTATATCTTTACCCTTAAAGCTATTTTCTTCTGCTTCTACCTGTCTAAATTGTTGGTAGGAGAGGGTGAGATTCGAGAGAATCTCAGTAGGAAACAGATACCAATATGCTTAAAAGATAAGTGTTTAATGCATGACATGCTTGCATTACATAAACTCATGCCAACACAATGACATATCTACATGCTCAATGTTTCAAACAACATACTTATGGCCATAGCATAAATAGAAACAGAGCTTTAATCATTCATATATGTTTCACATAATCAAGTAAAGTAATAACATGCATCAGTACAATAGTAAAAATATCAAATACATGCAGGAAAGATAAGTTCCCTACCTTAATCGCCCTTCCCTGATCCTTGAATAATGTGCCTTGTAATATGTGCCACCGACTGGCTCTCAACTTAGTCATAAACTGTCAAATGTGCAAGAATTAGGTTATAACCTCTCCATGTACTATTTTAGGCACTTCCATAGCGTTTATTATGGTTATATTAGCCTATGGTGAAATTTTACCAAAATGCCCCCGGGACCCCGGCCTTGCCTCGCCGTACCCGGTCCGATTGTACTTTTTCCGAAATTTTGAATAAGGTTACCCTAACATATTTTCACCCAAGAAATTTATTTCCAGACTCAAAATTACCAAATTCATTGTCAAATTACAAAAATACCCTTGACAGCCCTGCTTTAAGGGTTTCAAGGGCATTTTCGTAATTATGTTTTTTAGGTTTTTTCGAAAAAGTGACCAACTGTAACCCTACCTAATTTCCCCTCCTGAACTCAATGAAATCATCAAATCATTGAAAATCCAACTTTAAGGCCCATTTCTAGAGCTGGCCAAAATCCATAATACTCCAAGGAAAATTGGGGTTTTTGAAATCCGATTCCGCGAACGTGTTTTTTCTACTCCTAACCACTTTATTAACTATTACATTAGGTTACAACTATCATTTAGACCCAATTTCGGCAGCATAACCCCTAAACTCAATTTCCAAAATTTAAAATCAACGGCAATCCGGCAAAATTTCACAGATTAAATTGCCCACAGCAGCCAGAATAGTTAATATACAAAGGTTTGGAAGTTACATCTAGCTCCTACTTGCTTTTCCTTAACTTGGCTGAAAACCCTAGGTGCTCAACATCCAAATTTGAGCCTCCAAACCTTAAATAATATGAAAATGAAGCTTAGAAACAGAGTTATACAGATTAGAAACCAATTTACCGAAGAAATCACTTACCTTTGTAAGTTTTTCCTTCTCTTTTTCTCTCTCTAGAACTTTGCTCTTCCTCTCTCTTCTTGGGCTGTTGCATGTCAGTTTGGGTTGAAGAAAGGAGGAAGATGATGTTTATAATATTAGCTTATGTCATAATTTAATTATTTATCAATTTCCCAATTTTCGGATTTTTATAAAATTTTGGCAGATTTCTACCTAAACTTTGAAAAATCATAACAAATTCTAGAAAAATTGAATTGGAATGATTCTAAAGGCTATAGAATCCATATTGAGTCTAGTTTCAAGGAAAAATATAGTCTTTTACCAATTGGAAGCACATCATTTTCAGATTTTTAATCTTTACATGTTGTTCCAAAAACTTCACATTTTTTCTGGGCGGAATTTAAAAATTCATAACTTTTTGTATATAGCTCTAATTGAGTCATATGACCTATCAAATTAAAGCTTATGATGTTTACTTTTATCCTGTAAAAGCTTATAGTTTTTGCTCATCATTGGATCATACAAAATTACATGACAAGCTCATTACCTCATAGGCTATTTCACTAAAAACATTGTTTACCTTTAATTTCTCATATCCTATTACCAAAATTAACATTAGTATTGGCAAAATATTATCTTCTTGTTTTCCTCTATTTTGGACCTCAATATTGGACTTTCTAGAAAACTCAAGAGTTAATTCCAATTTTGTATACAAATTTACAATACTCTTTAATTCACCAAATTTCTCATGCTCTTTAATTTACCATTTTATTCCCTTTAATACCTCAAAGATATAAGAAATATTAGGGAATAAGTTTGAAACACCTGCTAAACCTAGGCTTAGCAGTCCGCTTAATTTAGGCTCATTCCCAAACCTCCAATCCCAAAATTCAAGATATTACATTCTCCAAGAAGCCCAGGTTAGCTGCTTTTTCCTTCCCCGCTCGGTGAGTTGCTTCACGGTGAAATTCATGGGGTGAAGTGGGTCCGCTTCTTGACGACACAATGGGGTTGTCTATTGTTGAGAACTTGACATCTTCAGGCTTCTTATACCAAGTAGAGTATTTCCTCAATAAATCTCTCAATTTCCATTTTCTGAAGCTCTTGGATGACGATGAAGATTCCTCTCTTGTGCCTTCACGTTGTAGATTTATCCCTTTTTAATTATTTTTTTTTCAATAATCATTGAATTTTTTTATTTTATCAATTTTTTAAATATTTTTTTACTTCAATTATCATAATATATACAACTAATATATATATATATATATAGTATTCAATAAGATTCATGCTCTTTTTAGTCATTTCCCATCTAAACAGGCTTTTCAAACACTAATCCAAACATGTTTAAGGTTAGAAAAAAAGTTACATCTGCCACTGTCAATCCAAACATAAATCACATCTACAATCTGATTTTTTTTCTATATAACTTTTCCAAAAACTCATCTGCAAAAAAAGCTTCTTCTCTACCGCTAATCCAAACAGGTACTATGTAAAAAACTACAGGCATCGTTCGGTCTTATTAAATCTTTTGTCAAGAGATATGCCAATAAAAATTTAGTTGACGACTGAGTTGTTAAAGCTTCGTTGAAGAGATCTTGCCCCGTGGAATGGATGTGGAGACTTGCTTCCAGTTTACGTAGACTTTTGGACAGTGATGCTTCTATTATAGTAGATGATCATGGTTAATTGCGTTTTTTGGTGTTTAGTTTTCTAGCTGTTAGGTTGGTTTTTATTTTATTTTATTTTCAGGAATGTTTATTTCAAGACTAATGTTGTTATGGTTTTTAAATAGGGAAAATTGTGAAAGAATACCTCATTGGAGACTTATTTGTCAAATGAGACATTCACATGCAGAATATCTTCCGGCTATGCATAATATCTTCCTTATGTGCAATATTCTTCCTTATACGTGTGCAAAAATCTTCCCTCCATATGTAGATATCTTCTCAAGTCCCATTCGACAATTAAGTTGCCAATGAGATCTTTTTTAGCAATTCTCCCTTTTAAATAATGAAATTATCTTTGCGAAACAAAAAAAAAAGGCACACGCCGACCTAATATGAAAAGAGTAAATATATAAGGGATAATAATTTAAGTCAGAAACTAATTCCTAGAGTTCGTTTTATGTAGTTTTCTTGGAGTGTTTTACATCTTAAAAAAGTGATATACTTATGAATGTGGATGGGGCTTGTCTCCAAGGACCAATTTTCAAAATCCCGCATCGAAATGACTGGTTCAGATTAAAAACCAGTGAACAGCCACTTGTCCGATCTGGTTCACTATCGACCTGAACTGGAAGATTTGCTACTTGGTGTGAACCGATGAGTCAGACGATTTTCCGAACATTACTATAATATATAGATTTTATTTCCCAAAAAATTGTCCTTTTTTTCATAAAGGGAAGTAAAAAAAAAGAAAGGTAGTGGTATTTGTGTAATTTTGTGCGCGAATTATAACATATTGAACATTAGCTCATTGTTCAAGTCTTGAACCCTCTTAGCTAGTATATCATCATCATCATACACAAGTGCTTCCCTGTAAAGAGTGAATTAATTCCACATTCCAATTAATTAGCAAAAAGCAAGTCCCTGATTTCAATAATCTCATGAGTCCAAGGGTGACTGGACCCAAATTCAGTAAGTAATAGTTGAATTGCCTCAAATGAGTAATAAACTTCGATCTTCTTCAGACCCATATTCCTGCAAGTCTGCAAACCAGCCTAATGGCACGAATCTCATCCATCGTGGAAGAATAGAATCCAATTTTTTGTTGGAATCCCCCTATCCACGCCCCATCATAATCACGAATAATGCCTCCACATGCTCCATGATTTCTTTCTTCAACAGAGCCGGCCACGTCCACACGAAAGAACCCCATGGTTGTTTTCTTCCTCTTTTAAACAGAGTTACATTAGCTGACGTAAGATTTTTTTTTTGCATGTGCATCTGGTGTCCCAAGAAAGGTTATCTTTCAGGCACATCGACAGCCCCACACTAATCCGGATCGCTCATGGTAGGCTCATCAAAGGGTGGGAGAGCTGGTAAGGAGATTCAATATTTTTCCATACCCAAACGGGGATCGAACCCCCCAACCTTGATTAAGGGAGGATGAGTCCTTATCACTCAACCCCATACCTCTGGTTAGCTGACGTAAGATATTAGAACTTCACAGCAACCCTCTCAGCCTCAACTTAACACTCTTGGTAATTAATGAATTCCTTCCGTTTTTTAATGCATACGGACACAACCCCACGCCTTCCACTCATTGATTCCCTCTCCCCTTCGCATGTGATCCATGTTTCTGTTTTTTTTTTGCCAACCATGTGATCCAAGTTTCATATATATGTTTATACTACTTCTATATCTGTAATTCTCTTGTTTCAAACTCATATATATAAATAGTTAGGATGAAGTAATAACGCTTCATTATTTAACATGAACCAAGCTCGATCTCTTGAGAATTGAGAGGCTATTAAGGGATAAATATAATATATGGGTTAAAGGACAATTTTACCTCAAAAGTTTTCACTGATGGACAATTTTGTTTCAGAAGTTTTTAAAATGGAGCAATTTTTTCCTAGCTGTTATTCCAGTTAATTTTGACCGTTAGTTAATCAAATATGTTGAGCTGCCAGTCCACATGTCATATATGTCATTTTTGTTAAAATACAAATTTATCCAAAAGTCTTAAATCTAACTTTGAAAAAAGATGAAGTAGATAAGGCATAGACTTTCGGAGCAAATTTACATATTAACAAAAATGAAGTAGACGTCATGTAGACTACCAGCTAAGCATATTTGGTCAACTAACGGTCAAAATTAATTGCGATAACGGTTACAAAAAAATTGTTCCCCTTTTAACACTTACAAGACAAAATTGCCTGCAACAAAATTATATGGCAAAATTACCCCTCGCCCTATATATATGGAGAGAAACACACACACATATATGATCAGTTTTAATTGAACAACTTATAACGAAAGAAGTACGAGCGAGGTGGCGGTGTGTTTTTAAGTTTTAACCAAATTAGGGAGGGTAAGACACCTTTTGATGGAGGAAGTGGAAAATGGCAAGTACAAACATCAGATTTTTTAGATTCTAAATCGTGCAGATGTAAGATGGTGTACCCCTCTAACAAAATATATTCGCCTAGATGTTGATGGATCAAGATCTCAGCAGGGTCTAGCAACATGAAGCGGACTTGCTAGAAACTCACAAGGAAATTGGCTATTGGGTTTCCAAAAACAACTTGGATTTATATCTATTGTGGCAGTTGAATTGCAAGCAATTAAGGTAGGCATTCAATTATGTAGAAATAAGGGTTAAAGGAAGGTTCATCTTTATTCTGACTCATTAGAGGCCATCCAATTGATATCAACATTTGATGGAGAATAACACCCATTATATAATGAGTTAGAGGACATACGATCCTTATTACTCTATTATGGGAACCTAAAAATTGTCCATGCAAATCAAGAAGCTCTAACTTGTGCAAACTTGTTGGCTAAATGTGCCTATGAGATAGATTCAGCTTGAAATCTCCTTCAAAATCCCCCATATTACTGTGTATCTCAATTACTAGTGGATTTAGGATAATTAAAGTCTCTTGGCTATCTTTATAGTTATGTAGGTAGTAGATATGTATCTAGTTTCTAAACTTGTTGAACTCAGCCTTATCCTCTGATTAAAAAAAAATACAAGGAGGCTGCTCTCTCGCACATGCGAATCCAAAAGCCAATTAAAGGGAAAAAGTCAATTAAACTACTTTGTAGCTTTCTCTTTTACTTCATAAATATATAATTGCCTGTTCTTTTTTTTTGGGGGGGGGGGATTAAAGGCATCGTACGTACACATTGTGATGGTTATGCTCAGTAGTACTGGAAACGTCAAGATTTATGTATGGCTTAGTGAAATCAGATCGTTTATTATCAAGGCTCAGCAAGATCTGAACAATTCATATCAATCTAACAGTATATCTTTTACGATAGGTACTATCAGAGAAAATAATAGAAAGATAGGGAAGGATAACAGAAAGATAGGGAGAGAATATTCTAGAGAGATTACAAATCATTCCACACCCTCCCTAACAATATTTGTCCTATTATATAGCCAACCCTTCCTCAAGGTTTAGGTCAGGATACATAACATTACTCCCTTCCTCCAATTGAACCTTGTCCACAAGGTTCAGGTCAGGATACATATGATGCAAATCCGTAGCCCACTCCCAAGTATTAGTTAGAGAACCTCCCAACGTACAAAGCATTGAGTAACCCATTGTCCATCACAGCATTGAGTAACCTATTGTCCATCACGTTGTACCAAACGGGACCTAAGAACCTCAACCGGTAGACAGACAGGGCCTTCTGGTAACGTCACCAAAGGAAGTGGCATATAAGCCTGACCTGGAGAATCACCATAGAAACGTTTTAACACAGAGACATGGAAGACAGGATGTATACGAGCATACTCCGGCAAAGCTAGACGATATGCAACATTCCCTAAACGCTCCAGAATCTGAAAAGGCCCAAAATACTGCATGGCGAGCTTTTGATACTTCCGAAGCTGAAGAGAATGTTGTCTGTAAGGCTACAATCGGACAAGAACCCAATCATTAATCTGAAATTCAACCTTAACACGCTTCTTGTCAGCATATAGTTTCATTCGCTGTTGAGCCTTGGATAAATTAGCCTTCAAAAGCTGTAACAGGGCATCTCGTTGCTCAAGCTGTTGATGAATATCAA
Organism: Inga laurina; assembly: GCA_963855925.1. NCBI lineage: Eukaryota > Viridiplantae > Streptophyta > Magnoliopsida > Fabales > Fabaceae > Inga > Inga laurina. Next base: position 27,632,431 of record OY979713.1, read on the forward strand.
AGGGAGTATCATCTAATGACGTAGAACGCAATAACGGTGGTGGGTCCCTGCCATATACAATCTTGAATGGCGTCATTCCGATCGAAGAATGATAGGCTGTGTTATACCAAAATTCTGCCCATGGTAAAAAAACAAGCCACTGCCTGGGATAATCGTAGACATAGCATCGGAGATACATTTCAAGACATTTATTCAAGGCTTCAGACTGACCATCCGTTTGAGGATGGTACGCAGAGCTGAGACACAACTTAGTACCCTGTAATTTCATCAAATGAAGCCAAAACGCACTAGTAAACGTTTTATCTCGATCTGAAACATTCGAACAAGGGATGCCATGCAAACGAATGACATTATGCAAAAAAGAATCAGCTACATTTTGACTTGTAAAATTCCCCTGTAGTGGTATAAAGTGAGCATATTTTGAGAGTCTATCTATAACAACGAATATGACAGAGTAACCATGCACATAAGGCAAGCCGGTGATAAAATCCATGGCAATGTCGTCCCATATCCTCTCTGGAATCGGCAATGGCTGCAAAAGACTAGCAGGATGCAGCTGGGAAACCTTAGCTTATTGACATATAGGACAAGCACGAATGAAGGCCTTGATATGTGATCGCATATTTGGCCAAAAAAACAGAGTGGCTATTCTCTGAAAAGTCCAAAGAAAACCCGCATGGCCCCCCAAAATTGAAGAATGAAATTCAGTCAAAATTCGTTTAATCAAATCTGAGTGGGTAGGAGGAATAACTAACCGATTTTTCCATAATAAATCATTGTTTCGAATATGAAAATAGCCACCTGTGGAATTAGTTAGTAAATCCTCCTTCCTCTGTTTAATGCAATCAGATAGGCGAACTTGCTCATAGACATAATCCATGAAAGTATCAGTGATTGTCGTGAGAGCCATACAATGAATACGAGATAACGCATATGCCGCTTGGTTGTGTTTCCCAGCCTTATATTCGATTGTAAATTGATAGCCCATTAACTTGGGAAGACAGGCTTGCTGCTCAGGAGTGCTCATCGACTGGTCCAGTAAATGCTTAAGACTGGCGTGATCAGTGCGAATAACAAATTGATGACCAAAGAGGTAATGGCGGAATTTCGAAACAGCCTCAGTAATTGCAAGAAGTTCACGCACATAAGTCGACTGTGATTGACGGCTTGGTGAAAGTTTCTTGGAGAAAAAAGCTATGGGATGATTATTCTGGCTCAAAACCGCGCCCACCCCAACACCTGATGCATTGGTCTCCAAGACGAATGGCTGGGAGAAGTCTGGTAATGCTAACACCGGCATATGAGTAAGGGCGTCCTTTAGGGTATCAAACGCATGAAGAGCATTGGAGGACCAGTGAAACTTTTCCTTACCCAATAGATCAGTTAATGGGCCTGCGATTTGGGCATAGTTGCGAATGAAACGACGATAATAACCACTTAAACCCAAAAACCTTTCAACTGGCGCACATTGACTGGGACGGGCCAGTGAAGAATGGCTTGCACTTTAGAGGGATCCATTTCTACTCCAGATGGTGACACCACATGGCCAAGATAATCGATCTTTTGACGTCCAAATGAATATTTCGCCATTTTAGCAAATAGCTGATGCCTCATCAAACAATCTAAAACAAGACACATATGGTCCATATGTAACTCCCACGAACTACTGTAAATCAAGATGTCATCAAAAAAAATAAGAACAAACTTCCGCAGAAACGGTCTGAAAATAGAGTTCATTAAAGCCTGGAATGTCGCTGGAGCGTTTGAGAGACCAAAAGGCATGACGACCCATTCATATAAACCGTGATGAGTGCGGAACGCAGTCTTCTCTCGGTCTGACTCTCGCATGAGGATCTGGTGATAACCATAACGCAAATCAAGTTTCGAGTAGAACTGAGATCCATGAAGTTCATCCAGAAGCTCGTCCACCGTCGGCATTGGAAAGGCATCCTTGATAGTAATAGCATTCAGCGCACGATAGTCAATACAAAAATGCCATGTACCATCCTTCTTTTTTACTAAAATGACTGGCGTAGAGAATGGACTCGAACTTGGTTGTATCATCCCCTCGAGTAATAACTCATCAACAAGCCTCTCTATTTCAGCTTTTTGGCTCACTGGATACCTATAAGGACGCACTCTAATGGGACTTGAGTTAGGAATCAGCTCAATATGGTGCTCATGATCCTGAGCCGGAGGAAGACCGATTGGTTTATTAAAAACCGATGAAAAAGAGCAAAGCAGAGTAGCCATATCTGGAGGCAAATCCTCCGTAAGATCATCCAAATGGGGAGCGGTAGTGGATGCTAAGAGATATACTTCTGCAACGGAGTCAGTATGATGTAGTCTGAGCAAATGATGGCATTGAGCCAAGTCAGCAGCAGAACCCCGATAACCCTTTAATGTTACAAAATTCCCATTCTCCAAAAATTTGACGGTAGATGTGCTATAGTCTGCGACATGTGGGCCAATTGTTTCGAGCCATGCAACACCTATAATCATATCAACAGTGGCAACGGGTAATATGAACATATCGAGATGCAAGGTATGACCACAAATTTTAACAGGTACTATGGAAACTTTTTCTTCACTACGCATAATGTGTCCTGTTCCCCCAAGCACACGAATCTCACTAGTTTGCTCTACAGGCAGCTTTAAATGCTGCACAATTCTTAGATGTAAAAAACTGTCAAAACTGCCACCATCTAATAAAATCTGAACCTGAGTACCGAAAATATCGCCTTGAAATCGGATGGTTGCTGCACCATGAGTACCACGTAGGGCATGAAGAGATAAATGGTGGATAGTAGCATCTACAGTATGGTCCATCATGGAAAGATCAATAGGAACATCGTCCTCAGCGTCCTCATCCCCACAAAGCATCATGAGTTGTTTATTGGGACATTTATGAGATGGGGAGAAACGAGCATCACACGTATAGCAGAGACCTTTCTCCCGTCGGACCTGCATTTCAGCCGCTGTCATACGTTTGACTGGCGTAAGCTTAAGAGTCAGTAATAATGGAGGTGAATTGGATTTACCCCCTCCAGAGGTAGTAAAGGACGTATTGTGTGTAACACCAAAAGAATGAGTGAGAGCCTTTGGAGCCGTCGAAACAGAGTCAGCTGATTTGGGGGTGGATGGTAAAAAACTCGATGTATCAGAAAACAACCGAGATAAAGCCATTGTACTGAGAACCGATGTCAGCCGTTGCACCAGTATATCATGCCGTAGATCAGACTTAAGACCCCCAAGGTAACAGTCGAGAAGAGCCGATTCTGGAACTTCATCCGTTCGATTAGCAAGAGATAAGAATTTGTTGTTATAGTCCTCCACAGTGCCACCCACACCTTGTTGTGTGAGTTTAAATAACTGCGAATGAGCACAATCAAACTGGGAGGGACCGTATTGGACCTCAATAGCCTTAGCCAAAGCAAACCAAGTCGGCACACGTCGAGCCTTGTCAAGCATTTGAAACCAAGGTAAAACATCGCCATCAAAGTGCACCGAAGCAATGACCAAACGCTGAGGATTTGGAAGGTCATAATATCTGAAATATTGCTCTGCTTTAAACAACCAATTCAGAGCATTGGTGCTGTCGAAACGGGAAAAATCTAACTTAATGGACTTCTGCCCCAACGGAACAGGAAAAGACGACGAACCCGTGGATGGAGTGGCATCAGAAGAACCCGCTGGCAATTGATCCAAGCGTTGGGTAATATCACCCATAGACCGAACCATTGTCTGTAAGACAGACTCAAGTTGATCGAAACGAATATCGATATGATCCAGACGACCTTTGGCATCGTCGATAAAATCATTAGCGCGTTTCATCTCAGCCTGTAAATCCTTGAAACGAGTATTTTCTGCCATAAGAGAAGCTCAATGAAAGCACCAAAATGTGATGGTTATAGCTCAGTGGTATTGGAAACGTCAAGATTTATGTATGGCTTAGTGAAATCAGATCGTTTATTATCAAGGTTCAGCAAGATCCGAACAATTCATATCAATCTAACAGTATATCTTCTACAATAGGTACTGTCAGAGAAAATAACAGAAAGATAGGGAAGGATAACAGAAAGATAGGGAGAGAATATTCTAGAGAGATTACAAATCATTCCACACCCTCCCTAACAATATTTGTCCTATTATATAGCCAACCCTTCCTCAATTTCCCTCAATCTCCATGCTAGCCTTCGTACTCGTTTATTGCGTCTCAACTGGGCTTGTTGGGCCTGATTATCCCTTGCTTCCATAACATCTTCATTCATATTGGAGCCCATTATAGTAGAATTCATAACACACATACCTTGATTCACTTGCACTGGAATGAGCAATCCTAAAAGCCTACTCTAACGAGATCCTACACCCTAGCTCTTTATACTCCTTGGTGAAACTCTTCCTATAACAAATCAATCTTTATGCCCCAACTCTTTCGTCTCAAATAAAGAACCATCCAATCATGTCTACGTTTTCTTTATTTTCCTTTATTTTCATAACAGTCTCACTTTGTTTGATAAAAAATAAAGCAGGATAGATTAGTGTTTAAATGTCAACCGCAAAGCCAAAAAAGTATTTAAATGTCAACATGCATGTCAAAAAAGAAAGTACTAGTACTCATATGCCCCGGGAATGCATAGATCGTCTAGTAGGAGCTATGAATTCTTGCATGCCACTGCTGGCGTAATTTGACTTTTACAAGTTACTCTTGCCTTTGTTATTCCCAAAAAAAAAAAAAAAAGTATTCAAATGCCAACATTTAATTGTTAAATTAGAGTCCAACTGAGCACTAAACATATCAATTTCATTGAGACTGCACACCGTTGCATCATGTGAGCAGTTTAAAAACTAAGTTACTATTTAAGTTATGAAAAATGATTTTATAAGGAATTTTTTTTTTAAAAAAAAGATGGAAGGGGAAGATTATTAAGTTCCCTCCCTATGCTTCATTAAATATAATGTCACCTCCAACTTTAGTTGACCGTACTTCTTTTTTTTTGATAGACATACACTAATAAAAAAACAACAAACAACAACAAACCCAAACCAAATGAAAAGACAAACTACGATTCACCCATATCTAATCGAATCAGAGAGCGAATGCACTCTGGTGGATCACGAAACCAAACCAGCCCTGCAGAAATTCGTAAAGATTCCTTGGCTAGAGCATCCGCCACATAATTAGATCTACGTCCACACCAATTCATGTAGACTTCCCAGCTTCTATCCAGCATCTCTTGAATCTGCCCCAGTAATTGAGCTTCCATGTGATCTTCATTCCAGCCACCTAATACCAACTCCAAAGCCTCCAAACAATCAGACTCAATCACTATGCGCCGCCTCCCCGAATCCCAAGCCATCTTAAGCCCTATCATTAATGCCCAAATCTCAGCATGTAGACTAGATCCTCTACCCAAGCCATATATGAAACCCATCAACAGTTTGCCTTCATGATCCCTCACAATCCCCCCCACACCCTGCAAAGTCCCCGTCAGAACTACACGCGCCATCCACATTAACTTTGGCCCAGCCCACGTATGGGGGCTTCCATATGCTAGACTCTCCTATGTCAAAAAGTGATTTGCAAAGCTTCACATGAGACCATCTTGTCTGAGCTCTGACTTGGGCTGTCAACTGATGAACTCCCGAAGTTTTACCGTGGAACACTCCAGAGTTTCTATTGAGCCAAAGCTGCCTACAAAAAATTGCAAACCATACTGGCCAACTCACTCCTTCATGTTCTTGTCTTTGTGATAAGTTCCATCGTATCCAAGAGCTCGTGTCCCTAAACTCATAAAATCTGCTACGCTGGGACGGAGAAGCTGAAAGCTTCGCCCAACAACCCCTCGCCAGAGGGCAATTCCGGAGAACATGCAACACACTCTCGGGCACTCCTGCACACATAAAACAATCCTGCTGTACTTGCATACCACACATTGCTCTCCATGAATTCGTCATCAATCTCCCACGAGCCGCCATCCACAAAAAAGTTTTACACCTTTGTGGAGTACGCAGCTTCCAAATGTTCCGCCATAACCCACGGCTAGGAGAGGGCCTCACACCCGCTACGAGTCCATATGCTGACTTGATAGTAAAGTCCCCACTATGCGAGACCCGCCATATGGGTTGATCATCTTCGGTTCCATGAGCAGCCGGCATGAACCTCCTTAAAGTGTCAAGCACAGTGAAAGGTAAGAATGAATCAAACCTCTCCCAGTCCCACCCACCGGACGGACTCACATACGCACATACCGGATCCTCTAATTTGCCATCCGGAATATCTCTAACACAATATTGGACAAGGCTATCATGATGCGGAAGCCATGGGTCTGTCCAGAAGTGCACTCGGTCACCCTTTCCAATCTTCCATCCCACACCTTCCTGCACCCGCTCCCAAACATTCCTTATCCCCTTCCATGCTTGAGAACCACCTCTCACCTTCGTTATGACTGGCAAAATATCTTCCCCACATTTATATTTTTCCCGCATAAACTTCACCCAAAGGGTATCCCGTCGCTTCACAAGGCCCCACCCCAGCTTCATCATAAAATTGACCGTACTTCTGCGATGCATGTGGAAGTAGTGTTTCCGGAAGAGATTAAGGGCATATTTGTTTCTAATTTTTATTTTTTCTAAATCAGTTTTATAAAATTGTTATTAAGAATAAGTTTTGAAAACAAAAAACCGGATAGTTATTTTATGAAAGTATTTTTAAAAATACGTTTTAAAAACAAAAAAAAACAAAAATATCTATTTGGGTAGTTGTTTTAAATAAGAAATGTAAAAAACATTAAAACTTATTTCAAAAAACGTATTTAATAAGTTGTTTTTAAAAAATAATTTTTTTAAACTATAAAATCAAAACAGTTTTTAAGTGTTTTAATGTTTTTGTTTTTTTTATTTCTTATTTTTTGGGGTTGTCACTTGTTCACTATACATCAGACAAAAAAATGTTGACCATTGTCACGTCTCTTTAAAAGCAGTTTTTGTTTTTTGGTTTTCAAAACTTATTTCTTAAAAACACTTTTATAAAAATGTTTGAAAACCAAAAAGCAAAATTTAGAAACAAACCGGCTTTAGTTTTTAAAAACAACTTTCTATTTTATTTTTAGCATTTCAAACAAGTTTGATAATTTTTTTTTGTTTTTAAAAATAATTTGTATTTTTAAAACCAGAATCAAACAAGTCCAAAAGCTCTTGAAACTAAATTTATAGCCGCCTTTAGAGATTTGCATAAATGCATAGATAATTCTTATATGGAATTCATGAAAAGAATATTTTTTTGTATCACTACCATCCTTTTATTTGGTTGTGTGGTTGTGATGACTGATAACAATTTACACCATGCTTAGCTTTGCTCAAACCTCATAGCGTGCTAAAAACTTAACACATTCATATTTTAATGGGAAAATCGCTAAAAAATACCGTTGGGACAAATTAATTGCTGAATGCTACCAAGCGTGCAAGCGATCTTTCGTGTGTACAAACGATCTTCCGTTATATGTAAAATATCTTTCGTTATATGCAAAATATCTTCCGTTCAAGTGCAACAGATCTTCCAAGGTAACATTTGACAATTAATTTACCCAAAAGGTATTTATTCACAATTTTTCCTATTTTAATTGCAGTTTCAGCAGTTAGATCCAACATGTTAACTATCATTGATAAGTAGTTTCCAATACAATTGTCCACATTGTAATAGCAAGATAAACCTTTTGATATTGCTCTCTTGATACTCTAAACATGCATGTGTTTGGTGATTGGATTGATGTAGTTGATGTAATCCCCTCCTTTGATAACCGTTAATATGGTTCGAAAACGGTCATACAATAAACAGGAGACCAACGGTTAATTCAAAACTCATTAAATCCTGAATTCAAGATAGGATTCGAACATATGTTAAAGCGGGTTTTCAAAAACTTTTCAAAACATGATTAATACAGTCTCACTTCCACTTTTTGAATCTATTAGGCCTGTTCAGTTCTATTCCATTCATAATATCAGAGTGTATAACAAAATTTCCCAGCGAATTCCCGGGTTTCATTCATTCACTAATAAGGGTCTACAGGGCATGATCGCCTATTCTTAGTTCTCCATATTGGGGATGACATGAACATTCACAAGGCTATGGTAGATACATCTACCTTTACTACACTAATCTAGTATTTGCATTATGTACAACTTATACATTTATCCAAAAGATGATAACCAACACAAAACTAATCTCCTAGCTTCAAACACTAGCACCCTTATATACCTGCTTCTTCTTTGCTTCGCTTGCCTCGACTGTAGGTTAGTCATTAGAAAAAATGAGATTTATAGGAATCTCAGTAGTAACATTTTCACTCATATGATATATAATTTAACAAAGCATGTAAGCAATTATCACAAAGCAGCATCGACAACAGCAATCACAGCAACATACACAGCAGCATTCACATCCATGACTTTAGTCACATTAACGACAGCTCTCACGGCTGTATTCATAATAATGATAGCTTTCACAGTTGTATACACATTTGTCACATCACATGGCCTTCACGACAGCTGTTGCTGTATTCACAATAACGACAGCTCTCACGACTATATACACATTCGTCACACCATGAGGCCTTCACAACCGCTTTCACAGCGATATACGACTCTTGCGCAACTATATATGACGGCTTTCTCAGTCATATACGATAGCTTTCACAGCTGTAAACGATAACTTGCAAAGCTATATACACAATCATCACGTTCACGACAAATTTCGCTGTATTCACATTCATCACAATTCAATGATAAGCACAAAAATACAAAGCGTTATATATGATATAAGAGAAAGAGTCATTATCTTGTTCTTTCTGTTCATGCTCAGGCATAGGTTTCTCACGTTCAGGGCAGATGTCAACTCCTATCAATCAGAATTAAGGGCGATGAGTTATTCCCTATTCCAATTTTTAAATAACTACAAAACATTTGGGGTTGGTTATCATTTGAGTCCCTTAGGTGATTATGATAAGCTCAAACAAAAGCCTACAAGGATTGGGAAGAGTTAGATCAGAAATCACCTTTCAAAAGTTCAAAATGCTGAAATTGGGGGTTAGCCATAGCCAAAAATTCCCTGGCCGCGGCAAAAAACAGGTCAAAAAATTTTAGGCCGCGGCCAAGAAAATTCTTGTTCCTTGGCTGAACTCCAAAAATTATAACTAAACCCACAAAAATCGAAATGGAGTGATTCTAAGTCCTACTTGAAGATTTTTAAGTCCTCTATACATGAAAAATATGAACCACCACCATTTCCATCCTCAAAAATACAGAATTCAACGAATTTCCATATTATTCCAGGATAATTTTCAGTTCAACCTCAAACTTTGGAGATACATAACTTCTAGTACACCAATCAGAATGACACTCATTTTATGTCATTTTAAAGTTTGACATGTGTACTATTAGACTGGAAAGTTTCAGAATTTTTAGACACCATTTACTCATTCAAAACTGCTATGCAAACAAGCTGCCTTGCATAGAAATTTCACTTGACAGAATTTCCAGTTTTTCAACATATGTTTCCAAAGATCTGAATTCACTATAAGGGCTACTCCCTACACAGTTTTTTTGCATGGAATCCAATGGAAACATCAAAATAACCAAATTCACATTTCATTCACAAGCTCTGTTTTGGGCAGAAGTTACACAAATTGTCAAAATTTTCAAACTTCACATTCAAGTCTCAAATCAATTCCATTTATCCAAACCACAACACAAGACACTGTTTCCACAATTAAAACACCATAACCCTCTAAAACCCTAATTATATGAAAATTAGGGCAAAAATCAGCAAGCCAAAATACTCTACTAATGATCACAATATATATATATATATCAAAAGGTTGCTTTTGCTCACCTCTTCTACTTTCTCTAACCTGTTCTTTGATTCTCCAACCATTAGCCTTTCTTGAGTACACAAAACACCTCATCTTGAAATTTAAAACCATAGGAATGAAGCTCTCATCAAGAGGAACGGAGTTAAAGAAGAGGTTTTGGATAATAGGAGTCATCTACAAGGTCAAGTCTCAAGAAATGGGCTCACCTTCAACCTTGAACTTCTTCTCTTTCCTCCTCTAACTTGGACGACAATGAGAGTTGAAGAAAGAGAGTATGAGATGATGAATGATCAGTTTTTCCAACTCCCTCTATGCTTTTAGCCGACCTTAAAGAAGAGAGAGAGAAGAGAGGAAAAGTTTGAACATTTGACTTAATCTTAAGGTGTCAAGTGTCATGATCTTAAGCCTCCTCATGAAGCATGTAACCCTTTTAATTACTCTAACCAATTCCATTAGTCATTTAGTCACACCTCTTACTCTTTTAGTTGATGGTGAATTTCCTCTTTAATTGCTGACTATTGGTTGGTAAATTTCGTTCTTCCTATTTTACCCCTGACTATGACAATTTCTATTGGATTACCACTTAACACATTATTTAACCCCATTTTCTCTTCCATGCGTCATTCCCCTCAATATTAGTCTAATATAGACTTTGACACAAAATTAAACTTAAACACAGGGTTTGGGAACTTTCCACTGATAATTCGGGTCTTAATTCACATTGTAGTCTTTGAAAGTGTTTGTCTAATATTAATTACATTCACTTTTGGGGTCATGAGTCCTTGTACACATTTTGGGGCATTACACTTGACTACACAATAACAAGTATGATTGCCCAACAACATGTTTGGCCAAAAACCTCCCAACCTCAAAATTTGATGTGTGCAAAGTAGCACTCTGATCCTCATTATAAGTCTACTTACAAAAGAAATTTTTAATCCTAAATATAAGCTTACTTAGAGGTTATTAATTATTGTTTTCTAATTTGATCCTTATTTAATCCTCCTTAGAAGAGAGAAAATGGAGAGATATTTTTGTAAAAAGGGATAAGGTCTATATTTGCCCTGAAAGATTTTGACTCAAGAGTGTTGGGTACCCAACATTTTTTTTTTTTTGGGTTCAATTTGCTCCGGAAGGTTCCAAATCAGAGCAATTTCACCCTACAGTTATTTAATGTTAGAGTGTTTGGGTAACTCTAAAACCATGGTTTCATAAGCCATTATCTGTAAATCAAGATAAAACTCTTCTCATGTACTTACCTCATAAATAATAAAAAAAATTTTCTAAAAACTAATCCAAACATGCACTTTGACTGTTAAAAGTTCTTTTTTGACTAGCTTATGCAAAGGTGGCGAGTTGAATGGGAAAAAGAAAGCCCCACCTCAGCTTTGACAAAGATCAACTAAGCGTTGTCTTCACACTCAACCTCCGCAGCTCAGGTTTTAATCATGTTCTTTGAATGAGAATGGGGATGTACAGGCATAAACTCAATAACATTTGAAAAATTAAAAAAATGTCCCTCAAAGCATAAACCTGAATCTAGACCAACAAACAGGATCCTGTATGTAGAGAAACAAAAATAAAAAATCAACAACCATCCAAAAGCTTCCAAAAATTAGAAATAAAAAGAATAACATCAGAAATTGAACCATAATCGTGAAAGGAAGATGGGAGATTTGAACCCCAAAACTAAGAAATAATCGTAGAAGAGGAGATCTTTGTCGCTAAAGGAAGATAGGAGATCACAACTTATGGAGGCTCTCTGATGATAAGCAACGACAGCGAAGCGGGAACTACCACCGTGAAAAGCACTTAAAAGGGCTTCACCATCGATGGCAGAGATCAACACCCAGTGGCTAAGCAAGAGTTGCACGCCAATGTGAAGATCGATGCTCTTTTCGCCTCCTTCGACATCGAGATGAGTCCCTTCCCAATTGCGCCCCTATCATTTTCATCGGCGGCAACTTTATTAATGGTCCGAAATCTGTGTTCACCCTCCATCTCAGCGGCCACGCTTCGAGTACAGAATGTGGAGGACGCATTCTCGTTGTTCGACATTGATGGCTACGGGAAAATCACGGTGGGGGAGCTACAAATGGTGATGAATTGCCTAGGAGATGACTGCTCGTTGGCGGAGTGCTAGCCAATGATTCACAACGTCGATAGCAACGGTGACAACTAGATTGATTTTGAGGAGTTTAAAGTTATGATGATGTGGGATCCCGCTGTGATTCTAGTGACGCAGGGAAGCCAGAACAAGATGAAGAAGCAAGAACTCTCTGGATGCCTTGTAGTTTGTACACACACAGAAAGTGAGAGGGAGGAGAGAGATGGATGAGGTGTTGACGTGGCATAATGGGTGGATTATTATGTGGCATTTAATCCTATATGGCAAAGCAATGTCAGCATAATTGGGTCAACTAACTGTTGACTGTTTGAGTCTGTTAAGATAGGGTGACATTACTTTAATTTGGAAATTTTTGAGGTGAGATTAAACTATACAAAACTTTCAGGATATCCAACACTCCTGAATAAAAACTTACGAGATAAATATGGATCTTATCCTTTTATAAAAATGATTTATAAATGTAAAAGAGAATAAGAGTCGACTTGAAAAGAATTATTATTTTAAGGCCCTTTTAATGATTCAACTATCAATCTTTAATATATAATTCGTTAAAATAGATAAAGTGGCCTTATCCAATGCAATACCCCACGTCCTAGGTAAGTATGCAATACCCAGATCCACTGGAAAGCCAAAAGGGCCAAATTAAAGCTCATGAAGAATTGGGCTCGGGATGCAAAATACATGAATTTGGCGTCAAGAGTATTAAAATGACTGTTCACTTCCTAGTGGTATGTATAGAGAAGGTTTCGTAGCCAATACTAAAACTCCTTCGAGAAGTCTACGGCATGAGGAGATTAGTTACCGTTATCAATGGTGGATATCTTGGGCCTCCCAAAAAAAAATTGCAAGGACGTGACTAATGATTCATAATCAGAGTCCAAGCAGAGGAACGTGATGGACTTGACATGAATGACACCCAATTTCATGAGGAAGAGTAACCTAGACATTAACATTCTTAATGGGGTCCAAGCTGGAGCGTTCTATTGGTTTAGAGTCCATTATATTACCAACACACGGTGGCACAAATGGACGAGGGTCTGTGTCCCTTAGGGTTTGTTTGGTATGAAGGATTTAGAGGGGAGGGAAAATTTTTATAAGTTGAATTTTAAAAAATCGAAAAAATGGGGCTACAAAATTTTAATAAAGAGAATATGTAAGATAAAAGAATAAGAAAAATTAATAAAAAAATCGTAACCCCACTTCTCTAATTTTTTTGAAATTCAACTAAAATTTTTTTCCCTCCGACTACTTCCCCTCCTCTCCCCTCATACCAAACAAGCCTTTAACCATCTCTTCCAGGTTGGATTCTGCTGGAGGATGAGAATAGAGCTGGCGTGTTTGGGAGGGTAGCCCTCATACCTAGGTCTCTGCAAATCCCGAGAGATTAGTCTCCCATTGTTCAGGTGGGGGATACTTTGGTATTTTACCAAAAAACAAGAGTCCATAATATTTTTAATTATTTGTTGAGTTATAATTACAATACAATCATGGTGGCTTTTAAGTTTTATAAGCACGTAATTCCTCTAAGCTTGTTTCAGCATGGCGGGAATTGTGGGCACAATCTCAAGGCTGGTTGCAAGAGCCCTGAACCTTTAACAAGGGCTTTTCTCAAGGCCTAAGTTTGCTAAACCTTTTAGTTTGGAGAATGACTGTTGGCCTCAAAACCTCGGGGTCGCATCAAACATACCCTCGTCAACAACGAGTTTTTGAGGCCCTCATAGCATTTCTATGACTTACCCCGTCTGTAAGTGTGATTTTCCTTGTGAAAGGGTACAGGCAGGTGTTTTGATTGATGGCAACCCAGGATATGCACTGAGGAATGCGCTGAAATAAGTAATGAATCATTAGTACCATACAGAAACTCCTAATTAACCCTTATAAACTTGCATATTCAAAAATAAACTTAACAATTTACATTTACGGATCATTATTGTTTTCGTTATTGAAGAGAAAAACAAACAAAGGAAAGAGAGCGAAGATAAGGGTCATCATGAGCATCGAAGATGAAAATGAAGATAATTCGGAATAACCACCAAAACCTTCACATTAATGCAGTAACTGGCAAAATGACACCACTATTAAGTCTGTACATAATATCAACTCCACAGTGTCGCTCAAACACAGACAATAAGCAATTTTATTTAATGAGCCCACACTTTTTTGTTTTTCTCAATCCTTATTTTTAGGATCAAAACCTAAGGTTTGTAACACACCCATTATAATATAATTATACTAACGGCAGCAGAAGTTGATCTTTAGGCCGTGGCATCAACAGCATGGTTGGCAACATCCTTTTCCACGAATGACTTGATATATTCCTTTCTGCAAAATTTGAAATCACAAAAAAGTCTCAATAAAGTCTCCTATGTGATTGTACTTTCATCACTTCAACTTATATACACAATCATACCTTGCAGGAAGATGATCGTGCGGACGATTGAATGGAGTCCAAACTGGTTCACCAACAAAGAATCGCAGAGCCTGCAAATTTATAATCGTGTGAGAAACTTGGCATAAACAAGAACAACGCCCCAGAACAAGATGAGTCATGTAAAGTGCAATATGTATGTGTTTGCCATCGAAAATTTCAGTGGGATGCCCAAACAAATTACCAGAAATAACTAAAGAAGCCCTGTACAATAACAAAATCGGTGCATCTTCGGATCATAGGACTAGTTTTACTATGTACAAGGTAGATAAGTTGTACCACAGTCATCTTGAAACATAAACTACCTCAAATTTCTAAACGAACACCCAACTCATAAAAAGTTCATCAACTGGATATTTGTTTCTTGAGAATTATTAATACACAAGACCCAAGGTCACAACAAGAAAAATGCTTTCCAGAAGGCTCAGGGTACTGAAGTAATGTGTGTTTGGATTAGCTTTTAGAGAATAGTTTTTACGATTTACAAGGAAAGTATGTCAGAGAAGTTTTGTCTCGATTTGCGGAAAGGAGCTTTTAAAACCGCGGTTTGGGGGTTACCCAAACACAAAAACCCGCATGATGGGATGGATAAACTAAAAGGTTTGAGGGGTACACATTATCATATTGATGACAAGCAAATTTAGTACAACTATGTCCATATGCAACCAATACCTTGATATAGTTGGTTTCATCCAGAGTAAAGCGATGGTAAATCCCAGCAGGTAAGATGATCATTCCTCCTTTCTTTACCCATACACGAATCCAAGCATCATTGCGATCCCTGACATCGAAATAACCTTAAGGAATAGAGTATAAAATTAGAAACTGAATGAGATAGGTCCTTAGGAACTAAAAAGTCAGAATAAGCATGAATATGTGCATACCACTTCCAGCAACACAATAGCGAATCTCCTCATCAGTGTGGAGATGCTCCTCAAAAAAATTTTTGATCTTCTCTTCATAATTAGGCAATTTTTCGGGGCAAACCTCACAAACATCCTGCAGGAAATGCCCCTCACTTTTAATTACAGAACAAATACAGAGATACATGATCATCAAACAGAAGATATTTGGTATCAGCAACATCAACAGATCATTCTCACTGTCAAAATAAACCAAATAATCAAATGGTATGGCCTCTCAAACATAGTCACATAAGGGAATTAAGGGGTACTTAGAGAATTTGCCAAAGAGGAAGTTGGGGAATTTAATGTTCGTAGGAAAACCATACACACCTCTAATTAGCATTAGCATAAACAGAAGGGGTAAATAGATGCAAGGTTGTCAAATGAAATGAAACGTTTGTTTTACTAGGACTTTGTTGTCATTATCTATGCATCATGTAGCACAAAAGGTTAGTTATACATAGAAAAGGAACTATCTGCTTTTGGTACTTTAACCACAGCATTGTTGTGTGGCTTTTCTGTTATAATTCAAGCAATAACTAATGAAATACATATGGCAAACCTGGTAGCTGTAACCACGATCCTCCCGAATCTTTTTCAGCTCTGGGTCTGTCTCATGATTATCAGCATCTAATCGCCAGCTGAGAACTCCAAGTTCTGAAAAATTAACATGATTTAGGGGAGTGTAAAACTCTCAATCAGGAGATAAATATAACAAACACGTGCTCCAGAGATGCTTACCAGCAAGCTGGTCCAAAGATACAAACTCCTTGGGTTCTTTGTGATGTGGCAGTCTCTGGTCTGCATCACTATCATCCATATACCATGCTTGAATAACTTCCTCTCGAGGATCCTGTGAGAAATGACATTTGAAAAATGGTTCCGCTTGAGTTGAGCAACCAAAGAAAAATGATAACCCATACCAACAAGAAATTGAAACCCAAGCTGGACATAAACAAGTTGCAAATTGAAATACCGTAGCATGGTCTGGAATCGAATTTTGATAACCAGTGCATGAACTAATAGAAATTCAGTTAACTGGCTTTGATGATATTAAGTTTCATACGTTTGTTTAAATTGTATTTCTGGACGAAGTTAATATGTTTAGGATGTAGAATAAGGTTATAGTTTATTTGAATCATCATTTTCCTAGAGTTCCATCAATTAAGAGAATGGGTGAAAGTTTCTTATAAATGAATCATTTAAGCATTGGTTTTCTTATCCAACCATAATAATCAAGAAAATACCATTGACATGTAGTCAGAATATTGGGTAGTTGTAAAAAATTGTAAGCGACCATTAGCAACTTTTCTATTAAAAATCACATCATTATTGGCCGAGGATTATACAGGGGTGTAGCCAGGATAGGTTTTAACATTTTTTCCATCCAACATAAGCTTGGAGGATGCTTTACCATTCCTGCGTTCAAAATTGCAGGCGGAGAATGTTTTCATTCAGAAATTACTAAAATTGTACAGATATAGAATGGTTGTAGCTGTAAATTTATTTGGGGAAGGGAACAAATACACGTCCAATTTGTGTTGATTTTAGCTAACGAATGAATGCGCAAATATTTTAGTTAGGAAGTCTCATGACCTGACTCTAGATCTTTATACCTTTCAACAAAACACCCGGATTCTGTACTAGGGTGTTAGATAGAAGATGATAGATTCGGGATAATCAGACCTGGATATTTGTGACTAAAAAATTAATTGACTTCATTTCCCATTACAGAAAGGGTTGTTTTTCTCTTTGGAATTATATGTGTGTTTTTATTACCATTGAGGTCCCTAAATTCATTGATTCCCTTTACTATTCCATATTATCCAACCAGGAGAACAAATAAAAGCAAAAGCTATTGTCTATCTTAAGACAGGGATCTTCAATGGGATCAAAGGATGAAATCTGAGATGAAAAATTGATCTTGAAGAATTCATTTTAAAACACAGATATTAAGAGTACCCAGGCACAGATAAACCTCCCAAGCTTTCAAAATCTTTCTATCCAAAACCAAACGTGCAGTATGAGCCAGAAAACACAGGAAACATATCAATTAATCGCCAGGAACGCAAGGTAAGCGTTTCAGTATGCTTCTCGTAATCAAACCTCACATATCTCTACTTAGTCAAAGTCTAAAACAGCGAGAATCGACCTCTCCCTAACCTAAGGTCCACAAACTATCATCGATGATACCTATCAAAAATTGAAGAGAAAACAATCGACTGCACACTCACCAGGAAAAAATATTTTTCAATAGAAAAAATCAACTTTTCCAAGGAAACAAACAAGCAGAAAGAAGAATACCTTGCCAGTGACAGACATTTTCACGGTTTGGTGGATTCTGTTGAGTTTCTTCCCAATCGTTTATCGATCGAAATCCCACGCAAAATTCCACAGTGCCGCGATTTTTATAGATAAAAAGCAGATTACGAATTGACCAAAATACCCCCTTACACGGGGAGGTGAAGGAGTGGACGTTGGGTTTGTTGTGGCGGGTAGGGTGTCCAGGTTAGTTGAATCAGGATGATGAGGGATAATTTGAAGGAGGGTAAGATCGTAATTATGTGACCGCAAACACGCCTGCAACGACTATTTTGGTTAGAAGAGAGCTGGCTGAGCTGCCTTAGTTGGAGAGTGGAGACTCGTATTACGTGCGGCTTCTTCGGCGCCGTTTTTGGTGTGCGGAGAGGGGGACAATATAGTCAATTTCATCATACAATCAGAGTTTTACACGTGTCGTTTAGAATGTTTGCTATTTGATATTTTATGTCTTCAACCTCGTTTTTTCTGAGCTAATAAAAGTCAATTATGTTTCAGAGTCAAAGTTGTTACTATTTCTATTCTTAATATAAAATATAGTTAATTTGTTTTAATAGATTAAGAAAATAAAATAAATTAGTTAATCATAATATATGTTATGTATTATTTGATTATATATTCGTTCATAAGTAATACAAATTAAATTAGTATCACTCTTGTCCTATTTAGAAGTTCATTTTGATCAAAAATTTTGGTCCTTATTATAAGTCTAGTTTCAGAGTGATAAATGCATTTTTTACTATTTTTCCCATAGTAATTGCAATAAATAAAAAGAATTTATTCATATTGACTTTTGGAACCAATTACAGATAAGAGTAAAATTGAAAGTTTAGCTCATAATTAATGAATTAATTATCTCTCATTGGTATATGAGAGTTAGTTAATTTAAATTTATAAATAGAGCCAGAGTGGTATAAAGAAGATAAATATAAATACTTTAAAATAATTTATATAGCTTCCTCTAAAAAAAATCAACTATGACTTATATTAAGGATCGAGGGAATATTTTAATTGGGACATTGGGTGATCAACGATCGATTTAGATTCAATTGATAGAAAGTTGGCTCATAATTTCAAAAGCCAAGAGTTCAAATCTCATTGTACATGTGCAGAATTTGTTGGTGAGCAATTTATTAATATTTCTATAAGAGTTATTTGTGCCTCGAGCTATATAAGCTGAACTCAACTCACCTAAAGTTTTTGTTATGAAAAAAAAATTCCCACTTTGATTTGACTTTTCTTAATTGGGATATTGATGGCATTATAAAATAATTATTGCTTCCATAGTTTTACATCATTCTCTCGCCAAATTCATGGACGCATAAAAAAATTAAGAGAGAATTGTTGAAAAATCACTTCTTACAGAATTTATTATTCAGAGATACCTAAAGACTCACATATTTTAGTAGGTCAACTCTTCTTCATTGTAGACCACATATTTTTAATTATGTGCAAATGTCTCTTGAAAAAAGTTGTACATGAGTCCTTAAAAAAAATTTCATATACTTTCAAGCAATAAATTTTGCAATTGAGAATTTTTCAGCAATTTATTCAAATGTTAAAAATATGACATACAATGCAAGGAATATTATAAGGTCCCAATAAAAGAATTTAGTCACCCAAAAGTCTAACAACTTAGAAGCATATAATGATATGTTTCAATATAGGAAATGACAACAAATTTATACTACTCACTTATCATTAAAACTTTTTAATAATTAAATCACTTATTTAAGGTGTCACAGCAATTCTCCAAGTTTAAAAGCGATCTTCACTTTTCTTTTCCGCTTTTAAAACCACTGGTTTGGCTCTCACATTCCAAAAACAAAGATTTTCACGGAAAAGTCACGTGCATTAGTGTATTTGGCATTACTTATTTTTAGACAATAAGTCCTTATTACGTAAGTCGAGATAAAACTTCCCTCACATACTTATTTCATATATCGTAATCACGATTTATAAACACTTATAAGTAAAAAAATAAGCTATCCAAACGAGCACCGTTAATAAACACCATTGAATAGTTCATTATTAACTTCCTCAAAAAAAATACTTCGCATCGTAATTCTATTTAATATATGTATGTATGGTATAGCAAATGCATAAAAACCATGCCAACTCTCTTTTTTGTCCCAATCAAAAACTCAGTCAGCGTGAAATTCTAGTCACAGAAGGCACAAACAAACAAAACTTAGGCTTAAACACTTTGCAGCATATTTTGATATTATTTATTTTGCAAATTTCTATTACATGGGTACAAATTTAACAGAGTTCAGAAGTGATGGGAACATGATATAGACGAATAAGGTGGATGAACCTTGTATACATTTTCCAGATAAATTGGTTATATTGTCGTTGAGCCTTATCTATATTGCTGAACCACGAGAAATATGTTCACTGTAAACAAGATATGGATCTGGACTCTGAACTGAATGGATTGCCACCACCGCTATACATCTTCCAAGCATTTTCTTTCTAATGCTATTGATATTTCCTGCAGCAAGATCAGAAAGAGAAAGGGTAGAAGAAACACACACGTTAATGTGTTTATGTGTGTATCAAAATGAATTTAATGAATTACATGAAAAATATTATACTCCCTATATATGAAATAATTGTGGAATTGATCTTAGTCCTAATAATAAAATCTATTTTTCAAATTTGTCAATTTTTCCCAATTTATCCCTATTGATACTCCCTCAACCATAATCAAGTAAAAAAAAGATGAAGGGAATTAAAAAAGATGATTGGGATATTTTAGGAAAAAATATGTCATATTAACTACCTTAACAAAATTCCTTAATCTAATCAAATCAGATAAATAAGTCTGATATTAAGGACCCGACGGAGTACTATAATAAACAGCTTATTTAGTGTATATTTATGCTTATATTATTTATTTTGCATATATCAATCAGTTTTTTGAAGTCATATTAGGCCTTGACCAATTCACAATCAGAGTTGGGTCAGATCACAGGTATAAAACTATCAACAAAATTTTTCTCACAAGACTTGAATATGAGGCTCTACTTGAAGGAAACAGCTATCAGACCACCTAAACCAACTGTCATCGGGTGGCTTAAATTATTTAAAAGGGAGAATTACTATAAGGTTCTAATTAAAGAAGTAATGTAATGACAACAAAGTCCCACAACAACTAAGCAGCACGCAATGACAAGTTCTAGTGTAGAAAACAACAATAGGTTTACTTTGCTCACTTATCATTAGAACTTTTTGACAATTACATTTCTTCCTTGGAACCTCATAATAATTCTTCCTTCTTTTTCAAAATCCTATATATTGTAACTTGCCTTAGGCTTTGCAGTTCTTGAAAACAGGCAGGTTGATGTGATTGCCTGTCCATGATCTAGAAGCCATCCCACTTCACTAAGAGCTTCGCCATCCTTGTTTTGCTTAAATGAACACCATAATTGCTTAGGAAGTAATATCTCATCACATCCATCTCTGACACGGTTCTGAATGTCGTCACCCAAAAGCTCATGAAAGAACGCCTAAAATTACAAGAAAAGTGAGAGATTATCATAAAGCTAGTCATGGATCTTCAAATCTTAAGCTTTTGAATCAAGAGGTCTTTAACTTGACACTAGATCCTCTATGACCATATAGTCTAGAGTTTCTTTGCTTCCTAAATTCCTTAATTGAAATGAAGTTTCAACACGAGTCAGATAAGCATGCTAAAGATTATAATAATACTCTTCATTACCTTTCACTTAACAACAACTTTTTTAGCTTGATTCACTAAATAACTTAACCTGTTGAATGAAATGGTCTTTTTTTAGGGGGGCCTTTAGATGCAAATGGAGTTTTGCCAGAAATAAAAGCAGAAGGGGAAGACCCTTGCAACTCACAGTATTTGAAGTGCCAGTGGTGGCAACAGCTTTGGACCCATGCCAAGTACCAGTAACTTGTGAAGCAATCATGGGAGCAGTAGACGCGAATGCAGAATCACGGATGGCACAACCTCCTAGCTGTTCGCCATTCCTATATGGCCCGTACCATTGCTCACGAAATACTTTGATTCTCTGTAGCACCATGTTTGTGTTATCCAACACCCGGACAAACTGAATGATCCTCACACGTGACTCCGGGTCTTGAGGATTGATCAGGCAGTATTCCAGCTCCAATAGTTCATCCTCCTTCTGCCAGACAGCAACATAACATCCACTGGATTGATAAGCAAAGGCATTAACCCTACTATTTACTCCTCCCACTTGCCTTTCATCCACCTTGTATCTTGTGGCCGCGTCAGCTTCACAACCAACAGTAGGAAGCAACAGAATGTTCTTGTATATGAGAATGTTCTCCTCTGATTCAGCAAGAGTGGGACATTGAGTTTGCCAATCAAATAACTTAACCTCCCACTCTCTGAATGCTTCAGGGACTACCAACTCTGGCAATTCATTAGCCTTCCCTTCATTAGAGAAGTCCGCTCCAAATCCGTCCCATTCACCAGAGACTTTCTTGGCAAATTGAGACCATGCTGCAATTTATCCACTAAGTAACAATTTTGAGATTAAATGGCCCAACTTTCAACCAAGAGAAATTCAGAAGAGGGTACAGAAATGCCCTTCAACCTCTAATATGTTTCACATAACCTATAACTGAAAGGGAAAAAGTATTTACCTTCTTTTACACAACTACCGTTTTGCAACAGAGCTTCAAGGTCTGCCTTATCTTCATCTTCCTTAGCCTGCACATTACATGCAAGATATAGTAATATTATTTAGTATTAAATGCATATTATGTAATGTAGATGAAGCTCCAAAAGGGAAAAACGTATACTTCACAGATAAAAAAAATCAGGAAAGCACACATAGCAGCATCTAAAAAAAGCATTGCAAGAGATACTATACTTGAAATGGAAATTCGTTTGAGTAAAACTCTACTGAGGAAAAAAATAGAAGAAAAGGAAAAAGAGGCCAAAGAAGCTCCCATCCCCCCCCCCCCCAAAAGAAAAAACTCTGAAATCTAAGCTGTTAAATGGCCAAACGAAGCCAGTTTGGAATTTCAAAATGTCTAATATTTCATGCACCTGTGTCTTTTTGGCATACAGTAATGATATCCATAACAGTCTATTCAACAGCGTAAGGGGAATATGCATATCAGTACTAGCGGTATACAGTGAATTGAAAATAAGCTGTGGAACACACGAAAATCAGTAAAAACAGACTCAGTTGTTGCAGCAACGACTTCTTCAAGCAAATAATCTTCACATAGGGCTTCCCTATCTTTGACTTATTTAAGAATTTAGTAATTTGAATATTTGATTGGACTTAGTAACAGCATATACATTCAAATACAATTTAATCAACCCATTGAAAAGTAATATCTAGAGTGATGGTAAGAAAACAAAACTTCACTACTATCAATAACCCACAGGTGCACCTTCTTTTTTTCACGAACGATTATATGGCACTAGATTCAATCAAAGTATGCATATCGGGAAACTGCGCAATATTAAATTTAAAGTGCTGAAACAGTTCTCCTCGCTGGATTTAATCATGCAATCTTCTTCCTCATTCCTTTTCCACAAAACCTGAATGAATGTATAGATCATATACCCTCTAGACCATGTCATGCAAATTGCATTTCATAGTGAATGAGGAAATTGTTTCTCGTTTTGTACATAAAATTATAAATTTAAAACTTATTTATCCTGCATTGAGACAATTCAAAATGGAACTGCTAAACAAACACCATCTAGTCTACCGTCAAAGAATCAAATCTAATCTAAGATTAGGTCAAGAACACCATGAAAGTAAGGGCGAAAAAAAAATTGAAATAACGACTATGCTTACTTTGTAATCTGAAGTTCTCAGAATATCTGTCACAGCATCTTGATCCACGGCAGACACCAAATTTTTCCTGTTTTGTGATCCAAAGTTAATATTGATATGAGAATCATACCCGAACACGGACTAAAATTCAAAGCAACCACACAAAAACAAAAGAACGCATAAAAAATTTGGCACTAGATGGCTATCTTAGCCACAGCAAACTGCAATATTACCTTTCACTGCCATTGAAAGAAAATGCTCCAGCCTTCCAATTTCGCAACACTGAAGCCTAAATTTCAGAAAGAAGACATTACGCATAATCAGGAAAAGCTACCAATAAAAAATTGCTAAGCATAAAACAGAAGAAAAATACAAGATTATCCCATGGATGTCTTATATCATATTTGGGGCCTCAAATCAACATTTTAACAACAAAAGACGGATGAAATTAGAGTTTAGCATACAGAAACATACGAATTGATGAGAAATTACAGGACGGAAATGACGTACCTGCAAATGGATGGAATGGGATGGTACAGAGTAACGAGAACGAAGAAGAAGACATTGCGATGGTGTGGAAGTGAAGGAAGTGAGCGGGAAGGCAGTCATTGAAGCAGTTTGGAAGAGTAAGAGAAGGATGAAGCTGTAAGAGAAGCACAAGTTTAAATGGCGGGAGTCAGCGCCTTAGGACCGTTCACCTTCATGGAGCCAAATCTGTGATCAGTGATCACATATTTATAGGCTGAATTATCTTGTGATTCGTTTGTTTATTTCCAATATAGTATATAATAAGGGCCTGTTGGGTATGAGGAATATTTTAGGAGGAAAAGGAACTTAGAGAAGAAAAAGGAAAGGAAAGGAAGATTGGGAGAGAACTTTAAAAAATTGACTTGTTTGGTAAACATGGAAAGGAATCTAGGTTGAGGGAAGATGAGACGTTTGGTTGAAAGAAAATAGAGTGATTTAAGTGAGAAGATTATGTGAAAAACTTAAAAAACCCCTAAATTCAAATTCAAACATAATAGCCTAGTAGATCAAATTTAACAACCCCGGTTCGAACTCGACCTCATCTTCACTGTTCATCGTCTTCCTCGTCTGGACCCGTCACACCATTCTTCATTCAATTCAAACACTGATTATACCTATCACACCATTTTTAATTCAGCACCAACACCTTCCTTTATCACCGTTCTCTCTAGGGGTGAGCAAATTAGAACCGAACCGAACTCAATTCGGTTTTTTCGGTTCGGTTTTGGGTAAAATTTCAGTTTTTATAACTCTAAAACTTCGGTGTTCGGTTTCGGTTCGGTTTTTTGAAAAATAATTCGGTTTAAACCGAAAAACCGAAATATATATAATGTATTTATATTTAATATATATTATTTAATAAATGCATATCTTATAATTAAATAGGTATAAATTTCCAATAATATTAGATAAAATCTGTTGATATTTTAAATCTAATTAATTTATTTTATATATTTTACCCTTAAATCTAATTTTAAGGATAAAAAAATATTTTTTAAAAAATTTAATTATATATATATTTTTTATTTTGTAGATAAAAAATAAAAAAAAATCGGTTAATTCGGTTATTAACCGAACCAAAATATTTCGGTTAATTCGGTTAATCGGTTTCGGTTCGGTTTATAAAATTAGCTTAGTTCGGTTTTCAGTTATTTTGGTTTTTACCAAAAAACCGAATCGAAAAACCGATGCTCACCACTGTCACCAAAGAGAAAATGGATACTGAGAAACGGAGCAATTAAAGAAAGAGAGTGAAAGAGAAAGACCGAGAAAGCTCCGTACGATTGTATTTTGGGGTGGCATTTTGGTCAAGACGCATATGCCTACCCAGGAAGTTTTCATCGTCCCACTAGTTTTGGAGGGATCTGAGGTTCCCATATTTAAAGGAACATGGCAGGAGGCAGGAACTGAAATTTGAGCACCAAACGTGTTTTGGCCGAGAGAAGTGTCGAATCTCCTCTCCTCTCACCTTCAATTCCGCATAACAAACAGGTCCTAAGAGACATCTACTAAAATCATATAAACCACACACATATTTATTTGGAAAAAACCATATATATTTAACGTTATCAATTTTTTATAATATATTATCATATTACTTGTACAATTATTTTTTTATTACAGACCATTTAAACCCACATAAACATACCAACGCCGAATTTAAACTGGAGATCTCATTTAAGGATAACACTGCCACTATACAGTTCATCAATTAGATTTCATAACACTTATGCCTCGTTTGGTATGATGGAAGAGTTTTTAATGGAAGTGGAAGTGGAAATTGAACTGGAGGTGGAAATGGGATTAAAAGTGCATTTGGTACAATCATGGAAGTGAGATACAATTTTTAATTAAAATATATATTTAAAATACGTAAATACCAAATTGCCCTCCAAAAAAACACTGCCACACTCAGCTCAAACCTTCATCTAACCATAATCGATGAAATCACAGACCATAATAGGGTAATGAAATCGTAAAAAGATCAATCCGAAACTTAATCCCAATGCTAGACAGAAATCGAAATGGCAAACCCAGATCTAGAGGGAAATCAAAATCGCAATCCCAGATGTTTTATGAACAAAATTCGTTCACACCTAGCTGACTTATGTTCGCCGCTGGAGGGAGATGACGGCGAAGTTGCGTTCACTGCTAGAGGGAGACGAGGAGGGAGACGCATTTGCTGTTGGAAGGTGGAGTTGTGATGCTGCCATCACCGATGGAAATGGAGCATCGCCTTTGTCGTTGGATAAGGACCATTGCCGCCGTCGTTAGAGGACGGTTGTTGCTGTCGTCACCGTAGAGGGCCGTCACCAGTGAAGGACGGTCTTCGTCATTGTTGGTGAAGGACTGCCGCCGTCACTGGTGGTGAACATCGTCGCTACTGGCGGTCGAAGGAAGAAGGAGGAAGGAAAGGGATTAATCGCAATCCGGGTTTGCCGTCAAAGATCTACAAGTTTCAGCTGTCACCATTGCCTCTGCACGTCAACCAGAGGTTCGCCATCACTGTTGTCGGTGGAGGAACGTGACCGTCGGTGATGGTGGAGGTCCGCCACTGCTACCACTATGGTGGACCATCGTTGTCAGTGAAGGGGAGGAGGAAGATTGGAAGGGTAAGAGAGGAAATAAACCATGGAAGTAAGGCTGGAAGTCGGTTCCAC
Source organism: Inga laurina (assembly GCA_963855925.1). NCBI lineage: Eukaryota > Viridiplantae > Streptophyta > Magnoliopsida > Fabales > Fabaceae > Inga > Inga laurina. Next base: position 27,659,066 of record OY979713.1, read on the forward strand.
TGGGGGAGGCTGGGAACTCACTTCCATCGATTTTGATGGAAGTGACTTCCACAAGGATATGGCTTCTAGGATACCAAACAGACTAAAATATGGATTCTACTTCCACCTCCACTTCTCAACCCCCAATTCCCTGGTACCAAACGGGTCCTTAAAACTTATATGGGTTATTGTCGATATATATTCCATGTTAATATAAATATAAAAAGTTATATAATTCATATGTTATAAGTAGCATTCCGTAAAAAAAAAAAAAAAAAGATACGTTATAAACAGCATAATTCGTTCTTACATGCGAAATATGATTTGGTGGGCGCCAAACCCTCCAATTTTTTTTAGACAGGTCAACCCCAGCAAAATAGAGAGGTTGTATTAAGTTATTTGTAAAATTTATGTCTAATTTTTGTGGAGTACTATTTATTAATTATTTTTTCTTATCTTGAATATAAAAAATACATTCATTTTCTTAAATATAGTAGAACCAAACAATAAAGGATTCTTTCTTTTTCGATGGAGACAACAAGGATTCTTTCAGCTAGATTCATGTACCTATTTATGGTGGGATGATAACAAATTAATAAACAGTTCAAAGAGGTGGTAAGTTTGATGGATGAAACATTGATACAAATCAAAGCTTCAAATCTCAAAATATATTAAAAACAAAAAGAGTTTAAATTATTTTCCTCTAAAATATTTGTACCGTTAACTTTATACTTAATCTCTGTTGAAATTTTTTGTTGTGTTCAAATATATGGCTCTAGATTAGATTTTGATTTGATTCATTTCACTTTTTTTTTGCCCGATATTCATTTCACATTAGATTATACACTAACTAGATTAATTTTACATTAATTCATTTAATGATGTTGGTTTTTTTTTTTTTTGAGAAAATTTCTAGTAAATACCAAATAGGGAAGTTAATTGCTAATTGCCACCTAAAAACATTGGATACTAAACTGTCATTAATATTGAACATAGAAAGACAAAAATGCCTTTAGTTTGGAAAGCTTAGACAAAACGAATATAGGTAGAAGAAAATGATTAATTGATTATCACAGTGGCTTGTTCAACTCTCATGTTTGTCGGTGTATGGTGGTGTTCATCGTCCATTGTGACCGCGATCACCGTGGAGCCCGTCAGAGGTTCGATGGAGTAGTAAAAGCTAGGGAGGTGAGTTGTCTGAAGCCTTTCTTCATATTTCAGTTTTTTATGGAGGTGATAATTTGCATATTGGTTGTGAACCTCATTTTTGTTCATTACTATGTGTGAGTAAGGAAATAGTAAATATAATTGTGGCTTCATTATATATTATGAGCTTGGCCATTATTGTGAAGTTTTTTGTTTTTAATGAGTGGGGATTTGTATATTGTGTATTGCGTATTGCTGCCTAATTGTTGCTGGAAGTAATAATGTTGCAATGGAAATTCATGTGATAGCCTTTCATTTTCTTTTCTTTGTGCATTGGATCTTGCACATGTGCAATGTATCTTGTATGATGTGCAAAGGACCTTCTGTGTGTGCCCAAGGATCATCCATAAGGATCTTCCATGATGTGTCAAAGATCTTCCATTGTGTGTAATTGATCTGCCACCTTTGTGTAGAAGGATCAAGAGCTATATGATGTGTAAAAGATCTTCCATGATGTGCAAAGAATCTTCCGTTGTGTGCAACAGATGATCGACCTATGCAATGTAGCTTCTATGATGTGCAAAGATTGTTCCTTTTATGCAATATGTGTCCCCCATGTAACCATTTTCATATGTGCAAAGGATTTTCCACATGTGCCAATGCTCCTCCATGTTGTTCAAAGGATCTATCATTATGTGCAAACTATCTTCCACATGTATACCAATGCAGGTACAGGAACCCAAATCCATATTGACCTCGCATTCTTCAAGTATACCAATGCCTTTTCATCATTGGTGAGTTAATTAGATTTTGAATGACTTAATATTTATATCGTTTTCTAGCCTGTCATTTATTTTTGAATTAGGGGCTCAATGTAATGGTTTATGCCCTTTGTTAATGCTCAACCAATTTGTTTATTTTTTGGTGTAATTGGGTATCATTTGCTTTATTTTGTGGTGTAATTGTAAATGTCAAACTTGTGTATATATAGCAGCACCATATGTCGTGCTCACTCTTTGTAAAAGAACTAGTATATATGACACAATGTAAACGTCTTTATATTACCATCATATGTTGTCATCATATTTTGCATTATAATGATCACTTACATTGGGTGTGAAATATTGGGTGAATAAGAATGTTTGTAAAGATATAATGCAAAGGGCAAATTGTTTGCATGTCAGGGAAGATCAGTTGTACGCATGGAAGAATTATTGCACACATGGTAATATCCTTTGCACATGGGGAAGATGTTTTCAACAAAAAAAATGTTTAGCCAATTAAAATGCAATTAACACGGACAATAAGGTTGTGGTTGACATGAAAACAATTGTAAGTGGCAAAGGATTCACCAGGGAATGATTATTGCAACACATGTGTAAATCATTTGCACATGTGGAAGATCATTTGAACATCATGGAAGCTCCTTTGTACACCATTGAAGATTGTTTGCACACATAGAAAGAGCCTTGACACACATGGGAATGGTCATATGGGGGACACATATTATACTCATGATATACATGTGGAAGATAGTTTGCACATAAGGGTAGATCCTTTGTGTATCATGGAAGAGCGTTGGCACATGTGGAAGATCTTTTGCACACATGAGAATGGTCATATGGGGGACCGTGTTACACATAAGGAACAACCTTTGCACATCATAGAAGCTGCATCGCATAGGTCAATGATCCATTACACACAACAGAAGATCCTTTGCACATCATATAGCTCTTGATCCTTTTGCACACTGGTGGCAAATCAATTACACATAATAGAAGATCCCTGGCACATCATGGAAGACCCTTTATGCATATCGTGGATGATCCTTGGGCACACACGGAAGGTCATTTGCACGTCATGCAAGATACATTGCATATGTGCAAGATCCAATGCGCAGAGAAAAGAAAACGAAAGGCTATCACATGCGAATATCCATTACAGCATTGTCCCTTCTAGCAACAATCAAGCAGTAATACACAATACACAATATATAAATCCCCACTCACTAAAAACAAAAAAAAAAACTTCACAATAATGGCCAAACTCAGAATATCTAATGAAGCCAAAATTATATTTACCATTTCCTTACTCACACACACATCAATGAACAAAACTGAGGTCCACAACCAATATACAAATCATTACCTCCACCAAAAATTGAAATACAAAGAAGGGCTTCAGACAACTCACCTCCCTAGTTTTACTACTCCATCGAACCTCTGGCGGAATCTACGGTAATCGACAGTTGTAACGGATAAAGCACACCACCGCACATCGCCGAACATGGAGATGAACAAGCCACTATGATAAGCAATTAATCCTTTTCTTCTGCCTATTTTCATTGTCTAAGCTTTCCAAATTAAGGGCATTTTTGTCTTCATATATTCAATATTAATGCTAGTTCAATACCTTATGTTTCTAGGTGGCAATTAGCAATTCACTTCCCTATTTGGTATTTACTAGCAATTTTCCCTTTTTTTTGCCGACATTTAATGATGTTGGTAAAAAGAATAATAGAAAGCATTTACAAGTCAACAATATATAATACCAAAAATTAGTCTAAAACATAATAGGTACTATATCTTATCAAATTGTTCAACTCTTAAAAAATATGAAAAGACAAATTTGTCTCGACTAGTAACTACACCATTACCCATATATAGTAATAGTCAACCTAATTAATCAAAATATAACTAAATTAGCGAGGATCTAACCGGTGATTAACTATCAAGTGAAGGAAATAATACATGTCCTAAACACCAAATAAATACGGAAACAAGAAATCCAAATTAGTAAGTAGACCAAGGGGCTAAAAATCAATGGCTTAAAGTTGAGTAGTCTAATTATGGTTTGTAATGTAGGAATATATATACCTGAGAGAGGAGCATATGCATTAATGGCTCATAATGATAATTACCCTAATCGTAATCCCCAATTATACTCATATTACAATCACATGATTACTACTATTTACAATAATACTCCTATATATTTCCTAACACCCCCTCAAGTTAGAGCGCAGATGTTTATCAAGCCCAACTTATTATAAAGACAGTCAATATAAGTCCTATTCAAGGCTTTAGTCAACAGGTCACCCAATTGGTCACTAGACCTCACATGCCCTGTAGAAACGAAGTTTACCTTGATCTTATCAAGTACAAAGTGACAGTCAATCTCAATGTGTTTCGTAAGTTCATGAAACACAAAATTAGAGGCTATGCATAGAGCAGCTTTATTATCACACCATACTTCGTGGGCAATGACATGGCAAAACCAACCTCTTTCATTAACTTGTGAATCCACACAATTTCCTGCTCCGACTGAGACATGGCTCTATACTTAACTTCCACATAGACAGATAAACTACATCTTATTTCTTGCTTCTCTAAGACACCAAATTTCCACCCACAAACACACAATATCCTATGGACCCTGCATGATCTACATCATAAAAACATTCAATCTCAGAGTGGCTCTGATTCCTATAAAGTATACCATGACTAGGTGAACCCTTCAAGTAATGTAAGACATGCTCCAAGGCTTTCTACTGAGCAATGGTCAATGCTGTCATGAATTGGCTAAGCACATTAATTGTAAAAATCACATCAAGAAGAGTCACCATGAAATAGTTCAATTTTCCAATCAATCTATGGTATTTTTCAAAATACGCAAATAGTTTGATCTTTTCCAAATCAACCTTTGTTCTCACATCCTTTGGTAGCTCATCAAATGGTACTCTGTCAGCAATGTCCAAAAAAGGATTACAATACCAGGAAAGCTACTCGGTGCTGCTCCAAGTTTCCCAGTTTCCTTTAGCAGATCAAGAACATATTTTTTCTATGTTAAGAGGATGCCTTTCTTAGTTCTCATAACCTCGTTCTAATAAAGTACTTTAACGGACCCAAATCCTTTTTTTAGAATAAGAATTAAGAAAGGCCTTGAGTGATGAGATTCTCGATGTATTGCTACATGTGATCACAATGTCATCAATATATACCATTAAGATAATCATGCTTGCATCCATCCGCTGATAGAACACAGAGTGATCGCACTTGCTTTGATTCATATCAAATTTCTTAACCACAGAGCTAAATTTGTCCAACCAAGCATGAGGGCTCTACTTTAAACCATATAAAGACTTATGAAGATGGCATACGTTCCCACGCTCCCCTTGAGTAACAAAACCATGTGGTTGCTCCATGTAAACTTCCTCAAGAACATCATCATTCAAGAAAGTATTTTTAACATCTAACTAATGATATATCAATCATAAGTGGCCGCCATAAAAATGAAGAAGCGAACAGAAGATAGTTCTACCACAAGGGAGAAGGTTTCAGAAATAGTAACTACTATATGTCTAAGAATATCCCTTGGCAACCATTCGAGCTTTCAGAAGTTCCAAGGTGCCATCAGCTTTCATCTTAACTGCAAGCAGCCACTTATACCCAATAACCTTCTTTCCAGAAGGTAAATCAATGAGAGTCCAAGTACCTGCCTTATCAAGGGCCATCATTTCTTCCTTCATCGCAGCACACCAACCTTAACAGGATAAGGCTTAGTGGAGAGTAATGAGAACAATGATAGAGTCTAAAGATACTATAAAGGAATAAGATGGAGTAGACAGGTGGTTATAGGAAACAAAAGAAGAGATCAGATAGGTACAAGTATGTTTACCTTTTCAAAGGACAATGGGCAAGTCATCAAAAGGATTAGGTGCAGGGACACTTTCAGAATCAAGAACAGGTGTAGGCACTATTTTGGGCTCAGGGGTAGATTCGGTAGTAGGAGTAGTGAGGACTTGTTTCGAATTAGAAGCCAAAGCGAGCACTGATGGGCCATGAACATGATCAACTACATTACTTTCCATGAGACATTTCTGATAAACATGATGAGAGGTGGTTTAACAGGTGCCAGACCAAATGCTTGCACTGGTGGGAAGCAAGGGTTTGAAACCCAAATAGGCCAGTTCAGCCTAAAAATTGGCAAACCGGTTGGTAAACCAATCCGATCTGGGCATCAACCCGGTTCACTATTTTTTTTTTCAAAAATCAATCTTTTTTTATTTTCTTTATAATTGCATATTAATAACCCTGAAATCTTCAATTTCTCATAGGTTTTGTCCTGGATTAGCTCCGGTCTGATCCACTGACCCTTAACCCAATACCCCGACTGGTTTAGTGGCCATTCCGGGTTTCAAAACCTTAGTGGTAAGTGAACCTGATACACTAAGAGATCATCAAGACATATGTCTTATTAGAGGATTGAGGCCAAAAAAAGGAAGGAAAGAGTAGAGTTGACCCATGAAAGATGACATCTATAAACACAAGATAATGAGAAAGAGTGGGAGAGAAACATTGATAAACCCTATAATACCCAAGATATGCTTTTGTAACAGTGGGATGAACATCTCAAATGAAACAGATATACCCAAAGATTTTTGGATCAATAGGAAAAAAGGGATTAGAAGGAAATAGAGTCGTGTACGGAGTGTTACTATTAAGGACAGGAGAGAGCATACGATTGATAAGGAAACATGCGGTAGATATAGCATCGGCCCAAAAAGGCTTGGGAACATTCATTTGAAACATTAGAGCCCAAGTAACTTCTAATAAGTGCCGGTTCTTACATTATGTGATAAGTACAATATTTACATATTTATTTTCCCTTATAAGATGATTTTATGGACGATATTTGAGCTTAATAAAATAAATTTAGATAAATAAATAATGTTTTAGAATAAATAGTATTTAAAAAAAAGAGAGAGAAATACAAAAGTTAATGTAGCAACATAATTACTGTAGTAGATGGTACTGTAGCAACGTAATCACTGTAGAGCCGCCAGATACTGTAGCTATTGACAACCGTCACTGTAGCAGCTGCCGAATACTATAGCTGTTGATGACAGTCATTGTAGCAGCCGACAGATCACTGTAGCAGTACTGTAGCACATTGTTTCCCCCCTATAAATAGAGATCAAAGCCAAGCTCAAAAGAGAAGGGAGAGAAGTAGAATTTTTATTCTCTGAAAATTAGAAGTCCTTCTCTGATAAGAAGAGATCTGTCCTTTAACAGTTCTGAATAAATTCTGTTATTTCTATATTTAATTTCATGCATTGTATTACATTTTGCATGCCTCCATCTTAGAAGGCTTAGGATTGTATTACATATTGCATGCCGTCTACATGGAAGGTTTTACCTCTTAAATGGACGGTTATAATTATTCATTTTTCATGCATCTTTTAGTTGTATATTTATGTTTTAGAATTTAATATTCAAGTTTATGCAGTATTTATGAGGATTTCATTCTAGCTTTATATAATGTCAATTTATTTTGGTTTTATTTTTAATTTTATCATGAGCTAAATTTTCATTTTCCTAAGGTGATGACGTAGCTTACTAATGATGGATTGAATCTTAACTTATTAAATCTAGTTTTAATTTCTCCTTCATGATTAAGTTTTAATTATTGTCCTTAATGCTTTCATTTGATTGACCACCTTTTGAATGATTTCAATATGCATGTTGAGACCGGAAGGAGATGCATGTGTGCAGATCCTATAATTAAAACCATTACTTGCATATAAAATAGGACTATATTCATGTGAGTTGTGTAATCTTACTGAGTTCCATAAATATTAATGCATAATTAATTGCTTAAATTCATATAGGAATATTTGGATTAACAATTAATTATAGAATTTTTTGACCTTGGAAGAGGCTAGTAATTAAATTAGGGAACCTCAACTATCAATCATGTGGAATAAATTGGGTTAGAATAGATAAGTGATTTAATCCGGAATTGGTTAAGTAAAATCTAATCCCTAGGGCTTTATCTCATATTTGCTTTCATATCATTTGCACTCATATTTAATTATTTTTCTTTTATTTTGTACTCTCAATCACTAGCTAATCAATCGACTAAATAGAATTAAAATTACTCATTTTGGTACTTAGTGATCAATCCTCGTGGGAACGACACTCTACTCACATCTATATTATTTGATTACGACAGTGTACACTTACACTATTTAATTGATCATCTGCACTCGTAACAAGTTTTTGGCGCTATTACCGGGGATTGTTGTCATTAATATCAATACCAAGTAATTTTAATACTAATTTAGTCTTCATATTACATTTGTTTTTTTTCTTCTTAGTGTCTTATGTTTCTTTTTAAGCTTTTGCTTAGTGTATGACCAAATCGAAGGAGATTGAACTATTTCTTTTTGATTCGGAGATCAAAAGAACTTGTCGAAGAAATCGAAGAGTTCGGAAGCAATCTACTTTAATCCTAAGCAATCCGATGGCAAATCCGAGGGGAGGAACAACAGATACCAAAACACTCCGTGACTATGCAACACCAACAATCATGGGGACAAATTCTTGAATCACGAGACCACCAATAGCAGCTAACAACTTTGAAATCAAGCCGGCAATTATCTAGATGATGCAAGTAAATCAGTTCAGTGGTTTACCAACAGAAGATCCTAATGCACAAATAGCCAACTTCCTGAAAATATGTGACACATTCAAGCATAATGGTATTACTGATGATACCATTAGACTTAAACTTTTCCCTTTCTCACTCAGGAAAAAGGCTAAGAGTTGGCTACAATCTCTACCAGTGGGAAGCATAACTACATGGGAGATCATGGCGCAGAAATTTTTGGAGAAATACTTTCCTTCAATAAAAACTGCTAAATTGAGGAATGAAATTGCTTCATTTACCCAGCATGAACAAGAAAGCCTCTATAAAGCATGAGAAAGATACAAGGAGTTGCTAAGGAGATGTCCTCATCATAGGTTACCAGATTTGTGGCAACTACAAACTTTCTATAGTGGGATGACGCACATCTCCAGAATTCTTGTAGATGCTGCAGCTGGAGGATCTTTAATAGGAAAAAATATAGATGATGCTTATAATCTACTTGAAGAGATGGCAGCCAATGCATATCAATGGCCTTCTGAACGTAGCAATTCAAAGAAAGTACTTGGAGTGCACGAGCTGGATGTCCTTACAACTTTGTCTTCTCAAGTTGCATCTATATCCAAGCAAGTATGATTATTGACAACCCAAGCAAATGTAATCAGCACTCCTACGGAAGCTTGTGATCAATGTGGAGAACCTCATGTGAGCACACAATGTCAAGAAGGACACTCATTCATCCCGGAGCAAGCTCATTTCATCGGAAATCAAAGGACTGACCCATTTTCAAACACCTATAATCCAGGTTGACGAAATCATCCAAAATTTAGTTGGAAGAATAATCAAAATGCATTCAAGCCATAAGGGAACGACCAGCAGCAAGCTTTTCAACAACCAAATCCGCCATAACAGAAAGTGAATTTGGAGGATGCACTGGCTCAACTAACCATAAATACATCTCAATTCATGGCTAGGACGAATGTAACAATATTTACCTCTTAAATGGACGGCTAGAATTCTTCATTTTTCATGCATCTTTTGGTTGTATATTTATGTTTGAGAATTTAATATTCAAGTTTATGCAATATTTATGAGGATTTCATTATAACTTTATATAATGTCAATTTATTTTGGTTTTGTTTTTAATTTTATCATGAGCTAAATTTTCATTTTCCTAGAGTGATGACATAGCTTACTAATGACGGGTTGAATCTTAACTTATTAAATCTAGTTTTAATTTCTCCTTCATGATTGAGTTTTAATTATTGCCCTTAATGCTTTCATTTGATTGACCACCTTTTAAATGATTTCAATATGCATGTTGAAACCGGAAGGAGATGCATGTGTGCATATCCTATAATTAAAACCATTACTTGCATATAAAATATGACTATATTCATGTGAGTTGTGTAGTCTTACTGAGTTTCATAAATCTTAATGCATAATTAATTGCTTAAATTCATATAGGAATATTTGGATTAACAATTAATTATATAATTGCTTGACCTTGGAAGATGCTAGTAATTAAATTAGGGAACCTCAATTATCAATCATGTGGAATAAATTGGGTTAGAATAGATAAGTGATTCAATCCAGAATTGGTTAAGTAAAATCTAATCCCTGGGGCTTTATCTCATATTTGCTTTCATATCATCTGCACTCATATTTAATTATTTTTCTTTTATTTTATACTCTCAATCATCAACTAATCAATCGACTAAATAGAATTAAAATTACTCATTTTGGTATTTAGTAATCAATCCTTGTGGGAACGATACTCTACTCGCTTCTATATTACTTGATTATGACAGTGTGCACTTGCACTATTTAATTGATCATCTACACCCATAATGAAACATTCTATGTTGTAGCATATAGTTTTGAAATTGGGTAGAGAAATATTATTTAGCATTGTCACTCTTTAAGGCTTTCATAGATACACCAAACTAAGTTCTAATTTTAGTACAAAAGTTGCAAAAAAATGAGAGAATAACTCAACAATTTTTCATTAAATAGAGCTAGGTGTCAGAGTGGTAAAACAGGCTGGCCCGCGGGTTGCAGGCCAGCCCTCGCGGGCCGCAGGTTGTGGCGGGGCGGGCTGAACCAGCTTGCCAACTTTGGGGGCTAGCCCGCCAGCCCTCCAATTTTTTTTTTTTTAATTTTTACTCTTTTTCTCTTTCACCCGCTCATATCACACTTCTTTTCTTTTATACATTTGTGTTATGAAATCAATTTCATTCTTACTTTCTTTTTTTCATCTATTTACATCACAAAACTATATAAATACATTTTTTTTAAATTTAATAATGGTATAATAAATAAATATAATATGAAAATAAGTGTCAAATAAAAAGTATGAGGAATTAATTAAACACATCATCAAAGGAAATGAGATCAGGGGCCAAGGATATTTGAGGAAAAAAATTAAAAAAAACATAAAAAATAAATTAAGCGGGCCCACGGGCAAAACGGGCTGAGCTCATTTAGCCCATTTTCAAACGACGAACCCATTTAAAAAAGGCAGGCTGGCCCGCTAGCTCAGCCCGAATTACCGGCTCTAGCCAAGTGGTACAAGAAAAATCATTAATAAAAGTAACAAAGTACTTAAAATCAAGGTTGGACTCGACATGACATGGACCTTAAACATCAAAATGAACTATATCAAAGGGAGACGTAACCAGTTTATTGACTCGAGGTGCTAAATAAACACTATGATGTTTAACAAACTGACATGACTCACATTATAAGGACGACAAATGATGGAATTGAGGATGCATCCTCTTTAAAGAAGACAAAGACATATGATCCAAACGACAATGAACGTCAAAAAGAGATGAACCACCAGATCGGGCAACCGCACGTAATACCCAATCATCAAGAAAGTAATGGTCGCCAGATTCATAGCCCTTACCGATAACCTACTTTGTCATGTGATCCTGACTTAAACAATGGTTAGGAAAGAGTATGATAAAACAATTTAATTGTCAAGTAAGCTTGATAGGAAACAAAAGATTAAATGCAAGGTCAAGTATATTAAGGACAGAGGATAAGGAAACGGACGTAGTAGGTTTAATAGTGTCATATCCAAGAACACAAGAATAAGAACTATTGGTAATTGTTATACTAGAGGGATTGGCATAAGACATGTACAAGGAGAACAAGTAATGGTTACTTGTCATATGATCGGTGGCTCCAGAATCAATGATGCACTTTGAGGAAGAAGTGGCAAGACAGGAATCATAGTTACCTATAACAAGAGCACTTGATGTGGACAGAGCAGATCTGGGATCAACATTATAGTTTGTCTAATTCAGCTTATGATCAATAATTTTGTTCACAACCTGAACAAGTTTAGTAATAACACTAATCTTAGAACTGCCATGAAGTGTATTAGAGTAAACAGAACCTATGAAACAAGGTCATTGAGAACAAAAAACAACAAATAACCACAAGATTGACCAAACAACAAACAGATGACCAAGAATGCTCACCATGTGCTAAGATAATGACAAAGTCTCCTCCAGGAAATGGGAGAATCCAAAGCACAACCACAAAACACAATACCTCTCAAAATCAATTTGAACAGAGGCGTTGAAATACACCAAAGATAGAGACTGAAGAGCCCAGCCACCAAATTCAAATTTCTAACTACTAAACCACCCAAACTTAACCGGAAAAGGGAAGTCGATGCCAAAAACTAAAACAACTGAAGAGGACCAACACCAGAAATTCCGTTTGTAAACACCCAAAAGAGCACCAGCACTAAAAATTCCAGATTCACAAAGATAAGAATTATCGGGAAAGGAAATAATTCACGAACAACCAAAACAGATGACAACAAAAACCTCTCAACCTGAATGTAATCACCACAAGGACTCGTCAGAAATGTGCAGTCGATGCCAAAGAAGGAAAAAATTGCCGGAAAACTCCCCGAAAAAGCGACGCAGGGCTAGCGCGCGGCTGAAGCACAGAAACATGGAGACGGCGCGTGTGACTCTCGCGCTCACAGTACAACGATGATGCTCCATGGATGGATCGATCAACGCCGTCCAAACCTCCCTGTGAGGCGAATGTTGCACAATGATGCCAGAAAGTGGAACCCTAGAGGACATCTTCAAAAACTGATAATGAAGAAGAAAAAGACAACGAACAAAATAACAAAAAAGAATTTAAAAGTGCAGCTCTGATAATGTAATCAGAGAATCAGAAAGTAGCATATTCATGATAAAGGTAGGGATACATATACACGAGTGACTAGGCTATATATTAATGGCTCATAATAATAATTACTCTAATTGTAATCCCTGATTATACTCCTATTACAATCCCTTGATTACTGCCACCTACATTAATACTAATATATATTTCCTAATATGGTTAAATTAGAGTCAACTTAATTATTATGAATATACTTCTCCGATCCTATTTATAAATCACTTCCAACATATTTCACATAATAAAAAAAACTTAAATCTTATTAACTCTTTTAAAATTTAACAACTTTTTAAATAGGATAAAAAATTATTTTCTCTCTAAATTATAAATAATATTAGAGGAGTAACTAAGATATGCAAAAGTATTAATATATAGTGCTGAAAAAGAGTAGTTTTTAAATTAAAATTCATTAACCCACAAAAAATAAAATAAAATAAATGCATAAATAAACAAGGCATCTAGGGGTGAAAATAGGCTAAGCTTTGCTTATATAGGCATGGGCCTGTAACAAAGATTTAAAGCCTGGACCTAAACTTGTAAGCTTTTTTTATTTTTAGACCTGAGCGTAAGTTTTCAAAAGGCTTGATAAGGCCTAAAGCTTGTCTAAAGGCATACTTAAAATATAGGGCTTTAAATAACCTTTAAAGCATATTTCTCCAAATTCATATATAACATTTCATGCTTATTTACAATCCTACATTATGTCTTAAAAACTTAACATCCATTCTCGTCGTAATATAAGGACTTAGTAAGGAAAGGAAAAGAATATCTAGTGCAACAGTTGTTCGAGCAAATAGGAATAAGAAAAATCAATTGTCTGTTGACTAATGAGATATATTTTTTTAAAATCGACCAAGCATAACAAGCAACTTGTAAAATTGAATTTTACCTCATTTACTTTTTTCCACATAAATTGAGACAAGCTCCTCTTGCTAATATTATAATATTTCAATTGACACTAAAATAAATTCATAGTAATTATTATGCTTTTGAGAATGACACAAATCAAGGAAGAGTGTGAGTTAGTGTTGTTATCCTGAGCGATTCAAGAGAAGAGAGGTGGAGGGCATTATTGATGTGAATGCAAGGATTAAGTGTGTGAGAATGGCTATATGATGTGAAATTAAGGATTAAGGCTAAGTTAGTAAATTTATAAAATAATTTAGATAATATTATATATACTTATATATTAGTATAAACTTTTTTTTAAAAAAAAAAGTTAAATAGGCTAAGCCTGTAGGCTTGTCGGCTAGGGTTTATGAAAATATGATTGCCATTTTTATCTAAATAGACCTAAATTTAAACCTGACTTATTTACTAAATAGATTAGAGTAAACTATTAGCCCTGTCATGGGGTTAGCCTATTTGCATCGGCATCCAAGCTAATACATGAACTATGATTAAGCATTTTTTTTGGGGGGGTTTAGTGGTGGTTTTAAGCAGGGTAGTTAAACCCGGACCGGACTGGCCGGTCCGGCCCGGGAACCGGCGAACCGGCCGGTAAACCAGTCCGGTTCCCGGTCTGGTCCGGGTTGGTATTTTTAAAAAAAAAATTAATTTTTTCTTTAGAATTTCATACTATAAGTTTCAAATTTTTAATTTCTCACCGGTTTAGCTTCGGTTTGGTCCCGATTTGATCCACTGACCCTTAACCCAATACCCCGACCGGTTCAATACCCACTCTAAATTTTAATACCTTGGTTTTAAGTCTACGACTAAACCAGCCACGGTGCAATGAACCATGTTCAACCATAGCATTAATGATTAAGCTAAAATGCATTTAATGCCAGTTAATGGCAAAAATTTTAGCTGTCTTTTTTTATAGTTTTTAAAATCTCAACCAAATACTTTTACGCACAAACCTAAACTATGTTTTTAGAACTATTTAACCGGATTGGATTCAAACATTGTCAATTGATGATTGCTCTTCTAAAAGCATCTACATTCACATGGACTCAAAGTTAAGACTTCGTGTCTAAACTATGCTTTTTATAATGACATGGAAGATAGTTAGCCTTGACTATAAACTTAGTCCAAAAATATTTGTGACTATATTTCTCATTTTTGTATTGTCATTTTTTTTTTGAACATTCAAATATGCAAGATTCATTATATGATTAGATTCATTAGCATGTATAGAAATTACTGGGCAATAATTATTTTTTCCTATCCTTTGTATAAGCCACATCTAAATAGTGTATAAGAATAAAAAAAAAAAGTTAAGTTATGGAAAAAACTTGTATCTATTTACTTATCTTGTCGTGTCAACTTTTTATTTTATTGATGATAAAAAGTTACATTAAAAATTTTTTCAAATTCCGTTGGACTATTATTAAGAATAAAAGTCACATATGACAAGATTTGATAGGAAATTAGACCTAATGGATATAAACATATTAAGTTATTAACTCTACTCAATACTAAAATAATTTTTTAAATTTGCCCTTATCTAAAAACAAGAATTGAAAACATGAAGAGGTAAATGCTATCATATGCATTCACAAAATTAATTGATCGAATTGGTATGTTTGGAGTAGGATTCTTAAGAAAGCAGGAGTAGGTTTGGTTCAATTTCATATAGGATTAAGGTGTAACTTTATCTTGGAAGTTTCGCTGATGAACAATATTGCCCTAAAAGTTTTCATCGGTGCAATGTTGTTCTGGAAGTGTTGAGATAGAGCAATATTGCCTCTTACCATGAACAAGTTAATGGTCAACATCAATTGTTTAACAGTTAATGTTAGTTTTTTAACAGCATAGGGTAACATTACTACGTTTTAAAACTTCCTGGGACAATATTGAATCTAAGAAACTTTTGGGGCAACATTGCTCCTTAGCTAAAACTTTCAGGACAAATATGCACATTAGCCCTATCATATATCAGGATTACCTCTAATCTTGATGCCATTTTACTTATTCATGTGTTTGGTTGGTATAACAAGTTAATTCAATGTAATTGTAATTACAATGGATTATAACAAATCATGTCATCCCCATTACATAGCTTTGGCTATGTAATCTGGATTCAAACTTACATTAATTAATGTATGACATTAATTATAATATCCCAAATTTTGGAATTGGAGACTGGAGAATAAGCTTGAATTAAGTGGACTGTTAAACTCTAGTTTAGCAGGTGTGCCAAATTTATTCCCTAATGTTTTTTATATCTTTGAGGTGTTAAAGGGAATAAAATTGTGAATTAAGGAGTAAGGGAAATTTGTATACAAAAATGGAATTCATTGAAGTTGTAAGTGCTTGTCGTTTCATTGCTTCAAATGAGGCAATGAGATTGTCTTGGGTTTTTGGATGATCAAATGATTATACAAAATTATGAACTTTTACAAAGTGAAAGTAAACATCCTAAGCTTTAATTTGATAGGTCATATGAATCATTTAAATCTATATACAAGGAGTTATGAATTTTTGAATTTAGCCCAAAAAAACTGTTGATTTTCTAGAACAACTTCCAAAAACTAAAAATCTGGGAATGATGTGCTTCTAATTGGCAAAATTTTATATTTTTCCTTGAAACTAGACTCAATAAAGGTTCTATAGACTTTGGAATCACTCCGATACGATGTCTACAAAATTAGTTATGATTTTTCAAAGTTTGGGTAGAAAAGCTGCCAGAATTGCCATTAAATCTGAAAATGAAGAAAAAATGTGACGGAAATTTTGAAATTATGAGATAAATGGGAAAATCCATTTGGAATAATTGAAGGACCCTCCTAGGAGGATTTTGCATGAACAAGAGAAGGAAAATATTAGTTGCATGATATTTGGGCTTGGAACCCATTTATATGTACATAAGAGTTATGTACACAATACACAAGTCTAAATTAATGAATTTTGTTTAATTAAATAATTATGGGATATTACCACACATTATAAAAAACTTTCCTTCTCCTTCCCAAACACATTCACGTCAGCCATGAGAGACCAAAGAGAGAGGAAGAGCAAAATTCTAGAGAGAGAAAAAAGGAAAGAAAAACTTGCAAAGGTAAGTACTTTTTCCAGTAAATTGGTTCATAATGCATATAAATCTATTCCTAAGCTACTCTCCTATGTATTTAAGGTTTGTGAAGCTCAAAATTTCTTGTTAGAGTAGCTAGGGTTTCGGCCAAATTGAGAAAAGCTAGAGGGAAGCGAAAGGTAACTTCCAAATCTTTGTATATTGACTATTATGGCTATTATGGACAATTTAATCGGTGAAATTTTGCCGTATTGTCTTTATAAACTTTGGAAAAGTGACATTAGAAGTGTTATGCTGCCAAAATTTGGATTAAATGATTGATGTAACTTAATGTAATAGCTAATAAAGTGATTAGGAGTAGAAAATAACACATTTGCGGAGTTCAATGTTGTTAAAGCCGGATCAGACCGAACAGTTTGACCTACTGAAATGTTGGGGGAAGAACAAAGAAGACAAAAAGACAAAAAATCCCAATAGTTCCATAACTTTTTTGTTTTAATAACAATAACATTTTAAAGAAAAATGCTTCAAATACTCACTAGCAAGAAGAATGGTAAGGCTTGAGGATCGATATGGCTGGATTTGTCAAAAAATGAAACTAAAACTTGGAAGAGAGAGAAAGCAATAGCTGCTATTTTATTTGTAGAAGAAAATGGTTAAGTGGTGTGAGAGAGATCATTGTGGAGTGATAAGACAGAAGCTTTTGAAAAAAAACGTGGGTTAATCTGAAATAATGGTAAAAAAATTTTCTCTACTCATTACCCAATATACAAAAGTTAAACCTAGGGAAGATGAAGAGCTAGTTGCATATCACTTATTTCCACTGTACCGTGCTAAGCCTATAAGGCTATGACATAACACAGGAAAAAAAACTTGCCAAACTATTTTTTTGAAAAAAATGTCATCCCATATACCTCACTTGTCATATCTTTAATATTTCCTCATTGTTTTTTTTTCTTATTCGATTTTAGCTTTAATTTTACTATAATTAATTGATAATTTTCCATTTAAAAAAATTGAAAATTGATTTAAATCTATATTTTATATTATTTTTTAAAATATTATATATACACACACTATTATTTTTAATGTAATTATTAAATCACCGGTTCGACCAAATGGTCCAACCGTTTGAACCATGACTCGTTAACTTTTCTAGCTCGACGTCCAGTCCGGCTTTTAAAACATTGGTAGAGTTAGAATCGAAAAACCCTGAATTTTCCTGGAGGATAACCATATTTTGGCTAGAGCTTTATCTTGGGGTTAGAGTTAGAATTTCAATGATTTGATGGTTCCATTAAGTTCATGAAGTAAAATTAGGTGGGGTTATAGTTGGTCACTTTTTCAGAAAAGCCTGAAAAAACATAATTACAAAAAACACCCTTGAAACCCTGAAATAGGTGCTACCAAGGGCAACTTTGTAATTTAGCAGTGAATTTGGTAATTCCTAGTTCGAAAATAGATTCCTTGGGTAAAAATATATTAGAATAGCCCATATCAAAATTTCAGGAAAAGTACAGCCGGGCCAGGTACGGTAGGACTAAGCCAAGACACCGGGGCATTTTGGTAAATTTTCACCATTGGCTAATATAACCACAATAAACACTATGGAAGTGCCTACATGGTACATGAATGGGTTTTAACCTAATTCTTGTACATTTGACATTTTAAGACTAAGTTGAGAGCCTGTCAGCGGCACACATTATGGGGCACGTTATTCGAGGATCAAGGAAGGCCGATTAAGGTAGGGAACTTACCTCTCCTGCGTGTATTTGATATTTGTACTGGTGTATTGATGTATGTTATTGTTTTGCTTGATTATGTGAAACATATATGAATGATTGAAGCTCTATTTCTATGTATGTTATGGCCATAAGTATGTTGTTTGAAATATTGAGCATGTAGATATGTCATTGTGAGAGTATGTGTTTTTGTATTGCAAGCATGTCATGCATTAAGCACTTATCTTGCATGCATTAAGGTAACTGTTTTCTTACTTAGATTCTCCCGAATCTCACCCTCCTCTACCAACAATTTAGACAGGTGAATACGGAAGGTATGCAGAGATCAGAGAAGATAACTACACGAGAGGATTGCAGTGGTGGAACGAAGACGGGAGGATGTCTCCATTTGACTGGGACAGATTTAGACACCCAAGTAGCCCTGTGTGCCTACATTAATGGTAATTATCATGTACATACCCCTATGGGGAATTTCTTTAATCATGCACAGATTATCATTATAATTATGCTATTCATGTGTTGTCCACCAAACCATGCATTAATATTCTGCTTCAAGCCACAATAAGTAAAGGTGTGACATTAATACCCTTCATGAATCAATATTTGTGCATTTATACCCTTCTTGTTTTGGCCTTTATAGAGTTAAAAATATTATTTCATATTTATTTATATTTTTTAAAAACTAAAATATAGATTTCATTTCATGATTTATATTTGATTGGATTGCATGTAATCTCGATGCATCCCTACATCTTGTTATTTGATCAGTCCAATGTTCAATTAGTGTGATAGGCATTACATAATAGCATCATGATTCCCTCAAACACTATATAGGGATTACATTAGAAAAAACCATGCAATCTCTTTTCCCATGTGTTGCAAGGCTATTTGAAATATTGAAATCCTAAATAAGGTCTTTAAACTTAACAAATCGTTGATCAAGTTATTAACCTAGAATAAGATTTCAAAATACGAGAAAAATGGCTTTACTGCCTTCACTCTTCAATCTCAAATCTCTCCTCCCTGGGTCGCACGGCCTCCTTCATCGATGAAGTTCTCTACTTTGGTTATAGTTTCGCTGTCTTCCTGACTCTCTATCCTCTATTCTCCAAAAGCGTGCTCTTAGGAAAAAGAGTGAACAGTGAAGGGTGTCTCCTCTCTCTTATGGTCTCTCCATTGTCGAAGAAGAAGATGGATCCCCAGTGAATTAGTCGCCTCAAGTTCTTAAAGAAGAAGATGAAGACGATGAATCTAGTGGCTCTTCCTTCCAACCAGTCAATGAACATGATGAACATTCATGGTGGCTAAACGGCTCTCCCTCTCTGTCAAACCACTCTAGTTTAGGTCTCCATTCAAACACTGCGTCGTCTCTAGCGAGAGAAGGAAATAAATAAAATAAGAAAGTATATGAATTAAAGTAAAACAAATTAAATTAAACTAATTAATTCTGTAGAGCTGTAATTCATTGTTATAACTATTTTATTTTTATTTAAAACTAAAATATTCATGATGAAATCCCCGGAGGCAAAAAAAATAATGAAATCCCTAATAATTCATTAAATTGATGAGAGTTATCAATATTCACAATAAAAGTATTGCAAAAATCTTGCCCACTTTAATATTGCTTTTTTAATGGCTATGGGCATGGAGGTAATTTGACCCAATTTCTAAGTTCTAATTTAGTTCATGTGATTTGATTAATGATTTGTTAAGTTTAGTAAACCATATTAGAATTTGGGTATTTCAAATGGTTTTTAAAGGTATTTTCCCAATTTTACACTGTGCACAGAAATTTTTTTATATATTTCAATCTATATCTATATATTTACAAAATCTTAAATAAACTATATTTTTTTTAGTTCATTAAGGAGGCAATTTCTCTATATACTTTGATATAAAAAGTGGATTTAGTTCTCCAAACAGTAGCACGCCCCTGAAGCAAAACTTTTGGACAAACGACACTCCCTTGAAGCAATTATATGTTTTGTAACGCCCCAAATTTTGATTATGGGCTAATGTTGATTATTGAGAATGAAATTGTGAATTAGAGTGGATTATTATGTGTATTTGTGACAATATTATCTAATATGTCATAATTGATGGAAAATTGATAGAATGGAAATATTGGTCATAAGTTAGTGATCAAGGGAGAAATTAATTGCTAACCAAGAGAAAATGAGAAGTGTGATTAAATGGCTAATAGAAGGGATTAGATAAGCTAATTGGGTGCTTATTGTATAAGAGCCAATGGGAGTAAGACATGTGACAAGGTTTTGTATTTGTGTGAAGAGAGAAAAGTCAAAAGGTATATTTTATTCATTTCTTTCTCTCTCTTTCTGTCCCTTTTCACTGAGCTTGGCATGGGCTTGGGGGAGGAAATGATTTCTTCTTCATCTCTCACTCCATCTCTCATCTCTCTCTCTCTCTTCAGCCATTATTGCTCAAAGAGGAAAAAAGAAAAGCTTGAAAAGGTAGGGAAAAATGATCTCTAATGCTCAAATTTTATTCATTAAAGTTGTTCCTTGAGTAATGAGCTTCATTTTGATGGTTATAGCTTGTCTATTGGTGTTGGTTTGTGATTTCAAGAGATTGTAAAAGTTGAAGGATCAAGAAGTCCTTTTAGAAAAATTGAAGAGGTAAGTGAAACCAACCTATCTATCTTAGTTTTGTGCCAAATGGAGTAGTTTTGAATTTCTGGGATTTATTGGCCATTTTCGAAAAATGATGATAATTGGACATTTGACATGTTATTGGTATAGGAATGGTATATTTGGAATGTGTATGGATAGATAGGATTGATTGGGAATTGAATGGTTGAGTTTAGTGATTTTGGAATTTTAGTGTTTAATGTTGCTCAAGACCAAAGCATGATAGTAGAATAGGATTTTGGTGGTTTTGACATGTCTATTGGATTCCTTGAGTGTTTTTGTATGAGGATAGCTTTGGTTGAGGTTTTGGGTCCATTGGTAGCCTTTAGTAAAAAATTCTGGAAAACTGTCATTTTGTCTGCATTTTCTAGATTCTGATAAGGTCACTCGAGTGATCTATGGTTCACTCGAGTAAGGGATGAACATCACTTGAGTGTGGTTGGGTTCCACTCCAGTGATTCAGTGAAATTCTTTGTTTTCCCTTCAGTTTCGGTGTTTCACTTCTGCAAAAGAGCAAGAGTATGTCTTTACACTCGCAAGCATTTAGTATTACTCGAGTGCAAAGGCTAGTACTCGAGTGCTCCTCTTTCTTTGAAATTCCATTTGCTCTCGGGTTCTTACTTCCTGGACTTCACTCTCTAATGCTCGAGTGAAGCATTTGGCTATCACTCGAGTGAGGTCCAGTGTGCTTAAGTGTCACTATCTTTGAAAAAGTTCTTGTGCTCTCGGGTGCTCACTCGCTATCCTTCACTCTCTGGTACCCAGGTGCAGACCGTATCACCACTCGAGTGAGGCCGTTTTCACTCGAGTATCAATACCCCATCACTCGAGTGAGGCCATCTTCACTAGAGTGAAACAATGAAAAATATCAGTGTTTGTGCTTCCAGAAGGGGATCCCTAGGGTAATTCTCCTAACCCTTTAGGGCTTTTGTTAGAAGCACATATTAGTGTTAAAGAGACAGTAATGATAACCAATTTAAGTATTGTGAAGATATTAAGTATTAGACTAAGTGATAACGCACTGTCCTTAATCATGACTTTAGGATTTGATATTTACCCGGAGCAAAGAAGGCCTGTGCCTGCTCAAGAACGAAAAGACCAAGGTAGTAACACTTTATCCTATATCATGTATATTGCATTGCTTATTTGCATTAGTCATTGAATACAGTGAGGGGACATGGTGAAAGCTCAGCCTTAGATATAGATACAGTGAAGGGAACGTGGCGTAAGCCCGATTTCGAATACAAATACAGTTGATAAGATGTGGCGAAAGCCCGGCCTTGAATATAGATATAGTGAGGGGACGTGGCGAAAGCCTGACCTTGTATACAATGAAGGGGACGTGACATTGATTGCCGCATTATGATATATGTTTACTTGCTTTGTATATATGCATTATATTCGTAAACTATTGCTACTAGGATTCTCTAGAATCTCATTCTTTCCAAATATCACATCTAGACAGGGCAAGCGGATCGAGGAACAAGCAAGTGGATAAGGGTGATTAGGACTGCCGGCAATAGTCTTAGTTAGATATTTTGGTTTTATACTGAACTGGTTATCATTTTGGATAAATGTATATATATTGAATAGATCATAGCATTATAATTTTGTGTAATCCCCGGTATAGATACTAAGACGGGCAGTGATGCCCTAAACAATATTTTGGATTAATGTTATTATCTCGGGTGAACTTCAGGAATTTTCTGATACTCTGATATTATATATGTAACAGACCGAACAGGCTGATTGTTTTTATGAAAAAATAAATGGAGATCTATTTGTACAAGTGTTGTAAAAAGTTTGAAATTGTTCTGGATCTCTTATTCAATTATGAAACGCAAGTAAATGCTAATCCCGGCCTTAATCGTGACGGGGGTTACATGTTTACTCAAAGACCTCCTTTCTATGGCTTCTTCCTCATTTTTTAGTAGTTTTTTCACTCAATGTTTCTATCCTATTTAAGCATTTATTATACTACTCTGTAATTATTATCCTATTAATTTCATTAGTCTTTTTCTCAGAAAAAAATGTTTATCTACTATTCCTTTTATGATTACTTGCTTTGGAAATCTGTCACGCCCTTATCTTATTTTGACTTGCAACGGAATATTATTATGTGGTTCGGTGGGTAACACAAGAATACCATAAAAATACTGACAATATATACATAATTACATAATTTCCCCTTAAGGGTTCATTCTTGATAATTTTAAATAATGTAGCCGCACAGGGCTAATAGGGTGTCTAAACTCATTCCAGTGAAACGGAGACATCTACCCATCTTCGTTCCACCACTGCAACCTTCTCTCGTGCATTTCTCTTCTCTGATTTCTGCGTACCTTCTGTATTCACTTATCTAAATTGTTGGTAGGGGAGGGTGAGATTCGAAAGAATCTCAGTAGGAAACAAATACCATAATGCATGCATGATAGATACTATATGTATGATATGTTAGTTTTATCTAGATGCATCCCCATAATGATATTTCTGCATGCTCAATGTTTCATGTAACAAAACTATGGCCACGGCGAAAATAGAAACAGAGTTTCATCATTCATATATGTTTCACATAATCAAACAAAGCAATAACATGCATCAATACACCAGAACAAATATCAAATACATACAGGAGACATAAGTTCCCTACTTTAGCCCTGCTTGATCCTTAAGTACGCTCCTTGAAATTTATGCCTCGTAATGCCTATCATAACTCGGCTCTCCACTCAATCCTACAATTTCAAATGTACTATTTAGATACTTTCATAGTGTTTCTGGGGCTTATATAAGTATATATTGAAAAGTTACTAAAATGCCCCCAGGGTCCCAGCCCGACTGTACTTTTCCTGAAATTCTAGCTTGGGCTATCCTGACATATTTCCATCCAAGGAATCCATCTCTGGACTCAGAATTACCAAATTCACTGCCAAAAGATGAAATTGCCCTTGGCAGCCCTTATTTCAGTGTTTCAGGGGCGTTTTCATAATTATGTTTTTTGGCCTTTTCCGAAAAAGTGACCAACTGTAACCCCACCTAATTTTCCCTCCAGAAATCAATGAAACCATCAAATAATTGAAAATCTAACTCTAAGGATCATTTTTAGAGCTGGCCGAAATCCTCAATACTCCAGGGAAAATTGGGGTTTTTGAAATCCGACTCCGCAGACGTGTTCCTTTCTACTCCTAACCGCTTTATTAACTATTTCATTAAGTTAAAACTACCATTTAGATCCAATTTTGGCAGCATAACCCCTAGGCCATGTCATTTCCAAATTTTGGCAGCATAACCCCTAGATCCAATTTTCTCAAAATGGCTGAAACCCCTAGCCTTCGAACACCCAAATTTGTGCTTCCAACACCTTACAATACATGAAAGAGAAATTTATGAATAAGTTTATACGCGTTACATACGTATTCACCAGAGAAATCGACCTACCCCGCGAGATTTCTTCTCTCTCTCTCTCTAAAAGCTCTCAACTCTTTCTCTCTCTTGTTGCAGGACTTAGGCACAGTTTTGGGGCTGATAGAGGAGGTGGATGATGATTTAATATGATATAATATTATTTTCTAATTATTTACTAAATTTCCAACTGTTTTAGATGTTTACAAAATTTTGGCAGATTTCTGCCAAATTTTGATATATCATAACTAATTCTATAAAAATTGAATTGGAGTCATTCCAAAGGCTATATATCCCATATTGACTCTAGTTTCAAGAAAAAAATATAACCTTTAGCCAACTGGAAGCACACAATTCCCAGAATTTCAATCTTTGCATGTTGTCCCAGAAAATAATCAATTTCACTGGGTAAAATTCAAAAATCCATAAATTTTTGTATATAGCTCTAATTGAGTCACATGACAATCAAATTAAAGATTGAGATGTCTACTTTCATCCTATAAAATTTCATAATTTTTGGACATCATTTGATTAATGAAATTCACTGCACAACAACATTGTCTCACTGGAAGCAATGAAACGGCATGCACTTGCAACTTCAACAAATTCTATTTTTGTACACAAATTCCCCATACTCTTTAATTCACCATTTTATTTCCTTTAATACCTCACAGATATAAGAAATGTTAGGGAATAAGTTTGAGACACTTGTTCAACTGGGGCTTAGCAGTCTGCTTAATTTAGGCTTATTCCCAAGCCTCCAATCCTAAAATTCAGGATATTACATTTCTTTCCCGTTCAATAAATTTTGTCCTCAAAATTTGAACATCTACAACTTGGGGATTAATCCTATCTCACTATGTAACTCATCCCTCGATTATACATGCTTATAGAGAGTGCACCACATGTAACATCCCAAATTTTATATTCACCAAAAATATATTGTAATTATTTGAATAATTCAATAAAATGGTGAATATTTAAGGCCAAAGGAATTAAATATTGAAAATTGAAAGTTGAATAGTATTTTCAGTGAAATCGCCTACGAGGAAGTGAGATTGTCATGAGGTTTTGGAAGACCAAATGATTAGAAAAAATTATAAAATTTTACAAGATAACAGTGGACATCCTAAACTTTAATTTGATAGTTCATATGAATCAATTGAAGCTATGTACAAAAAGATGTAAATTTTTGAAGTTAGCCCAGAAAATCTGGAAAGTTTCTGGAGCAGCGGTAAAAGTTTGAAAATCTGGGAATAATATGACCCTAGCTAGTAAAATTCCATATTTTTCCTTAAAACTAGGCTCAATAAGGGTTTCATAGCCTTTGGAATCACTCCAAAAATATGTCTACAAAATTAGTTATGATTTTTTAAAGTTAGGGCAGAAAATCTGCCAGAATTGGCATTATTCCAAAAATTGAAAATAAAATGTATTAGAAATTGATTAATGTAATTAAAATGCTAAGTTTCATGAACATATAAGGAGGGGATTGAATTATAATGGATTTGTATGAGCACATGTCAAATTGCATTCAAATAATGCTATATGGACAAATAATGATGAAATAGTATGCTATATTGAGTGCTAGTTTGATTAGTTGGGAGAGAAATTGGTTTGGTTGAATCATGAGAAGGGGAGCACGTTTTTTTGAGGCTAACTAAGGTAAAATTTATTCAAACCCAATTGAAAACAAGTGATGAGAAGGCATGGCATAAAGATATGAGAGTATGGCATAAAGTAGAGAGTATAGTTGGAGGTATGGGAGGAGGAATGGTGTGCATGTTAGGTGTTGTGATCTCAACCATTGATGAGATCAATGGAGTAAAATGCATGGAGAAAATTTATGAAGCCTCATCCTCTTCCTCTTGCCTTCATTTTCATCACTCACAACAAGAGAAGAGAGGGAGAGAGTTTTGAAGAGTTCTTGAAGACTTAGAGAAAAGGAGGAGGAAGATTAAAGTAAGTAGGTGTTGATTTAGTGATTTGGTTACATATTTTTGTGTAACACTTCCTCTAAGATTCTTTTCTTCATGTATTCATGTGTTTAGCAAGATAAGGCTCCAAGGAAGAGAAGGATTTAAGGTGCTAAGCTTGGAAGTAAGAGGGTAATTTCAGAAAACTTGCTCTCTTGTGGTGGTGGTGTTGTTGTTAGTGACATTTCTTGACTTTTCAAATTTCTTGGTTGAGTTATGAAATTTGAAAAGCTATAACCCTAAGAGGTTATACTGCCCAAAATATTTTAAATCATGATTAAGAAGTGTTTAAATGAGTTAACCAAGGATTAGAAGTGGAAAAGTACAAGTTTTGGAAGCTAAAACACAAAACTTCATTTTTTCCATTTTTCTTGAAATATTTTGGCCAGCACTGTTTCAGGGAGGAGGAGTTGTATTTTCATAAAATAAATGGTTCCATTGGATTTAGTGGGGAAAAATAGGTGGGGTTACAGTTGGGCACTTTTTTGGTAGAGGCCGAAAAAGCATAATTACGAAAACGCCACTAAAATCCCTAAATAGGGGCTGTTAAGGGTATTTTCATAATTTGATAGTGAATTTGGTGATTTTCAAGCCCAAAAATGGATTCCTTGGGCGAATATAAGTCAAAATAGCCTTGGTTTAAATTTTGGGAAAATATGCCATCAGGTCGGGGTCCCGGGAGCATTTTAGTAAATTTTCACCATAGACTAATATAACCACAAGAAACATTATGGAAGAGTCTAAAATGATACTTGGATAGGTTATCATCTATTTCTTGTACATTTAATATTTTAGGACCAAGTCGGAGATCGGAATGACACATTTTTCGAGACACATCTAAACAAAGGATTATAAAGCTTTAAGGTAAGGACATTATCCTTCATACATTATGCCATAGTTATATGATTGTGTGGATGCCATTGTTTGTAAACGCACTTTATTAATTAACATGAATTGCCTAGAGAGAGGCTGTTAGTGCCAATGTACACTTATACTGGGAGTTGGCGGAAGTCCAACCGGTGTATATTGTGGGGCTAGGCCCTACTCATCTATACATGACGATGATGTGTTTATATTGTTCATTAATTTGTGCATACCTTAGCACATGACATATTTACTTTTTGCATCCTCTATGAACGATATTATGTCTCTACGGGGATTCTTCAGAATCTCATCCTATTTTTAAACCAATACCTCAGCGGGTACCAGTAGGACAAAGGGAAAAGACTTAGACACCAAAAAGTGAACGGCACATGTCTCAAGGCGAGGATAAGATCGTGGTCATAATTAGTCTATTTTGTGATATTTTGGTGAAATTTGTAAATATTAAAACATCTGCTGTATTTTCTGTTTACATCAGTAAACGATATCGGAATTGTAAATGAATATTTTTATCAGTATAATTGTACTTTTCTGTATACCCATTGAATTCTGTCTTTATTACTCTTTGAATATCGAAATGAAAATGGGTGTTGACACCACACATTACCTGCTATGTGTGGTTGAACTATCTATCAACTCTTACATATTCAGCACATTCTTTATTCATGGGTCACCCATCCTATTATTGTACTGATTGTCCATCAGGACGCTCAGTATATTATCCTAGGCCTCATTGCCTTGTTGGAAAACAGCCTCAATATACTTAGCCTTATAACGTATCTCATTCTATTATCACGTGCAAGCTCACAAGCCATGCAACACCATAGTCATATTCTCATTACTAATCTCATAGTATTCAGCATTCATCATCCGTTCTGTACGCATTATGTAGCATGCAATCAAGCATAGGACCCACTGGTCATTTCCCATAGCGCTTGGTTCCTTAGACCTCACAGCCTCTTCAGGACTTCACCTGGATTCACACAATCACCTTTCTTTTGTCGCACCTCAGTCCAGCCCTCAAAATTATCGGGGCACTCACACCCCAGTCCAGCCCATTGGGTAATCGAGCTTTTGACTCGTGACACTCCCAGCCCGGCCCACTCGGGGTAGTCGGGAGCCAAAGGATATCCGCCTTTTTTATGTAACGGCTCAATCCTCACCCCACCTAACGAGGTCTGTTAGGCTGGTGAGCCGGCCACAATTCACTTCATTAGGTTTCTCCCATGGGATAAAACCATGCCTCATGTGAGACATGGTACCATTAACACCAAAACGCTTGATCATACCAGTCTTATTGCCTCCACTATAACCTGGTACGGTTTGAATGTTTTGTCAACTTCAAAACATTACTTTAGACACACTGGTTTAATATCATCACGCTAGGCATCAACCACAGCACTAGACATACAGGTCTTACAGCCAAGGGACACCGCCCTATGCAACCTTGCATATCAGGTTTTACCACCTCAAGCCTCCGCTCGGTACAATTCTCACATACATCATATTCTGTTGGCCTAAGGACTTACTAGCCCACCAGGTCTTATGGCCTAAGCACATACAGTTATCATGCTTTCACTGCATCACTCTAATGTTTCACACTATCTAATATATTATAGGTGAGACTACACTGTCTGCCCACACTTATCTTACTTCATCAGTTGAATCCCACTGGACCTCCGTAGTAACCCCTACTTGTTCCGTAATTTCAATTCAGTTGAAAACATTCAAGGCCAACCATTATTGCAAACATCATCGTCCTGTATAGGTAAGTACGGCTCATACCCTACTAACAAAAAAATGTTGTCATCATGTATACATGAGTAGGGCTTCTGCCCCCTAACAATATAATCATCATCATTATGTATACATGAGTAGGGCTCTTGCCCCACTAACGATATAATCATCATCATCATCATGTATACATGAGTAGGCCCCTGCCATACTAACAATATAAACATTATCGTCATGTACATATGAGTAAGGCCCCAGACCCACTAATCATAATAAACAATATAAACACATCATCATGTACACATGAGTAGGGCCCCAGCCCCACTAATCATAATGGACAATAAAAACACATCGTCATATATATATATGAGTAGGGCTCCAGCCCCACTACTCGTACACAAGTTGGATTCTTATCCAATCCCTGAAGTGTAAGTGCACTTCCGGTACTAACTACCCTTTTTAAGCATACCATGTTAATTAATAAAAGCACAAACTATGGCAACCACACATTTATATAGACTAAGGCATGAAGTATAAAGGATAATGTCCTTATATACCTTTAACACCACAGTGTTACTAAGGATCATCACTTAGCATGGAGAAAACTCAGAATATTTACTATGCCTCAAATTTCCATAACCCCATCAAATGGACTTTTCTGGGCAATATTCACCACGACAGAGATGTCACTATTTAAAATTAATACTTACATCATCATTATCTCCATACGTCTAGGTACTCTTTAAATCATTCAACTCAAATGATCATTAGTCATAGAGAAACCTTAAGACAATTATTATTCATCAAGTCTCCATGACCTTGCCAACATAACTTCCCAGGGGGTCACCCATCTTAAGATTTCCCTGGGTTGAGCACGCTTAACCTTCGTGCACCTGTGTGAAAACGCATATACCAGTTTCAACTGGTTTTGACCACCAGTACCCCGAGACTGCCTTTATCTCAAGAGTCGTGCCAACTGTCGTTGATCAACTAAACATTGTTTGTGGGCTTCATATTAGTGCCGGTACAAGTACCGGAATACGTACCCTAATATGTTCCCTGATATGTACAAAGCTGTCTGTCTGACTCTGCTTTGCAATCTCATTCTTCTTCCGGCCCAAAACACTATATCCGGAAAGAAGTGCAGTGTTGTGTGGATCTCTATGTCATCTAGAATCCCCAAATTAACTTATCCCTGACCACCGGCCCTTGAAGTCAGTTTATCCATGTGTTCTGTATACTAGGCCACTGGGGTGTCGTACTCATGGACATCCCGTAGGTATATGCTTCAAACACCCTTCCATAATCCTCGATCCGATTGTAAACCACGCATCATGTATACTGCGCCAACTCTGGGATTGGTAACGAAACCCGGATCTGCCTCTGTCATGTCTGTTTGTGTCTTATCTGCTTGTCACTTTACTATCCGCAACTGTGGCTGGTCATTGTTCAGCCAACTGGTAACTCTGTTTTAGAATGAGGCTCTATACTTTTGCCTTACTCAGATCCGCTCCCTCGGTGTCTGTGTCATCCTTGTACTATCCTCTCTCCGGTATGGTAACATGTACTACCTTAAAGGTATTCCACTGTTTTCCCAAGGCGTGTATGTTCCTTTCAGGGCTTGAGAACTAACTGAAGCAATGCACTTTGTTGTTCCTATCACTATATAATCAAGTATATCAGTATACTATCTTGTTGCCAAAACCACTGCATTTAATATCAGCAGACAATTATATGGCCAGAATCCTTGCTCCTCCAGAACCGCTTTTGACTCTGATATCAAAATGTCACGCCCTTATCTTATTTTGACTTGCAACGGAATATTATTGTGTGGTTTGGTAGGCAACATAGGAATAACATAAAAATACTGACAATTCCCCTTAAGGGTTTGTACCTGATAATTTCAAAGAATGTAGCCACACAGGGCTACTAGGGTGTCTAAACCCATTCCAGTAAAATGGAGACATCTACCCGTCTTTGTTCCACCACTGCAACCCTCTCTCGTGCAGTTCTCTTCTTTGATTTTTGCTTACCTTCTGTATTCGCCTGTCTAAATTATTGGTAGGAGAGGGTGAGATTCAAAAAAATCTCAATAGGAAACAGATACCACAATGTATGCATGATAGATGCTATGTGTATGACATGTTAACTTTATCTAGATGCATGCCCCATAATGACATTTCTGCATGCTCAATGTTTCATGTAACAAGACTATGGCCAAAGTAAAAAAAGAAACAAAGTTTCATCATTCATATATGTTTCACATAATCAAGCAAAGCAATAACATACATCAATACACTAGTACAAATATCAAATACATACAGGAGAGGTAAGTTCCCTACCTTAGCCCTTCTTGATCCTTAAGTACACTCCTCAAACTTCGTGCCTTATATGAGTCTATATGGAAAAGTTACTAAAATGCCCCCGGGGACCCGGCCCCGCCGTACCCGATCTAATTGTACTTTTTTCAAAATTCTAGCATGGGTTATCCTAACATATTTCAGCCTAAGGAATCCATTTTTTGACTCAAAATTACCAAATTCACTGCCAAAAGATGAAATTGACCTTGGCAGCCCTTATTTTAGTATTTCAGGGGCGTTTTGTAATTATGTTTTTTCGGGCTTTTCCGAAAAAGTGACCAACTGTAACCCTACCTAATTTTCCCTCTAGAACTCAATGGAACCATCAAATAATTTAAAATCCAACTCTAAGGCTCATTTCTAGAGCTGACCAAAATCCTCGACACTCCAAAGAAAATTAGGGTTTTTGAAATCCGACTCTGCAGACGTGTTCCTTTTTACTCATAACCGCTTTATTAACTATTTCATTATGTTACAACTACTATTTAGACCCAATTTTGGCAGCATAACCCTTAGGCCATGTCATTTCCAAAAATTCAAACCAAAGACAATCCGGCGAAATTTCACCGATTAAATTGTCCACAACAACCAGAATAGTCAATATACGAAGGTTTAGAAGTTACCTCAAGCTTCCTCTAGCTTTTCTCAAAATGGCTGAAAACCCTAGCCTTAGAATAGCCAAATTTGTGCTCCCAACACCTTACAAGACATGAAAGAGAAGCTTAGTAACAAGGTTATACGCGTTAGGTATGAATTCACCGAATAAATCGACTTACCTCGCGAGATTTCTTCTCTCTCTCTCTAAAAGTTCTCAACTCTTTCTCTCTCTTGTTGCAGAACTTAGGCACGGTTTTGGGGCTGATGGAGAAGGTGGATGATGATTTAATATGATATAATATTATTTTCCAATTATTTACTGAATTTCCAACAATTTCGGATTTTTACAAAATTTTGGCATATTTCTGCCCAAACTTTGAAATATCATAACTAATTCTAGAAAAATTGAATTGGAGTCATTCTAAAGGCTATAGAACCCATATTGAGTCTAATTTCAAGAAAAAATATAACATTTAACCAACTGTAAGCACACAATTCCCAGAATTTCAATCTTTGCATGTTGTCCCAGAAAATAATCAATTTTGCTGGGTAAACTTCAAAAATCTATAACGTTTTGTATATAACTCTAATTGAATGACATGACCTATTAAATTAAAGCTTAAGATGTCTACTTTCACCTTGTAAAATTTCATAATTTTTACACATCATTTGATTAATGAAATGCATTGTACAACAACACTGCCTCACTGGAAGCAATGAAACGGCATGCACTTACAACTTCAACAAATTCCATTTTTGTACACAAATTTCTCATACTCTTTAATTCACCATTTTATTCCCTTTAATACCTCACAGATATAAGAAATATTAGGGAATAAATTTGAGACATTTGTTAAACCGGGACTTTGCAGTTCACTTAATTTAGGTTTATTCACAAACCTCCAATCCAAAAATTCAGGATATTACAAAATCCAAGCTTCCCACCCCATACAAGTTAACCCATACCATGAGATGTGCTTCTTTGTGCCAGCGATAAACAATTCTAAACAACAACTTGAACTTTTTATACTTTTTTTTATTGATGATAGATGATACTACCTCATGTCCTTAATATAAGATTTAATTGATTAATTTTAAATAATCAAAAAAGTTAAATACAATATTTTAAAATATTTATATTTATTATTTTCCTTAAAACTAAAAACCTAACTTATAAAGTAATTTGTATATACGCACTAGTATATATATATATATATATAATATCATGATATACATGAGTATTTCAAAGAAATCATGTAGAATTATTTAGCTTCCTTAATCTCCTAAAAGTAATCAATTGGGTTTTATACCAGAGGTAATATTCAATTAGTTAAAAGGAGACTCAACCTATAAGGAATAAGTATAGAATTAAAGGGCAAAAACCATTACTAATGAGAAAAAAAGGGGGCAAAACTGTCCAAGTTTACACCAATATGCACTGGGTATCATGAAGTTTTCGAGAGGACAATTTTATCAAAAGAAATTTAAAAATGGTGCAATATTGTCCTACTATTTAAGTGTTAATTTTGACCATTAAAATTAACTAATTTATTTTACATGTCACACCACTTCATCTGCCTTTGTCCGCCTCACCCATTCTTTCATCTCTCTCTTCCCATGAAGAAACCTAACTTTTCTCTCTCCCTATGAAGATATCCAGCCTTAATTTTTTTATTAAAAAATCATAAAACTCGATGTATTATTTGGAAAAAGTAAAAACTATTAAATTAAATGCATATGATCTGGACGGCAAAAAACAAAATGCATGTGGTCTGGGCTTCATACGACCAATATCAACAGCAAAACATCTCCAGAGGGCAAAATTGAATTGGTTCTTGGTAAGATTATGGCTCTCATCATATCACAAGGCACTAAGGCAGGCATTGTTTCAAATGCTATTATCAAGTATCAACATAATATATTAATAATAGGCAACTAATAATATGTTTGTAAACACTTTAAATTAAAACCGTTTGATTTATCTTACCGTCAGTATGCTCTCAAATTTTAATACATCTAAATTTTTTAATATAAAAAGAAATATTAATAACTTAAAAAAAAATTCATCAGTTATATATATATATATATATATATCTAAGTAATCAAATAATAATTTCAATGAAGTAATAGATATTAACAAGTTAACCGCAATTTGTTTGAAGATATTAACTATACATATATCTATATATATACAGAGAGAAAGTTAACAGTTAAAAAAAATTGCCCATATAGTCGGTTATTAAAAAAAATCAAATTAAATTTGGGTCAATTTATCTTGGGAAAATTGCCCATAAATACCTAATTGAAATTTTATTTTCCCAATGAGACCTTTTGCATATAGGGAAGATTGTTTGAACACAAGAGAAGATATTTTGCATACGGGGAAAATTGTTTGAATAAAAGGGAAGTTCTTTTACACATAGGAAAGATTGTTTAAACACAATTAATTATTAAATGGGACCTGAAGTACCAAGGTCCTCTAATAGAAATTAAATAGAAAATAAAATGATCACATTACCCTTATGTGATCTTCCCTTGTGTTAAAATAATATTCCCTATGTATAAAAGATCTTCCCTTATATTCAAACAAATTTCCCCATGTGCAAAAGATTTTCTCTTGTGTGCAATATATCTTCCCTATGTTCAAACATTCTTCCTTATATAATATTCCCTTGTGTTTAAACAAGCTTCCCTATATGCAAAAAATCTTCTTTTATGTTCAAACAATCTTCCCCGTATGCAAAAGATCTTCCCTTATGTTCAAATAATCTTCCCTATCTGCAAAAGGTCTCATTTAGTAAATAAATTTCTAATTAAGTACAATTTTCCCATTTATCTTAGATGTCATCATTTCATGATTTTCATCCGCAAAAATGGTCATAACGCCTTCGTATCTAGAATTCCTCGTTCTCCGACCGGGGGAAAAAAAATTATTGGTTGGACCCAATAATTTTAGTATATAGCCATATAAAAATTTATAGATAATTATCATTTAATAAATTTTATATAAATTATTTGAATCTTGAATGCTTGAAATTTTGTTTTGACTCAAAATTTGATTGCTTAGATGTTAACAAAAATATATTAATTCAACATTCATAAGAAAATATTATTTAAATATTTTGTAAAATAATTCTGTTATCACTTAACACCGCGTATGAAATTCATCTAAATTTTAAGAAAAATAATCAATGAACACGAAAACAATAAACATATTTAAAACTTATTATAATACTCTAAGATCTAAATTTAAACGGTATAAAATCAATTCTTAAAACCTTATCTCTCATTACATGAATAAAGATACAGCTAGATTATGATTTGTGAATTAGATTCTCAATTTCATTTTGTTAGAATATATCTGGTCCATCCTTGGTGGATCAGAGCCTAAACCCAATGCAAATGGGGTTATTATATAAATAAGGAATAATATGGGTCCAAATAGGGAATTTTATCCATATAATTTAAAATTCAAATCAGCAACCTCCCACACATGAAATATAGGGGTGATAGATTGTGGGAGTCAGTTGAATTTTTACAATGAGAAAACTTCCCTAACAACTGCTCTCCTAGGTTCTCTTCTCCTATGGTAAATCTGTCGTATTAACGTGATCGGAGTCCACGTATCGTATGGGTATTCAACGAGTCAACATATTCCAGGTACACCCAAAATCCTTCAGTGGTATCAGAGCATAAATGATTTCTTGAGGCTTGTGCTGATTTGTTGTATGATATAGTACTTCTGTTGTGTGTGTTTTGCTTATAACGCATGAAATTTTGTGTTTTTCTAACATGATTAAGTATGTGGATTGTTTCTCTCCGGGCATTAGAGAATTTTATGGTGATATACCTCTGTTGCTTAGTTTCTCCTTTATTCTACCACGTTCCATACCCTATATGTAGTCTAAGAGAATGTCTAAATCACATGTGAAAATTAGTAAACACAGTTTGAAGAGAAAACCATAGAACTTCCATTTATTAGAAACAAACGCAATAGTTATGGCTATTTGTGTTAGTTATGATCTTCCAAGTTGAGGTATTTGCGTCATCATGTAGAGGCATGGATAAAAAGAGAGGAGATTCGGTGCCGAATGTAATTCGCGATGGTAGCAACGTTTAAGAACTTTGATATTAAGTTTTCCTAAAACTAGCGTTTTGGCCCACAAAACTGGTATATTCTTGTATAGCATAGAAAAATGATGAGGAAGACATAAGAAAGAGGAAAAATACTACTGGAAAAAGCTTGAAAACTGCAACAAAGTTAGTCAAGCAACGGTTATGCAGTGGTTAGAAAATGAAGATTGGGTTCTGTGAAAACCAACGTTTCATGCTTCAAAATTAGTCTCACTGTGTAGAGCGTCAAAAAATGAAAAAAACAACACCAAGAATGCTCAAAACAGACATTGGACGGTGAAGATATGGAGGAGAGAAGAAACCAGGTCCGCAGACCCAACCCGTAGATCCAATGAGTCCGTCGTGACCCGGCTAGAGGTTGAAGACAACCTCCAGCACCTATACGGCATCATTTTGACGCTTTCAAAAAAAAGGGCAGTGGTGGATTCAGACTGCGTCGGTCAGGTTATATGGGTTGACCCAATCCACAAACAACTTAATTAAAAAAAATAGCAAATTTTTTTTTTATTAAAAAACTAGAAAAAGTGCCATGTGGTGTGTGGGGGCTGGTGAAAGCTTCCATAGCCACATGGCAGACTCCATTTGAGATCCCTCAGCCCTTGGACTCTGGATTACAGCATGTGTGACATTTTGAAAGCTCTATGGCGGAGCGTGCACTGTACTTGCCTATGAAGAGAGTGGGATTCGTCGGATTTTTCCATTTATCCAGAATTTCCTCTTCCTCCTCCTTCCACTACAAAAAAACATCAATTTAGCGACGGAATTTCCGTCACTAATTAGTTTAGCAACGGAAATTAGCGATGGAATTTGTTTCGTCGGTAAAAAGACCGTTACAAATTAATTAGGGACCGAATTTTAAATGCCGTCGATAATTTGAGACAGATTAGAGACGGAGTTTTTCGTCACTAAATTAGAGACGGAATTCACTAATTAGCGACGGAAAATTCCGTTGCTAAATTCCGTCTCTAATTAGAGACTGAATTCACTAATTAGTGACAGAATTTAGCGACGGAATTTTCGTCTCTAATCCGTTGTAAAATATTTTTTATATAATTTAAATTGCTACATGTCCTCACAACGAGCCTCTACATGTCCCTCGCCGACGGCCGCCACGTGTACCGACCGCCGGCCACGTGTCCCAGTTAGCCGCCTCCGCCCTAGCTCAATGGTAGCAGGGTCTCTCATAAGCACATCCTTATCCCTAAGGGCATGGCTTCGAGTCCTGCGGAGGTGAAAGGAATGCACAAGGGGGGTGCAAATATTCCTTGTGAGTATATCCTTCTCCTGTGGTCTAGTAGGACCCAAGGTGCTACCCGGTGCCATGAGGGGCCAGGATGTGAGCCAGCACCAGTACCAATAAGGGATGGGCTGGGGGTGTGCATGTGATCCTTGGTTTTGCTCAGTATGAGATAGAGACTCATGAGATCGGTTTGAACCCTCAGCTGTCTCTTCTTGTTGGGTCTCCTCTCGGGTCTTCTCTTGGGTCTCCTCATGAGTAGACTAGGCCCTTTCCTCATTTCTCTTGGCCCTTTCTTCCCTGAGCTTAGCAATCATGTCTCTTTGTTCTCTTATTAGATTCATCATCTCTCGCATTGGATCAGGAGGATTATCATTGAGCTCTTCCACCACCGGATCCGGTTGTTTGACTCTAGGGCGAGCCATTGTTCTCTTCAGTCTACAAATAGTTCACCCAGTCAGAAATCACAATAAAGTATACACATATTCCTTAAACTCTTACATACAAATCAATAACAGGAATATTAATGTGTATACAATCAACAATTATCAATCATCTAACACTCAGGCAACAAACTAGGGAAATTATCCTAGCAATTCCTACACATGCCAGGAAAACTGCTCTAATACCATAAATGTAACAACCGCCATCATCAAGGCTACAATTAGTGTTTAAACGCGTTGTATAATTGAATAAGATATTTGGAATAATTAAAAACTTTTTACAACACATGTATAAATAGATCTCCATTCATTGATTTATAAAACATTAGGCCTGTTTGGTTTGTTACATGTATAATATCAAAGTATAATTCAAATTTCCGACATTCACCCGGGATAATAACATTATTCCAAAAGTTTGTACAGAGCATCATTGACCGTCTCAATTCCCAAACTGGGGATTACACAAAAACTACAATCATATGGTCAATTCAATATGTACATTGTCTAAAATGATAACCAATCAAAAACCAAAAAGATAATAGCTAAGACTACAACCGGAAGTCCTAACCGCCCTTATCCACTTGCTTGCCTCTTGATCAACTTGCCCTGTCTAAAAATGTTATTTGAAAAGAGCGAGATTCAAAAGAATCCCAATAGCAATAGTTTACGTATATGATGCATAATAAACAAAGCAAGTAAGCATATATCACAATACAGCATTACAATATTCAAGGTTGGGCACACTGCCACGTCCCCTCAACTATATTTAAGGCCGGGCTCTCACCATGTCCCCTCAACTGTATACGAGGCCAGGCTCTCGCCACGTCCCCTTACTGTATTCAAGGCCAGGTTTACGCCACGTCCCCTCGCTGTATTCAATGATTAATACAAACAAGCAATGCATTACACATGATATAGGATAAATTGTTACTACCTTGGTCTTTCCGTTCTTGAGCAGGCGCGGGCCTTCTACGCTCCGGGCAAATATCAAATCCTAAAGTCATAATTAAGGACGATGCATCATCACTTATTCCAATTCTCAAATAACGTCACAGTACTTAAATTGGTTATCATTACTGTCTCTTAAATACCCATAAATGCCTCTAACAAAAGTCCTAAAGGGTTGGAAGAATTATCCCAACGATCCCCTTTTTGGAAGCACAAAACTGTCATCTTTCACTGTTTCACTCGAGTGAAGACGGCCTCACTAGAATGATGGTACGGTTTGCACTTGGGTGCTAGAGAGTGAAGGATAGTTAGTGCATACCCGAGAGCACAAGAAACTTTCAGAGATCGAGAATGCTCAAGCACAAAATGCAGTACTCGAGTGATACCAAATGCTCACTCAAGTACCAGGAAGTGAGGTGTGGAAAGTGAGAACCCGAGAGTAAATGGAAATTTCAGAGGGAAGGGGCACTAGAGTATGGAACTCGACACTCAAGTGAAGACTTAACACTCGCAAGTGTTAAGGCTCACTCTTGAAACTTGGCCGCGAATGACAACCCGAAAGGCAAGTTATGGGTGTCAAATATACCAGTACTCAAGTGAGAGGAAACTCACTCAAGTGAGAACCCACCACACTCGCAAGTGAGGCAACACTCTTACCCCCTTCACAGAATTACAACGCAAAAACTAAAGGGAAAATGAGGAATTTGACTAACTCACTCGAGTGATACCCCCCTCACTTGAGTGACACACATCATAAACTAGAAAAAGCAGAAACACTGACAGTATTCTCCAGAATTTTTCCAAGAGTTCCCAATGAACCCAAAACTTCAACCAAAGCTATCCCCACACAAAATCACTCAAGGAATCCAATCAAAATGATAAAACCACCAAAATCCTACTCCATTATCATGCTTTGATTTTGGGCAACATGAAACACTAAAATTCCAAAATCACTAAAATCAATCATTCAATCCTAATTCCTTTCTATCTATCCACATGCATTCCAAACCTATCAATTCCATACCAATAACATGCCAAATACTCAATGACCCTTATTTTCAAAAATGGGGCAATAACTTCCAGAATTTCAAAGCTAAAGCATTTGGCATAAAATTTAGATAGAAAGGTCTCTTTAACTCACCTTAACAACTTTCTCAAAGAAGCTTTTTGATTCTCCAACCTCCAAAATTCTTGAAAGCTCAAACCAACACCAAATGGCAAACTATAACCATGAAAATAAAGCTCTTAACTCAAGGAATAACTTTATAGAAGAGAGTTTGAACAATGGAGGTCATTTGCTTACCTTAATCACAAGTTTTTCTTTCTCTCACTTGGCAACTATGGCAGACAAAAAATGGAGGAAGGAATGAGAGAGAGAGAGAGAGAGAGAGAAGTGAGGAAGAAGAAGAAATCATGATCTCTCCAACTCCCATGCTTGCTCAGCGAAAATGAGGGGAGGAAGAGAGAGAAAGAATGTTAAAGAATTGCATTTGACTTTTCCTATTAATTTCTCTACTTGTGAGCTTGCTAAGTGTCACCTTTTCATTGGTCTTATAAAGTAAATACCCAATTAACTTATTTAATCCCTCCATTAGCCATTTAATCACCCTTCTCCTTTTTCTCTTAGTTAGTAATTAATTTCCCCATTAATCACCAACTTATGGCCAATAATTTCATTCTTTCAATTTTTCCCTTAATTATGGCATATTAATTAAAATTTCCACATAATTCAAAATAATTCCAACTTTAATTCATTAATTATTCTCAATTATTATCATTAGCCCTTAATCAAAATTTAGGGCGTTACAATTTACTAGCTCAATGGTAGTAGGGTCTCTCATAAGCGCATCCTTATCCCTAGGGCGTGGCTTCAAGTCCTACGGAGGCGAAAGGAATGCACAAGGGGGGTGCAAATATTCCTTGTGAGTCCATCCTTCTCCTATGGTCTAGTAGGACCCAGGGGCTACCCGATGCCATGAGGGGCTAGGATGTGAGCCAGTGCCAGTACCAGGAAGGGCTGGGCTGGAAATACATGATGAGCATGATGAGTCCTTTGACATGCTTAGGAAGTGAAGTATATATACTTCATTATGGTTTTACCTGTGTATGCAAAAGTATATAATGTCTAGTATGTTGTACACGTTGATGAGGTCGGCTTTCTCACACGAGTGACCACCTTTGACACTCAGGAGGAGTATGCATAGATGAGAGATATGTGTTTACCAGTACGGCAGCGAGAGAGATGATATGCTAAAGAAGAAACACAAACTAAATGTCACCTCGACTTAGCAATGCAATCAGTTGTGTTGTCCATGATTATAAATATGGATCAAATCTTGGAAACCCACGTCCATGGTACCTGTAGCCAGACAACAAATTTTTCAAATTGACGTCATGTGAGTAAAGCTAAAAAATTTTGGTTTAAATACTATGTGTGTCTAAACTTAAGTTTGTACGGTGTTAATGGTAAGATCAAAACGACATACGCTCTTAAAGTACAAGAGTAACTCTGTAACATGATATTCATACCGCATGCGTTAGAGAGCCGCAAATAGGAAGCAATTGAATAGATCCCTACTTCATTGTTATGTGAGTCCTAGAAAAGTTAACCCTTTTTATGATATCTTCTGACTTTGACAATATCATGGAGATATATTTTGAAGTTTTCTACTTTAGCATTTTTCCTATGATCATAATCAATACGATCTAAAGGTATTATGTTAGGAAAGCGATTAATTCTTATTGAAATGATATATGGGCGAAAGGAAGATTACTTGGAATGTACACACTTATGCTTGTGTCTGAGACCGATCCCTTAT
The DNA here is from genome assembly GCA_963855925.1 of Inga laurina. Classification (NCBI taxonomy): domain Eukaryota; kingdom Viridiplantae; phylum Streptophyta; class Magnoliopsida; order Fabales; family Fabaceae; genus Inga; species Inga laurina. The sequence goes on from OY979713.1 coordinate 27,700,729, forward strand.
GATGTTCTTGGGTAATTTCATAAGTGTGGACACTATGTATATAAGTAAGGCAATCTAAGTTTTATCTTAACTTAAGAGGGATTAGATTGGCTATGAGAAAAGTGTCTATGAGTTAAAATCTAGGACATTAGAGACATTATATTAATATGATCAAGCTACACTGTAGGGTTGCTTTGTGTTGGTCTTTGTGAAAGGGATTTCTAGTACAAGATACCCAAATAAAGACTCATGCCCAAGCAGTTACGGTAGAGCACCTAGTATGAAAGAAGGATGGAAGAGAAAGAGATTTAACCCATAACATCTGATCCACCAATGGATTCTAGTTACGCCTGAAATCCTTCACATTTCTAAGCAAATCATTCTTTATAAATGAGAGATCATTCCTAAAAACCTAATTCTCCTAGATCTAGACTAACCATTTCTCTCTTATTTTTACTTCTCTATTATCTCTCTTCTCTACGATCTCTCTTTTCATATCTTTGTTTTGTAAACTTGCCCTATTTTTGGCCCTCTTCTTTACAATAATCATCATCTTCATCATCCCCATAACCGCACAACCCCAACCACAAGCTTGTGAATCATACAAGTTTCTTAATACTAAAATTTTTTTAGCCTGTAACGACGAACTCAATTGATGTTGCTTTAAAAAGAATAATGCCAACTATAAGAGTTGGATCGCTTGCGCTATTAACCTTACATCTGCAGGCAGGCATGGTGGGCCCTCAAGTGTTTGTTGCTTTCCAAAAATCTGACGGAACTATGGCGGCTTACACCTCTCCAATAACCTCATACGGTACAACGTTGGAGGAAGGGAGTTTGAGCTTTGAGGTTCATGGAATTTCTGCGAGTTTTGAGGATGGCACGATGATCTTATATGCTAGCTTTCAACTTCCTAGGAATTCGAAGCTGGTGAATCATGTTTGGCAAGAAGGTCTTGTTTCTAATTATAACAGTCTTCGCTCTCATGCCTTCTCTAGAGCTAACACCAAATCTTTTGATCACATAGATTTCTCATTGGAAATGTTTCAAATCATGATGACAAACTACAAAACTCCAAGATTTTAATCAGAAAAGTAAGCCTATTCTCTTTCACTCTTTACTCTTAATGTGTGACATAGCATATGATAGTTAGATGATTATGTAAATCATTTATTAAAAAAGAACGCATATTCTCTCTATTCTCTTTCTCTTTTTAATGCCAGATTAATATTATTGTTAGGATACCAAGTCGGGTATTGTGATTATATTGTTTAGATTAGTAAGGGTGTATGCCCATGTAAGATAACTCCTCCTACCCATCATTAGTGGGGGCTGTACCATCATCATGAAGTAGTCGCAAAAGGTCCTCACTAGGATTAATAACTGGTGTATGACAGCAACACTACAGAAAAAACATTAAATTTTTTATGAAATTTGCCATAGAATTTGTTTTCGTCGCAAATTCTGTCAAAAAAGTTTCCGACGGAATTTTTTCTGTGACAACATTTTCTGTGGCAAATAATTTCACCACGAAATTTTGCCACGGAACTGTCGGAAAAATTAAAAAAGTATTATTCTTTAATTAAATTTAATGTTAAAAAAATATATTTTTAAAATCATTAATTTGATCTATTGTCGTTAGGGGTTTTCTTCTCTTATAATTTAATGCTGTTAAGTCAAATTTAAATTTTAATTGTTCATCTTGTTCATACACCATGTGAATGTAAAAAATTATTACATGTCTATGTATTTATAAATGTTTGTATAAATTTTTGCTAACACGCGCGCGCACACACATATATATAGAATAAAATACACTGCCTTTAGTCCTAAATATAATACCTAATTGACTTTTTTTAGAGATTAAGGAAACTAAATAAGTTATTTAATCATATCATATATTATGTATCATTAAATTATATATCAAGCTATAAGCTAGACAAATTTTTTTACAGAAAAAATAATAAATATAAATACTTTAAAGTAGTTTAATTTTCTTTCTTAATTTTCTAAAAAAAAATCAACTAGGTCTTATAGGATCAGAGGTAATAGGGCGCACTCTCAATTTTTGGTTGGGTTCCTTGATGGTGAACCGATCCTTTATTGAAAAATGGCATGGTAGGCATCTAATTTAAAATAAAATATATATTACTTATAAAGATAAACTAGGTATGGATTTTAAATGAAACAGGTATTGGCGCCCAGGAAGTTTATATCTATATGATGCCTTAATTAGATTAGATGTAGTTGGCTATAAGTGTGCGCACTTATGTACATATGCCTATTTTTATTTTGCTCACCCATCTTTAATGGAGTGTTGCTGCAGTTCTTCCTCCTTGAAGGAGTACTTGAAGATCTTGATGATTGAACTATAAAAAGGTTATCATGTCTTAAATTTTTTCTACAGGTAAAAATGTATCCTACGAGCCTGAGTTATATGTTCCCACTTTAGGGGCTAGAAAAAAAAAAAAAAGGACCAAGGGATAAATGGTACGGTTTGGATTTCGTTTTCCTAACCTTTTCTCCTAATTATGTGGCTTTAAGAATTTAAAAAAAAAATATTTCTCCTTTGAAAATTGTAAAACCCCAATTTTTATCTATTATATGTTTTGTAAAATGAACATTTAATTTTTGAATTATTATAACTCCTCAATTTATGGAAATTTCGCGATTTGTAAGAGAAATAATAGAGAAAACACAAATAATATTAATCAGGAGACATGGCTAATAGGATTAAACCACGTTACTTACCAATAAGATATTGATCATGTTACCAAATATAACATTTATTAATTTATATTAATTATTACAAATAATTATATTTATATAATTAATAAAAAATTAAATACGGTAAATAGTTCTTAAAGGTAGCTTGATCTACATCAATGATGCCATTCTTCAAAGTTCAAACATAAAAAAGATTAAATTGTAAGTATGACAAAAGATTTTTTCTCTTAGCATGCGTTAAAAATATTAATGTTAAAAATGGTTATGTTTGCTGCGGATGGAAATTAATCTACTCACGCATGTTTTCAAAATTTTAAAAAAACATTTAAAATGAAAATAAAATAAAGGATAGATCACCCTCTAAGTCACGAGAAAAAATTTTAATAAAGTGTTGAACACACAATTTACATAAATTTTTTATTTAAAAAGTCATGAAACTCAATGTATTACCTCCTCCTTTTTTTTCTTTTTTTTTGGCCATCGAAACTCAATGTATTACTGTTACTTAAAAAAAGTAAGCTAAATATATTAAATTAAATGCATATGCATATGGTATTGGCTTCATAAGAACAATATCAAGTCTAAAACATCTACTGAAGAGCAAGATTGAATTTGTACTTTGTAAGATTAAGGCTCTCAAATATCTAAAATGGATTAACGGGCAAAATTGTCTTGAAAGTTTTCACTAATGGGCATTGGGCATAAGAAAATTTTCGAGGGGACAATTTTATCCCATAAGTTCAAGAAACGAGGCAATGTTGCCCTGAACTAATGGATACATACGGTCAATCATTAGTTGACCTATTATGTTGAGGTTACATACTTATTTGACATTCACATCACTTTTTTTTGTTTCTGGTTAAAGGATTTTTTTATCTCGAAAGTTTCCATAGAAAAGTTCTGGGCATTAGGAAGTTTTTCAAGGGGCAATAACACCCCAAAAGTCACAAATTTTTTTTTTTTTGGTTGATTTTTCATATTTTGGACATTAGCATCAAACTCCAAATGATCAAATAAATTGAAAAATCAAAAAAAAATAAAATAATGAAGCCATAAATCAAAACACGTATATATAAGTAGAGAAACCTATAAACCATGAACCAGAAAACTCAAATTCAAAAGCAAAACAAAAATTCCTCAAGTCCAAAAAACAAAAACAGAATTTTAAGTTCAAGAAACCAAAAGCAATAATAGAAGAAAATAGAGAACATAGAAGAGGAGAAAGCCGATAACCAGAAAACTCTTTACAAATTTGTTTGGTGAAGCAAGTCGATATCTTCTATCCCGCCGATGACAAATATGGGCATATTTCACAAAATAAATTTGTGAAGGCTTTCTCTATTTGTCTTCCCCTCTTCTGTCGTCTTTGTTTTCCTCCGTTACATCTTCTATCTTCCAAAATCCAAAATTTTCATTTGCATTTTTTTGAGTTTGGGGATTTTTTTTGTTTTGCTTTTGCTTTTAAGTTTGTATATCTCTACTCATATATTTGATTTTTGGGCTGTTGATTTTTATTGATTTTCCCGTTTATTTGATTATTTGGTGCTACCTCAGATTTTGAAATAAATCAACAAAAATCTTTGACCGCCCCCTCAAAGAACTTCCTAATGCCCATAACTCTTCCATTTTGCCCTTTAACTAAGGTGACATGGATACCATGTGAGCATACCACATCAACTTAACTGATCAACTAACAGTTAATCGTTTTGATCAAGGTAATTAAATCCGGACCGGTCAGTGAACTGGTTGGGGTATGGGTCAAAGGTCAGTGAGTCAAACCGGAGCTAAATCGAGACCAAACCAGTGAGAAATGGAATATTTTAAATTTATAGTATGAAATTCTAAAGTAAATTTTTTTTAAAAAAAATTTAAAAAATAAAAAATAAAAAATCTGACCCAGATCGATTTAGAGGCCGGTTCGGCCGGCCGGTCCAGATTAGATAACCCTGATTTTGATCAATTAGGATAGGGCAACATTACCCCCATTTATTAAACTTCTAAGACAAAATTGACCAATCGAAAACTTCCTAATGCCTAATACCCATTGGTAGAAACTTCTAAAACATTTTTACCCTTTAACCCATAAGTATAGAGGGGTGGCCTGCACAAGGCATGAGTATAATTCATCCAATAATTAGAAGACCAAAAAGAGAATTAAGGATCAATCTCGCTAGAAATTGTACAACACACTCTTCTTTGGTATAATAACACTCTTCGTTTAATAATGATCAATCTCCCTCCCTCCCCCCACACGCGCGCACACGCTTTTCCCACATTCTATTCTGGTCACAGAAGAAACAGCAACTACACAATATTCCTACAGAATATGTAAATATTATAGAATTAGGGTTTCTGACTTCCACACGAGCACGTGGCTAGCATATTACTACAACCTAATACTAAAACAGAAACATTAAGAGATGAGAGAGAAGAAAAGTTACTGGTTCTACTTGTACAGAAGGCGTTATCACAAGGAGGAGGAGGAGGAAGAATCATAATGATGCCTTTACATATCATAATGGGAGAAGGATGAAATTAGATGCCTCATGTTACAAAATTGATTAGGTGTGAGTAGCAAATACTCAACCATCCTAAAACAAACACAAATATTCACCCTGCAAGTTAAAAAGCATCCTACCTTTCACTGCCTCTACCTGAGCAAGCAGCTCAAAATTCTTGCATTACGCCTCTAACGGCTATATGGTGAGAGATAGATACATAGATAGAGAGAGAGAGAGAGAGAGAGTTAAACTGCTCTTTTTAAGTCATCTCAACACTCCCAGTTCTTCATTTATCTGAACAGTCCCTACGCTTTAGCATTCTTGAAAATCTGCAAATCCACAGAGAAATCACATTCACGCACAGACAAGTTTTGTAATTTTAGATTTCTAAGCTTTTTATGAGAATACACAGTGTATGTCATAACAAACAGAGTCTTTAAATACCATATTATCATATTCCTGGGCATTATAGATCATGGTTTCCAAGAATAGGATACCAAGAAATGAGAGATAACGAATGGTGCACAGCTCCTTAGCTCTCGGTTCAGTTATCAAGAAAAAAACTAAACACTCTAGCCATAAAAGCTATCATCAACCACCACTCTCAAATGGTTAACACCTACTTATGAGTCAAAAGTGTTATAACCACTACAAATATACTCTCAACCATTATATTGCAAGAGGCAAGCAGCATGATCATAATTTCATTTATGATTACGATATTCATAGTACTCTAATTGACATGTCCCAGAAGAAGCAAGTATAATTCAACATTGTTGTTGGGAAGAAATAAGAATATTTTTTGTCCCTAATTATTTGAAGAAAAGATTCGTGGCCTACCTTTGTGATTGAGATCAACAGGAAGGGCAACCTTTGGCTGGTTGTCAGCTGAGCCACCAGAAGCTTGAGGCAGCCTAGGCTGTGGCGGAGAGCTTGTGCTACTGCGGCTTGAGTTCCCATTTGAGGCGTGGGCCTTCACTTGATGACTGAAATACATTTCCATGTTAGAAGAAGTTACTCCCGTAAATTTCTTGCTCTTTAATCTTCCCCTAGCGAAAAATGAGCAAAAAGAGAGAATAATCATGCAGAGCATCAACAATAGTAAAGTCTGGGAGCTCAGGATAAAATTAAGGTCAATTAACAAATAATAGCTAGGTTGTGGTAAAATACCTGTCCTTTCGCTTTTCTCTATAGCGCTGCAATGAAACTTTCCTGCTTGCTTGACCATCTACATCTTTCAAAAACCAATATACACTAACAGTAATCAGTTTCTAGAATCTGAGATATAACTGCTTCAGATTGTTTGAATATCTAGAGGCCCTCTACTTTCTCAGAATGGTTTAACAATTATTCATCCAGTTGCCCCGTGTCACACTCTCATTTGTATGATTAAGAGAGACTTGCAATCTCAGTATAGAGATCAGTTTTAAAACTCAGAACAAAAAGAAACAATACACATAGGTAGTAGAAGTAGAAGTAAAAGTAAGAAGAATGAATCACTTCAAGCATGGCTTCAGACAGAACAGGATGTTTCAGGGACTGAAGGCAGTGAAATGGACCTCCATTTCAACAATAACAATTTTACAAATAGATATGGCAATACTTAAAAGTGCAAGAGGTTGCTGCACTCCGCACTCCACAGTGCAACTGACGTCTAGAACCTACTGAGGTAGCGGATTAGCAACAAACACTACACCTCATACATGCACCAGATTAAAAATAAATAAATAACACAAGTTTCTGCTGACTCCTTATTTTAATACACCGATTTTCACCACTGTTCAATATTTTAAAAGCAGAAGCATATGTTCACTCGTCATATTATAATAATTCTCCCTTCAACTCACCAAGTAGACAAATAGAAGGAAGGAAAAGGGAGGACAAATAAAAGGAAGCAGCCTATGCTCTGATTAGAAAAAAACCCCCTCGGGTTGGTGGATGCGCACATTAAAAGAAAAATGAAAACCGGGAAAGTATCTAGCAGGCTGCATCCATGGATTTAGTAGTCCTTACTAGAATCACGAGCTGTGCTTCCTTTCTCCCTGTAATACAAAGGATACTCCACCATCTTATCTGCAAATTTAAAATTTGAATCAATAACTATGAAGAGCCCAACATTAAAAAAATTTTAATATGCAGACCTGAGTGCAAGTTATCATGAATTTAAATTCGAAGAAGCAAAAGATTTTGATTTTGACCAGCAACAAGCCAGAAGAACTCGTTAACTACAGCAACAAACTTGGCATTCAGGTTAAATTCGGTCATCCAAAAAATGTATGGAGTTCAGACCAAAAAATGAAAAAAGAAAAATAACTACTAAGTGTGTGTTTGGATTAGCTTTTTTTAATAGCTTTTACGACTTATGAGGTAAATGTGTGAGAAGAGTTTTGTCTCGGGTTGCGCAAACCATGATTTGAAACAATGGTTTTTGTGCTTGCCAAACACAAATCCTAGACAACAATGTCTAGAAGTCCAATGTGTTCACAGGAACATATATAATGCTTTAGCATGAAAGAATTCAGATTCTTTCCGCATGAAAGGCAAACCAGATGGGGAATAATTGTTAGTTTGAATCCCTTTTAATTGATGATTTTCTATTATTAACATAAAGCAGTTCATCCATCAAGGACTTTTAGTGCTAGACTGAGTATGATGTCAAAAACAATAAAAACATTCATTGCATCTCCTTTTTTATCATTAAGGCATTCATTTAAGAAATGTTTGAAGAGCATGCAACACTGAATGAAGAAAATGCATGCCCTCGGGCTTTAGAGTGCTTTTTTTTCCTTTTGGTGAACAGAGGAGGGGAAAGCCCAACTTTAGAGTACTTTAAAGTAAAATCAGACAGCTCTACGACTCAACGGTTACCTGCTTGAGCAAACTGGGAGATTGTGCCATCAATCGGGACAAGGGTGTCTTTATCCATCTGTAAATGGCAAGGCCAGACTGATGTGCTTCTTTTGAATGGTTCATCTTGAGGTATATAGAAGGGACTTGCAGCAAGCTGCATGATTGCCCGTGCCTGCAAATCCACACATGGCTGCATTGGAAGGTGAAAATAGTATTGCATTTACTACCATGCATCCATGCAGGAGGAAGCACCATTACCTACCTTATCAGGTGGCATCCCATCATACACATTCACCTTACCACAATAGAAAATTGTCATCTGCCCAACAGGTCCACTAGTTGCGCACTCTCTGTAACCACAATAATAAGTAATTCTGTTCAGATCTGGCATAAGAAATATATGGAAGGAATATTACTGTGCCCTTGATCATCCATATCATACGTAAATTTTGATGACTAAACTGGCAACATTTTTAAGGTGTCAAATCATCTTTATTTGGAAAGCAGCTACGCAATAGAAGAAGCTAGATTCAAAAGCAGCTTCTTTTTTGCCAGTGGTTTTTTTTTTCCTTTGGGGGTTGGGGGGTGTTTAACCGGATAATGGTGGGTTTACATCACCATGATATGATCTCAAGGATAAAACTCTTGAACACTGTGACAGCATCCTGGAGCACAAGTTTTAAATTGAAACATAAATAATCCAGGACACTACAGTAAGTTTGGAACACCTAAAAACAACATTTGTGTAAGCTTTCTTTTCTCATAGATATATATTGCAACCTGCTCTCCTTTTGAAGAAACTATTTATTGAGATTCCTGATAGACGACGGATAATACTTCCTACCATGTCACTGATAAGTCATTACAAACTGTTATACACCGTTTCAAAATTCAAACAAACAGGTACACTAGTTACATGCTACGGATGGACCACCCAGGCCTTTCCACGGAGACCAACACATACTTATATCCTTCTCCATTATCCTTGTATCTTGAAAATGTAAGCTCATATTAAAGAATGTTTTCATTTACGCCAGTGGACTTTCTTCTTCCTAACAATTCATCCCAATGTAATATCCTTGAACCCTAAAACTTGATATCAAGGAAAAATCTAAATAGCAGGCTATTTACTGAAGCAGTGACGGGATTACCCAAATTTTCACAGCAATACTATCTTTTCCTGACAACAGACAAAATTCCACCATAAATATAAAGGGCTGATCAAGCACAAGATAATTAATATGCAAGCAAAAATATAGCATATTAACATATATGGAGTTATACTAATCCTTATCTGCTCTAGATACTATGCATGATATCTGCCCTAGATATCAGCACTCTCCAATGTTTCAGCCTTCTACCGTCTCAGCTGAAAACATAATTTCACATATCTAACCTAGCCCTGAAAAAATCTGACAATTTATATGACCAAGAGCCTGTCCTGACCTAGCAGACTGCAGGATCATTCAATTTTACTAGCTCTGAGAAATAGCTAACGGGCTAAAGGACCATTAGCTATTTCAGATCTACATCACTGAGTCCTTTGCCTCCACTTTTCTCCACACACATCCAGCATTGGATACCAAAATCCACTTTATGCATCTTCCCCATCTGCCAATTTATAACGGATCTCTGTTAACTTAATGCCTAAAGAAAACCTACTCAAAAGCACATTCAACATTTTCCCGCTCCTCATATCATTCCCCTCTTTGTTGAACATGTACACCCCACGAATAATTTAATTTCAAGTAAGCCAAAAATTCAGAAGTAACCGTTAGGATAAGTTATAAACGGATTAACTTGGACGAGAACACATTTGTTCATTGAAAAGCTGCTCAAGGATCCCAAAAGCTAAGTAATGCCCCATTCAGCAAAAGGGTTTTCAACACAATGAACAAAAACGAAAACAGACCTGGGACTGACGACCTTCTCATCTGTTTCAATGTTAGTTGGTTTCTCTCCAGATGACACAGACTTAGGAAGCTCTTCAGCAGCATGGAAAGCCGGCTCTTCACTTGGCCCAGTCGATGTCACCTCAACTCCGGCGACGTTACCGCCGCCGCTACCGGTCACATCTGGATTATCCTACACAACCATTCAAGAAACTGTGAGACAGCAAAGCCCAGGATAGCTCACTCCATTGGACGATTTCATCTATTCCCAGCATTTTCTTGCACTTTCGCAGCAACCAAACAAACTTGACAGTACGAAGAAAACATAACTCACAGGTGGGGTATTTTCTGGAGCGGAAACAAAAGGGAATCTCCGTATGGGTCCGGTGCCGGAATCGTCGTCAGCTGGGTCGAGCAAAGCTTTGAGGGAAATAACTTGCTGGATCGCCTGCGATTTGTTCCAAGAAGGCCGACGCATTCCTGCACGGACACGTGGTATCATCCATCAATTTTTCGCATACTTTATTCCACAACCCCGTTACTAAAATATTTTGCTCAACCCAATAAATCTTTATTTTCCCCCCGAAAAAAAGGCCAATGGAGGAGGAACTCCGTTTTCAGGCGCCGGAAATTTTGGAAGGGAAGAAGGACAAAATAGGAAATAAAAAAATGTAAGAGAGAGAGAAGGAAAGAGAGTGAGGGAAAAAAGGGAAAGAAGGGGAAAAAAGAGAAAGAACCTTTTTCTTTGAGGAACTTGCGACAATCTTCGCGGGTGAGCTGGGAAATGTCATCCTCGGTGAGCTGACTGAGGGGTTTGTCCAGAATGGAGCGGAAGGTAGCTGTGCCGGCGTTCATGGCTTCCGATTCCGGCGAGTGGTAGGACCATGTAATTTCGGGGGGAATGAGGGGTGAAATCAAACTTGGGAAAAAAGAAAAAGTGATGAAGAGAGGGAAGAGTGGGGGGGGGGGGGGGGGGGGGAGAGAGGAAAAGAGAAAGCGTAGGAGGGAGCGAGTGTGTTTGTGAGTGTGTGTGAGGAGACGAGAATGTGAGTACTGTGAGAGAGAGAGGGTTGTGTCCCCGACATCGGTGCACCCTAAGCTGCCACGTAGTATTTTGTCTGAATTACTGCGGGCTAATCCATGACCATTATCACAATTCCCATTTTAGCCTTAGCTTGCAACTGCCTAATCATTTTCTTAATCTTTTTAATAACATTCCATCTCACGTGAATATGATTGCTATAATAATATCTAAATACCACTCTAATTTTATTTATAAGTATATTTTAACTAAATCTCACATATCAAAAAAGAGATAGTTAACTCAATGATTATAAAATAAATTTTCAATTATACATTTATTTATGAATGAGTATTTTTCAACTCTTTCTTCTTTATTTATCTTTAAATTATTTCTTCATTGGTACAATAAATAGAGATAAAATTATCACAATCTTATTTACTACATTAAAAATTGACTTATAAATAAGACCAAATTTTTTTATCAAAAAGGATTTATATATAAGACCAAAATGGTATAATATAATATTCCTCTAATCTAAAAAAACCTTGTAATATAATACCACTCCAGTCCTAAATATATAGGAGCTGGATAAATAATGTGCAGATATTATAAAAAGTTAGTTGGATTAGTTATTTATATTAAAAAAATGTTTTGTTTTTCTTAAAATATCCGTTTAGTTATTTACATTGGAAACTATCACTTATGAAAACATTATGGATAGTTTATTAAAATAATTGAAATTTGAAATATAAAGTAGATTGAGATCATACGTATATATAACCAAGGTATTAAAACCTGAATCGGGTATTGAACCTGTTGGGGTACTGGGTTAAGGGTCAGTGGGTCAGATCGGGACCAAATCGGAGTGCAACCGGGGGCAAACCAGTGAGAAGTTGAAAATGTTAGGCTTACTAATATAAAATTCTAAAAAAAAAAATTTAAATAGGAACCCGGACGGATCTACCGGCCGGTCCGATCGGGATTCCACAACCTGGCATATAACATATAAAATATAGGAAAACCCCTAACTAATTTGTTTATAAAATGAAAACCCTAACTAGTTTTCTGTATTCAAGGTTGGAGAAAGTATCATATTAAATAGTTTAAAGATGATAAAATTACTATTAAGAAAACAATGATTTTATAATAATGTATAATATTAGCATTGTAATATAATTTTTGAATAAAATTCTTATATTTTTAAAAAATAGAGTAGTTTTTTTTTATCACAAAAGAATTAGGTGAATTACATTCTAGGAGCTTATTAAGACTAAAACATGCTCAAAGGTTAAAGGAAATGTTAAAGAGGTACACAAATCATCCATAAAACAAGATTCATACATTAACATTTGAACCCGTATTCTTTTAAAATATCAGTCGCATCTTTATAACCAGACTCACCTTTGTTAATAATTTTATCTTTACATTTGCTACATCTAGGGGTAGAGGGCCCCATTAGATAAATGAATCATCAATTGATATAGTTTTTGTAGGGCGTTAATCACTTATCAATAATGATAGGATATAGCTTAGGTTGACGTGTGTGTTTGTTTTGTTTGTATGAGCTTTGGAAAATGTATCCCACTTATTCTTATTATAAGATACTAATTAACAAATATTCTTGATCCTTTTTATAAGGTACTTACTTGTTTTCAAAAAGTGTTCAATATTTTTTTTCTATGTATACTCAAATTTAATAAGAGTAGTGGGAGAGAGAAATAATTAGTATGATATTAGAGTTTAGTGTAATTAATATGAGTAATATTGAAAATTACTTAAATTTTAAGATAAATTTAATAACTTTAACTATTTTTATTGGTTTGTAATATGTCATACCCCATCCCACATGCACATCTCCACCCCACATCACTCAGGAAGGGTGGTGCAGGCAGAAGGGCGATGCAAGTGAACTCGCAAGAACTATCCCTGACCTCCTCCTATATAGGTTTCTTTCGCCTTTCCCAAGTCTCGAAGACACGACCCTAAAGTCATAAGTACGTGCTTTATATGAGATTTGGTATCATTAAGCCAACTAGCTCAATGGTACCATGTCTCACATAGGCAGCTACTTGTGGCTCCAGGGTAGTGGGTTCGAGACATGAGAAAGGCGAAAGAAAGATGTGTAAGAGGAGGCCATCTATATCCTAGTGAGTCCTGTCAACACATGTTTCCATTTTGATAATCGAAGAGTAATAAAGACAAAATTCAATGGGTATACAGAAAAGTACAATTATACTGATAAAAATATTCGTTTACGATCCCAACGTCGTTCGTTTACAATTCCGATATTGTTTGTCGACGGAAACGGAAAATACAGCGGAAGTTTGAATATTTACAGATTTCACCAAAATATCACAAATTATACTGATAAAAATATTCGTTTACGATCCCAACGTCGTTCGTTTACAATTCCGATATTGTTCGTCGACGGAAACGGAAAATACAGCGGAAGTTTGAATATTTACAGATTTCACCAAAATATCACAAAATAGACTAATCATGACCAATATCTTGTTTGTGCCTCGAGACACGTGCCGCTCACTTTCCAGCATCTACATCTTTTCCCTTTGGCCCACTGGTACCCGTTGAGGTGTTTATTTAAAAATAGGGTGAGATTCTGAAGAATCCTCGTAGAGACATAATATCATTCATAGAAAATGCGAAAAGTAAATATGGCATCGCCAAGGTATGCACAAATTAATGAACAATATAAACACATCATCGTCATGTATACATGAGTAGGGCTCAGCCCCACAATCTACACCAGTTGGACTTCTGCCAACTCCCAGTGTAAGTGCACATATGGCACTAACTGCCCCTCTCTAGGCAAATCATATTGATTAATAAAGTGCATTTACAAAACAATGACATCCACACAATCACATAACTTATGGCATAGTGTATGAAGGATAATGTCCCTACCTTAAAGCTTTAATATCCCCTTTCTAAATGTGCCTCGAAGAACGTGTCATATCCGGTCTCCAAATCGGTCCTAAAATATTAAATGTACTAGAAATAGGTCATAACCTATCCAAATATCATTTTAGACTATTCCATAGTGTTTATTGTGGTTATATTAGTCTATGGTGAAAATTTACAAAAATGCCCCCGGGACCCTGGCCCGGCCTGATGGCACGTTTTTCCAAAATTTTGACTAAAGCTATTCTTACTTATTTTTACCCAAGGAATCCATTTCCGGGCTCAAAATCACCAAATTCACTTTCAAATTATGAAAATACCCTTGACAGCCCCTATTTAGGGATTTCAGTGGCGTTTTCGTAATTATGCTTTTTCGGCCTCTACTGAAAAAGTGCCCAACTGTAACCCCACCTATTTTTGCCCATTGAGTCCAATGAAACCATTTATTTCATGAAAATCCAACTCCTACTACCAGATCTGGTCTAGCCAAAATATTGAGAGAAAAATAGAAAAAATGGAACTTTGTGTTTTAGCTTCCAAAACTTGTACTTTTTCACTTCTAATCTTGATTAACTCATTTAAACACTTCATAATTATGATTTAAAGGATTTTGGGCAGCATAACCCCTTAGGGTTATGGCTTTTCCAATTTTACAACTTAACCAAAAATCACATAAACCAAACAACAATCACCAACAACAACTTCAATACACTAAGAAGTTGAGATTTTGAAGATTATCTTTTAATCCTTGGTGTTTCTCTCTCTAGGACGTCCTCTCTCTCTCTCTCCCCTCAACCTTGAGATTAGCTTGCTAACATGGTGATTCATGGAGAAAAAGAGATTAGATAAGCTATTATGCAAGAGAGGAAGCTTTGAACACAAGAATAACAATACCTACCTTAGACTTCTTCCTCCTTGAGCTCTCCTCTTCTCTCTATTTCTCAAGCTTCTCTCTTCCTCTTTTCCTTGTGACTTGGATGAAAATATGCATAAGGAGAGGGAGAATATGTGTTTTAATATTTTAGTCTTCATGTTTCATCCTAACCCTTGATCTAGCTAATGGATGAGATCTCTACACCTTTCATGTACACCATCCCTCCACCATACCTCCCACCATACTCCCTTGCTTTAGGCCATACTCATTCAGCTTTATGCCATACCTTCCTATCATTTATGTCCAATGGGTTTGACTAACTTTTTCCCTTATTTTTCCATGTATTAAATGAATTTGAGGGAAGGTAGAGGAGAATTTTTTTTTTTCATATATTCCACAATTTATTTAATTGAACTATGTATAATTCCCCCTAATTCCCCAAATTCTTGATTTTATTCCACCGAGAATAATCCCTTTTATGCATTTTATTTTATTTTCCTTGATTAATTGAAATTAACTCTAATTAATTGGAAAATAATTAATCTTGGGCTAAATTGGCAAAATTATGATTTTGCTATCGCCTTTGTAATTTAATTCAATTTTTGAATTAATTTGCCCATTTCCTTATGAATATGAATATTTCAAAATTCACAAGATCCAAATTCATGAATATTCACCATTTTATTGAATTATTCAAATAATTACAATATATTTTTGGTGAATAAAATTTGAGGTATTACAAGTCCACCTGCATCACCCTCCGCTCAAACCGCCCTTCCTGAGTGATGTGGGGTGGAGATGTGTATGTGGGATGGGGTGTGACATGATAATTGTTAATTGGTGTGTTATAATAAGGACTAGATAGAGTATTTTTTATATGTAATTATAATAATGCTACATTAATAGACCTTATGCTCGCAAAGTCATAGTGATTAGTAAAGTATCTAGAAAACATCCGGGCAAATCATAAGCCCATGGTATAGAATATGAGAAATACTTATAATTTACATACTCCAGAAATGTCATCTCATATGCAATTTGCTTAATTAAATGTAACAACTCATATTATTTTAATCCTACATTGTAGATAAATCATCTAGAGAAATTTAAATTGTATGATTTTAGGGATGATGGGAGGGAATTGCATTTTTTGTTTTTCTAAATTAAGGAGTTCATGTTTTTTAAAATCATAAAATTAGAATTTCTTTGATGATTCATCTGCCATATAGGATTAAAATAAAATGAGTTGTTGCATTTTCATTAATCAGGAAACAGATAAAATAACACTCCTGGAGTATGTAAGTATTTTTTCATAGAATATGACTAACATTCTTAGCCATCTTTTAAAATTGTGAATCAATAGTTTTTTTTAAAAAAAAAATTTTGAAAACATATCAAATCATTTTAAATTCAAACTTCATTTTCCTAACAACTAACCATTTAAGAGAGGAATTTGAAATTGACATGTTTTGAATTAGTGAAGTCCATAATGAAATGCTCGCTCTAGTCCTTAATGTAAGAGCTATTTATTAAATTTGATTAGATTTGTGAAGTTAGTTAACATAACATTTTTTTTCCTTAAAACATCATTATCACCTTCATTAATTACCTCCACATATCTCTTACTTGATTATTGATGAGGGCACATTAATAGGGATAAATTAAAAAAAAACATTAACAAATATGAAAAATAGATACTACATTTAGAATTATGATTAACTTCACAACAAAATCCTACATTAATAATTAAAAAGAATGTATTTTATAAATTTAAGAGTCTAAACTAAAAATGATTATAAATTTAAAAGATTAAATGTATACTGTACGTGATATAAACTAAATAAGAAGGATTTATTTGGGCAAGCTCAATGTCGAGTCGAGAGCTTATTAGAACCAACCCAAACTATAACGAATAGCCCTAATACATAGGCACATGCTCTGGCCAGCTGAGCTAATTAGCTAGCTCGAATATCTACTTTTTTGGGGAAAAAACAATTATGAACTAACAATTAAAAAACATAAGCATGTTAGCTAATAAATTAAAATACAATATTTAAATAAATTTGTAATCCAAGTTCAAGTATTCAAGACACTCCCATTGATAAGATTACACTACTCTCCTCACCAAAGTTTCAAGCGATATTCAATTTTCACCATGATCAAGGACTACAACACAAACACACTAGTCTTCCTACATCCCTTCTTCTTCCTCATCATCAAGAATTCCAAGGGGTTAAGGTTTTTTCCCCCCCATAATTTTTGCGAAAGAGCCATGGATGTCTGGATGTATTTTTGGCCCAATGTCACTAGAAAGTGTTAAAAAAAGAATAATGTTGTCATATTCCAACAACTGCCAAACAAACTGTGGCACGTCAAACCTTACATCACGTATGATTTTACATGGGCATAATCATGCTTTCTTCATGTACTTTGTTTTGTGTCTTCATCAATCTTTCAAGTGCTTGCTTGCTAGGCATCCTGTCACGATATTGCAGTTGCAATACCCACTGTTATACCAAAAGATAATTAAATTGGCACCGCATAAGGAATATTATTAGATGAATTAAATTGTGAGAGTTGGAGATTCATGTTTGGCTTTGACGAATTTAACTTGTTTACGGTGATGCTAAGAGGAAAAAGTAATAGATCAATATCCATGGTAGGGTAAGCCCTTGATTGTCTCTGTCATGTCTTACTTTTTTGCAGATTTGTACAGCCTTATTGCTATTTAATACTTTTGGGGTAACATTACTCCTTTACATATATCTTCAAGGCAAAAATACCAAAGAATGGATATACCCATGTGGAATCGTATGTGCAATAAAATTTAATGCAACAAATGTCTATTAGATTGTATTTAGAGTAAAGCGATATTGCTCGTTTTTAATACTTTTAAGGTAATATTGAGCGAAAAAAATTTCCAGATATCTAAAGCCTCCTTACAAAAGCTTTCAAGGGGAAAACAACTCTTAACCCTTACATTTATACTTTTAACAAATACCAATTTAAAACAAGATTTTAAAGTATGTGAAAAAAAGAAGCCGATATGAATGAATTGGAATTTGCTTAATATCATCATTTTTATCAAATCCGGACCTCAAAATTGTTGACCTTCATTTGAATGGTCCATCGAGTCAAGTCTGAAATTTCAACTCTAAGGGTATGTTTGGTGTGAGGGATTTGGAGGGGAAGGGAGGGGAGGAAAATTTTTTATGAGTTGAATTTTAAAAGATTGAAGAAGTGAGGTAATAAAATTTTAATAAAGAGAATATATAAGATAAAAGAGTAAGAAAAATTAATTGAAAATTTTTAATCCCACTTCTCTACTCTTTTTAAATTCAACTCAAAAATTTTTTTCTTCCGCCCACTTTCCCTCCCCTTCCCTCAAACCAAACAAGCCCTAAAATAAAATACAAGCATCACTCAAACTTTTTTGCACAACACTTTGTATTTCTTTTTCTGAGAGATAGAGTGGCTTCCAAAAATTGCCAAAGGTTATGTGCTGCTGACATCCTTGTGTTTGAGTTAAAGAAGTATCAGAGTTTGTTGGGACCCAACACAGGCCATGCAATCCCACTTGTGCATGATGGTTTAGTGCTTCAATTTATTATGATTAAGACTAAATAATAAAAAAAACAAATTTCTTAAACAGGAGATTATAACTAATTAACAAATTAAAATAATTTTAACACTATATTAAATCATTTCAAAGATGTATAGTTTCATTAATGGGAGGTTTCAATTTATTATGATTAAGACTAAATAATAAAAAAACAAATTTCTTAAACAGGAGATTATAACTAATTAACAAATTAAAATAATTTTAACACTATATTAAATCATTTTAAAGATGTATAGTTTAATTAATGGGAAGTTTCAATGGAATGAAATGTGTAGAAAATTTAAGAGTTTATCCCTCAATTTTAAATTAATTATAAATATCTATCCGCTCCAAAACTTTCTTTAAGGAGGAAGATTTATGAAAATTGAGTAACTGAAAACCAAACTAGTCATTAAATCAATGGAGGCATTGAGTGATTCAAAAATTAGTGGTCTAACTGTAGTTCAACTAAGATCAATTCAATCATAATTAAAATAATATAATGTAATTAAAATATATAAAAAGTGTACCCAAAAATATATAAAAAATATCCATGTATAAGCCTGAAAAGAATAGTATTTAAATAAAAAATACATCAATTCATAAGTAAATGGAACATTTATATAAACAACACATAATTCAACAAAATATAATCAATAAAGTAAAGGTGTGAGGGTTTATTAATTTTACTTCTTTTTTAATTCAAAATAACACTGTTCCAAACTCAATAAGGAAACAAAAAATATAAAACCTAATTCAGTCAGAATGTCCAAAACTCTTAACCAAATAAGAGCCAAAAGACTAAATCATCAGTTCATTGGTCTAGCCGGTCAATTTAGATTGAGTTTTAATACCACAATAAAAATACTTACGAATTAGTCATCAATAAAATTTATACAAGAATAACCCTCAATTGCAAATCAACCCAACTCGATTTTGAACTTTTTTTTGTTTATTTTATTGTTAAATGTTGATCATAACATATCAAACATTTTTTTAAAAACATCAAAGTGTTTGAACACTGAAAAATTACCTTTACCACCTATGTTAAGTTGATGTAGCTTTCAAACTTTATCATTTATCAGATGAATAACAAAAGCTACTCTTTTATTTATGGTTTATGTACGAATGAAAGTGTCACATAACATATTAGTTCAGAATAAACATGATATGAATAAGATTGCATTATAGAGCCAGACCAAAAAAAAAAGTTTTCAATTTTAGAAATAATAATTGAGGAGGTATTTGGCATGTTTCCAAAGTTGAGAAAGCTGCATAAATAATTCAACAAGCATACGTATTTCCACATTATGCATGTATCACACTAGTATTTGCACATTATGCATATATCACCACATTTAGTGTGATGAGATCTGAACAGTCTTAGTCTTATTTGAATAGTTTAAATTTAAAGTTTCTAATATATAATTTTTTAACAATAAATCTATTTTTTTTCAAAATAATAATACTAGAAATATAATAATAAAATGAAATGAAATTTATATTATTTACTTAATATCAACAATCAAATTTATTATGGGCACCCATACTCAAATTTATGTTGTTTAAACTACAATACACAATTCACTATTTTCATGTTTTAGTTTCAATTAAAATCACTACCTTTCAAAATTATGAATAGAAAGTGGGCTAAAATATACATTTAGTTTTATAATTATGATTACATCAAGTTTAAGTTTATTTCTTTAAGCTTATTAAGTGTATTTTCGTGCTTCAATCTAAACACCATTTGTCTCATTTAATGCAAGATGTTGATTCAAGAAATTTAAATGATGTCTATACAATTAAATATTGACAAAACATATTTATAGTCATTTTTATATTTTGAAATAAAAATAAAAATGCAGATTAATAATTTTATTTTAATTTTAATCTTTTAAGATACTGTCAGATACTAAATATAGACGTATCTTCCAACGAAGATTCAAACTTTAGTTTTTTAGTTATGAGGAATTAACCTCTTTTATTAGACCCAA
This sequence comes from Inga laurina, assembly GCA_963855925.1. Taxonomy (NCBI): domain Eukaryota; kingdom Viridiplantae; phylum Streptophyta; class Magnoliopsida; order Fabales; family Fabaceae; genus Inga; species Inga laurina. The sequence continues at coordinate 27,721,093 of OY979713.1, forward strand.
TTACATTGGTAAATTAGTTTTGTTTTTCATATTTTTCATCAAGTATCCATAAGCGCCCCATCCAAACGGGGACCTAAACTTTGTGTATAATTATTGAATGAATAATAAAATTAGATATGGGGTTGCATAAAATTTAAAATTTTAGATTAATTATAAATATACTAATTAAGACATAGTACACTAATTAATATCACATCATCAACGCACCAATCTGAAGGTTCCCTTTCTTATAATTATATTAGTAATGGTTACTTTCTCCCATGGTTGTCCTATTTTCGGTAGGTACAGTAGTGAAACCAGTACTATGATCTCAGAATCCTATAAAGCTTCATGGGCGGTGTCCCGGGCCTAGCTAGGTTTATTATGGGCCTGACATTTCTGTAACTCACCTCAAGACGGCCCTTTTCAGAAGTTCAACAAGGGAGCTAAGCAAGGCATGTCATCATGATCAATTTATACACATCACACAAGACTGGCCCTGTTGGAGGTGACACTAAAAATCATCTAAAAATGGATAGAGAAAAACATAATAATATATCTAAAGATTTAATTATTAATAAAACATAATAATATCATATCATCAATATAGTCAATCACAATTAGTGAGATAAAACTTATTGTTAATATACAAGAGTGGGCCCATGCATTTACAAGAAACTTGAGATGGGCCTCATTTTTTATACTTATAAACAACGTGACTTTGTACAACTTTTAGTGTATGGTTAGATGAAGGGGGGGGGGGGGGAGTGTTTTTGGAAGAAAACTATGGTTTTGCAAAATATTATCGAAACACTGATGAAAAACTAAGAATCCTTTTTTTTTTTTTACCAAAACCATGGTTTTGGGGTCTAAAGCCATGCCATTTTTATATCCGTTGGAGGGGTTGGTGGAGTGAATAACTGGGGTCATAATCTCCCTTGTCATTTTTGTCTCTTTCTCTTGTCTTTATTTTCGGTTGATCCTTCCTTCCTTAAGCTCTCGTCCCCTTCCTTCCTTCCCGTTCTTGGCAAAATCTGGGCTTCATTTTGGTCAATCCTGAGATAGTGGTGGCTGGTCGGCGATTTTGCTCTTTCTATTGTCTTCATTTTCAGCTCTCTTTCCGTTCCTTCCTCCCTCCCCATTCTTGACAATCAATTGTATCCGTATCATGAACCTGTGTTTGGTGTTTTGTAGTAGATTATTTATAATCGGATACGAATACAAATTTGTATTAGCACAAAGAAATCTATATGTGTATAAACAATTGCTAGTTAAATTTTGTCAGTTTCATTACGAAAGCATCACACTTATCCGTTTAAAGTTCCATTTTTTGGCCACCAAACATTTAACTATAGAATAAATTATGTATTTCAATATAAAAGATATTATTTTAGATACTTGTTATTTATCAATGATTTTTGATTATATAATTTATTAATATATATATAGATATATATATATATATGTTTGATCTATTTTTTATGTTACATAATTGACTAATGTTATAATTTTAATTTTTTTGACAAATTTATTTCATTTTTGGTATTTGTTATGAAATTTAATATTAAATAATACTTAAAATATAATCTTATCCTTTATATATAATTATCACAAAAGCTAATATCCTTTTTAATAATTTGACCATGAAAGAAAGTGCTTTTGACACAATATCCAAATATTATCATTTTATCAAAACCACTTTCTTCTCAAAATCTATTCTCTAAAATCACTTTTTCTTCAGAACTTATTCTCCAAAAATTAATTCAAACACACTCTTAGAAAATATATCAAGGCAAAAGTTTTCATTCGATTCTCCAACTTTGTACAGGATAATATTTCAAGTTGACCATTTAAATTTATAATGTATCTTTTTGCTCTTCTAACCCGTGTGTTTAGATAATTATAAAAAAGCATTTTTAGAGTCAAAACCATGGTTTAAAAAAAATTATCCAAACACTTAAAACAAAAGGAAGAAGCATTGTTTTCTCTAAAACTGTTTTTGAAGAAGCAAATTTTTTCCTTTTTGAGGTTATTAGCCATAGTCCTTTTTCTCTTTCCTCCTTTTCTCTTAGAAAAACATTACTCGTATTTTTTTTAAGGTTTTATTTTTTAGCTATCAAACATTTAATAATCGGATATATTTCAATCTAAAACATATATTTTAGATAACTACTGTTTAAAATAATTTTAGTCTATACAATTTATTAATATATATTGTTTGAGCTTTTTTTTTTATCATCTTATAAAATTGACTAATGTTATGATTTTAATTTTGTAGTCAAATTTATTTACATTTTTGTATTTATTATGAAATTTATTGTTAAAAATCTTTGAAATGAAATATTATCTTTTATATGCAATTACCATTAAAGCTAATGTCTTTTTTTGTAATTTAAACATGAAAAAAGTGATTCTTGTAACAATTATTCAAACACTATCCCTTTTTCTTCAAAAACTAATCAAAACACACCCCTATACCATTAGTCTAACATTACTATAAGAAATATAATATATGATGTTTATTTTAAAAAATACTATGACGATTAAGAAACGTCAAAGCTGCCAATGCTATTAAAAAAAACTTTGACGCTTCTTAAATATATGAAAAGGTCATAACTTTTTTTTTTTTTTTTTAAGTTGTTAAACTCCAATGATGAAGCACCAAAAGATATACACACCTCCTTTGAAGCGCCAAAAAACGGAGGTGTCAAGACCTCCTTTGATGAAGCGCCAAAGGAGGTGCCTACGTTAAAAAAGGGGAGGTATAAACACCTGCTTTTTGGTGCTTCATTAGAAGGTTTTTTTATATATACATAAATAATTTTTTATAATTATTTCTTTTTTAAATGAAATCCTCTATTTATAGTTTAAATACACAGACAATTTACAAAACGATAGCAAAATAAAATAATTTCAAATAAATAACTAATTCATAAAATTACTATAAAATGTATTGTATTATAATATTTATAATGTACAACTAATTTTAAAGTGAATAAAAAAAACAAGAATAGGCAAAACAACTCAGCAAAGTATTGATCTTCATAATACGACATAAATAATCATGCATACAAAAAATTAAAATCATACATGTTACATCTACATACGATTAAACCGGTATTATTTATATTTGTAAGCTCAAAAATTTAAAAACTTACAATGTATAGGAAGTTTAAGCAAATAAAGTTGAAACTTCAAATAAATACTTGAAAAACAAAAATTATGAGCAAACATATAAGAGTCATGACAGATTTTAACTAAAAAAAAACATGGATCAAATGTTAAAAAAAACACTTACAAGATGAAACTTCAAATAAATACATGAAAAGCTGATGGACTAATGGAATGGGGAGCAATGAATCAGAGTTATGAGAAATGGGAACCATGAGGGCGATAATGGCAGGATGATAATGGTAATGTGTTTAAATTTTGTAAACATTTTATTTTTATTTTTTTAATAAGCTTCCCCCCTTTTTTTTAATTGGAAGCTTTGACACTTCCTAAAGAAACCCCGAAGCTCCCCCCTCCCTTTTTTTTAATTAATTAAACGTCAAAGCTTTGGCGCATGCGGGGAAGCACCAAAGCTTCTTTAGACCTTCCATGATGCTTGCTTGTGAAAGCGTCATAGCTTCTAAATATTGTTTTTTTAAGAAAATAAAATATTATCTTTAGCGCTCTTTTAAAGAAGTGCCATGAAAAGAACACCACTAATTCCTTTTTTTTAGTAGTGTTAGTGATTGTTTGGGGAACCTAGCAAAACACTTTTTTAATTATTTTTCTGTAAGTCAAAATAAAATTCCTTTCACATACTTACCTCATATATCTTAAAAGCATTTTTAGCTAAAACAAACAGGTATTAAATTAATGATTTTACAAGTCAGTCATTATTATTTTAAAATATTAAATTTTGAGATGTGTGCACTCCCTTCTCTCAAGCCTCAAGCCTCATCTCCCCCCCCCCCCCCCCCCCCGCCTCCCTCCCTGCGCATGAAAAGTCTATCTCTATAGATAATCCATATGATAGATGACGATATGTACACATACCCCAAAATAAGCTGTATATTGTATTTATGGCTCACGACCAGTAAAATTTTCAACAAATGATATTTTATGTTGATCTACAACGAATTACCTTGTTGATTAATTATAAAGAGTGCGACTTGATACATCAAGTTCAATAATGCAATGTTCTGGAAGCTTCCATGTTACTTAAATCTTGACTTGTTCCCTGAATGAAACTCGTTGTTGTTATGATTATATTATAAGTTCAAAGAGAGAGTTATTATCCTAAAACACTAATCTATTAGGGTAGGAGACTAGGAGACTCCCTTCATATTAAGATACTCCTCTTTGTTAAAATAAAATAGAGAGAAATATGGGAGAATGCGAGGATATCTTCATTCATCGTACGAAGCCTTTTAAATAGGCAAAGTTACAAGCAATGGTACATGAGAATAATTAAAGAAGAAACCACTACTTAAATGACACTAAATGCATAACATATCTTTAGGAGTGTGAAACTTTTAACCCTTGTTCTCCTAATGTTTTTAGGTCATAGAAAGTCTTTTTCAATTTATATACCTTTTCTCCACTCCCTTTCTTCACATATCCAAGTGGTTGATTAACATAAACTTCTTCCTGTAGTTCACCATGTAAAAATGCATATTTGACATCTCATTGATGAACCTGTCAAGAATTTTGGCAGCTACAACTAACACTAAACGAACATTGTCAAGCCTAGTAACTGGAGCAAAAACTTCTTTATAATCAACCTCAGATTCTTGTTTGTAGCCTTTTACAACAAAGCGTGCTTTTTATTTGTCAATCCCACCATCTTTGTTCATCTTTATTTTGTAAACCCATTTGACTTCAATGGATTTTTGCCCTTTTGGGAGATCCACTAATTCCCATGTATTTTTTCTCTCTATAGATTTGAGCTCCTCATCCATGGCAATTTGCCAATTTTTATCTTTATTTGCTTCTTTAAATGTGAGGGGGGTCACAATTTGCAAACAAAGCAAGGTGAGCTACTGAATCTTCATCAGATAATTCACCTCCGCTTACATAATCCATCCAAGCTGTTCTCTTTCGAGATCAACTAGCACAAAATTCCTCCACTGTTGCAATGATTGCTGCTTCTGCATGATTTGGAGAATTTTCAAGAGTAGCAATAGTAGTATCTTTTGGCTGTGGCAAGTGATCCTTTTCTTCTTCAATTTCATGATTAGAAATAATTGGAGAAGGTTGCTGCCCTTTCAAATTTCAAGCACTTTCTTCATCAAAACTAACATCTCTGCTAATCACAATTTTATTAGTTAACCGATTAAATTATCTATAAGTTTAGATTGTTCACTCACACCTAGAAAAACACAATTTTCACCCTTATCATCAAGCTTCTTTCTTTTCTCGTCTAGAACATGAGCATATGCAATGCAACTAAAAATTTTGAAGTGATCTACAGTAGGCTTTCATCCACTTCAAACTTATTGTGTAGTCATGTTTTGAATAGCAAAAGTAGGACTTCTATTCAAGACATGAATGCTCCAATTTACTACTTCAGGCCAAAAATTCTTTGAGACCTTTCCTTTTGCTAGCAAGCTTCTCACCATATTAAGAAAGGTTCGGTTCTTCCTTTTTGATACACCATTTTTTTGTGATGTATAAGTAGCTGTAAGCTCTCTTTGAATGCCAAATTGCTCACAAAAATTTGCAAATTCCTTTGAGCAATATTCTTTAACGCGGTCTGTACGGAGAGTTTTAATTGTCTTTCCTGCTTCATTTTCAACTTGGGCTTTAAAGCTTTTAAATATATTAAAAGCTTCACTTTTCTCTTGCTAAAAATAGACCCAAGTTTTTTTTTTGGTTAAATCATCAATAAATGTAATAAAATATTTTTTTACCACCATTGGACGTTGGTGTAATTGGTCCACAAATGTCAGAATGAATCAACTCTAGGACTTCTTTTGTACTTCGTGATTTTCTTTGAGGAAATTGAGAACGCGATTGTTTGCCAACAATGCACTCTTCACAAACTTGGGAATGAGCAGAAATTTGAGGAAGACCCGTTACCGTTTTTTCTAATGAAGGTTTTCAATCAACCAAAGTTCAAATGGCTATAGCGATAATGCCAAAGCCACGAGACATCCTTCTCAGTAGCCAACAAGTAGGATTGAACACTTTTAATTTCCAATGGGAATAACCTGTTTGAACTCATTGGAACAACAACAATAGCACCCCGTGAAGGATCATATATCTCACAAGTCCCTTTATGAATAGTAATAATATATCCATTTCTTGCAATTGACCAACACTCAACAAATTGATTTTCAAGTCAGGGATATAAAAAAACATTAGAGATAGTTTCTACAAAGCCATTTTTAGTTTTTACTTTAATATTGCCTTTTCCTATCACTTTAATGGTAGAACAATCACCAAAACTTACAGTGGAATTAAAGTCTTCATCAAGAGAAGAAAATAAAGATTTTCTTCCACACATGTGGTTGTTGCGGCCTGTATCCACATAAGGTATCTTCAACCTTCTTTTCAGCAAAATTTGACTTTTCTCCTTTTTTCTTATTGTTAGGCGACTTGACATAACATTCAGAACAATAATGATCAATTTATGACATCTAAAGCATTCTACCTTAGATTTGTCAAATGGCTGATTTTGTTCTTCACATTTTACTTGAAATTCATCCTCCTTTTCTTTGTCATCTTTATGGCCTCGATCTCACCTCTGCCATGGCTTCTGCCTCAGCCTTGACCTCTACATTTACCTTTTCCTCTAGATTTTAAGGAATGAGTGGTATTGGAAGCTTTTAAAGCTTGCGCCTCTATAATTGAACTGTGGTTCATTTTCTGCTCATGAACTAACAAAGAGCTTTGTAATTCATCAAGCGAGAGTACATCTATATCTTTTGACTACTCAATAGAACAAATGACATAATTAAATTTAGGAGTCAATGAACACAATATTTTTTCAACAATAGTAACATCTTGAATTTTTTCACCATATAAATGCATTTTGTTACTTTTCTCTAAAGTTCTGCCACAATAGCTTGTGATAGATTCACCATCCTTTATCTGCAGAGTCTCAAAATCTCTTTTCAAGCTTGAAGTTGTGCACGCTTTACTCTTGTAATGCCTTGATATTTCCTCTTCATGGAATCCCATATGTCCTTGGAAGTATCTTTGCAAAGAATAGTTTCCAAAATGGGACAGTCAATTGCCTGAAACAAATAGTTCTTTGTATTTAAATCCTTTAGCTTCAATGTAACCCCCATTGTCATCAAGGCCGAAATTAGTGTTTAAACACGTTTAATAAATAAATGAGAGATCAAGGAAAACTGAAACTTCTTACAAACCTGTAAAATTAGATCTCCGTTCATTTTTAAATAAAAACATTTGGCCTATTCTGTTTGTTACATACATAATATCAGAGTGCTAGCAAAATTCCTGACATTCACCAGGGATAATATCATAAATCCAAGAGTTTTACATGGCTTCATTACCCATCTCAGTTTTCCCATACCGGGGATCACATAACAATACTATTCTATGGTCCACAATATATATATATATACAAATGTCCAGAATGATAACCAAAAACCAAATTAAAATCCTAGCTCGGAGCTCTAACCGCCCTTCGTCACCTGATTTTTTTTAGAACCACCGGCCCTGTCTGAAAATTATTTTATGGGAGAGTGAGATTCTAAGGAATCCCCGTAGTAACAAATCACTCATAGTATGCACAACCGCAAAGCATGAAAGCAAATCATAACACAACACGTAGCAATTACAATGACAGTTACAGCGGTAGGGGTAGGTATGACGTGCATCACCTTTACGTCTGCTCATGTTGAAGTGCTCAAGCTGTAATGCCCAACAACATGGTTCACATTCACATATGTCACCACAGCTGGGTTCCATATAGAACATTTCACAACACATAGCTACATTGGCATCTTTCTCAAAGTAGGAATTCACAATTTCACAGCACATCCATGACAATTAGAACGACAGGAGAAGGTGTGATAGCATCACCCCCTATGATTGCTCACGCTGAAGTGCACTAAGACAAATTTCACATTCACAATTTCATAATGACATCACTCCCACAATTTCCACAACATTAAGGTTTCATGCGATATTTCACAACAACATAATGATAAGTAATGCATACCAAGTATCATATACAACATGAGAGAAAAGTCACTACCTTGGTCTTTTCGTGTGTGCTCTGGCACCGGTCTATCGCGAGCAGGGCAAATATCGAATTCTATAATTCATAATTAGGGACGAAGTATTATTATCTATTTCAAGACTCAAATGACTTTACAACACTAAGATTTGGTTGTCATTAATGTCCTTTAAGTGGATACGATTGTCTCTAACAAAAGTCCTAAAGGGTTGGGGAGTACTATCTCAAAGACCACCTTATAATAGTGAAAAGTTCTTATTTTTGTATGTTAGCCATGGCCAAAAATAGGTTATAAACTTTTTGGGTTCGGTCAAGGACTTCTGGTTGCGGCAAAAATCAGGTTCGAGAGTTTTTGACTATGGCTAAGAGTCTTCTGGCTGCGGCCAAAAGTAGGTCAGAAGCTTTTTGGCTGCGGCTAAGAAAAATTTCAATTTCTAGGCTGAACTTCCAAAAATCATAACTAATTATAGAAAATTTGAAATGAGGTGATCCTAAAGCCTATTGAAAGATTTTTAAGTCCTCTACATAGGAAAAATATGAATCAAGGCTATCCATAATCAGAAAAATATAGAATTACACGAAATCCCCTACTGCTCCAGAATTGCTTCCAGTTTCAACCCTAATCTTTGAAAACTAATAACTCCTAGCTCATAAATCGAAATGACATGAATTATGTGTTTATTTTGAAGCTTGGCATGTGAACTTTAAGACTAGAAAGTTTCAGAATTTTTTTATCACCATTTGCTATTTCAAAGTGTTCATGTAAAACAATCGCCAGCACAAAGGTTTTCACTAACCAAAATTTGCAATTTTTAAAACTAAGTTCCCAATGGTTCAAAATTCACATCCAACACTACTCCCACGCCATTTTCCATAAGGAATCCAATGGAAACATAAAAACAACCAAATTCTCATCCCATTGTCATGTTCTGTTTTTGGCATATATTCAACAAAAATCCCAAAATTGCCAAACTTGACATTTAAGCTTCAATCAAATTCTATCTATCCAAGATACATCACAAGACACAATTCCATGATCGCAACATACCAAACACACAATGACCCTAATTTTTGAAAATAGGGCAATATTCAAGAATTCCAAGACTTAACCAAATGGCCACAAAACTTATATCAAAGCATTTATCTCACTCACTTCTACAACTTCCTTAAAGGAGTTCCTTGCTTCACCAATCTTTAGATTTCCTTGAATTCTCCAAATACCTCCAATGGAAGATTTAAAACCATAGAATCAAAGCTTGCAACACAAGGAACAAGATTGAAGAAGAGAGTTTTTGCATTTGGAAGGTCAAAATGCTTACCTTAATTAAGAACACTTTCTCTTCTTCAATAATGGATGCATGAATTTGGAGAGTGAGAATGAGAGAGTTGAGAGCTTGAAGATGAAGAAATGATGGCTTCTCTTGCCCCCATACTCTTCAACCGAAAATGAGGAGGAGAGAGAGAAAAATAATAGAATAATGGGGTATTTTGACTTTCTACCAACTCTCTTATCCTCTTGATTTGCCACTTGTCACATTTTCATTGGCTCTCACAAAGTAAGTAACTAATTAGTTACTCTAACCACTCCATTAGCCATTTAGTCACACATCTCATTTTTCTCTTAGTTAGTAATTAATTTCTCCACTAATCATAGATTAATTGACCGATAACCTCCATTCTTTCAATTTCTCCACTGATTATGGCATATTAACTGAAATTGCCATATAACCCATAATAATTCAAACTTTAATTCACAAAATCATTCATTACAATTCGTTAACAGGTCATTAGCCCTTAATCAAAATTTGAGGCATTACATTCAATGCCTCTATTTTATGGTTGTGCGTTTGCAGGTGCTGGTACACCATTTTCTACAACCTTCCAGTATTCCTTAGATCTCAAGAAGTTCTCCATTAGCATGCTCCAATGATCATATTGACCATTAAAGCGTGGAATAGATGGCTACACAAAATAAAAATCTGAAGAAGACATATTGTTTGAACAAACAATGTAATACCCCAAATTTTGAGATTTGAGGCTAGTGAATAAGCCTAAAATAAGTGGACTGCTAAGCCTCGATTTACCAGGAGCCCAAATTTATGCCCTAATGATTCTTATATTTTGGGGGTATTAAAGAAAGTAAAATGGTGAATTTTGAAGAAAGTAATTATGTTTTTGGTGAAATCGCCTATAAGGTAGTGAGCTTGTCATGTGATTTTAAATGATCAAATGATGAGCAAAAAATATGAAATTTTATAAGATGAAAGCAGACATCCTAATCTTTAATTTGATAGGTCATATGAATCAATTAGAGCTATAGAAAAAAAGATATGAATTGTTGAAGTCAACACAGAAAAACTGTGAAATTTCTGGAACAATATGCAAAGATTGAAATTCTGGGAATTTTGTGATTCCATTCAGCAAAATCCTATATTTTTCCTTGAAACTAGACTCAATAAGGGTTCTATAGGCTTTAGAATCACTTCAATTTGATTTTTCTAGAATTAGTTATGATTTTTCAAAGTTTGGGCAGAAATCTGCCAAAATTTTGTAAAAATCCGAAATTGGGAAAATTAATTAATTAAATTGGGATATCTTATTAAAATCATCATCCTCTTCCTTCAGCCTCATACCTGACGTTAAATAGCAGCCAAGTAGAGAGAGAAAGTTTGAGAGTTTTAGAGAGAGAAGGAGGGGAGAAAACTCACGAGGTAGGTCGATTTCTTTGGTGAATTCGTACCTAACGTGTATAATCCTTCTCCTAAGCTTATCTTCTATGTGATGTAAGGTATTTGAAGCATAAATCTTGGTGTTTTGAAGTTAGGGTTTTCATCCACAAGAAGGAAAAGCTAGTGGGAGCTTGAGGTAACTTCCAAACCTTTGTATATTGACTATTCTAGCTATTGTGGATAATTTAATCGGTGAAATTTCATCGGATTGTCTTTGGTTCTAAAAATGGAAAATGGGTTTGTGGGGCTGTTATGATGCCAAAATTGATATTACATTGTAGTTGTAACCTAAAGGAATAGTCAATAAAATGGTTAGGAGTAGAAAGGAATGCGTTTACGGAGCCGAAACTGAAAAATCCCAATTTTCCCCAGAAAACCCATATAATTCGGCTAGGGCTGTAAATAGGTCTTAGAGTTGGATTTTCAATGATTTGATGGTTCCATTGAGTTCAGGAGCGAAAATTAGGTGGGGTTACAGTTGGGCACTTTTTCAGAAAAGGCCGAGAAAGCATAATTACGAAAATGCCCTTAAAACACTAAAATAAGGGTTGCCAAGGGCAATTTCATCTTTTGGTAGTGAATTTGATAATTCCGAGTCCTGAAATGGATTCCTTGGGCTAAAATATGTCAGGCCAGGTTAGAATTTCGAGAAAAGTATAGCCAAACCAGGAACGATGGGGCGGGGGTCCCCGGGGGTATTTTAGTAATTTTTTAAGATAGATTCATATAACCTCCAGAAACACTATGGAAGTGTCTAAATAGTACATTTGACATTTTAGGATCGAATATGGAGCCCCGAGCTATTGGCACACAAATCGAGGAGAAGATTGGAGGTAGGAAACTTACCTTACTTGCATGTATTTGATATCTTTGCTTGTGTAATGATGTATGTGATTGCTTTACTTGATTGTGTAGGGCATATTTGAATAAATGAATTTTTGTTTCTGTTTTCGCTGTGGCCATAGTCTTGTTGTATGAAACATTGAGCATGCAGAAATGTCATTATGGGGCATACATCTAGATAAAGCTAACATGTCATACACATAGCATCAATCATGCATGCATTATGGTGTCTGTTTCCTACTGAGATTCTCTCGAATCTCACCCTTCCCTACCAACAATTTAGACAGGAGACGAAAGAAGATATGCAAACAATAATGCAGAGTACCGTACGAGGGGATTACAGTAGTGGACCAAAGACGGGAAGAAGTCTCCGTTTCACTGGGATGAGTTTAGACACCCTAGTAGCCTTGTGCGGCTACCTTAATCGTAAGCATCATGTACAAACCCCTATGGGGAATTTATGTAATCATGCACATATTATCAGTATAGTTATGCTATTCCTGTGTTGCCTACCGAACCGTATATCGTTTTCTGTAAATACTCTAGTAAATTTGAAATTGATCTACCATAATTTTTGATAAATCCGAAAATAAAGATATAATGTGATGTCAACTTTGTAACTATGAGATAAATGGTGATCAGCCTATTTTGGCACTAATTTGGACTCATGGGACGTGGTTATGGGCTGACTAAAGAGGGAAGAATAGTTTGGCTCTAATAAAGCTTATGACATTAGTTTCATTTAGATAAATTCAACCACAACAAAAGTCAACAATTGCAACTCATGTAAATATTTGTGGTGGAGGATAAATTGCTGGATTAAAACATGATATTACTCCCTCCCCACATACACTTTTGGCCAAGTAAAAGGGCCCAAGAAAAGATGAGGATTAATTTAATTATGCATGTGTTTAAAAACTTGCAATAAAATATTCTAAAGGTAAGAAGTGAGATAATAGGATAAAGCCAATATTCTTTCTTTCCTTCCTCATTTTCGTATCAGCTGAGTGAAATTAAGAGAGAGAGAGAGAGACGCAAGAAGAGAAGCCAAGGAGCAAGAAGGTCAAGCTTCATGGTCATCCAAGGTGAGTATCCCATGAAAATCCTTGTGGTTTTGCTTGCAAATCTCATGAATTCCCTTCCTAAACCTCAAACCCTCTCTTAAACCATGTTTAGTCAACTCAATTAAGAGAAAAGGAGGAGGTAAGGGACGACCATGTGAGATAGAGTGGAGAAATCTAAGGTAAATCCAAGAACTCATTGAATCTTTATGTTTCTTGATTGTTCTTGGTGGTATTTACTGTTATTTGGTTGTTTGGCTTTGATTCCATGAATTTTGTAAATTTGGGCTCCTAGTAAATCGGGGCTTAGCAGTCCACTTATTTTAAGTTTATTCTCTAGCCTCAAATTTCAAAATTTGGGGTATTACAAACAAAAAACAACACTTACGTTAGAATTAACAAGAATAAAAATAATAATGCGCTCTATTTTTTTCCTCAGAAAATTAGCACTCATATAAATGTAGTTCTAATGCATTGTTAAAATAATAAAGTAGAGAGAAATACAGGAGAATGAGAGGATATCTTTATCCATCATACGACGCCTTTCAAATGGGCAAATTACAAGTAATGTTAAATGAGAATAATTAAAGAAGAAATCACTACTTAAATGACACAAAATGCATAACATCTTTTGGAGTGTGAAACTTTCAATCCCATTCTAACTTGCAAAGAGTTCATGGAATATGGTAATGAAACTCATGCCATGAAACTAAAATGTGATAACAACTTGGTGGGTAACAACTTGGAGACACTTGGCAGCAAGTGATTTTTCCAACACATACTCTCTCTCTCTCTCAACATCCGTGCAATGAAAGTATTTTTATTATGATCATAGATCTAAAGAAATAGTTTATTCCAGAAAAAAAAAACTAGCATATATATTGGGTGGGAAAGTTCTGTTAATTGATAAACCGCACTTTACTTGTGAGGCTCCCGATATAAAACTCATAAGAGTAGTATTATTATTGATGTTGGTTGCAATAGATAATTAATTTTTATAAATACAGTTTTTCATATGCCAGAGTTCCATACTGGTTCTTTTTCTTACATTTTCCTGAACTTTCTGAGTGATTAAACAGTCTATATTATTGGATTTGAAATCTTACAAACCTTTTTTTTACAAAAGAACATTAGTAGATTCATGGATTGAAACCACTAGTACTGAATCATCAAAATTTTTATGAAGTCTTATTAGTGATATATGATCTATATGGTATATGCTTTAAATAATTCTCAAAAAATATAAAACATTCAAAGCATTTTTTTAAAATTTCAATACTACACTCTGCCAACTTTATGCAAGAGTCACACGAAACCATTATATATGAAATCATAAACAAACAATGACAATAACAACAACAAAGCCTTTATTCCACTAGGTGAAGTCGGCTACATGAATCACACGATGTCATTATACTCTATCGCAAACCATATCTTTAGATATTTTATTAACCAAAAGATCCCTCTCCATAACCTTAGTGAGCGTTTGCTTCGGCCTTCCTCGACCTCGTTTTGCAGGATTCCATATTGCTTGATCAACCCTCCTCACTGGAGCAGATCAATGGCCTTTGTTGAACATGTCCAAACCATCTCAAACGACTTTCTACCATTTTTCCTTCAATGGAGGCTACTCCAACTAGTTCGGGTATATGAGTATCACAAATCTTGTATTTTCTTGTATGACCACATATCTATCTCAACATCTTCATCTTGGCTACCCCTATTTTATGTTCATGTTGTCTCTTTAAAGCTCAACACTTATTACCACATAGCATTTCTGGTCTTATAGCAGTACAATAAAACTTCCCTTTTACCTTATTAGGTACTTTCTGAATACAAATAACTCAAGTAGTTTTTCTCCATTTATACCATCCAACTTGAATTCTGTCATTAATATCTCCATCAATTTCACTATCTTGTTGTATAATTAATCCCAAATATCTAAATTTTGTCACTTGTGGAATGACTTGTCCCCCAATTTAACTTCCACTTCACTTTTGTCACACCTTTATCGTATTTTGACTTGCAGCAGAATATTAATGCATTGTTTGGTGAGCAACACACAAATCATGATTATAGAAATTTCCCATAGGAGTTTGAACATGATAATTACCATCATTGTAGCTGCACAGGGCTACTTGGGCGTCTAAACCCGTCCTAGTGAAACAGAGACATCTTTCTGTCTTCATTCCACCACTGCTATCGCTTCGTACGGTTCTTTTCTTTGTTTTCAGCATCTCTTCTGCTTTTACCTATTAAAATTATTGGTAGGGGAGGGTGAGATTCAAGAGAATCTTAGTAAGAAAATAGTATCAATATGCATGCAAGATAAGTGCTTACTATATGGCATACTTGCATTACATAACTTATGTTCGCATAATGATATATCTATGTGCTTAATGTTTCAAACAACATACTGATGGCCATAGCATAAATAGAAACAAAGCTTCAATCATTCATATAGGTTTCAAATAATCAAGCAAAGTAATAACATGCATCAATACACCAGCACAAATATCAATTACATGCAGGAAAGATAAGTTCCCCACCTTAAACCTTTTTTGCCTCGAAACTCGTGCCTCAAAATACGTGCCA
The DNA here is from genome assembly GCA_963855925.1 of Inga laurina. Classification (NCBI taxonomy): domain Eukaryota; kingdom Viridiplantae; phylum Streptophyta; class Magnoliopsida; order Fabales; family Fabaceae; genus Inga; species Inga laurina. Next base: position 27,736,500 of record OY979713.1, read on the forward strand.
ATCCCTCGAGCTCTCAACTCGGTCCTAAAACGTCAAATATACCGTTTAGACACTATCGTAGTATTTCTAGTGGTTATATGAGTCTATCATGAAAATTTACCAAGATACCCCTGGGGACCTGGCCAGGCCCCGCCATACCTGGTCTGACCTCACTTTTCCTGAAATTTTAACTTGGGTTTTTCTGACATATTTTCGCACAAGAAATCCATTTCTAGACTCATAATTACCAAATTCACTGTAAAATTACATAATTGTCCTAGGAAGCCCCTATTTCCGGGTTTCAGGAGCGTTTTTGTAATTATGCTTTTCGGGCTTTTTCAAAAAAGTGACCAATTGTAACCCCACATAATTTTCTCTCTTGACCTCAATGGAATGATCAGAACATCAAAAATCCAGCCCTAGCCCCTCCAAAGAGCACTGGCCAAATCTTACAAGTACTCTGGGGAAAATTGGGGTTTTTCTATTTTGACTTCTCAAACGTGTTCTTTTCTACTCCTAACCACTTTATTAACTATTTAATTAGGTTACAACTACTATTTAGACTCAACTTCAGCAACATAACCCCTGGGCCAATTTAATTTTCAAATTTCAAATCAAAGACAATCTGGCAAAATTTCATTGCTTAAATTATCCATAGCAGCTAGAACAGTCAATATACAAAGGTTTAGAAGTTGTCTCAAGCTCCCTGTAACACCCTAAATTTTATTCACCAAAAATATATTGTAATTATTTGAATAATTCAATAAAATGGTGAATATTCATGAATTTGGATCTTATGAATTTTGAAATATTCATGTTCATAAGGAAATGGGCAAATTGATTCAAGAATTGAATTAAATTACAAATGGGATAGCAAAATCATAATTTTGCCAATTTAACCCAAGATTAGTTATTTTCTAATTAATTGGAGTTAATTTCAATTAATCAAGGAAAATAAAGGAAAATGCATAATGTGATTATTCCTAGTGGAATAAATCAAGAATTGAGAAATTAAGGGAGATTATACATAAAATCAATTATGTGAATTGTGTAATTATGCAAAACAATTTTTCCTCCTCCCTTCCTCTCATTATTTTCGTTCAATACATAGAAAAATAGGGGAAAAGTTAATCAAACCCAATTGGACCTAAATGATGACAAGGGATGGCATAAGGTTGAGTGAGTTGGTAGATTAATGTTGAGTGTAAGAATGGGAAGAGAAGTTTGAGTGAAGGAGTGGAATACTTGAGTGATTGGAAGAGGACACACATGATGACATGTAAGAAGCTAACTTGTCTTGTAAGAGAGGATGAGAGGGACGGATTTTTGGAGGAAGAAAAGGAAGAAATTGATTCAAATTGATGGCAAGACAATGGAGTAATTGTGAAGGAGAGGGAATGGTGACAAGTGTCACAACTTGGGCCCTTGATGGAATCAATGGTTAGGAAGGAAGAAGACCAATTTATTAAACACAAACTCCTTCCTCTTTCATGTACACTTCACGCACAAGTCATAGGAAAAAGGAAGAGAGAGTGATTTTGTGAAGCTTGAGATTAGAGAGAAGGAAGAAGAAGAGGTCAAGGTAAAGTGGTTCCTTTGGTTTTCTTTTATGGCATTTCCTTAGATTCTTCTCTAAACTCTTGTTTCTCATGAATCCATGGTGGTGAAGACACACTTTGAGATCAAGAAGAGGAGGAGGAGGAGCTTAGGGTAAGAGGAAACCAAGTAGCCAAAGAGGGTAACTTCATGATCTTACCTTCTTGAGTTGTTGTTGATAATTATTGTTTGGTTTTTATGATTTTTGAGTTGAGTTGTAAAATTAGAAAAGTCATAACCCTAAGGGTTTATGCTGCCCAACATCCTTTAAATCATGATTATGAAGTGTTTAAATGAGTTAATCAAGGGTTAGAAGTGAAAAAGTACAAGTTTTGGAAACTAGAACACAAAACCTCATTTTTCCATTTTTTTCCCTAATATTTCGGCCAGAACCAGAACTGGTAGTAGGAGTTGGATTTTCATAAAATAAATGGTTCCATTGGACTCAGTGGGCAAAAATAGGTGAGGTTACAGTTGGGCACTTTTTCGGTAGAAGCCGAAAAAGCATAATTACGAAAACGCCACTAAAATCACTAAATAGCGGCTGTCAAGGGTATTTTCATAATTTGATCATGAATTTGGCGATTTTGAGCCCGGAAATGAATTCCTTGGGCGAAAATAAGTTAGAATAGCCTTAGTCAAATTTTGGAAAAACGTGCCATCGGGACAGGTACGGCGGGGCTGGCCGGGTTTCAGGGGGCATTTTTGTAAATTTTCACCATAGACTAATATAACCACAATAAACACTATGGAATAGTCTAAAATGATACTTGGATAGGTTATGACCTATTTCTGGTACATTTAATATTTTAGGACCGAGTCGGACACCGGGACAGCACGCTTTACGAGACACTATTAAATAGGGGATATCAAAGCTTTGAGGTAGGGACATTATCCTTCATACACTATGCCATAAGTTATGTGATTGTGTGGATGCCATTGTTTTATAAATACACTTTATTAATCAACATGATTGGCCTAGAGAGGGGCTGTTAGTGCCAGAGGTGCACTTACACTGGGAGTTGGCAGAAGTCCAACCAGTGTAGATTGTGGGGCTGGGCCCTACTCATGTATACATGGTGATGATGTGTTTATATTGTTCATTAATTTGTGCATACTTTTGCGCATGTCATATTTACTTTTCGCATTTTCTATGAACGATATTATGTCTCTACGGAGATTCTTTGGAATCTCACCCTATTTTTAAATAAACACCTTAGCGGGTACCAATGGGCCAAAGGGCAAAGACGTTGACGCCGAAAAGTGAGTTGCACGTGTCTCGAGGCGAGGATATGAACGTGGTTATGCTTTAGTCTATGCCTTAGTATTTTGGATAATTTGTAAATATTAAAACTTTCGCTGTATTTTCTATTTCCGTCGACGAACAATATCGGAATTGTAAATGAACGACGTTGGGATTGTAAACGAATATTTTTATCAGTATAATTGTACTTTTCTGTATGCCCATTGAATTTTGTCTTTATTACTCTTCGATTATCAAAATGGAAACAGGTGTTGACACTCCCTCTGCTTTTCTCAAAATGGCCAAAATCCTAGCTCTCTTCACAATGAAAATTGAGCTTCACAACCCTTAAATATATAGAAAATTAGCTCAGGATCGGAGTTATACGCGTTAGGAACCAATTTACCGAAGAAATCCTCACCTACCTTTGTAAGCTTTTTCCTACTTTCTCTCTCTAGAATTTCTCACACTTCCTCTCTCTCTTAAGATGCTGTTTGACGTCAGAAATGAGAAGAGGATGAAGATGGGAAATGTTTTAATCCCATTCTGATGTCATCTTTTAATAAGCTGATGTCATAATTCCCTATTTTCTTATTTTCGGATTTTTTAACAGATTTTCTGTTCAAACTTTGAAAAATCATAACTAAATTTGTAGATATAGTATTGGAGTGATTCTAAAGGCCATAGAACCCTTATTGAGTCTAGTTTCAAGAAAAAATAAAGACTTTTGCCATTTGAAAGCAGAAAATTTCCAAAATTAAATTCTTTGAATGTTGTTCCAGAAATTTTTTAGATTTTCTAGTCTAATTTCAAAAATTCATAAATTTTTGTATATAGCTCTAATTGAGTCATATCATATATCAAATTAAAGCTTATGATGTCTATATTCACTTTGTAAAATCTCATAATTTTTTCTGATCATACAAAATCATATGACAAGCTCACTGTCTCACAGGAAATCTCACTGGAAACATTGTTCATCTTTCCAAAATTCACCATTTTTATTTCATTGACTATTTCCAACAATTACCATACATATTGGTGAATAAAATTTGGGGTGTTACAACTTCTACCTTGTCTCTTATCAGAATTACAATGCAACTATTCAGTTTTACTCCTACTCAAATGAAAGTCCTTCAATTCCAAAGTCCATCTCCATATCTCAAGTTTAGAATCAATTTTCTCCTTGGATTCAACCAATAAAACTACATCATCCACAAAAAATATGCATTTAGGGATCTCTTCTTTTATAGGCTCAGTTATAACATCTACCACTAGGTTAAACAAATAAGGGCTCAAAGCTTATCTCTGATATAGGCCAATCTTTATAGGAAAGTCTTTTGTAACACCTCCAGACATTCTAACATTGGTTGTAGCACCCTCATACATGTCTTGAATGGCTTTGATATATGCAACTCGCACCCCCTTCTTCTCCATCACGTTTAAACAAATAACAGTGTCAAATAATTTTTACTCTACGATATAACACAGACATACATGTCAAATAATATAATTTTGTAAACTAATATAAATAATTCTTTAATTTTGTTAAAGTTACACAATTTTTTCTTTTTTAAGTTACACAAATTCCATTGGAATTAATAAAAAAAATTGTTGTTAAAAAGTTTACATCTATATGAACTTGATTCAATTTGAATTAGTTGTACTATGTGACTTTTCATTGTAACTACAGTAAAATTACACTAGAAAGGTCAAGAAATTTTTGTGATTGTTGTGTTAGAAATTTTCATTCACAAAAAATTGTCATCTCTCCATTTTGGCAAAAATGTTGTCACTCCTCTCTACATCAGAATATGAAATGTATGTCGAACACTCAATGTACATATTTTCCTGATTTTTGTTGTACATTATTTTTTTTTGTGGTAACTATGATAGCGTTGTATGTAATTCAGACTTTATATATATATATATATATATGTATGTATGTATAATGTTGAATCAATATATTTAATGCATGTTAAATAATTGTGTTATGACAAATTTGTTAAATGATAAGAAACACTCCACTATTTGTGTGTGTCTCTCTCTACCATCATACAGACAAATGAATCAGTTGAAAGTTAGCAGGAGGGAGAGAGGGGGGTCGGTTAGAGTGAGATACCAAAGTTGTGGTTCATAAGTTAAGAAAAGAGCCCACACAAGGAAACACAAGAAAGGGTTAGGGTTAGCCTGGGCCCTCACTTGCACAGAGATTATATGCTCATCGAAAACTATCCTGAACATAATGAGTTAGATAATTGATTTACAGAAATTAAAAGAAAAAAATTAGTTAAATGAGTTATTTTTTTTTTAAAATTGTATCATTTTTACTAAAACATTTCATTTAATCATTTGTATTGGAATTCACCTCGTTAATAGAAGTTTCCTTTAATATGTGCAATAATAGGGATAATTTGGGATCGGTGGCTGTAGCTAGCCAAGTGATAGATCCTGCTGGTAACTTCAAAATGTTAATGTCTTCCCTTTTAAATAAAAGAAAATTATAATTTAGAAGAAAATTATAATTTTGTTGAGAGACAAAAAGTGGTATTGAAGTCTTATTCATTTGGAATCAAAACAAGCCCCTCAACTAACTCTTTTTTTATTATTGGAGGGAATAGTCGTATATGACTTTATTAGTAGCACATTATTTTTTTAATATTTGTAATATAATAGTAAATTATATTACCGCCTCTGCCTTCCCTGTTTTGCCCTGTACCTTTCATTGTCTTTTCACCTTCAATAATGAATGAATATTGTGACAAAAGAACATGACTGAGAGAACAAGTGTGTGTAAGTTGTGGGTCCTGGTACAATTTATTGTGTCTGGGAGGGACTTGTTAGTTTGGTGTTTGACTGTCTATCTCTGTTGTTGAGATAAGAAGAAGAAGAAGGCAAATAATGGAGGAAAGGTTTTTTTTTTTTTTGAAATCCCACAATGGCAAATTGCTCCTTGTGGCAGAAACCCTCATGCATGCCTGTCTCTCTTACACCACATAGATACATATATCCCTTTCTACCCTCTCAAATATACATACGCCGGCACAATGCCCATTTAACTTAGGATGTTGTTTGAATACCAAACACATAAATTTCGCAATATTGTTGGGCATTCTGTGAATTCTTATGAAAAGTTGAGTTTGCTAGTGTGTTGACACACTTCGGAAACAATGAAAAGATTTTACTATTTTTACCTTGAACTAGCTCAGAACCTTTGGGAAGCCGCTTGAAGGCCATACGAAGAATTTTGTGACGTTATTGGGCATTCTGGAATAGTTCCAAAATATTTCATCTTTATAATAATCTTAAGAGTTAATGTGCAAATTTACCTCAGAAGGTTTTGCTGAGGACCAATGTTGTCTCAGAAGTTTTATCAGGTTCAATGTCACTCTGAAAGTTTCAAAATGTAGCAATGTTTCCTTATATCATTAAAAAACTAATGTTAACTATTAAAAAATTGACATTGACCGTTAACTTTTTGACTATAAGAGGTAATATTACTCCATTTTAATACTTTTGGGATAATAATGAACTTAAAAAAAATAATTTCAAGGTAACACTGCTCTTCAGTGAATACTTTCGAAATAAATTTTCCCCTTAAGGCAAATCTTATATATATGTATGTATATATTGATATTAACGATTCTTTCCTTTTGACCAAGATTAAAAAAATCAAGTTATGCTACGTGTCTTTCATTTAATCTGAAATATTGTATTTCTGTGTGCGTGTGTGTACATATATGAATAACTAGGTTATTATAAGATAAATTTGGTCCACAATATGAAAAATAGAGAACAAAAATTTAAATTCGATATTTACATCCCTGATATGATAATGATGGGCCAAAATTTTTTTTGGACAGCTTGCCTAAAAAAGTTAAATTCCTCCTATATGTGTCCATTATTATGTTACATCAATATTACAACTTTTTATACTATGTATGTGTGTGTATTGATGTTCTCTGGGGTTATGATATTAGTAAATTGAAATTCACTGTTATTAGTGGGGCAAGTAATGTTGGTCAAATGGTCTGTGCCTCTGAGGGTTAAGCCGGCGATGCCCTCGTAACAAACTTTATCCAAAAATCTTAGTCAATAATTGATATTCAGATTAATGCTTATATTGTTAATCCTTGTTGTTAGATGGAATTTTAATTTTGAGCTAAGTAGTTTTCAATTATGATTTTGATCCCTATAATTCCAGAAGAATTTGATCTAAGTTAATACTGTTAAGTATATTAACAAAAAAGTAAAACTCATACGAGACCTGAACCAAATCTTGTATAGTCCCCCTAATTCCAACAAGCTTTGATTTTAGTCCCTGTACTTTTAATGAATTTTTGTTTTAGTCTCTATACATAGCAGTGTCAACTAAAAGTTAACATCATTAAATTCAGACGAAACTCTTATAAAACAATAGAAATTAAAAACCACAATTTGAGACTACATTGACTAAAATTAAAATTAGATCAAATTGTAAGTACCATCAGCAATGAACAAAAAATCGGACCAGACTGATCGGTTAAATCGAGAGCAGGTCAGTGGTCCGGTTCGATCTGCCCATCAGACCGTAAAACCGGTGGTTTAACTGGTTGGACTGATTTTATTTTTTAATTATTATTTTGTGCTATTTTTGAGGGAAAAATGGACGATTAAAGACCAAAATGAAGAGAAAAATAAGTAAAAAAAAGAACAAATTTAAAAAAAATGAAGAACATAATCAAAAAAATTATTGAAAAGGATATAATAATGATAGAAAAGGAGATATCATTACATAAGTACATGTATTATAACTAATACTAATAGATTTTAAACAACTTTTTTTCTAAAAATCTTTATTTTTTTCTATAGAAGTTTAAAAATATATATATATTGTCACTAATAAATTATAATATTTTAATATAGCCGGTTCAACAACCGGTTAGACCCCAATTGACCAATTAACTCATTAATCCTTAAACTTGTACCGTGACCGGTTTATTGCCCAGTCCGATTTTTCGTTCCTTGGCCATCAATTGTATTAACCCCTTATATTTCTATAATTAGTGTGTTCCTTGTACATTATATAGTTACAGAGTTTTAAAAAAAAAATAAAACATATTATGTTAATACATGTTTCCATTTTGATAATCGAAGAGTAATAAAGACGGAATTTAATGAGTATACAGAAAAGTACAATTATACTGATAAAAATATTTGTTTACAATTCTGTCGTCGTTCGTTGGTGAAACACAAAAAATACAGCGGAAACTTAATATTTACAAATTTTTCAAAATATTAAGGCATAGACTAAGGTATAACCACATTCATATCCTTGCCTCGAGACACGTGACACTCACTTTCCGGCGTCTATGTCTTTTCCCTTAGACCCACTGGTACCCGCTGAGGTGTTTATTTAAAAATAGGGTGAGATTTCGAAGAATCCCCGTAGAAACATGCTATCGCTCATATAGAATACGAAAAGTAAATATGATATATGCCATGTATGCACCAATTAATGAACATAATAAACATATCATCTGCATGTATACATGAGTAGGGCCCAACCCCACTATTCTGCACCGGTTGGGTTTTCACCAACTTCAGTGTAAGTGCCTCTGACACTTCTGGCCCCTTTCTGGGCAAATCGTATTAATTAATAAAGCGCATTTACAAACATTGGCATCCACACAATCATATAACTATGGCATAATGTATGAAGGATAATGTCTCTACCTCAACGATTTATAATCCTCTGTTTAACGGTGTCTCGAAAAGCGTGTCATTCCAGCTCTCGACTCGGTCATAAATATTAAATGTATAGGAAATAGGTCATAACCTATCCAAGTATCATTTTAGACTCTTCCATAGTGTTTCTTGTGGCTATATCAGTTTATGGTAAAAATTTACTAAATTGCCTCCCGGACCCCGGTCTGGCCCCGCTGTAACCGGCCGATGGCACGTTTTTTTAAAATTTTGACTAAGGCTATTCTAACTTATTTTCACCCAAGGAATTCATTTCAGGGCTCGAAATTACCAAATTCACTATCAAATTACAAAAATACCTTTGACAGCCCCTATTTAGGGATTTCAGTGGCATTTTTGTAATTATGCTTTTTCGGCCTCTACCGAAAAAGTGTCCAACTGTAACCCCACCTATTTTTGCCCAATGAATCCAATGGAACCATTTATTTCATGAAAAACCAACACCTAGTATCAGTTCTGGTTCTGGCCGAAATTCAAGAAAAAAATGGAAAATGGAGCTTTGTGTTTAACTTCCAAAACTTGTATTTTTTCACTTCTAATCGTTGATTAACTCACTTAAACACTTATTAATCATGATTTAAAGGATTTTGGGCAGCATAACCCCTTAGGATTAGGGCTTTGTACAATTTCATAACTCAACCAAAAATCACAAAAACCAAACAACAATTACCAACAACAACTTTATACTAACATAAAGTTAAGATTAGTATAATTACCTCTTAAAATTCTTGTATTCTTTTACTCTAGGCACCTCCTCCTTCTCTTGTTGCTCTCAAAGTGTGACTTCACTACCATGGATTCATGAGAAACAAGAGTTTAGAGAAGGATTTTAAGGAAATGCTATAAGAAAAACCAAAGAAACCATACCTACCTTAGCTTCTTCTTCCTTGAACTCTCCTCTTCTCTCTATTTCTCAAGCTCTCTCTTCTCTCTCTTTTTCCAAGTCTTGGACGAAAATGAGGCATGAAAGAGGAAGGAGGTTGTTTTTATTAATTTGTCTTCTTCCTTCCTAACCATAGATTTAATCAAGAGCTTTCAATGTGACACTGTTACACTCCCTTCATCCTCATAATTTCTCCACCTAATTTCTATTAAATTGAATCAATGGTCTCCCTTTGCTTGCCCCTAATGTCAACACCCGTTTCCATTTCGATAATCAAAGAGTAATAACAACGGAATTCAATGGGCATACAGAAAAGTACAATTATACTGATAAAAATATTCATTTACATTCCCAACGTCGTTCGTTTACAATTCCAATATTGTTCGTCGACGGAAACAAAATACAGCGGAAGTTTTAATATTTACAAATTAACCAAAATACTGAGGCATAGACTAAAGCATAACCACGTTCATATCCTCGCCTCGGGACACGTGCCACTCACTTCTCGGCGACAAATTCTTTTCCCTTTTTCCCACTGGGACCCGCTGAGATATTTGTTTAAAAATAGGGTGAGATTCCGAAGAATCTCCGTAGAGACATAATATCATTCATAGAAAATGCGAAAAGTAAATATGTCATGCGCCAAGGTATGCACAAATTAATGAACAACATAGACACATCATCGTCATGTATACATGAGTAGGGCCCAGCCCCACAAACTACACCGGTTGGACTTCCGCCAACTCCCAGTGTAAGTGCACCTCTGGCACTAACAGCCTCTCTCTAGGCAAATCATGTTATTAATAAAGTGCATTTACAAAACAATGGCATCCACACAATCACATAACTTATGGCATAGTGTATGAAGGATAATGTCCCTACCTCAAAGCTGTAATATTCCCTATTTATTAGCGTCTCGTAAAGCGTGCTGTCCCGGCGTCCGACTCGGTCCTAACATATTAAATGTACCAGAAATAGGTCATAACCTATCCAAGTATCATTTTAGACTATTCCATAGTGTTTATTGTGGTTATATTAGCCTATGGTGAAAATTTACAAAAATGTCCCCGGGAACTCGGCCCGGCCCCGCCGTACCCGGCCCGATGGCACGTTTTCCCAAAATTTTGACTAGGGCTATTCTGACTTATTTTCGCCCAAGGAATCCATTTCCGGCCTCGAAATTGCCAAATTCATGGTCAAACTACGAAAATACCCTGACAGCCCCTATTTAGTGATTTCGGTGGCGTTTTCGTAAATATGCTTTTTCGGCCTCTACCGAAAAAGTGTCCAACTGTAACCCCACCTATTTTCGCCCACTGAGTCCAATGGAACCATTTATTTCATGAAAATCCAAATCCTACTACCAGATCTGGTCTGGCCGAAATATTGGTCAAAATAAGGAAAAATGAAGCTTTGTGTTTTAGCTTCTAAAACTTGTACTTTTTCACTTCTAACCCTTGATTAACTCATTTAAACACTTCTTAACCATGATTCAAAGAAATTTGGGCAGCATAACCCCTTAGGATTAGCACTTTCCAAATTTACAAACTTAACAAAATAACCAAATCCAACAATATTCATCAACAACAACCACATCTAACATAATCTTAGGATTTGTGAAGTTACCTTCTTGAGTTTCTTTTCTTCCTCTAGAAATTCTCCACTCTCTTTCTCTTTGGCTCAAGATTTGCTTGCTAATCCATGGAATTTATGGAAAGGAAGAGATTAGAGAATGAATTACACAAAATAAGAAGCCTAAATCACCTTGGAACATAAGCTCTTACCTTGATTCTTCTTCCTCTCCCTCTTTAGCTTCAAGAACCCCACCAACTCACTTTTTCCTCTTTTCTCTATGGCTTGTGCGTGAGGTGCATGAAAGAGGAAGGAGAAATTTTATGTACAACTTATCTTATCTCATCTTTAATCTCAACCCTTGATCTAGCCAATGGTCAAGATTTTTCCACCTCTCATGTACACTTTAATTGCCTTCATGACACCTTGCATTGCCTTCATGACACCTTGCATTGTGTCATACTTTGTGATCATGAGTATACTTAGATATTATCTCTTCCACAATTTGTGTCATATAATTAATTAAAATTAGACCATTTCCTTTTCCCTTCTTTTTCTTATGCATGTGACGTAAATTAGAGAGAAAGGGGAGAGAAAATTGTTGTGCATATTTACATAATTCACATAATTGGTTTTATGTATAATCCCCCTTAATTTCTCAATTCTTGATTTATTCTACCAAGAATAATCCCATTTATGAATTTTCTTGTATTTTTCCTTGATTAATTGAAATCAATTCCAATTAATTGGAAAATACTTAATCTTGGGCTAAATTGGAAAAATTATGATTTTTCTATCCCCTTTGTAATTTAATTCAATTCTTGAATTAATTTGCCCATTTCCTTATGAATATGAATATTCCAAAATTCACAAGATCCAAATTCATGAATATTCACCATTTTATTGAATTATTCAAATAATTACAATATATTTTTGGTGAATAAAATTTGGGGTGTTACAGTTCTCCCCCACTTAATTAAATTTCGTCCCCGAAATTTGCTACACTTATACATTCATGAATTCCGGGTAACGCTTCTTCATACTTTCTTCTGTTTCCCACGTAGCCTCTCTAGGTGATAACCCTCTCCAGACGACCTTAACAAACGGAATGCTCTTATTTCTGAGCTGCTTCTCCTGCCGATCGATGATTTGGTCAGGTACAACTTCATAAGTCAGATCTTCACGCATTTCCACATCTTCGTACTCTATCACGTGCTCTGGATCAGGTTGATACTTCTTCATCTGAGAAACATGGAAAACGTCGTGTAGTCTGCTCAAACTCGGCGGCAAAGTGATACGGTATGCTACAGGCCCAATCTTCTCTAAGACTTCGAACGGCCTAATGTATCTTGGTTGCAGCTTCTTCGCTTTCAATGCTCTGCCAATACCCGTAACGGGTGATACTTTCATGAACACGTGGTCACCGACTTCAAATTCTAGATGTTTTCGCCTCCTATCTGCATAACTTTTCTGTCAACTCTGAGCAGCTAACAATCTCTGCTTGATCAACTTTATCTGCTCCGTTGTCTGATCAACAAGATCCGGCCCCATCAATTCTCTCTCAGACAGTTCAGTCCAGCATATAGGCGATTGACACTTCCTCTCGTAGAGTGCCTCATACGGAGCCATCTGGATGCTCGAATGGTAACTGTTGTTGTAGGCGAACTCTGCCAATGGAAGGAATTTGTCCCAGCTACCTTTAAAATCAAGAACACACGCCCTTAGCATATCCTCAAGGGTTTGAATTGTTCGTTCGGTCTGCCCATCGGTTTGAGGATGATATGCCGTGCTGAATCGGAGTTTGGTACCCAATGCTTCATGTACCGCCTTCCAAAACTTAGAAGTAAACCTCGGATCTCGATCAGAGATAATGTTTTTTGGAATACCATGTAATCTTACGATCTCGCTAATGTAGATCTCCGCCAATCGATCAGGGGAATAGTGAATACTGATCGGTAGGAAGTGTGCTGTCTTCGTGAATCTGTCAACTATCACCCATATAGCGTCATGGTTTCTGACCTTAGGCAATCCTGTCACGAAATCCATGGTAACGCTTTCCCACTTCCACTCAGGTATCTCAGGATTCGTCAAAAGCCCCGATGGTCGTTGATGTTCAACCTTCACTTTCTGACATGTCAAGCAACGAGCAACGAACTCTGTCACCTCTCTTTTCATCCCTGGCCAAAAATATTGAGCCTTCAAATCATGGTACATCTTTGTAGTTCTTGGATGTAGAGTATATTTACTCTTATGCGCCTCCTCCAGGATTTGTCGTTTCAGTTCTGGTTGCGGTGGCACATAAATCCGCTTTTGGTACCTGACAAGCCCGCTGGGAGACAAGTCGTAATCCTGAGTTTCACCCCTTTCAATCATTCCTCTGATATAACACGCTTCCTCATCGTACTGTTGGGCTTCTTCAATTGCTGTCCTCAGATCATTATATATCTGGCTAACCCCACTGCCTAACAAAATTTGTCTGGACAGATTGAGGTCTCTAAAATCCTCGATTAGTTTCTGCTCATAGATCATCATGGCTGCCACCTGCACTGATTTTCGGCTTAATGCATCTGCGACGACATTAGCCTTTCCGGGATGGTACTTGATTTCGAGATTGTAATCTTTCAGCAACTCCATCCATCTGCGTTGCCTCATATTGAGTTCTTTCTGATCGTACAAGTATTTCAAACTCTTGTGGTCGCAGTACAGCTCTACGTTCTCACCATAGAGATAATGCCTCCAGATTTTCAAAGCAAACACAATTGCCGCTAGCTCAAGATCGTGGGTGGGATAGTTCAATTCATGAGGTTTCAGCTGACGCGATGCATAAGCCACTACTCGGCCATGCTGCATCAATACGCATCCCAATCCATGCCCACTGGCATCTGTATACACAACATACGTGAAATCAGGATCTGGGATCGTCAACACTGGTGCTGTAGTTAACCTCTGCTTCAACTCCAGGAAGCTCTTCTCACAATTCTCATCCCACACAAAATGTTGAGCCTTCCGCGTCAATTTAGTTAATGGTAAAGCAATTCTGGAGAAGTTCTGTATAAACCTCCGATAATACCCGGCTAGACCCAGAAAACTGCGTACCTCGAATACCGTTTCTGGTCTCTTCCAGTTCAGTACTGCTTCCACCTTACTAGGATCAACAGAGACCCCTTGCTGTGAGACAACGTGGCCCAGAAACTTTACCTCTGAAAGCCAGAATTCACACTTGCTAAGTTTGGCATAGAGTTGCCTATTCCGTAATACGTTCAACACAGTTCTCAAATGCCGTTCGTGTTCAGCCTCGCTCCGTGAGTACACCAGTATATCATCAATGAAGACTACAACAAACTGGTCCAGGTACGGACGAAAGATTCGATTCATGTAGTCCATGAACACAGCAGGTGCATTGGTCAGCCCAAACGGCATCACTAGAAACTCGTAATGCCCATATCTGGTTCTGAAAGCAGTCTTCGCTATATCTTCTGCTCTGACTCTCAACTGGTGGTATCCCGATCGCAAATCGATCTTTGAGAACACACGGGAACCAGACAATTGATCGAGTAAATCGTCAATTCGAGGGAGTGGATACTTGTTCTTAACGGTCACCTTGTTAAGCTCTCGGTAGTCAATACAGAGACGCAGGCTTCCGTCTTTCTTCTTTACGAAGAGCACTGGAGCGCCCCAGGGTGATACGCTCGGTCGTATGAACCCTTTCTCAAGTAGTTCCTCGATCTGTTTCTTCAGCTCTGCCATCTCGCTTGGGGCCATACGATAAGGGGTTTTAGAAATTGGACCCGCTCCAGGCTTCAAATCAATCGTGAACTCCACTTCCCTATCTGGAGGTAGTCCGCCGACATCCTCCGGAAAAACATCAGGAAACTCATTTGCTACAGGGATACTTTCTAAGGCTACACCGGCCTCTGATTGCATGGAGCAGAATACCATGTACCCCTGACAACCCTTCTGCAAATATCTCTCAACTTTAGCTGCGGATAGAAGGTTAAGAATGATCTTGGTGTCAGCTTGTGGTTGTGGATCTAGATATAAGACTCTCTTCTGTTTACAATCCAACAACACACCATTTGCTGTCAGCCAGTCAATCCCCAAAATTACTTCTAATCCTTGCAGTGGTAAACTGATCAAATCTACCGTCGATTCGCGCCCCTCAACCATTATCATGCAATTTAGGCAAATGTCGGCCGTCACAACTCGGGTACCCATAGGTGTAGATACAACCAAGTCATATGGGGATTTATGAACAACTAAACGTAACCGTCGTATGCAATCATGAGCAACGAATGAATGGCTTGCACCAGAATCATACAGAACATGCACTAAGCTTCCGTTCAGAGAAATCGTACCTTGAATCAATTCCGGAGACTTTCTGGCTTCTTCTTGTGTCAAAGTATAGACCCTACCAGCAGTTCTGGGTCTCGTCTCCCCCTGCGGCTGCTTCTGTGGACAGTCCCTGGCCATGTGCCCCGGCTTGTTGCAAGTATAACAGACAGGTGTTCTATTCGGGTCTGGCCTGAATGGAATCCCGTTGCACTGTCTACCAGGGTGCATTGGCTTTTTACAGCGCCAGCACGTTCTGCTCCCCGAAAAACCTTGGCCTCCTCGGCCCCCAGATTGATTCGGCCTCTTAGGATCCCCTCCGGAATATCCACTTGGATCTTTTCGCTTCTGCGTTGAGTTACCGCTTCCAGAAGCACCTTTGTTTCCAGGTTGTGTTGACCAGGTTGACAAACGTTTCTCGATGTATCGGCACTCCTCTGCCGCTTTACTGAATTCTGTGAAGTGTTGGGAGATCAGCCTCTCCTTAAACTCAGGTCTCAATCCCTCTATCAGCATCTCTGAATTCCACTCATCATTATCATTCAGCTTGGCATATGACGAGTAGCGTGATAATCGGATGTATCGGGCCAGATAATCATCAAAACTCTCCCGATCGTACTGCTTGATACTAAGGAACTCTTTCTCTTTCTCTCTCTTGATAGTCGGAGGAAAGTACTTCTTGTTAAACTCTTCTTGGAATAATTCCCAGGTGATCGGAACATTCTTTCCCTTCAAAATAAGGTCCATGCCTTTCCACCAGCGATCGGCATCCCCTTCTAGCTTGTATATAGCAAGTCGTGCCTTTACATCATCTGGACATCGCAGCATATCAAAAATTTTGTCTAGACGAGCCAGCCAGTCTTCAGCTTGTTGAGGATCAAACTTCCCCTTAAACATTGGTGGTTGCTCTTTACTGAATCTGCTAAGCCATAATTGAACATCCACCTCAGGCTCCGGTGGTAAATTTGCTAGTGGAGGTTCCTCAAGTATTTCTTCGTAGTTCCCCCACATGAACTCATCCATGCGGTTCTCCAGGTGGTCTTGTCTCTACTGTACTCCCCGAATATCAGTTTTTATTTTGTTCATGGTCTGTTGCTGTTGCTCCAGCATCTCTAGTATTCGCTGTTGGATAGGGTCAGGCCTCGGCTCACCCTCGTTGTCACCCTGTCTACCGCGCCCTCGGCCTCGACCCCTACCTCGACCTCTACCGTGGCCTCTACCACCTTCCTCGGGCTGTATCACTTCCATAATTCACTCTACATAAAATTTAAAGAAGTGTAAATTTTGGATACCATAGCAAGGGCATTTTTGTCATTTCATAAAAAGTCAGGGTACAAATATGTCATACATAGTATATCATAACTATTTACAGTAGTACAGAGAAATAAAAGCATCACATGTCCTAACTACTACTGTACATGACATATTGTTCGATACATAGCCAAAATATTAATTTATAGTTTCCTCTGTACCCTTCCCAAAATACATCTTCCGGCTAAAATTTCTTCTGTCTGCCGGTAACACATGACTACCCTAGCCCCAAAATATGTGCCGGTACCTCCCGGTCACACTACATATAGGTCGGTCCTACACCACTACTCCCAGTCCAGGCACTCCCTGGTGTATGCGTCGATGTGATCCAGAAATGCAGGAAAGTTGTTGTTGGGTCCCTCCTCGACGATGCTAATCTTCTTCCGGTTCCAAAAAGGAGTATCCGGAAAGAAACTCATAGTGGTACGAATCCAGGTCGGGTCGGGTAAGTTGAGACCCAGCAGATGCTGTTGGTTGTACAGTATCTCAACAGAACCCAAATAATCCAAGTAGTAATCCTCCGGGTCAGGCCAAAATCGTTTCGCCCGCCTCAGCTTGACCCATAAGAAGTCCGTCAGCTCCTCGTTTGGCTGCATGTCGTACGGGACGTGAACTACCTCTATCCTCGAGAAGCCCTCACTCAGACCCATCTCGATGGGATCCTCCTCTGGGTCATATCCTAACGGATGCCTTGACTCTCCCACCTCAGATCTAGGTGGAGTCTCCGGCCTCGGCTGTGGAATGGGGACAGGCAGCATTGGCACGCTCTTCCGTGCTGTATATCGTAGCTTGGTACCGCCAGTACCGAAATAGTCTATCATCGGTCCTCTTGGTCCGTCCATGATGTCCTGTCGAAATGTAAACAAAATCTTATCAGTATACATTTCTGATAATGCCAGAACCGCTTATTAGCTCTGATACCAAAAATGTCAACACCCGTTTCCATTTCGATAATCAAAGAGTAATAACAACGGAATTCAATGGGCATACAGAAAAGTACAATTATACTGATAAAAATATTCATTTACATTCCCAACGTCGTTCGTTTACAATTCCAATATTGTTCGTCGACGGAAACAAAATACAGCGGAAGTTTTAATATTTACAAATTAACCAAAATACTGAGGCATAGACTAAAGCATAACCACGTTCATATCCTCGCCTCGGGACACGTGCCACTCACTTCTCGGCGACAAATTCTTTTCCCTTTTTCCCACTGGGACCCGCTGAGATATTTGTTTAAAAATAGGGTGAGATTCCGAAGAATCTCCGTAGAGACATAATATCATTCATAGAAAATGCGAAAAGTAAATATGTCATGCGCCAAGGTATGCACAAATTAATGAACAACATAGACACATCATCGTCATGTATACATGAGTAGGGCCCAGCCCCACAAACTACACCGGTTGGACTTCCGCCAACTCCCAGTGTAAGTGCACCTCTGGCACTAACAGCCTCTCTCTAGGCAAATCATGTTATTAATAAAGTGCATTTACAAAACAATGGCATCCACACAATCACATAACTTATGGCATAGTGTATGAAGGATAATGTCCCTACCTCAAAGCTGTAATATTCCCTATTTATTAGCGTCTCGTAAAGCGTGCTGTCCCGGCGTCCGACTCGGTCCTAACATATTAAATGTACCAGAAATAGGTCATAACCTATCCAAGTATCATTTTAGACTATTCCATAGTGTTTATTGTGGTTATATTAGCCTATGGTGAAAATTTACAAAAATGTCCCCGGGAACTCGGCCCGGCCCCGCCGTACCCGGCCCGATGGCACGTTTTCCCAAAATTTTGACTAGGGCTATTCTGACTTATTTTCGCCCAAGGAATCCATTTCCGGCCTCGAAATTGCCAAATTCATGGTCAAACTACGAAAATACCCTGACAGCCCCTATTTAGTGATTTCGGTGGCGTTTTCGTAAATATGCTTTTTCGGCCTCTACCGAAAAAGTGTCCAACTGTAACCCCACCTATTTTCGCCCACTGAGTCCAATGGAACCATTTATTTCATGAAAATCCAAATCCTACTACCAGATCTGGTCTGGCCGAAATATTGGTCAAAATAAGGAAAAATGAAGCTTTGTGTTTTAGCTTCTAAAACTTGTACTTTTTCACTTCTAACCCTTGATTAACTCATTTAAACACTTCTTAACCATGATTCAAAGAAATTTGGGCAGCATAACCCCTTAGGATTAGCACTTTCCAAATTTACAAACTTAACAAAATAACCAAATCCAACAATATTCATCAACAACAACCACATCTAACATAATCTTAGGATTTGTGAAGTTACCTTCTTGAGTTTCTTTTCTTCCTCTAGAAATTCTCCACTCTCTTTCTCTTTGGCTCAAGATTTGCTTGCTAATCCATGGAATTTATGGAAAGGAAGAGATTAGAGAATGAATTACACAAAATAAGAAGCCTAAATCACCTTGGAACATAAGCTCTTACCTTGATTCTTCTTCCTCTCCCTCTTTAGCTTCAAGAACCCCACCAACTCACTTTTTCCTCTTTTCTCTATGGCTTGTGCGTGAGGTGCATGAAAGAGGAAGGAGAAATTTTATGTACAACTTATCTTATCTCATCTTTAATCTCAACCCTTGATCTAGCCAATGGTCAAGATTTTTCCACCTCTCATGTACACTTTAATTGCCTTCATGACACCTTGCATTGCCTTCATGACACCTTGCATTGTGTCATACTTTGTGATCATGAGTATACTTAGATATTATCTCTTCCACAATTTGTGTCATATAATTAATTAAAATTAGACCATTTCCTTTTCCCTTCTTTTTCTTATGCATGTGACGTAAATTAGAGAGAAAGGGGAGAGAAAATTGTTGTGCATATTTACATAATTCACATAATTGGTTTTATGTATAATCCCCCTTAATTTCTCAATTCTTGATTTATTCTACCAAGAATAATCCCATTTATGAATTTTCTTGTATTTTTCCTTGATTAATTGAAATCAATTCCAATTAATTGGAAAATACTTAATCTTGGGCTAAATTGGAAAAATTATGATTTTTCTATCCCCTTTGTAATTTAATTCAATTCTTGAATTAATTTGCCCATTTCCTTATGAATATGAATATTCCAAAATTCACAAGATCCAAATTCATGAATATTCACCATTTTATTGAATTATTCAAATAATTACAATATATTTTTGGTGAATAAAATTTGGGGTGTTACACCTAAAATCCGTCCTCTCCCCCTCTTATAAGACAAGCAAGCTCCTTCACATGTAATCAATTTTGTCCTCTTCCAAGCACTCAAATATTTCACTCCTTCACTCAAGCTTCTTCCATCATGCATTATACCATCTTTCATGTTGTGTACACTCCATCTTTGCCATAATTGATATGTGCATGTAGTATAGTCATCATCACCTTCTTCTTGTAGCATGTGATCATGGATTTAATATTTTTCCCTTTACTTTCTTGCTTGGACGAAAATTAAAGAAAGGAAGAGAAGAAAAATTGTTTTTTTCACAATTCCATAATTCACATAATTGGTTTATGTATAATCCCTTCTTAATTTTACAATTCTTGATTTATTCCACCAAGAATAATCTCATTATGCATTTTCCTTTATTTTTCTTGATTAATTAAAATTAACTCCAATTAATTAGAAAATAATTAATCTTGGGCTAATTTGGAAAAATTATGATTTTGCTATCTCCTTTGTAATTTAATTAAGTTCTCGAATTATTTTTCTATTTCCTTATGAATATGAATATTTCAAAATTCACAAGATCCAAATTCATGAATATTCACCATTTTATTGAATTACTCAAAATAATTACAATATATTTTTGACGAATAAAATTTGAGGTGTTACACATTATTCCTAATTTGTAAACAATACGTTTTCATATCAAGTTTATATTTTAATTATGTTCATATTGATTACTTTGATATTAGATTACATACATACATACATACATACATAAATACATACATATTTCAAACTTTTGATATGAATTATGTCAAGTTCTCCAATCATATATGACCATGTATCTTATTTTTGAAATATTATTATATTATCATTTAATTATAAACCATATAAAAATAATAACACATGACTATGTGTTATTAGAGAACTTGAATATAAGTAACTTCACTTAAGTTTTGTGCGCGCGCGCGCGTTATAAGTAGTATAGTCTATGTTAGATTTTGTGTAGCGCCTCAGATTTATATCTAATTCGATTATGAGCATATTGAGGAAATAAATTTTTTTCCATATCTCAAAAAATATGGCTCGTGATTGTCAGAGAAATTATATAGTCTCTTTTTCATAGTTGATGTAACCACAATCCAGTACGAAGGAGACAAAGATTTTCAGGGGGATTGTACAGAAAAGAAGTCTTGTGTTCTCTATTTACTTATTTAGAAAAATTAAAAAAAAAAAAAAGGCAAATGAGTGTTTTTCTCTCCGGTTTCTATATAGAATTTGACACATTTCATATTCTCAAACTACGGATTCTAATTCAAAATGGTACGATTTATTTTGCTCAAAAGAAATGGTGTGATTTAATAATAATTCGATCTATTATGAATTTTATAAATTTATCATCTTTTTCTTCACCCATGAAAATGTAATCAATATATCCTTTCGTACTAAACGAGACAGAGCGAGTATTTTTTTCTTAATGTAAGTCATTTCATTAATTTTATCATTTGAATTAGAGTATAATTTTATTCCCAGTTTATTATATTATAGATTGTTATTTTTTTCAAATTCTCAATTATTAAATGGGGGTAATGTTAGAAAGTTACTCTATTATTTAAGACTAGGGCTAATGAGGTTTAAAAGTTTTTTTAGTTTCTTAAAAATATATCAGAAGTGTCTTACAAATAGGACTAGAGAAAAAGTTGTGCTAATCAATAAAAGCTGTATATATAGTGTCACACCCTTATCTTACTTTCAGCTATTTCAAAGTATTCGCGGAAAACAATATGCGGTTCGGTGGGCAACATAAGAATAACATAAATATATTGATAATATGTGCATGATTACAGAAAATCCCCATAAGGGTTTGTACATGATACTTACAATTAAGGTAGCCGCATAGGGTTATTAGGGTGTCTAAATCCATCCCAGTGAAATGGAAACTTCTTCATGTTTTCGCTCCACCACTGAAACCCTCTCTCATGTAGTTCTCTTCTCTGATTTCTGCGTACCTTCTGTATTCGCCTGTCTAAATTGTTGGTAGGAGAGGGTGAGATTCGAGAGAATCTCAGTAGGAAACAGATACCATAATGCATGCATGATAGATGCTATGTGTATGACATGTTTAGCTTTAACTAGATGTATGCCCCATAATGACATTTTTGCATGATCAATATTTCATGTAAAAAAACTATGGCCACAACGAAAACAAAAATAGAGCTTCATTTATTCAAATATGCTTTACACAATAAAGTAAAGCAATCACATATATCACTACACAAGCAGAGATATCAAATACAAGCAAATAAGGTAAGTCCCCTACCTTGTGTCCCTTTTGCTAAACAGAAATAGTTCCTTGATCTATAAGCAAATAGCTCGGATTCCATATTCGATTCTACAATGCCAAATGTACCGTTTAGATACTTCCATAGTGTTTCTAGGGGTTATATGAGTCTATAATGAAAAATTATGACTGTACTTTTCCCAAAATTTTGACATGGGCTATTCTAACATATTTTCGCGCAAGGAATCCATTTTTGGACTCAAAATTATCAAATTCAATGTCAAATTACTAAATTACCCTTGGCAGCCCCACTTTAAGTGTTTCAGGGGTGTTTTCGTAATTATGCTTTTTCGGGTTTTTCCGAAAAAGTGACCAACTATAACCCAATCTAATTTTCCCTCTTGAACTCAATGGAATCATCAGAACAACAAAAATACAATCCTAACCGGTCCAAACAGCACTAGTTGAAATTCCTAATTCTTCGAAAAAAATCGGAGTTTTCCAATTCTAACTTCAAATCCTTGCTCCTTTCTACTTCTAATAATTTTATTAATTATTTAATTACATTATAACTACCATTTAGACTCAATTTTGGTATCATAACGCTTATGTCACCTCCTTTACCAAATTTGAAATCAAAGCAAATCAATCAGAATTTCACCGATTAAACTACTTATAGCAGCCAAAAGAACCAATATTTGAAGTTTAGAAAGTTACTTCTTCTTTCTTTTGGCTTTTCCTTCTTCCTAGCTCCAACAACACTGAACTGTTACCTCAAAACAACCTACAATCATGTAGAGGAGAAGCTTAGGAGAAAGATTATACAAGATAGGAGCTAATTCAACAAAGAAATAGTGCTTACCAGACAAATTTTCTCCCCCTTCTCTCTAAAAATCTCAAAGTCACTCTCTCTCCTTTTTTTTTTGTCAAAACCGACGGAAATAAAATGAAGAAGATACATATTTGCTTTATATCATATGCTTACTTATGTCATCTAGCATTATGCTATGTCATAATTAGTTAATTTCCAACAATTTCAAATTTAAGCAATTTCTGGCAGATTTTCTACCCAAACTTTAGAAAATCATAACTAAATTTGTAGACATCGTATCGGAGTGATTCCAAAGGCTATAGAATCCATATTGAGTTTAGTTTTAAAGAAAAATATAGAATTTATTCAACAGGAAGCACAAAAATCCCAGAATTTAAATTTTTGAGTGCTGTTTCAGAAACTTTCCAGTTTTTTTGGGCTCATTTCAAAAATTTATATCTTTTTGTATATAGCTTCAAATGATTCATATGACCTATCAAATTAAAGCTCAAGATGTCTACTTTCACCCTGTAAAATTTTATAATTTTTTACTTATCATTTGGTCATACAAAATCATATGAGTACCTCACTGCTTCACAGAAAATTTCACTGGAAGTATAATCGCATTCACCAAAATTCCTCATTCCATTTCATTAAATGCCACAAATGTTTATAAAGCATATTGGAGAATACAATTTAGGGTGTTACATATAGTGTGTGGGTAATCTTCATCCTCAACTAATATATTCTTTTTAAGATCAACATGATTTGAAATTTTAATTTGTTATTGATATAAAAGGCTTTTTTTTTTGAGTAATTAATTTGTTGATATTTTTTTAAACACCCTTTGAGCTATGCGTCTAACTCTAACACCTAACAATGATGGGCTCTTGAAAATTAGTTTACTTGATTTTTCTTATTTTATTCTACGTTTAATTTTCTAGTTCAAGTTATATATATATATAGAGAGAGAGAGTCATAAACATTGTAGCCAACTCTTGATCAAATATCCTTAACATTGACTTTCAATTTTCCATCACAACTAGTACAATATGAAAGTCACCAAAAGTCATTTTTATTTTATTTTATGTTATGTTATTTATTTATTTTAGCTTGATCTGAGGTAACCAATTTAGAAATATCGAGCTAAGTCTCAATGTGTACAATGATTAATATATAGCCCTACTTCCATGCAAAATTTACTCCCTCATATTCTAAATATAAGAGTTCATTAAGGACTTTAGTTTATTTCTTATTCGAAAACACCATGCATTTTTGTCTACGTGTATTTTTTTTTTTTTGAATTACGCACCTCTATTTAATCACCATTATATTCTTTTGCAACTATAGATAACTAAAGATGAATTATCCAAGTAAACAAGGAGTATTTCATGTATATTATTGAGATATTAATTACAAATAACCAATTGAATTTCTTTTCAAATCTAAATGTAACAGACTCTATTGGAGATATATAAAACCATTAGTTAGTTGAAATCATCATTAGTTAGTTAACATCTCAAGTGAGGGTTAGTTAATCTATAAATAGAGGTATGATTGTATGGACCAAAGTATATAGGATAGTGAGATTCATACCACGTTAAAAGAGGGGTTAATGTGAGTCTCGCTCTAAATAGGTAAGTCCCTCTGAAATCCTTAGAGTTAGGGTTAGTTGTTAATCACCCTCACATAAGAGATGATCATGTTTAAACTCAAGTAGGTTGATTTTTATTTTGTAAAACATTCATTCTTCATCAATAAAGAATCTTCCTAATTTTCTTTACAAACTCCTACCATTTTTTTATGAAAGTCAAATGCATTAACAATTGAAAAGTTTTTACATAAGATGTTCAATATCATAGTACAATAATATAATTTCAGTGAATGTAAAAGCATACTTTTTAAGCTATTGAATGCTAAAATACCATTAAAAGTAAAATATGTCAACACCCGTTTTCATTTTGATATTCGAAGAGTAATAAAGACGGAATTCTATGGGCATATAGAAAAATACAATTATACTGATAATAGTATTCATTTACAATCTAAAGTTACTTGTTGAAAAACTACAGAAATACAGCGAAAATTCTAATATATACAAGATTCCCAAAATATCTTAAGAATAGACTAATTATAACCACCGTCCTTGACCTTGCCTCGAGGCACGTGTAAATCACTTCTCCATATTTGTACCTTTGCCTTTCGTCCCACTGGCACTTGCTGATATGTTTATTTTGAAAAAAAGGGTGAAATTCTAAGGAATTCCAGTAGAAATACGCTATCATTCATAGAAAATACAGAAAGTAAATATGATATGCACAAAGGTATGCACCAATTAATAAACAATATAAACACATCATCGTAACACATCATCATCATCATAACACATCATCATCATGTATACATGAGTAGGGCCTAGCTCTACTATCTACACTTGGTTGGACTGTCACCAACTCTCAGTGTAAGTGCACCTCTGGTACTAACTGCCCCTCTCTAGAAAATTCATGTTGATTAATAAAGCATATTTACAAACAATGGCATCCACATAAGTATATAACTATGGAATGATATATGATGGATAATGTTCCTACCTCAAGGTCATATCAATCCCTTTTTAGTATGCCTCATAAAACGTGTTGCATCCGGCTTCTGACTCGATCCTAAAATATTAAATATACAAGAAATAGGTCATAACCTATCCAAGTATAATTTTAGACTCTTCCATAGTGTTTCTTGTGGTTATATTAGTCTATGGTGAAATTTTACCAAAATGCCCCCGAGACCCAGGCCTGGCCCCATAGTACCTGGCCCCGGTGGCACGTTTTCCTAAAATTTGGACTAGGGCTATCCTGACTTATTTTTGCCAAGGGATCCATTTCAGTGCTCAGAATCACCAAATTCAATGTCAAATTATGAAAATACCCTTGACAGCCCCGATTTAGGGTTTTAGTGGCGTTTTCGTAATTATACTTTATCGATCCTTTCTGAAAAAGTGACCAACTATAACCCCACTTATTTTTGCCCACTAAATCCAATGGAATGATCTATTTCATGAAAATCCAGATCCTTCCCCCTGTTCTAGTTCTGGCCAAAACTTAGGCAAAAAAATGGAAAAATGCTCTTTTGTGTTTTAGCTTCCAAAACTTGTATTTTTCCACTTCTAATCCTTTATTAACTCATTTAAACACATCTTAACCATAATTTGTAACACCCAAAATTTTATTCACCAAAAATATATTGTAATTATTTTGAGTAATTCAATAAAATGGTGAATATTCATGAATTTGGATCTTGTGAATTTTGAAATATTCATATTCATAAGGAAATGAGAAAATTAATTCAAAAATTGAATTAAATTACAAAGGGGATAGAAAAATCATAATTTTTCCAATTTAGCCCAAGATTAATTATTTTCCAATTAATTTGAGTTAATTTCAATTAATCAAGGAAAATAAAGGAAAATGCATAATGAGATTATTCTTGGTGGAATAAATCAAGAATTAGGAAATTAAGGGGGATTATACATAATTCAATTATGTGAATTATGGGATTAATGAAATGCAAATTTTCCTCCTCTTCCTCTCTAATTTTCGTCCATCATGAAAGAAAAAAAATAAAGAAATATTAAAATACATGATCACATGCCACAAGAAGAAGAAAATGATGACCATGGTGGAGTGAGTTGGTAGATTAATGTTGAGTGTAAGAATGGAAAGGGAAGCTTGAGTGAAGGAGTAAAATACATGATTACATAAAAGAGTGTAAGGATGGACATAGAGAAAGAAGCATGGCTAGTGGAGAAAAAAAGGGAAGTACTGACGGAAATTTGAGAGCAAGAAGGGAAGTCAATTGATTCAAATAAATGACAAGTCAATGAAGAAATTAAAAGGAAGAAGGAATTGTGACAAGTGTCACATTAGGAGCCATTGATTAAATCAAGAGCTAAGAGGCAACAAGAGACAAAATAATAAAACATACTCCTTCCTCTTTCCAAGTCACATTCAACCAAGGCAAGCGAGAGAGAGAGAGAGAGAGTGTGTGTGTGTGTGTGAGTTTGTGAGTTCCTTTGGAGACTTAGAGAGCAAGAGGAAGTAAGAGCTAAGGTAAGAGTTGTTTTCAAGTGATTTAAGCTTCCTATCTTGTGTAGTTCATCCTCTAATCTCTTATTTTTCATGGAAATCATGGTTTAGCAAGCTAATCTTCAAGGTTTAGGAGAGAGAGAGGACATCCTAGAGAGAGAAACACCAAGGATCAAGAGATAATCTCCAAAACCTCAACTTCTTAGTGTATTGAAGTTGTTGTTGGTAATTATTGTTTGGTTTTGTGATTTTTGGGTTGAGTTGTAAAATTAGAAAAGTCATAACCCTAAGGGGTTATGCTGCCCAAAATCCTTTAAATCATGGTTAAGGAGTGTTTAAGTAAGTTAATCAAGGATTAAAAGTGGAAAAGTACAAGTTTTGGGAGCTAAAACACAAAACCTCATTTTTCCATTTTCCCTAATAATTTCGGCCAGAACTAGAACTAGTAGTAGAAGTTGGATTTTCATGAATAAATGGTTCCATTGGATTCAATTGGAAAAAATAGGTGGGGTTACAGTTGGGCACTTTTTCGATAGAGGCCGAAAAAACATAATTATGAAAATGCCACTGAAATCCCTAATTAGGGCTGTCAAGGGTATTTTCATAATTCGGCACTAAATTTTGCAATTTCAAGCCTAGAATTGGATTCCTTGGGCGAAAATAAGTTAGAATAGCCTTGGTCAAAATTTTGGGAAAACGTGCCATCGGGCCGAGTACGGTGTGGCCGAACTAAGGTCCCGGGGGCATTTTGGTAAATTTACACCATAGATTAAAATAACCACAATAAACACCATGGAATAGTCTAAAATGATACTTGGATTGGTTATGACCTATTTCTGGTATATTTAATATTTCATGACCGATTAGAAAGCCGGAACGACACGCGTTACGAGACACATCAGGAAAAAGAGATTATAAAGCTTTGAGGTATGGACATTATTCTGCATACACTATGCCATAAGTTATGTGATTGTGTGGATGCCATTGTTTTGTAAATGCAAATGCACTTTATTAATCAACATGATTTGCCTAGAAAGGGGTAGTTAGTGCCAGAGGTGCACTTACACTGGGAGTTGGCAGAAGTCCAACCGGTGTAGATTGTGGGGCTGGGCCCTACTCATGTATACATGACGATGATGTATTTATATTGTTCATTAATTTGTGCATACTTTGGCGCATGTCATATTTATTTTTCGCATTTTCTATGAACGATATTATGTCTCTATGGGGATTCTTCAGAATCTCACCCTATTTTTAAACAAATACCTCAGCGGGTATCAGTGGGGAAAAGGGAAAAGACATAGACGTCGGAAAGTGAACGGCACGTGTCTCTAGGCAAGGACAAGATCGTGGTCATATCTAGTCTATTTTGTGATATTTTGGTGAAATTTGTAAATATTAAAACTTCCGCTGTATTTGCTGTTTTCGTTGACGAACGATATCGAAATTGTGAATGAATATTTTTATCAGTGTAATTGTACTTTTCTGTATGCCCATTGAATTTTGTCTTTATTACTCTTTGAATATCGAAATGGAAACGGGTGTTGACATAATTACTATGTTCATGTAGCATTATTTTAATGCAATTTGACATGTGCTCATAAAAATCAATTATAATTTAATCCCCTCCTCATATGATCATGACGCTTAGCATCTTTAATTCCATTAATCAATTTCTATCACATTTTTTTCAATTTTTGGAATAATGCCAATTCTTGTATATTTTCTACCCAAACTTTGAAAAATCATAATTAATTTTTTAGACATCGTTTCGGTGTGATTCTAAAGCCTATGTAACCCTTATTGAGTCTAGTTTCAAGGAAAAATATGGTCTTTAGTCAGTTGGAAGCATATCAATACCATATTTCATTTCTTTGACCGCTGCTCCGGAGACTTTCCAGATTTTCTTGACTAACGTAAAAAATTCATCACTCTTTGTACATAGCTTCAATTGATTCATATGACCTATCAAATTAAATCTTAAGATGTCTACTTTCACCCTGTAAAATTTCATAATTTTCACTCATCATTTGGTCTTCAAAAATCACATGACAATCTCACTGCCTTGCAGGCGATTTCACTGAAAACACTTCTCACCTTTAAATTTTCAATATTTAATTCTTTTGGCCTTAAATATTCACTATTTTATTGAATATGTAAAATAATCACAACATACTCTTGGTGAATAAAATTTGGAGTGTTACAGTTCTCCTCCACTTAATTAAATTCCGTCCCCGAAATTTGCTACACTAATAGATTCATAAACTATGGGGTAACCCTTATGCGTGCTCCTTACTAACATCATTACCGTTGATCAGGATCTGCTTATACAGACTAAGATCCCTAAATTTCCTCAATTGACTTTTTGCTCATAATTCATCATATCTACTATCTACACTATCTTATGGCTTAATGCGTTAAGGACAATATTAGCCTGCCCTCGACAACATTTACATTCCAGGTTTTAATCTTTCAACAACTCTATCCACTTACATTGCATCATATTTCACTCTTTTTGGTCATACACACGTTTCAATCTTTGTGGTGGCAGTACAATTCCATAATTAGGCCATAAAGGCAACGTTTCCAGATTCAATACAAACATTCTTATCATCAACTCAAGATTATGGATGGAATAGTTCAATTCCTGAAGCTTCAGTTGACATGTTGCATACGCCCTTACTCGGCTCGCATCAATTCATATCTCATTCCATGCCTACTCGCATCTGGGATTCAATTCCCTTCCCAATCCATGCCATCTAGCATCAGTGAAGACAACAAAGGTCCACTATGGATATGGGATTATCAATATTGGTACTTTAATAAATTTTCATTTCAGCTTCCCGAAAATCCTCTCAGGCTCTCACTGTCATCATCCCATGCATAATGTTGAGTTCAGGGGAAATTTCGATATAAACATCTCATAATAATACAAGACTCAAAACACTGTGTATCACAACCACAGTTTCTAGCTTTCTCAGTTCAGTACTACTTCCACTTTACCAAGGTTCACCAACATTTGTTGCTATGAAACTTATGTGGCCCAGAATGTTACCTCTGAAAGCCATAACTCACATTTACCCAACTTGGCATAGGGTTGTTTTTCCCTTCACCATGTTCAATTCTATTCATAATTGTTACTCACGTGTCAATTTTACTTTGTGAGCTCACCAATAGGTCATCAATCAACCATATTTCACGGATTACCGTTAATCCATGCAGCCATACAATAGTAGACAATCAAGTCCACTAGCGATTCATGTCCCTCAGCATTCATTATACCGTTCATACATACATTAACTGTGACAACCCTGACACCCGTGGGTGTAGGCACATTCTATTCGTATGGGAATCTACACATAATTACCAATTCTACTACTGTTTCTAGGGTAGTCCATTCATATACTCCGGAACAAATTCCAGAGAACTCCTCAGCCTACCAGGCTGTCAAAACACGATTCCCTACCATTCTTTATTCATACCTTTCAACACACTATCTGCTATCCACCAATCGACTCCTAGTAAAGCCTCAGGTTTGTAGAATAGCATGTAGATCAATTATTTCTTTCATCAGGATACTTTGCCCTCATTGTACAGGGAAACCAAAAGCCACCATACATTTTATTATCTATCTCAGTCTTGAGACCCTATCTCGTGGCTACCTTTGTTCTATCAAGAACTATTCTCATTCAACAAGGGAATATTCTATTATCAAGATCTTTCCCTATGCTAGATTAGCAACTAGCAACCTTAAGAAACCTCATTTACATTTTGATTCATCTTAGTACCATGTTTAGTACCTCAGACCATCCATGTTAATTCAAATTCTTAAGAAATCAGTTCAACGATTGTGTCTGATTTTTGGATCATGATTCCACACTTAAAATCTTAGTATTAGCTGAGCTAGGAAATCACTTTCCCCAACTCCACAGATTATCACTAGTACAATATGATTCTGAATAAATTCACCATCTAAGGACATACTAGTCCACAAGGTCTTAGGGCCTTTGGACATGCAGGTCCACTACAATATTCGGCATATAAAATTTTACAGCCTAGGGTTCCTAACCCCACCTTTAGGTCTATCATGAAATCTAAAACCTCAACATCACATATATTGAAAATCATTTTTCTTAATTATACCCAATGGATTCGCTAAGATTCATGATCAATAGCGCCCATTCTCACCTTCACGGTATTTGGGTAATAACCTCTTACATTACTGAAGGTTTAACATTTTTCACATAGTTCAAACTTCCATCATGAAACAAAGTCATAGTGCCGCAAATTCATATTCTGACCTAAGTATTATTTCAGCTTAGATCAAATTTAGGCCTATCCCCAACCTTCAGTATCATCATATTGGATTCCTCTAAGATCGGCAAATCGCCTAATCATCCCACATCATACATCATATTCTAATACCTCAAACAATTTAGGCCATATCGAATGCCTAAGGAGTCAATTCAACTACTAAGTTTGATCCTCTGATACAATTCTCTCAATCACAACTCAACCTCGATTTCATTGAGATTCAAGATCATTTCATGTCAATTATGCCTATTGTCCACCCATATCATTCGGAAGGACTTAGGGATTTACTAATCACTGTCCTATCTTTTATTTTCTCTATTTTGTTCGCATTGAGGACTAGCTTCCCAATTTAATCAAATATCAAACATTACTAGGGAGCATATATAGTGAATAAATAATTAAACTCGAATCATGCATTACTCCCGTTGAGTCGCTATTAAAAGAAGCCATACCTTGAATCAGCTTTGGAGACTTTCAATCTTCTTCTTGTGTCAGTGTGTAGACCCTGCCTAAAACTCTGGGTCTCGTCTCCACCGATTGCTGCTTTTGAGGGCAATCCTTGGATATGTGTCCCATCTTTCTGCAATTAAAACAAGCTAATGGTTTGTTGGGATCAACTTTCGGTGGTAGTGGTGTACCATTACAAGCCTTACAGGATGGAATGGTTTACAACAAAACCAACACGTTTGGCTTCCCGACAATCATTGGCCTCCATGGCCTCCTGTCTAATTCGGCCTCTTTATAGCTTCCTTGAAAGATCCACCTTGCTCGTTCCTAATCTGTGCTGAGCTACCACTTTCAGAAACACTTCAATTCCCAGTCTGTGTTGCCCAGTTCGACATGTGTTTCTCAATGTATTGGCACTCTTCTACAGCTTTGCTGAATTTTGTAAAGTGTTGAGAAATTAACCTCTCTTTAAACTCGAGTCTTAACCCTTCAATCATTATGTCCGCATTCCACTCTTTATTGTCATTCAGCTTATGGTATGATGAGTATCGCGAAAATCGAATGTACCGGGCTAGGTAGTCATCAAAGCTTTCCTGATCTTGCTGTTTGATATAGAGGAACTCTTTCTCCTTTTCCCTTCTGACAGTCGGGGGAAAATACTTCTCGTTGAACTTTTCTTAGAATAGTTCCCATGTAATAGGAACATTCTTCCCCTTCAAGATAAAGTCCATACCCTTCCACCAACGATCAGCGTTACCTTCCAGCTTGTATATCGCTAATCGAGCCTTAACCTTGTTTGGACATTACAGCATATAGAATAATTTGTCCAAAT
The DNA here is from genome assembly GCA_963855925.1 of Inga laurina. NCBI lineage: Eukaryota > Viridiplantae > Streptophyta > Magnoliopsida > Fabales > Fabaceae > Inga > Inga laurina. The sequence continues at coordinate 27,769,116 of OY979713.1, forward strand.
GAGCCAACCAATCTTCAGCTTGTTGAGGATCAAACTTCCCCCTGAACATAGGCGGCTGTTATTAACTGAATTTGCTTAGCCAAATTTGAATATCTACTTCAGGCTCTGGTGGCAAATCTTCTGGTTGTTGTTCCCCAGTATCTCTTCATCATTAACTCTCATAAATTCATCCAGACGATTCTACAGATGATCTTGCCTTTGTTGTACTCTTTGAAAGTCAACCCTTATTTCATTCATTATCTACTGTTGTTGTTCCAGTATATCCAGTATTCGCTACTATACTAGATCAAGTCGTGGCTCAGTCACTACATGATTATACCCTGCACATGGCCTGCCAAAAGGTCTACCAGGTTGAACTATCTTTATGTTTCAAACTACATAATGATAGAGAAGAATTTCATTTTATATAAGAGCAAGGGCATTTTCGTCATTTCAACAAATTCAGGGTATAAACATGTCATGCATAGTGCGTAACAATTAATTACAGTAGTTACTGAGAAATAGAAACATCACATGTCCTATACTACTATACAGGACATATTGTCCTTTACATATCCAAAATATCAAGTTCATACAACTTCCCAGGGGTTACCCATCCTATACTATCCCCCAAAAATACCGACTCTAGCTAACTCTTTCTCTGTTTGTCGGCTCTGCCTGACTGCCCTTAACTCATAATATTTTCCAGTCAGCTCCGGTCACCAAATAGCTCACGCAGGCCCTACATCATAGTTCGGTATACATAAACATGAAATCCCGTATTAACCCTCTGATACGCTTCTGGAAAGTCTAGAAGTTCACCTTTGGGCCCTGCTCGACGATGAGGTTCTTCTGTCTATTCCAGAATGCTGTGTCCGGGAAAAAGTACATCGTGGAAAGAACTCAGCACTCATCGATCACCATAACTCCTAATGGTATCTGTAGGCGAAATAATGTCTTTACACCGTCAAGGAGTACATCGTACCGGCCTCGGCTCTGAACCATACACTAGCCATCTCGGCACGCTCTTCCGTGCTGTGTACCGCATATGCATATCGTTGTGCCCGAAATAGTAGATCATTGGCCCTCTACCCGGGACACGCTGGTTCACCGTCGTCTCGTTTGAACTATCCATGATCACGATCATTGACTCACTCAGACCATCCATAAGTAATCCTCTCACTATGAAAAAAAAACCATATCGTTATACAATTCTGATAATGCCAGAACTGCTTATTAGCTCCGATACCAAAAATGTTAACACACGTTTCCATTTCGATAATCAAAGAGTAATAAAGACAGAATTCCATGGGCATACAGAAAAGTACAATTATACTAATAACAGTATTCGTTTATAGTCCAAAGTCGCTCATCGACAAAATATAGAAATACAACAAAATTCTAATATATACAGGATTCTCAAAATATCTTAAAAATAGACTAATTATAACCACCGTCCTTGACCTTGCCTCAAGACATATGCAAATCAATTCTTCGTATCTGTACCTTTGCCTTTCATCCCACTGGCACTCGCTGAGATGTTTATTTTAAAAAAAAGGGTAAAATTCCAAGGAATCCCAGTAGAAACATTCTATCGTTCATAGAAAATGTGGAAAGTAAATATGATATGTGCCAAGGTATGCACCAATTAATGAATAATATAAACACATCATTGTCATGTATACATGAGTAGGGCCTAGCCCCACTATCTACTCCTGGTAGGATTGTCATCAACTCTAAGTGTAAGTACACCTCTGGCACTAACTGCCCTCTCTAGGCAATTCATATTGATTAATAAAGCGCAATTACAAAAAATGGCATCCACATAAGCATAAGACTATGACATGATGTATGAATGATAATGTTCCTATCTCAAGGTCTTATCAATCCCTTTTTAGAGTACAGCGTAAAACGTGTCGCTTCCGGCTTCCGACTCGGTCCTAAAATATTAAATGTACAAGAAATAGGTCATAACCTATCCAAGTATCATTTTAGACTCTTCCATAGTTTTTTTTGTGGTTATATTATTCTATGGTAAAATTTTACCAAAATGCTCCTAGGACTCCAGCTCGGCCTCGCCGTACCTGACCCGATGGCACGTTTTTTCAAAATTTTGACTAGAGCTATCCTGACTTATTTTCGCCCAAGGAATCCATTTCCAGGCTCAAAATCACCAAATTCAGTGTCAAATTACAAAAATACCCTTGACAGCCCCGATTTAGGGTTTTAATGGCATTTTCGTAATTATGCTTTTTCAGCCTTTTCCAAAAAAGTGACCAACTATAACCCCACCTATTTTTGCCCATTGAATCCAATGAAATCATATATTTCATGAAAATCCAGCTCCTTCCCCTTGTTCTGGTTCTGGCCAAAACTTAGGCAAAAAATGAAAAAATGCTCTTTTATGTTTTAGCTTCCAAAATTTATACTTTTTCACTGCTAATCCTTTATTAACTCATTTAAACACATCTTAACCATGATTTAAAGAAATTTGGAATGCATAACCCCTCAGGGTTAGGACTTTTCCAAATTTACAAATTTAACAAAAATCACCAAATCCAACAATATTCACCAACCATAACTTCATACTTGTATAGATCTAAGATTTATGAAGTTACCTCTTGAGATTTTGGATTATCTCTCTCTAGACATCCACCTCTCTCCCTTCTTGAGCTCTAAATGTGTCTTCAAGATCATGGATCCCATGAAGAGAAAGGTTTAGAGAAGGTTTTCTAAGCAAGATTACAAGAAAAAGGCATAAGAGATCACTACATACCTTAAGCTTTCTCTCCTTCTCTCTAGAACTTCAAGACTCTTCAAGCTCTCTCTCTCTCTCTCTCTCTCTCTCTCTCTCTCTCTCTCTCTCTCTCTTCTTTCCTCTTGTGCTAGCAGAAATGTATGAAGGAAAGAGGAAGGAAGAGCCTTCATAAAATTTCTCCCTTCATCCTACACCATTTCATTTCATGAAGGGTTATTATTGTGACACTTGTCACAATCCTCTCCTCCTTCAAATTTATGTCATGATGGCTCTTTTTAGTTTCTCTTAGCATGGAACTAATTTTTCTCTCCATTTTGTTAGCTTAAAACCGTCCCCTCGCACATGCTCCACTAACCAAATTGCCTCTTCCAACTAAACCAACCATGCACTCAAGTAGTGAAATGAGTTTTCTCCAATCATGCACTCAACCTTGCACTCAAGTAGTCCAACTAATATAATTTCACACTCAAGGTAGTATACCATTTCATCATTCACCATAATTACTATGTCCATGTAATATTATTTTAATGCAATTTGACATGTGATCATACAAATCAATTATAATTTAATCCCCTCCTCTTATGATCATGACACTTGACATCTTTAATTCCATTAATCAATTTCTAACACATTTTACTTTCAATTTTTGAAATAATGCCAATTCTGGTAGATTTTCTGCCCTAACTTTGAAAAATCATAACTAATTTTGTAGACATCGTTTCGGAGTGATTCTAAAGGCTATGGGACCCTTATTGAGTCTAGTTTCAAGGAAAAATATGGTGTTTAGCCAATTGAAAGCATATCAATACCAGATTTCATTTCTTTGACCGTTGCTTCAGAAACTTTCCAGATTTTCTTGACTAATTTCTAAAATTCATCGCTCTTTGTACATAGCTTCAATTGATTCATATGACCTATCAAATTAAAGCTTAAGATGTCTGCTTTCACTCTGTAAAATTTCATAATTTTTTCTCATCATTTGTTCTTCCAAAATCACATGACAAACTCATTGCCTCGCAGGCGATTTCACTGAAAACACTGTTTATCTTTAAATTTTCAATATTTAATTCCTTTGACCTTAAATATTCACAAATTTCTTGAACATATAAAATAATCACAATATACTCTTGGTGAATAAAATTTGGGGTGTTGCAAAATAACTAAAAAGAATGTTAATATCCTAATAACCAATATTCTTAAATCTTATATTGTCTCCCATCCTAAATAGAACAGCTACTTAAATAGTTGGCTGAATTTGGTTCAAAATAAATTAGTTAATTTGAACAAATATGACATGAAATTCCTAAAATATCCATGGAAAATATTAAATTATATATATATATATATATATATATATATATATATATATATATATATATATATATATATTATATCAGTTTATAAATTAGATAAATTAATTTAAATAAAGATAATAAATATGAGAGACGTATATTCTGAATCAAATTCAACCAACTATTTAAGTAGCGGCTCTATTTAGAAGGGGAGACAGTGGAAGAGTTAAGAGTAGAGTCTGTGGTAGGTGTAATGGATAACAGGAGTATTTGGAGTATTTGTTAGTTGTCTCTAAATATTATTCCTTTTTCACAGTAAAAAGACTCCTGTAATTAATACTGGAAGGAGTATAAAAAAAATTGTAAGTACTAATGTTTTCAACTAAGGTTCTTTCTTCTTTTTTATTTTTTCCCACAGAATGCCAATAATTGTTACTTGTCTCTAAATATTATTCTTTTTTGAGAGGAAAATATTCAGGTAGACTAAAATTATATTCAAGGGCTCACTGAAATTAAAATAGAGAGGTTAAATAATAAACATATAGAACTGATTGTATCGTAATTATCATTAATAATTATAATTAAATACAAGTTTAATATTCAATCTGCACACTCATTGTATCCTAAAATGGATATTGATTAATAAAATCCTAATTTCTTTTTTCAGACAATTTTCTTATGGTTTTTTTGTCTTGTTGGTAAAGAACTAGTCAATCTCCCACACAGTGGCCCACAAAATTCAACATCTAAGATCTCGTCCAAAATTAATATATACACAGTGAACCTAAAGATACATGTGCGAGTTGGAAAGGGAGAAAACAAATAAAAGCAAAATAAAGGACAAAAAAAGCTAAAAAGATACTAAAATATTGCGCATATTAAACAAAGAATTAAAAAACACTCATATATCTAGACGACACTGAAAAATTCAACCAAAAAAAAAAATACTACATGTATTTCCCCTGTTATTAATAGCACTAGGGGAAAAAAAAGAAAAACACGCCACCGCCCCTCAGCTATGTGAATTAATAAGATACACTTATAATATAATTATTGTAATTTATTTTTGTATAACAAATGGGATTTCTCACAAACGATTCAGATGCAACACATGTATCCACTGCATTAAAACCCCACCAATCAGTCACTGTATCACAATCATTCAGGAATGTGGACCCTTATAGTAGGGTCCACCCTCATGACCTTTTTAAAGTCTTTTTAAAATTATTGTCAATATATATATAAAAAATGTATATGTATAAATAATCACATTTATTACCTTCTTCGTTGTATTTATAAGTATTTTTTTTATTATGTTAAACGAACTGATAGTTAAAAATAATAAATGTATTAAACATGTAATGTTTTTTCTATATATGCTCTCTATTTATGAAAAAGAGTAGAGAAGAGAAAATAAATAAAAAATATGAGAGATAATGGGTATAAGATATGAGAAATAATGTGTATGTAATAAAGGTAAAATAGAAAAAAAAAAGTTTATATTTTCAGATAAAAAGTGAAAGTTGTTTAAAAAAGATATCAGCTCTATAAAAGAGAAAACTATTTATAAATAAGATAGAAAGAAGGGAAAATCACTCCTAGGTCCCAAGCAAGGAAGATAATATCAAAAAGGTCCCTGGGTACAACCCCCAAAGCGCACATTCACAACCTGATGAGTGCGTTTTTACAACCTCAAGGGACCTTTCTGATATTATCTTTCTTGCTTGGGACCTAAGAGTGATTTTCCCTAGAAAGAAAGTATATAAGGAAAGTATATGTGAAGGACAGCACCGTACATACAACATATATATTCCAAATTAGACTCCAAGGAGTCTATGAAACTGGATTAATTGCAGTGCTATTAAAAAAATTCTTTCAATAATACTTCGTTTTTTAAAAAGCATCTTTTACTAATAATAGAAATATAGAAAGGGGCAAATAATAAACCCACCCAATCAATTGTACTTCTTATGCAAATGTTGAAAGTCAATATATATATATATATATTATTAAAAAATCAATATGCAAATTTATATTGTTTCACCGAATTTTGAATCAGTTGAAACTATAATAACATGAACAAATAAAAATATATATAGGAATCTCATCAGAAGTAATGTAAAATTATAAAGACTTACAAACTAATTTTCTTTACTTTTAAAAATGAGGGCTTCTATCACTTGTGTCAACTTAAATTAATATGATAATTTCTTATTTTCTTATGTATGAAATTCAAACTTAGGGGGAAATTATTCTTGCTATAATATAATGAATTATAGCTTAGTTAGGATAATTTATATTATATACTTTCTCAAATCTTTAATATAAGATCTTTTTACAATGTAATATGCATTACGAATGAGATCGTATATTAAGAATCGAATAATTTATTTGATTTTTAAGTGATTTGTAGCATGTTTACTCCCTTATAAATGGGAGATTGTGTGATTAATCTTCTGCTTGTAAACTTAGTTATCTGCCTTTTTAATTCATTTTTTTACCATTTTCTATTCTTATTATTTATTATATATGTATGTATATATATGAAACAATTTATAATTTTTCTAATTTTCCAACTACACATTTTTTTTAAAAAAATTGTTTTTTTCCTTCCTCTTTCTTCTGCTTCAAATGTCTTTTGACTTGTAAGTTGTGACCTTTTCTCCCACACGCAAATATCTGCCCTCTGTCACCCCCCTCCCGCAATAATACTATATCCTCCTCTCTCTCTCTCTCTCTCTCTCTCTCTCTCACTCATTCTTCCCCATCCCTCACCCACCACTCGTCGCCTCCGTCCTCCGCCATGGGCCTACCGCCTCATCGCCGTATTCTCCACCGCAACGCCCACCACCACCACCAACACAGCCACCGCCTACCAGCCTTTGTCACGGCCTTCACTTTTCTCTTATTCTCTTCTGCTTCAGCCATAACCCTCCCTCCGTCACTTCCAAGTAAGTATATATATATGTATATATATTTATCTCTTGTCTCTCTTAAGTTTTACACTACTTTCTGAATATTTCATTACTTTTAGCTTCTGAGTTTTTACTCTTAACATCTCACTCAACCCAAACTAGTACTGTTCATTTCAGTTCATATAATAAACTATACAAATTAACCATTATCATACAATTAATGAATCTTCTCTTGCACACGTGTTATCTCTTGGGTACATATGTATATAATCAACTTGTTAGTTTACTCTTAATTTTTCTCATTCTTCAAATCTAATAAAATATATACAGGAATGAACCGCCTTTTTATTGCTTTAAAAGCATATAAAATTTTAATTTTTTTATATTATTATTTAACGATGCTAGGTGATAATTTTTTTCCCAAAATCTTTTAACTGTTAGCGTCTGACCTAATCTCTATATTTTCCATTTATATGAAAATGTAAAATGATTAGGATTATTATTTAAGAATATAAACATTTCAGAAATTTTTTAACTTTTTTTTTAAAAAAAAATTCAGGTAGGGGAGGTTTCAAGCAGTACTACTTGCAGAGGGAAGAGAAGGAGAACGGGTCATCATGGACAACGGTTGCAACAGCGGTGGCAGTGGCGGATCAGAAACGAAACGGCGTGCCAGGGTCGTTTCCGCCGTCATGTAGATCCAAGTGTGGGTGGTGTTCGCCGTGTGAACCGGTTCACGTTCCCATTCAACCCGGTCTGAGCATGCCGCTCGAGTACTATCCAGAAGCTTGGCGATGTAAATGTGGGAATAAGCTTTTCATGCCTTAATCTGAATATAATTTAACAAGAACAACTCAAACTATTATTCTTATTTTTATAATTATTATTAAATATTGCAGAAAATTCAAAATTCTCCATCTTAGTCTCCCAAACAAGATCTTGTCGTGTCTGATATGTATATAAATATATATATATTTCATGATCGATCTTGACATAGCCACAATGAGACACTTGAAGAATTAATACTAGACACACACAACGATCTTGACCTTAATATTATTAGTATTAATATTTTGTGATTCTGTCGTGTGTGAATCAGTGAAAGTTGCGTGATTGTGTATTATTACTAGGTTTATTGGAGTTAGAGTGTTAGGTTTTTTTTTTTAAAAAAAAAAATTAGTCTTTTTGGATATGTGTGAGAAGGCACACAACAGAAAGAAACGTTGGGAATGTAAGATTCTGGTGAGAGTGAGATTATCGAGAGGGATGTATCTTAAAACCACCCTTCTTCACTGTCTTTTGTCTCGTGCTTACAAATTTCCATTTTTCCCCCTAATCAATCACCTCATCAATCAAAATATATAGCATATAAAATTTAGGGGGAATTGTCTATATGTATCTATTTGATAAATTAATTGTTGCATGTTATCATGAAATATCTGTTACACATAACGAAAGATATTTTACATATAACGAAAGATTGTTTGTACATTTATATAGAAGATTTTTGCACACACAGAAGATTATTTATACAAAACAGAAGATCGCTTGCACGTTTGGTAGCAATCAATAATTAATTTATCCCAAAGGTATTTTTAGATAATTTTCCCTAAAATCTATTGGTGCGATCTTTTAATTTTTCAAAAATATTTAATTAGTATGAGTTTTGTATCTCATATAAAAAGCATAAGTTTTCTATGTTGCACTACGCACACTAAACCTGTACTTTTTATGAGATACAAAACTCATACTAATTAAATATTATTGAGTAATATATAGAGATCGAGAAATGAGTTAATGGCGTTGTTTGTTAAAAGTTCTTGTTGTATGCTCATGGATCTTATTTATAATATAGAAAAAGAATTTTATTTTATGTTTTATTTATAAGTCACATCATTTAATTTTAGGAGAATTCCAAAAAAATACCATGTGAACTTAAAAATCCCGTTGACAAAAAGTGTAATGGGATTGATAAAAAGAGTAATGAAATTGATAACGCAAATTCTTGTTAAATCACTAATTTAGGATTTTGACATTTAAGTGGTATTTTTTAAAAATTTTTATTTTAAATTTTTATATGGGTGTATAATTTTATCATTCATTTATTATAGTATAGACTATTTTTTTATTCAAAATAGTGTGACTATATTATTTTCTTGAAAAGTATATATGACCATTAATTAGATAGAGGTAAAGTTATTGAATTTTAAAATAGAGCTAATAAAGCTTAAAGTTTTCCTTCATTTTCATGAAATATGTTAGAAGTGTTTTATAAATAGGATTAGCCTGAGAGGAGTTCTATAATTCATTCCATACATATCTTGTTGTAGGTTTAAATGTCAAAAAATGATTATGTGCGCGCGCACTTTTAATTTGATGTAAAATTATTTTTACATTGCTTTGTAAACATGGTTTTAACCATTAAGCTCTCAATTGATTGAGAAATGCATAAATAAATCCTTAGAAAAAAATACTCCCTAATAGTCTTAAAAAAGAAATTTTTTTTCATAACTTAGTATTAGCTTCGCACATTAAGGAAATCTATTTTTTTAAAAAAAAAAACTAGTAGTTATAAATCTATATACAGTTTAATAATTTATAGTGATAATAGAAATTTCAATCTTAATTTAATTAACTAACATCATCTCAATATTTACTATTTTACTACACATAAAATATAATATGATTTATCTTGAGAAAATTAAGTAAAGGTAAAAGGAGAGAGTGACATGACTTGTCTCTTTCTTTTACATCTCAGCACTAAAATTAAGTATTAATATTAGGTTTTTATCTGCAGGTTCGTGTGTTATCATCATCTAGGTCATATCTTTTTTTTTTTTTTTTTTTGCCAACACATCTAGGTCATATCAAAATCTTGCAAATTCTTATATATTTTGATCTTGATAGTTCATTGTACTGATAGAAATTACTATACAAAACAATGTGCCATGTCACTGTGTGTAATACATATTATGTGAGGTGTGAGTATTATAAATAGTTGTTTGTTTGGTTCTGTTCGGAATTATAATTGCATCCATATGATATGTCTCCTCTTTCTCCGTACTGTCTCCTTCACAAGCATCTCCCAAAAAAAATTAAAAAAAAAATCATGCCTACTGAGTATCAACCTAACCAAAAAAAAAAAAAAAAAATTTAATTTTGAATACGCATGACCAATCAACGTTAGTCCACAATTCTCTCTCATCTATGCTGTTGAAGCAGTGATTCAAAAAGGATAAAAAAGGAAGAGAAGAAAAAGAAGTGATTCAAAGGTAGTAATTTAACAGTACTCATGGTTTGAACCCGATGAATTGATGAAGATTAAAATAATATAATTTAATTAAAATATCACATATAATTATGAAAAAAGTAATAGTTAAATAAAAAAGGCATCAATCTGCTAGTAAATGGAATATTCATGTATAAATATTATATAATCTAAAAATATAAAGTTACTAAAGTGCAAATACGGCATACTTCTATTTCTTTCATTTTTTTTTTTTCAAATTCAAAACAACTCATTTCAATCTCAACAAGGGGAGAAAAAAATATAAAATATAACCTTGTCGACCTGTCTAAAACTCTTAACTAGATTGATTAGGAGACCGGTTTACTAGTTTAAGTAACTCGCCGACCTTAATTATAGGTTTTAATATTGTGCAATAAATAATTTATTCTTATTAATGATATTGCAGTTGATTGCTGTAAGATTATATTGTTGGAGTGTTTTTTATTGGCTGACAAAATAATTACATGGATGGTTCAGATGAAGCCATTAGAAATATGTAAAACTTTGTCAAGTACTGATAGATAGAATTTACACAGAACATAGGGACAATAATATTGAACACTGGCAGGCTCCACAGTAATAATAAGCAGTATGATAAAAAGAAAATCCCAGAAAGAGAGAGTACCATTTGTTTGTTTCTTTGTTTTTTTTTTCCCTTTACAGCTTGCCACTTCTTATGGGATCTTTCTTGCTGCTTTGGATTACCCATTTATTCAGAAATGGTTTGGTTAGATTCATTGAACAGTATTACTTTTTTACACTAAAGATAAAAATACCATTTTAATTTTATGTTATGATTTTTTAAAAGTAAATCGAATATATATAAATGGTTGCTAGTTCAATTTATTATTGAATATCTCAAAACAGTTAAACATATGAAAAACTTAAAGTTGATCGAGTGTTTGTTTTCTTTTTCTTTTTTATTTTGAGGATGTCTAACTAGTTTTTAAATATAAATATGCTAATATTTTTTTAATTCTAAGATTACATTAGCATCCAACATTCTGATATAATTTTCTAATAGTATCAGCACCTAATCTTGTTTATAGTTTAAGGTGCAGATGCACTATAAATAAGACTATAGCATTGGATACAATTGCGAAATAATATCAAAATGCTAGATGCTACTTCATCCATTTTAACAACAAAAATATCCTTTTAATTCTAAGTTTTTATATTTAAATATAAATATGCTAATATTTTTTTAATTCTAAGAGTACATTAGCATCCAACATTCTGATATAATTTTCTAATAGTATCAGCACCTAATCTTGTTTATAGTTTAAGGTGCGGATGCATTATAAATAAGACTACAATGGATACAATTGCGAAATAATATCAAGATGCTAGATGCTACTTCATCCATTTTAACAACAAAAATATCCTTTTAAGTAAATTTTAGCGTTCAATTTTTAATGATATGTTTGGAAATATATAATAAATATTAGGGAAATTAAATCTATTTGAGTTCAGTTCAATAAACATATTTGTTTACTTCTTAGCATTGTCTGACCCAATTTAGAGTAATTATCTTAAAAGAGTTTTGAAAATTTACACGGATGTGAAGTCGATATCTTATATTTAAGTGGCCATAAATTTTTTTATATTAGATGCACATTTGATTTTTCTTTTATTTTCTTAATATATAAATCATATACTCCTCATGTCCTTAATATAAAATATATAGAAAGTTAGCCTTGATTTTAAATATAAAACGTTGTTTTTATATTTATCAATCTTTTCCTTCTCAGATATAGCTTTTGTACCTCATGTGTGCCACAGTGCACCCCCAACTCACTATTAGCTGCCTAATCCTTTCGATGAAGTGAACTTTCACGACAGATCATTAAAGTTTTAAATATGGAAAACCTATATATGATTAATTGAATTTAACTATTCAGCTCCTTATTCACCATATTAGTTCTTTGCTATATATAATTTTCCATAGGGTTAAGGTGCAAATTTATTCCAGAAGTTTTCACGGAGGAGCAATGTTACCCTAGAATTTTTTTAGGTTTAATATTGCCCTGGAAGTGTTAAACTGAAGTAATGTTGTCATTTCTGTTAAAAAGTTAACGGTCAACGTCAATTTTTTAATGGTTAACATTAATTTTTTAATGGTATGGAGCAACATAGCTACGTTTTGAAACTTCTGGAATGACATCAAACCTAAAAAAACTTACAGAGTAACATTGCTCCTCAGCGAAAACTTTCAGAGCAAAGTTGCACTTTAACCCTTTTGCATATAACTATTGTAACACCCCAAATTTTATTCACAAAAAATATATTGTAATTATTTGAACAATTCAATAAAATGGTGAATATTCATGAATTTGGATCTTGTGAATTTTAAAATATTCATATTCATAAGGAAATGGGCAAATTAATTCAAAAATTGAATTGAATTAAATTACAAAGGGGATAGCAAAATCATAATTTTGCCAATTTAGCCCAAGATTAATCATTTTTCAATTAATTTGAGTTAATTTCGATTAATCAAAGAAAATAAAAGAAAATGCATAATGGGATTATTCTTGGTGGAATAAATCAAGAATTGGGGAAATTAAGGGGGCTTAGACATAAAATCAATTATGTCAATTGTGGAATTGAACCAAACAATTTTTCTCTTCCCTCCCTCTCATTATTTTCATCCATGCATGAAAGAAAAAGAAAAAATGTTTAATACATGAATCTCTCAATGATGACAAAGGTGGAGTGCACTCTAAGTGAAGACATGTGCATGGTGGTCATAATGAGAAGGTATGTCATAAAGAAGAGGGTATGGTGGGAGGTATGGGAGGAGGAATGGTGTGCATGCAATGTGGTGTAATCTTGACCCTTGATTATATCAATGGCTAGGAGGAAAGATGAGGGAATTAATAAAACATATTCTTTTCCCTTCCCTTCATACACTTCACGCACAAAGCAAAGATAAAAGAGAGAGAGAGAGAGTGAGTGAGCTTGGGAGTTCTTGGTGATTTAGAGAGCAAAAGGAAGCAAGAGCTAAGGTAAGAGCTTGTTTTCAAGTGAATAAGCTTCTTATATTATGTAGTTCATCCCCTAATCTTTTGTTCTTCATGGGAATCATGGCTTAGCAAGCTATTCTTCAATGTTGAGGAGAGAGACATGACGTCTTAGAGAGAGAAACATCAAGAATTAAGAGGTAATCTCCAAAATCCCAACTTCTTAGTGTATTGAAGTTGTTGTTAGTGATTATTGTTTGGTTTTGTGATTTTTGGGTTGAGTTGTAAAATTAGAAAAGTCATAACCCTAAGGGGTTATGCTACCCAACATCCTTTAAATCATGGTTAAGAAGTGTTTAAATAAGTTAATCAAGGATTAGAAGTGGAAAAGTACAAGTTTTTGGAGCTAAAACACAAAACCTCATTTTTTCCATTTTTCCCTAATAATTTTGGCCAAAACCAGAACTAGTACTAGGAGTTGGATTTTCATGAAATAAATGGTTCCATTGGACTTAGTGGAAAAAAATAGGTGGGTTACAGTTGGGCACTTGTTCGGTAGAGGCCGAAAAAGCATAATTACGAAAACGCCACTAAAATCACTAAATAGGGGCTGTCAAGGGTATTTTCGTAATTTTATAGTGAATTTGATCATTTCGATCCCGGAAATGGATTCCTTGGGCAAAAATACGTTAGAATAGCCTTAGTCAAAATTTTAGGAAAATGTGCCATCGAGCAGGGTACAGCAGGGCCGGGTCGGGGTCCGGGGGCATTTTAGTAAATTTTTACTATGACTAATATAACCACAAGGAACACTGTGGAAGAGTCTAAAATGATTCTTGAATAGGTTATGACCTATTTCTTGTACATTTAATATTTTAGGACCGAGTCGGGAGTCGGAACGACATGCTTTACGAGACACCGTTAAACAGAGGATTATAAAGCGTTGAGGTAGAGACATTATCCTTCATACATTATGCCATAGTTATATGATTGTGTGAATGCCAATGTTTTTAAATGCGCTTTATTAATCAACACGATTTGCCCAGAGAGGGGCCATAAGTGTCAGAGGCACTTACACTGGAGTTGGTGAAAACCCAACCGGTGCAGAATAGTGGGATTGGGCCCTACTCATGTATACATGCAGATAATATGTTTATGATGTTCATTAATTGGTGCATACATGACATATATCATATTTACTTTTCGCATTCTCTATGAACGATAGCATATTTCTATTGGGGTTCTCCGGAATCTCATCCTATTTTTAATAAACACCTCAGTGGGTACCAGTGGGTCTAAGGGAAAAGATGTAGAAGCCACAAAGTGAGTGACACGTGTCTCGAGGCGAGGATATGAACGTGGTTATACCTTAGTCTATGCTTTAATATTTTGGATAATTTGTAAATATTAAGTTTCCACTGTATTTTCTATTTTCCGTTGACAAACGACGTTGAGATTGTAAACAAATATTTTTATCAGCATAATTGTACTTTTCTGTATGCCCATTGAATTCCGTCTTTATTACTCTTCGATTATCGAAATGGAAATGGGTGTTGACAACTATCTAATATTCCACTTTAATTCATTAGATTCAAGTATTATTTGGCTTAATTAAAAATAGTTTTTCCAAAGTTATGAGGTTTACAAGAAGAATGAGGAAAACATACCATTTAAATTATAAAACCCCCCAAAAATGTCATGTAAATTAGTAAAAGGACAAACATGCAATCAAGTAGAAATATGAGATTTTGAAGTTTTGGTGTTCTTACCAAAATACCCCTCACTTTTTTTAGAAAAAGGGTAGGAAGTCGATGGCCGAAGCTCCAGTGAGATTTTTTTGCCATGGTTTTTTTTTTAAATATGACATACTTAGATATAGAGAATGATAACTTAAGAATTGCAATTAACAACTCGGGTATGCATTTTAACAACTTGAGCTCCTCCAATGTCAACAACCTTGTAGGTCATATTTTAAGCCACCCTTGTTAGGTGACGTTGACTACTTAGGTATAAAGTATGATAACTTAAGAATCGCAATTAACAACTTAAGTATGCATATTAACAACTTGAGCTCTTCGAATGTCAACAACCTTATAGGTCATATTTTTAAAGCTACCCCTGTCATACGACATTGACTACTTGTGTATAGAGAATGACAACTTAAAAATCTTAATTAACAACTTGAGTATACATGTTGACCACTTGAGCTCCCCAAATATCAACAACCTTGTAAATCATATTTTAAAGCCATCCTGTTAGGCGACATTGATTGTTTAGTTATAAAGAATGACAACTAAAGAATCACAATCACTACTATAAAAAAACACAAGCTATGTCGCTTAATTTAAAGAACACTATGGCACTTAGAAAGCGTCATAGCTTCCAGCACCGTTAAAACAAGCTACGATGCTTCTTGAATATATGAAAGCGTCATAGGTTGATTAATATTTTTTTTAAAAAAAATATCACTTCTTACGACGCTTCTCCAGGAAAGCGCTGTAGGAAGTCTTTTATTTCTAAGCACTCAAGGTTGCCTTGGACGGCGCTTTGTTTCTAAGCACCGTCCAAGGCCACATCTTGCACGCGTCTAAGGATTTTTATTTAAAAAAAAGGGTTAAAGGTCACTTTTGCCCCGAAAGTATTTGCTTGTGGTCAATTTTGGCCTAGAAGGTTTTCGAGGGCTAATTTTGCCCCGGAAGTTTCAAATTTGGAACAATTTTGCCCTTAAGTTAGTTGATCGTTTATTGACCGTTAGCTAGGGTTAGTTGACTATTAGTAGGGGCAAATTTGCTCCAAATTTGAAACTTCCGGGGTAAAATTGCACCTTAACTCATTAACCGTTACTCGGGCATATCGAACACTACTCTTCTAGCCGCTGGACCTTACCTCCGCATGAGCCAAGGAGTGCAGGCTGTTAAACATAAAAGATAACTCTTCTCGAGGCCCTTGCCTATGTTACCAGACTCACTAATGTTACTGTCAGCTGCCACGTCCCGGTTCAGGAATTTTGACCTAATTCCCTTTTGAAGTACGGGCTTCCCTCGTCTCTTAGGATCGACTAACTCATATGTAAGTATCGTTCAAATGGAAAATTTCCCCTTTTCAGCCTTCAAAGTTCTCATTTGAATATTTGCTACTACCACCAAGATCTGTATTGATGACCACTCCGCCCGAGCGGTGAAGTGTTTGACCTATACCCGACCGTTGGGGGAAGCCCGTCTGAAGTAGTAGCAAATATTCAAATGAGAAGAAGGCCGAAGAGAGGAAATGTTCCATGTGAATGATACTTGCACATGAGTTAGTCTATTCTAAGAGACGGGGGAAGCCCGTCTGATAGTGTGCAGCATGCGTACTTCGAAAGAGAGTCAGGTTAAAATTCTTGAACCGGGATGTGGCAGCTGACAGTAATGTTAATGAGTCTAGAGACATCAGTAGGGGTCTCAGGAAGAGTTCTCTTTTCTATTTAACAGTACTGCATACCCTGGCAATCCCGAAGGTAGGGTCCAGCTACTGGAAGAGCAGTGTTCGCTGCGCCCGAGTAAAGGTCATTGGGTTAAGGTGCAATTTTGCCCCTGAAGTTTCAAATTTGGAGCAAATTTGCCTCAACTAACGGTGAACTAACCCCGGCTAATGGTCAACAAACGGTCAACAAACGTAAGGAAAAAATTATTCCAAAATTGAAACTTCCGGGGCAAAATTGGCCCCGAGCAATACTTCTAGGGTAAAAGTGGCCTTTAACCATAAAAAAAATAAAATCCTTTTTAATAGGGATGATTTATCTTTATGTTTTGACCTCTAAACCGATTCTTAAATTTAATTTTTGTTTCTTAGTATAGATAAGCTTTCTCAAGAAAGCATCTTATAATAGTAATAGAGCTTTGACACTTACGGAATTTCTATTATTCCATAGTTGCCACAATTTTTTTTAATAGTAGTAAAGAGATTAATTTCTTTTTTTAAAAAATAACCCCTTGTATGGCACTTTCTTAGGCAAGTGCCATACAATATATTAAGCAACTATGACGCTTTCCTGCTCAAGCGTCATAGCTATCACATGTATTTTTTTTGAAAAAAAAGAAGTCTCCTCCGGCGCTTGGTTGAAGAAGTACCATAAGATTGGCGTCACTAAATTCATATTTTGTAGTAGTGAATTAATGTAAAACCCCAAAATTTGGGATTTGAGGCTTGGGAATAAGCCTAAATTAAGTGGACTGCTAAGCCCCAATTTAGCAGGAGCTCAAATTTATCCCCTAATGATTCTTATATCTTTGAGGCATTAAGAAAGTAAAATGATGAATTTTAGAGAAAGTAATTATGTTTTTGGTGAAATCGCCTATGAGGTAGTAAGCTTGTCATGTTCATTTTAATGATCAAATGATGAGCAAAAATTATGAGATTTTACAAGATGAAAGTAGACATCCTAAGCTTTAATTTGATAGGTCATATGAATCAATTAGAGCTATACACAAAAAGATATGAATTTTCGAAGTCAGCACAGAAAAACTGTGAAGTTTCTGGAACAACATGCAAAGATTGAAATTCTAGGAATTTTGTGATTCCATTCAGAAAAAGTATATATTTTTCCTTAAAACTAGACTCAATAAGGGTTCTATAGGCTTTGGAATCACTGAAATTCAGTTTTTCTAGAATTAGTTATAATTTTTCAAAGTTTCGGCAGAAATCTGCCAAAATTTTGTAAAAATCCGAAAATTTGGAAAATTAAAGTAACTTATGATATAATAATATATCATCATCCTCTTCCTCTTGAGCTCATTTCTGGCATGAAACAGCATCTGAAGAGAGAGAGAACATTCAGATTTTAGAGAGAGAAAAAGGGGAGGAAAATGCTTACAAAGGTAAGTGATTTCTTCGGTAAATCGGTTCCTAATGCGTATAACTCCGCTTCTAAGTTATTCTTCTATGTATTTAAGGTTTGGGAAGCTCAATTTTCACTAGGAGCAAGGGTTAGGGTTCATCCACTTTGAGAAAAGCTAGTAGAAGCTTGAGGTAACTTCCTAACTCTTGTATATTGACTATTCTAGCTGCTGTAGACAATTTAATCGGTGAAATTTCGCCGGATTGTCTTTGGTTCTAAAAATGGAAAATGAGTTTTTCTAGGGGTTATGCTGCCCAAATTGGTACTAAATGGTAGTTGTAACCTAATGGAATAGTCAATAAAGTGGTTAGGAGTAGAAAGGAACGCGTTTACCGAGCCAAAACCGAAAAACCCTGATTTTCCCCAGAAAACCCATATAATTCGGTCAAGGCTATAAATGGGTCTTAGAGTTGGATTTTCAATGATTTGATGATTCTATTGAGTTCAGGAGGGAAAATTAGTTGGGGTTACAGTTGGGCACTTTTTCGGAAAAGGCCGAGAAAACATAATTACGAAACGCCCCTAAAATCCTAAAAGTAGGGTTGCCAAGGGAAATTTCGTAATTTGACATTGAATTTGATAATTCTGAGTCCAGAAATGGATTCCATGGGTGAAAATATGTAAGAATAGCCCATGTCAAAATTTCAGGAAAAGTACAGCCGGATCGGGTACAGCGGGGCCGGCCGGGTCCCGGGGTATTTTAGTAATTTTTTAAGATAGACTCATATAACCCCCAGAAACACTATGGAAGTGTCTAAATAGTACATTTGGCATTGTAGGATCGAATATGGAGCCCCGAGTTGTTTGCACGTAGATTGAGGCACACATTTTGAGACAGAAAAGGGTTAAGGTAGGGGACTTACCTTACTTGCATATATTTGATATCTTTGCTTGTGTAATGATGTATGTGATTGCTTTACTTGATTGTGTAGAACATATTTGAATAAATGAAGCTCTGTTTCTGTTTTCGCTATGGCCATAGTCTTGTTGGATGAAACATTGAGCATGCAGAAATGTCATTATGGGGCATACATCTAGATAAAGCTAACATATCATACACATAGCATCAATCATGTATGCATTATGGTATTTGTTTCCTACTAAGATTCTCTCGAATCTCACCTTCCCCTACTAACAATTTAGACAGGAGACGACAGAAGATATGTAAACAACAATGCAGAGTACCGTACGAGGGGATTACAGTAGTGGAATGAAGACGGAAAGAAGTCTCCATTTCACTGGGATGAGTTTAGACACCCTAGTAGCCTTGTGCGGCTACCTTAATCGTAAGTATCATTTACAAACCCCTATGGGGAATTTATGTAATCATGCACTTATTATCAGTATATGCATGTTATTCCTGTGTTGCCCACCAAACCACATATTATCTTCCGCAAATACTCTGAAAAAGGTTGAAATTGAGATAAGGGCGTGACAATTAACAACTTGGGTATGCATATTGACAACTTATGCTCTCCAAAACAACGATGTAGGTTATATTTTGAAGCCACCCCTATTAAGCAACGTTGACTACTTAGGTACAGAGAATGATGACTTAAGAGTTTCCATTAACAACTTGGATTTGCATATTGATTACTTGAGTTCCTCAAATGTCAATACCTTTGGCAGAATTTCAAGAAAAAACCCTTGGCGAAAAAATATCTCACTGTTGCTCTGGCGGCCATGGCAGGAGTTCTTGCCCTTTTTCTAAAAGAATGTGAGTATTTTGGTAAAAACATCAAAACTTTAAAATCTCATATTCTTACTTAATTACCTATTTGTCCTTTTGCTAATTTACATGACATTTTGGGGATTTCGTAATTACCTATTTGTCCTTTTGCTAATGTACATGACATATATGTGTACATATATGTATGTATATATATATATATATGCATATGCACACACACATATATAAAGAAGGGAAAGCCTGTTGTGCCTGTTGTGATTTTTCTTACCACGTAGGGATAGAAATAGGCAAGACCCCTAATAGAGATCTAGGCTTAGCCTACATAAATCCTAGCCTAGCCTATTCAGTAAATAGGCTAATCTCAGGCTTTGGCCTATTTAGATAAATAGGCCAGGCCTTTTTCATAAGGCCTAGCCTACAAACTTACAGGTTTTGCCTATTTAACTTTTTTTAATTTAAACAATTATATAAGTATATATAATATCATATAAATAATTTTATAATTGTTTATAAATTTACCAACTTAATATTAAATCTAAGTTTCACATCCTAATGTCATTACACTCAGCCCTTGATTTCGCATAAGTCATTCACCCTTACCTATCTTCTTTTCGATCACTCTAGATGGATATACTAACTCACCCCCTCTTTTCTGATTTGCATTGTCTACTAAAGTGTAATAATTGTTATGAGTTTATTTTAGTGCCAAATGAAATATTATAATCTTAGTAAGAGGAGTTTGTCCCAATTTATGTGGGAAGTGTAAAAAATGTAAAATCTAGTTTTACATTATGTTTGTTATTCTTAGTCAATTTTAGAAAATATATCTTATTAGTTAATAGACGATTAGTTTTTCTTATTCCTGTTTGGACAATTGCTATCACTAGACATTCTTTTCTTTTTCTTTACTAAGTCCTAATATTATGACGAGAATGGATGTAGGCTTTTAAACCATAATGTAGGATTGTAATTAAGCATGAAGGGTTATATATGAATTTGGAGACAAAAACTTTAAAGGCTATTTAAATGCCTACATTTTAAGTGTTATATATGATTAGTTTTGATGATGTCAAATACAGATACTAAATATTAAGAGCATAAAGTTTATATAATGTATTTATCATATACATTGACTAACTACTATGTTTAATGTGAAGTATATCTTGTAGAATAGTCAAGCAAAAATTATAAGATATCAAGTTGAATTATGAAGAATGATCAAGAGGAAGAATACAAAGATATTGAAGAATGAAATTATCAAGCATGGGGAAATGAAGTCAAGAAAATAAAGAAGTGATTGAATTGATGAGAATGATCAAGATGAAGAAGAAGAAAGAGATTAAAGACATTAGTCAAAAAAGCAAGGAGTTATCAAAAGGATTATAGAGAATAATCAAGAAGAAGGAGACAAGAAATTAAAGAAAGAAGAATTTGCAAAATATAATGGGAATATCAAGTTTCAAGTTCTTAGATTTGGGATTGGAGCTTGTTATGTTAAATTGAAAGTTGGAATGGCTTAATCAGATGTTAAAGTGCCTTATATCAAAGTCATATCAACTTCACTCGATTGATACTTCATTATCACTCGAGTTGCACCTCCAAAAGTGATTTCTACATGTTTCACTCTAGTGAAGGAAGCATCACTTGAGTGATTATCAAATTTCAGTATACTCTGTTCAGCTTTGTTTTCGTTTCGCATGATAGAGGTTTGATAATTTGGTCATATCTCTCAAATCATAAATCTGATTGAGATGAAATTTATTTCATATGAAACTAGACTTTAAATATGACACACAAACACCAAGATCAAGCTCAACATATTTTAAACAAAAGAGATATGAATCTTGAAATTTAACATTGAAATTTCTCACGTTATTCCGCAATAGGTTCAGTAATTTGGACATATCTCCCACATCAAAACTTTGAATTAGGTGAAACTTGTTGCATGTGAAATAAAACTCAAAATGAATTTTGAAGAAGCTATGATCTAGTCTAGAGATGTCACACCCTCATCTTATTTTCAACTATTTCAGAGTATTTGTGAAAAAAGATATGCAGTTCAGTGGGCAACACAAGAATAACATAAATATACTAATATTATATGCACGATTAGGGAAATTCCCCATAGGGGTTCATACTTGATAATTACAATTAATGTAGCCTCACAGCGCTACGTAGGTGTCTAAACCCGTCCCAGTGAAACGGAGACATCTTCCCGTTTTCATTCCACCATTGCAATCCCTTCGTATGGTTCTCTTCTTTGTTCTCAGTATACGTTCTGTCTTTTCCTGTCTAAATTGTTGGTAAGGGGGGGTAAGATTCTAAGGAATCTCAGTAGGGAAGCAATACCAATATGCATGTAAGATAAGTGCTTAATGCATGACATGTTAGCATTACATAACTCATGCTCACACAATGACATATTTACGTGCTTAATGTTTCAATTAACATACGTATGGCTATAGCATATACAGAAACAGAGCTTCAATTATTCATATATGTTTCACATAATCAAGTAAAGCAATAACATGCATCAATATACCAGCACAAATATCAAATACATGCAGGAGAGGTAAGTTCCCTACCTTAATCGCCCTTCCATGATCTCTTGAGTAACGTGCCTCAATTTGTGTGCCAATCCCTCGGTCTCTCTACTCTGTCCTAGAATGTAAAATGTACAGTTTAGACACTTCCATAGTGCTTCTGGTCGTTATATTAGTCTATGGTGAAAATTTACCAAAATGCCTTCGGGACCCCGGCTCGGCCCCGCCGTACCCGGCCTGATGGCACGTTTTCCCAAAAATTTGACTAGGGCTATTCTGACGTATTTTTGCCCAAAAAATCCATTTCTGGCCTCGAAATCACCAATTTCACTATCAAATTACAAACATACCCTTGACAACCCCAATTTAGGGATTTTATGGGCGTTTTTGTAATTATGCCTTTTCAGCCCTTACTGAAAAAGTGACCAACTGTAACCCCACATATTTTTGTCCACTGAATCCAATGGAACCAACTATTTTATGAAAATCCAACTCCTACCCCCTGAACCAGTGCTGGCCAAAATATTCAAGAAAAATGGAAAAATGTAGTTTTGTGTTTTAGCTTCTAAAACTTGTACTTTTCCACTTCTAATCCCTTATTAACTTTTTTAATCAAATTATAATCATGATTTAACAAAATTTGGGCAGCATTACCCCTTAGGGTTATAGCTTTTCCCATTCTTCAACTCAACCAAGAAACTTGAAAAATCAAGAACATTAACAACAACAACACCATAACCATAAGAGAGCAAGTTTATGAAGTTACCCTCTTGCTTCCAATCTTGGCACCTTAACTCCCTCTCTTCCTTGGAGACTTGACTTGCTAAACACATGTATTCATGAAGAAGAGAACCTTAGAGGAAGTATTACACAAGGATAGGAAGCCAAATCACTAAATCAACAACTACTTACATTAACCTTCTTCCTCCTTCTCTCTAATTTTCAAAGAAATCTCAAGCTCACTCTCTCTCTCTCTTTGCTCTTGTAGTTGGCCTAAATATGGCATGAAAGAAGAAGGAGAAAATATTTATTCATTTGGTCTTCTTTCTTTCTAGCCCTTGATCTCATCAAGGGTTAAGATTGCACCACTTATCATGCACGAATCCTCCTCCCATACCTCCAACGATGCCCTCATACTTTATGCCATACTCCTTCATCATTTGGCTTCAATTGGATTTGGAATAGATTCCCTTCTAGTTACACCAACTATCCTCCCTTCCCTTTACTCTAACCAAACCCATTTCTTCTTCCTTATTTTCATATGTTGGCCGAAATTTAGGGAGGAGAAAAGACGAAAATGTTTTTCACAAATTCCATAATTCATATAATTGTATTATGTATGATTCCCCTAATTGATGTATGCCCAAGTCCTCTAATTCTACAATTCTTGATTTATTCCATTAAGAATATTCAATTTATACATTTTTCTTGATTAATTGAAATTAACTCCAATTAATTGGAAAATAATTAATCTTGGGATAAATTGTCAAAATTATGATTTTGCAATCACTTTTGTAAATTAATTCAATTCTTGAATTGATTTTTCCATTTCCTTATGAATATGAATATTTCAAAATTCATAAGTTCCAAATTTCATGAACTTCCACCATTTTATTGAGTTTCTCAATTAATTATAATATGTTTTTAGTGAATATAAAATTTGGGGTGTTACAAGAGAGGCTCAGACAAAAGAGATATAGATCTTGAAATTTGACACTCGATGTTCTCACAATGTTCCCATGATGTTCCAGAAAATCTGTCATTCTTTGGATCATAACTGTTAGAATACAATGAATTTCGGATAGAAACTTATTGCATAGAAAATTAGACTCAAGAGGTATTTCAAAAACATCAAGATCATGCTCAACAAAGGTCAGATGGAAGAGATATGAATTTTGGAATCGGACAATCATATAAAGATGCCTTTACAGACTAGCTATTATGAATTTGATCATAACTTTCAGAATTTAACGAATTTGGAACTGGTTCTTGTTGCATTGGAACGAAGACTTAAAGCGCTTTCTGGGGATATGTTATTTACCAAACTTGAAGTTTCAGTCGAAGAGTTATGCCTACTGGAAGTTGACCTCTATGTCAAACTATCTATGTGCTAAAAAGAAAAAGGCCACTCAAGTGATATGAGAATCACTTGAGTGATCTTCCGATGAAGATCACTCAAGTGATTGAGGAAATCACTTGAGTGATTCTTGATCACTTGTAGGACACTCACAAGTGATCTGAAGAACACTCGAGTGATTTTGGGCTCTGGTCGTCGTATCTTCTCTAGCCCATCGAAGGCGCAGATCACGATATGAGTTATTTGAGGCCACATGTGGTTTCCTTTAAACTTGTAACACGCATCAATCAATGTCAATATGTCTATCCTGGGAATCCTTCTTTTAAAATGGTGATACTTCTGCCACCAGGAGTACAATTTTGGATTTCTCGATATGCTTTCAAACTCATTTAAATCTTGATTATCTTGTTCCTAACCATTCCTAATAATCACTAATCAAGTTTTCATGAGGATTATAGGTGCTTAAACTTGAATTAGAGCTTAAAGGCCAAAAAGTGACTCCTTGTCAAAAACTGCAATGGCTACTTCCAACGGACTTCTAATGGTCATATTCTCAATGGGAAGAAGAAAAAGTTCAACGGTTAAATACTCTTCATCAATTTAAATAGAATATCATTCAAAATAGAAAGAGACAGCTTATGCATAGAATGTCGATATGCCTATACTCTGAATCTTACCAGACCAAAGCTTTGTAATCATATTTTCACCTTGTACTTCAATATTAATCATTGTCTACTTCATATAGAGAGAAATGTGCTTTCATTGTAACCATTCTATATTTGTGAGAGTTACTCAAGATTGGAGGATCTTGAGTAGGAAATAGATTGTATCCTTACAATATGTAAGGGGGCTTTTTTTCCCTCAGGGCGAGAATTGTAAAGGCTTTACAAGTGTCAGGATCAAACTTGAGGAATGGTAATGGTTCTTAGGTACCCGGTTAAACTTAAGAGAGATAGTGGATTAAAATCTCAGGAGGAGCCTGGGGACTAGATGTAGGTCATTGTGGATTAGAATGAACTAGGATAAATCACAGTTTGCATCTTCTCTGTAATATCCTGAATTTTGGGATTGGAGGCTCTGAATAAGCCTAAATTAAGTGGACTGCTAGGCACCAGTTTAGCAGGTGCCCCAAATTTATTCCCTAATATTTCTTATATCTTTGGAGTTTTAAAGAAAGTAAAATGGTGAATTATAGAGAATGTGATTATGCTTCCAGTTAGATTTCCTATGAGGCAGTGAGATTGTCTTGGGATTTTAGATGATCAAATGATATCCAAAAATTATGAAATTTTACAGGGTGAAAATAGACATCCTAAGCTTTAATTTGATAGGTCATATGAATCAATTAGAGCTATATATAGAGCGTTATGAATTTTTGAAGTTAGCCCAATAAAATTGGAAATTTTCTGGAATAGCTTCCAAAGATTAAAAATCTGGGAATTATGTGCTTCCATTTGTCACACCCTTATCTTATTTTGACTTACAGTGGAATATTAATGCGTGGTTCGGTGAGCAACACATGAATAGCATAAATATACTGATAATATATGCATGATTACAGAAATTCCCCATAGGGGTTTGCACATAATAATTACAAACCTTGTAGCCGCACAGGGCTCTAGGGTATCCCAGTGAAATGGAGATATCTTTTCATCTTCGTTCCACCACTGCAATCTCCTCGTACAGTTTTCTTCTTTGTTCTAAGCATATCTTCTATATTCACCTGTCTAAATTATTGGTAGGGAGGGTGAGATTCAAGTGAATATCAGTAGGAAAATAATACCAATATGCATGCATGATAAGTGATTAATGCATGACATGCTTGCATTACATAAACTCATGCTAACACAATGACATATCTGCTTGCTCAATGTTTCGTGCAACAAAACTATGGCCATAATATAAACAGAAACAGAGCTTCAATCATTCATATATGTTTCACATAATCAAACAAAGCAATAACATGCATAAATACACCAACACAAATATCAAATATATGCAGGAGAGGTACCTCAAGTCTTTTCTCCTCGATTTCTGTGCCTCGTAATGATTGCCGACCCCTCAGGCTCTCAACTCGATCCTACAATTCCAAATATACCATTTAGACACTTTCATAGTGTTTTTGGTGGTAATAATAGCCTATGGTGAGAATTTACCAAATTGCCCCCAGGACCCCGGCACGGCCTGGCCCTGTCGTACCCGGTCCGACTGTACTTTTCCTGAAATTTTGACAAGGGCTATTATGACATATTTTTATCCAAGGAATCCATTTTCGGACTCGGAATTATCAAATTCATTATAAAATTACAAAAATACCCTTGGCTGCCCTTATTTCAGGGTTTCAAGGGCGTTTTTGTAATTATACTTTTCCAAGTTTTTCCGAAAAAGTGACCAACTGTAACCCCACATAATTTTCATTCCTGAACTCAATGAAACCATCAAATCATTGAAAATCCAACTCTAAGACCCATTTATTGCCCTGACCAAAATATACAGGTACTTCAGGGAAAATTAGGGTTTTTCAGTTTCGGCTCTGTAAACGCATTTCTTTCTAATCCTAACCACTTTATTGACTATTCCATTAGGTTACAACTACCATTTAGTACCAATTTAAGTAGCATAACCCCTAAGGAAACCCATTTCCAAAATTTAAAACCAACGGCAATCCGACGAAATTTCACCGATTAAATTGCCCACAACAGCTAGAATAGTCAATATACAAAGGTTTGGAGGTTACCTCAAGCTTCCACTGGCTCTCCCTTGATATGGCTGAAAACCCTAAGTGCTAAACATCCAAATTTGAGCCTCCAAACCTTAAATCATATGCAAAGGAAGCTTAGGAATGGAGTTATACGCATTAGGAACCTATGTACCGAAAAATCACTTACCTTTGTAAGTTTTTCCTCCTCCTTTTCTCTCTCTACAATTTTTCTCTTCCTCTCTCTTCACATCTGAAATAGCGTTAGTTTTGGGAAGCAT
The DNA here is from genome assembly GCA_963855925.1 of Inga laurina. Classification (NCBI taxonomy): domain Eukaryota; kingdom Viridiplantae; phylum Streptophyta; class Magnoliopsida; order Fabales; family Fabaceae; genus Inga; species Inga laurina. The sequence goes on from OY979713.1 coordinate 27,796,477, forward strand.
GAAGGAGATGGTGACCTTTTATTATGATATCTTATAACATTATAATAATTTATTTATTTTTCAAAAAATCGCGACAATTGGCAATTTGGCAGATTTTTTGCTCAAATTTTGAAAAATCATAACTAATTCTTAAAAAATCGAATTGGAGTGATTCCAAAGGCTACAGAACCCATATTGAGTCTAGTTTTAAGAAAAAATATAGCCTTTTACTAGTTTGAAGTATATCATTTCTAGATTTTAAATCTTTGCATGCTGTTCCAGAAAAGAATCAATTTCGCCGGGCAAACTTCAAAAATTCATAAATTTTTGTGTATAGATTTAATTGATTCATATGACCTATCAAATTAAAACTTAGGATATATAGTTTCATCCTGTAAATCCAGGGTTATGGAAATCGGACTAGACCTGCCCGAAAACAGGCGAACCGACAGGTAGACCGATCCGGTCTAGTTCCCAATTTTTTTAAAAAAAATTATATTTTCTTTAGAATTTCATACCAATAAGCCTAAAATCTTCAATTTCTCACCGGTTTGGCCCCGATCTGACCCATTGACCCTTAACCCAATACCCCGACCGATTCAGTACCCGGTTCGGGTTTTAATACCTTGGTAAAATCTCATAATTTTTGCCCATCATTTGTTCATACAAAATCACATGACAAGCTTACTGCCTTATAGGCGATTTCACCGAAAACATAGTTATATCCTCCAAAATTCACCATTTTATTTTTTTTAATACCCCAAAGATAAAAGAAATACTTGAGAATAGATTTGGGACATCTACTAAATCGGGGCTTAGAAATCCACTTAGTTTAGGCTTACTCCTAAGCCTCCAATCCCAAAATTTAGGATATTACATAATTGGCAAGAGTCTATATTTTTCCTTAAAACGAAACTCAATAAGGGTTCTATAGCCTTTGGAATCGCCTCAAAACGATGTCTACAAATTTAGTCTAATCATGTTTAGAATGTGATTAAGTAGTTAAAGAAGTGATTGATGGTGATAAGAAGGTGTTTTATGGATTGAAATCATAAAACTTCATTTTCTCCAATTTTTATAGAAATTCGTCCAGATTTGTTTTGGGTTGTATTTGGACTAGATTTTGGTATTGAGTTCATGTTAGGTGCGAAGTGAGAAAAACCCTAGAAAGTGAAATGATAAAAATAGCCTTAAAACTCTTATATATGGGCTGCTAGGGGTAAATTTGTAATTGGGGCAGGAATTTGAGAAAGCCGAGGTCAAAAATGGAATTGAAATCCAATTGGTCTATTTTAGTCCAAAAGTGGCGTATGTTTGGGCTTAAGGAGATGAAGGAATATGGTTCAATTAGAATGGAAGACTATGACACCAAATTAGAAAAGGATAAAGTCAAGTACAAAAGGCTTATGTCATAAATTCTATTTTGTGATAAAGCTAATTAGGGGAAAAGATGAGATATTTTTTAAAAGTTTTGGTTCATCTTTTTCATCCTATTCTCACACCTAAGAGTAACAAAGAGAGAGAAAGAGAAGCCTTAAGAAAACTTATGGAGAGGAGGAACTCAAGGAAGGAAGATCAAGATAAGTTTGGAATTTTTTAAGATTTTCTTCCAAACTTGCATAAGCTTCTTCTCTAATCTCTTCTTCTTTATGAAATCCATTGTTTAGCAAGCTCATATTAAGCTTAAGGGGAGGGAGAGAGAGAAAATATAAGAACTCAAGAGGTAACTTCACAAATCTCAAATCCATACTAGTATGTTGTTGTTGATGATGTTTATGGTTGGATTTGGTGATTGTTGGTTGAGTTTGTAAATTTGGAAAGTGATAACCCTAAGATATGCTGCCCAAATTTCTTCAGATCATGGTTATTATGTGTTTAAATGGATTAATAAGTGATTTAGAGCATAAAGGAACAAGCTTTTGGAAATTAAAAATCAAAAACTCAATTTTCCCTTTTCTTAAGCATAGTTTTGGTCAAGAGGAGTTCAGGGGGAAGGAGCTGGATTTTCATAAATTTGATAATTCCCTGGTGTTCTTGAGGAAAAATTAGGGGTTATAGTTGGTCACTATTTCAGAAAAGCCAAAAAAAGCATAATTATGAAAACACCCATGAAACCCTTAAAGTGAGGTTGCTAAGGGTAATTTCATCTTTTGGCAGTGAATTTTTTAATTCCAAATCCAGAAATGGATTCTATGGGCGAAAATAAGTTAGAATAGTCCTAGTTAAAATTTTGGAAAAAGTACGGCAGGACCGGGTACTACGGGCCGGGGTCCGGGGGCATTTTGGTCATTTATCAAGATAGACTCGTATAACTCCCAAAAACACTATGGAAGTATCTAAATGATACATTTGGAGTTTTAGGAACAAGTTGAGAGCCAGTCGTGAACACACTTCACGAGGCACAAATTTTGAAGCAGAAAAGGATTAAGGTAGGGAACTTACCTCTCCTACATGTATTTGATATTTGTACTGGTGTATTGATGTATGTTATTGCTTTGCTTGATGATGTGAAACATTTATGAATGATTAAAGCTCTGTTTCTGTTTATACTATGGCCATAGTTTTGTTGTATGAAACATTGAGCACGCAGATATGTCATTATGTAAGCATGAGTTTAGATAATGCAAGCATGTCATGCATTAAGCACTTACTTGCATACATATTGGTATTAGTTTCTTACTAGGATTCTCTCGAATCTCACCTCCCTAACCAACAAATTAGGCAGGTGAAAACAAGAGGTGTACAAAAAGCAGAGAAGAGAGCTACACGGGAGGAATGCAGTGGTGGAACGAAGACGGGAAGATGTCACCATTTCACTAGAACGATTTTGGACATTCAAGTAGCCCTGTGTGGCTACATTGATGGTAATTATTATGCATGCACCCTTATGGGGAATTTCTGTAATCATGCACATATTATCAGTATAATTACGCTATTCCTATGTTGTCAACCAAACTACATATCGTTTTCCATAAATACTCTGAAATAGCTGAAAATAAGATAAGGGTGTGACATTCTCTTCTTTAAGCTTTTATATTTCCAACATATATGGTTTGAATAACTGACTATGGATTTATAATTCATTAATTTCATAATTATTCTTTTCACTAATATGCGAAAATTTTTTGATGTTCTTAAAGTTTATCATACGCCTATTTCACCCCCCCCCCCCGGTCTTGGGTATCAGCCGATTCTGATATTAAGTAGACCTTTAAACATGTTTTAGATATTTTCAAACCTTTTAATGGCCTAAGCTCATGCTAAGAAAAAGCTTATATACAGGCTCATGCCCAGGCTCAGAATTTGAATATCTGTTGTAGGGCCATATCTATTTAGGTAAAACCTAACCTAACTAGCTTATTTCCACCCTTCCCACATGGCATTATTCAAAACTAAAAAGACTGCACTATGATTGACACAAATTATTGAAGATAAAAGAATTCAAACGTGTATAAATAATGATAAAATTTCCAAATTTTTTAAACCCCTCATCAATAAACTTATTTAAAACAAAAAAAAGTTTAAATAAATTGAGTTTTTTGAGTGTATTAGGATCAAATGATCACTTGATTTGATCCTACAATTCTGGAAGAAAATATTTCACAGTTTTATTAACTGAACCAGAATCTTTATTGGCTTCACACACAAACATAAACAAATACAATAGGGTGGTGGGATGTCACTGCTTCCATTTTGTATTAAAAATAAGGGAAAATCACTCTCAGGTCCCAAGGAAGCAAAATATTATCAAAAAAGTTCCTGAAAAAACTGAAATATCTGAAAAGTCCCTAGGGACTTTTCTGATATTATTTTCCAAAGTAAAATGACACACATGCCCCTCTTCTATTATCTCTTTCTCCCTCTCCCTCTCATTTGTTCTGTGTTCTTTCATATCTGACCTCCGCTTTCAGCTCGCTATGCTCTCTCTGCAGAAATGGTAGTGATGGTGAAGGAAGATTTGAGATGGTGAAAGATTTGTGGGATGGGATGTAAGATAGAAGGAAGAAGAAGATGGAAGGAAGGTCATGGATTTTTTGATGCTCAAGCTTCTGTCATTTTTAAAGAAGGAAGGGATGAAGGTAATGATGATGATGAATATTCCAACCCATCCCCCTTTTCCAACCTCATTGAAACGCCATCTCATAGTGGTGAAAACGTTGATGTGGGAAAAAAAACTTGTTGTTAATTCGTGCAGTAGCAGTTGTTAATATAACAGTTATAGTTGTTAATGCAGAAAATGAGGTTGGGTGTCATAATACTCTGTTTTTAGGAAAGGAAACAGAGGAAGTGGTATGTTTGAAGTGAGCAAACATCGTTTCAAGCTAAAACGTGTGGGAGGTTATAAAACACACTCAACAGGTTGTGAATACACGCTTTAAGAATTGTAAACATATCATTTGTCATACTTAACATGAGAAAACATCGTTTCAAGCTAATTCGTGTGGGAGGTTGTAAAATACACTCAACAGGTTGTGAATACACGCTTTAAGAGTTGTAAACATACCATTTGTCATCTTAACGTTAGAAAACATCGTTTTAAGCTAATTCGTGTGAGAGGTTGTAAAACACACTAAACAGGTTGTGAATATTCGCTTTAAGAGTTGTAAACATACTATTTGTCATACTTAACACAAGAAAACATCGTTTCAAGCTAATTCGTATGGGAGGTTGTAAAACACAATCAATAGGTTGTGAATATACGCTTTAAAAGTTATAAACATACCATTTGTCATACTTAATGTGAGAAAACATCATTTCAAGCTAATTCGTGTGGGAGGTTGTAAAATACACTAAACAGATTGTGAATACACGCTTTAAGAATTGTAAAAATACTATTTGTCATACTTAACGTGAGAAAACATCATTTCAAGCTAAAACATGTGGGAGGTTGTAAAACACACTCAACAGATTGTGAATACACGCTTTAAAAGTTGTAAACATACCATTTGTAAACACACTAAAAGTCTTGTTAATACATGCTTGACGAGTTGTAAACAGACCATTTTATAGTGTTGACATAAGAAAGCATTGTTTTTGGTAGAAACGGTGATAAAGTTGTAAAACACACTCATGGTGTTGTTAATACACTCTTGACGAGTTGTAAATAAACCATTTGGAATACTGAACAAGAGAAACCATTATTTCAGGCAAAAACGGGGAGCAAGTTGTAAAACACAGTGAACCCATTGTTAATACATGCCTCACGTGTTGTAAATAGACCATTTTGCATTGTTCATGTGAGGAACTTTTTATTCATGGAGGAAGTTGTAAAATGCACTCAACCTGTTGTTAATACATACTTCACGAGTTATTAACAGACCATTTTGTAGTGAATAACTTTTTGAACACAGGTTATTTGTCAGCTAAATGCGAAGTATCTTGTACAACAAAATGAAGTTGTTTCAATACAAACATAACCACTTGTACAACAAAGCATATGCAATTGTAAAAATGCCTAAAGAAGTTGTAAATATGAACATGTCACCTACACATGATAGTGAACAAAAAGGAATACATGATTGTCTTTCCTACAACAAGGCTTTCCCACAGAAAGACATCAAGTTCTCAAATGACCCACAACAAAAGTTTGTTATGAGTTTATACCCCTTGATAGTTTCCTTTGAACCCAACACGAAACCCATGTTCATATGTGGTTGATCGCGCTCCATCCCTCCTCTATCTAAGAATAGCAACTGAAAGATTATCTAAAATCCTGCATGTTCATTTCAAGGCTTTATTGTTCAAGGTAAGTGCAGAAAAGTAGCAAGTTTCATGAGTAACTTATGTCAGCAAGGATATACACAGAAAAAGACAAGAAAAGATGACTAATATCTTATAACTCTTCAATAATAGGAGCCACTAAACCTTGTGAGACTAAGAAAATGATATAGAAAACCCGTCCTTAGAAGAGAAAAGATGACTAATCACTAAATGAGAAAAGTAGTAAACAAAGATGGAATCCATATAACATTAAGAAAATATCATAACACGTTAGCCAAAATACTTGATTTGTGCAATATTATTATTACATAAAACTAAAGAAAGAGATTCCAATGATCATCTATTACTGCCGCTTATTATTATTAACGTATATTATGCACAACAGGAAAGGTAGCTTCTAATATTACCCACCTGATCAGTTGTACTAGCTTGGATCACTAAGAAAAGAGAAACTCAAAAAATAAAATATATGGTTAAAGTACCACAGTAGCAGCTGCAGGATTCCCTCGATATAAAACTCCAACAGAAACTGCAAAGCTAGGATGCCATATGCAAAGTTTGTCATTCCATCTACATACATATCAAAGATCAGTAGGTAATTTATCTGAGTATCAAATCTATATAAATTAAATACAAAATCCATGAAATAGGATCATTTCGTAATGGACAAAGGAGATCCCACATTCTTTTAATTATCTCTTGGATATTAGTAATTGATCAAACCCAAAAACAGAAAACCAACTTGGCAGGCATTTACTCGGAGATCCCATATTCTGACACTGTGGTCTAGAGAACCAGACATGAAGCTATCATTGATTGGAGACATGCAAAGTGAAACAACTCTACAAAACAAATTACAGAACATAACCACCATTACAACCGTGCACATAAAGAAACTGATATGAACTGCAGCATTGGCATATAATACTCCTACATTAGAAAATGATAAAAAATAAAACTGTCATGAAGAGGCATAATAAAACAAATAAAAGAAACTAAAAATTATATAAGATAACTGAAATGAACTACTTAACTTTGATATAAAAAGTCTCTCTTTCTATAATTCTAGAACCTTTTTATCTCATCCACAACTAAATTAATTCGCCATATAGGAGTGATTTTCCCTATATTTTTTGCCTGACTGAATAGTGCATCTGTATAAGGACAAGCAATATAACAAGAAATACATCAATCTTTGGTAAATTCAACAAATTTTCTATTGCATAGCTGTGATACTTTGTACAATACTTGGTTTCCTCACATTTTTATTTAAGTAAAATACATATAGAAACCTGCCCATGTTACAACCTTTCAAGAACCTTTTTATGACAACAGCAAGAGACGAAAAGCATTAGCCATATCATGGGGAAAACATATAATCAAAGATCAAAACAACCACATAATCCACGAAAGCTGAAGTAGAAACTGTTAGGCAAATAGGATCATTTCTCACTTCCGAATCTTGAACGAACACAAAGGAAAGGACATAGATCAGGCCTAAAATCTTAGATCCAACAACTATCAAATGCAAAAATTAAAGAAATTCTGGGATTCAAAGAAATTCAACGATCAAAGAGAAACAGGTAGTACAACCGTAATCAACCGATATAAATTAGGAAAATAAGGTAAAGGGATTGGGGAGCATATAGTATGAAAATCTCGAGGAGCAACGCCGGGAAGGTAGAACGAGTGGGTGCATGAAATGAACATACCTTTGCCTGAAGAGGTGCGACGCTGTGGCTGCGGAAGATAAAAGAGCCTTCTATACCGGCGGAGTGATGGATGGCGCCTGGTAGTGGAGCAGTGACGAATGGCTAGAAGCAGAGCAAGGTTTTCAAATGTTTCTGAACAGAGGTGAACACGCGATTTGAAAATTTGAACGAATGAGAGATTAAATTAGAATGGGGCATATTTTTCATTTTACTTTAGAAAATAATCACAGAAAAGTCCCTAGGGACTTTTCAGATATTTCAGTTTTTCCAGGGACTTTTATGTTAGATTCCAAGTTTTGATGATAACAAAAGGTAATTGTGTGCAAAGTATGTTTTTACAAGTCAAAAGAATAATTACAAAGTGACCAAATGCATATGGCATGGTTTAGAGAAGTATGATGTCAATTTTGCTGATGCACTCGCCAACAGAGCTAACACTCGAGCATAAACGTCTTTTGCACTCGAGCACATGCAAGTGTTGGACAAGAAGTGTTTGATAGAGAGCAATTGCTGTCAATTTTACTGATGTACTCGAGCACTATAACCAACACTCGAGCGTGAAGCTGTTTTGCACTCGAGCATATGAAAGTGTTGCACTGAAAGTGTTTGACAGAGAGCAAAGTTAGAACAAGATATCAACACTTTACTCGAGCACTAGCGAGTGAGGGACTACGAGTGTCTGGCCGAGAGTCATGCAGAACAGAGAAGCACAAGCATGCCCGAGTGGGAGTTCATGTGTCTGAGTTATACATCAGCACTCGCGAGTGAAAAATCTAACTCTCTCAATTCTGATGCAAGTGCTGAAGACAAGAGTATATTATAAAAGAATATTCTTCTCACTCGAGTAGGAGTATGTATGCTCGAGTGAGGGCCCACATCACCTGCGAGTGCAAAATCACACTCTTGATAAAACTGGGTGCGAGTGTTGTCCAGAGACGTGGCTCATATTGTAAAATGAAGTAGCACTCGAGCAAGGGGACCAGTGCTCGAGTGAGGACCCACATCACTCGCAAGTGTGAAAATGCACTCTCTCAAAATATGTGGAAGTGCAAGTGTAAAACTGAAGCAAAAGGTGAAGATATGGTATTGCACTCGAGTGACACATCACAGTGCTCAAGTGATACTCTGTCAGAAGCCAAAACGCATCAGTCTTACAGCGTTCAATCCGAATATGGTTTAATGATATTTATTCATTATATTTTCACTTATTATTATTATTTAACATCATTTAACATATATTATGAGTGTGATACAGGAGTTTGAACATTTGAATTAGAAAGACACAGAAGAAGTCAAACAACGACAGACATCATCATTACGACCTTTCGAGCACGTACCTACCGCGTTCAAAGTTTTCAAACGTACACATGATGTTCCACAGTAACATGCCCCGCTCCACAATGATCATTATTCAAATGGGAAAAAACAAATGTCTATAAATACAGAGTTCCAGAGATAATCGAAGATAACGAAGTGCAAGAATTCACACAAGCAAATTCACGAGTCTCTGTCATTCACATTTTCTCTGTATTCATATTGTTCTTCAGTGTTTATTATATTTACTCTATAAGAGAGTCTGTATACACTTCAAATTCTATTTTCATTTGATCTCAAGGTACTGGGACCTTGAGAGGGGAGATTTCCTTACAAAAGAAGCAGTGAGAGAATTCCTAATAGGACTTTCTGCTCATAAGACTTACAAGATACAAGCAGAAGAGAACGTTGCTGCTCGTAAGACTTACAATGGTGTAAGCAGAAGAGAACGTTGCTGCTCATTAGACTTGTATACGTAAGCAAGAAAGAAAGGTCATAGGTTTGTTTTTCTGCACATAAGACTTGTTGTAAGGGGGAGAGAAATTTCTAGTATTTCTACTCGTAGTCCTTTCAAGGACAGTTGTTGTCTTGTGGCGTTCCGAGAGCCCACTGAATCTTGGAAGAATAGTGAAAATCTCAGTAGGTTTTGATCTCTGAGGACTGGACGTAGGCCTGGCATTTGGCCGAACCAGTATAATTCTCTGTGTGTTTATCTTCTCAACTCTGCTCTAGCAACAACAATTACTATATCACCACACTAACCAAAAATTTTATCACATCACCCAATTCACCCCCTCTTTAGTGAAGCTTGCCTCTTTCATTTTCTGACAATATTTTGCTTCCTTAAGACCTGAGAGTGATTTTCCCTAAAAATAATGGCGATGGAAATGTCTTCAACGAAATTAAAATTAAACCCGAAGAAGAAAATGGGGAACCATAAGTCAAATAAGATAAATAGTTTGCCATTATTGTTGTTGTTGAAAAGACTTGAGAGCGGAAACTTGAGGCCACACACACACGCGACTCGTTGGCAACCTATGCCAATGAGTGTTCGTCTATGTTCGAATGTCATGAATGAAGATGGGGAATTCGTAATGTATTTTTGGTTTAGTTGTAAATAACCTCCCTAGTATTTTAAAATTTGAATTTAACCTCTTTAATCTTTCATATTTTATTATAAATCACCTACCGTTAACTTACCATTATCTTTTTAACGAAAATTGACATGTCAGACTAATCATAGACATACAACTTCCTACATTGCATCCTATAAAGTTACTAATATTAAGAAACCCATGAATTTTGACTAGTTGCAGATAAACCCCCCCAACATTTCCAAATTTAAATTTAACCCCCTTAATGTTTTAAGTTTTAATATTAAACTCCTTATCTTGATAAATTCAGTAAGATTTTTACTACTCTCTAATCTTTAATATAAGACATAGTTGACTTTTTTTAGAAAGATTAAGGAGCCTAAATAAATTAATTAACTATAGCATATATCATGTATCATATGATTATATATCAGTTCATAATTCAGACAAAGTAATTTGGTATAAAAAAGATAAATATCATTACTTTAAAGTAATTTATTTAGCTTCCTCATTCTTTTCAAAATATTCAACTATGTCTTATATTAAAAACCAAAGGAGTATCATTTATTAACTAAAATAGTATTTTTATTTGGTGAAAAATAAATTTGATCATGAAATTATGCAATTACTCGATTATATCATAAACATTATTTTTAAATTATACAATGGAAATTTTTCTCTTAAAGTGTTAATAGATTTATATTCTATGTTTCAAAAATTGTTACGTATTTATTAAAATAATAATTAAAATGTCCATAGTGATGTAACAATGATATTCCTTAAATAAGTGTAATAAATAGCCACATTGGTACTTATGAAGAGAAATATGCTATTTCAATTGTAACATATCTAACAAAAAAATTCTTTAAAAAATTGCAATATATAAAAATATCCTTTTATTTTTATATTTCTTTAAATATCATTTTTCTATATTTTTTGTACCAAAAGGCTATTTTAATTTATAAATAATAATAAAAAGTTTACTGAATTGAGTAAGAAGATAAAAGTAATTGAAGGTGTTTAATATTAAAAATTAAAACATTAAGGGGATTAAGGGGGTCAAGTTTAAATTTTGAAATATTAGGGGGTTTATCTACAACTAGCTACAAGGCCGCTGAACCTTGGCAAATCTAAGATGTTTTGTGTTGGAGGTTGTTTTATACACCAATCAATTTGACGTAGACATTATATTTAACTACTAAAGGAGGTTTATTAAGGGTTTATTTATTATAGGGTTAAAGTACAAATCCACCCCAAAAATATTCATGAAAGAGCAATGTTGTCCTAGAAGTTTGTTTGGGCTCAATATCACCTCGGAAGTATAAACACGTCACAATGTTGCGCCTGGCTATTAGCAAACTTAACTTTGATAGTTAAAAGATACTTTTAACACCCCAAATTTTATTCACCAAGAGTATATGATGATTATTTTATATATTCAATGAAATGGTGAATATTTAAGGTCAAAGGAATTAAATATTGAAAATTGAAAGTTGAATAGTGTTTTCAGTGAAATCGCCTGTGAGGCAGTGAGTTCGTCATATGGTTTTAGAAGACCAAATGATGAGAAAAAATTATGAAATTTTACAGGGTGAAAGTAAACATCCTAAAATTTAATTTCATAGGTCATATGAATCAATTGAAGCTATGTACCAAAAGATATGAATTTTTGAAGTTAGTCCAGAAAATCTGGAAAGTCTCTGGAGTAGCGGTCAAAGAAATGAAATCTAGGAATGATATGCTTCCAACTGGCTAAATTCCATATTTTTCCTTGAAAATAGACTCAATAATGGTTCCATAACCTTTGAAATCACTCTGAAATGATGTCTATAAAATTAGTTATGGTTTTTCAAAGTTAGGGCAGAAAATTTGCCAGAATTGGCATTATTCCAAAAATTGAAAATAAAATGTGTTAGCAATTATGTAAATTGTCGAATTAAAGATGCCAAGTGTCATTATCATATGAAAAGAGGATTAGATTATGATTTATGAAGATGAGCACATGTCTAATTGCATTAAAATAATGCTACATGAACATAGTAATTATGAGAAGGATGGAGGGAAAAATTAATTTCCAAGAGCACATGTCTAATTGCTACTGAACATAGTCATGATGACAATGGTACACTACATGTATGCAAGGTTGAGTGTACACTACATGAAGGCATGGGTGAGTGCATGATGGTAAGGATTAGCTTGAGTGAAGAGTTGGATGAACTTGAGTATTTGGTAGAGTATGAAGTTGGTTTAGTTGGAAGAGTATTTGATTTAGTTGAGCATAAAAGGGAGCACGTTTTTGGCCAACCAAGGGAGAAGGAAAATTGGTTTAAATCAAATGGGAAGCCAAATGGAGTAATAATGAAGAAGGTATGGGTGGAAGCATGGGTTGTGACAAGTGTCACATTATGGTCCCTTGATTAAATCCTATAGTGAAGGATGAATGGAGTCAAATTACTAAACACATTTCCCTCTCTCTTCATGTACACATTTCGGCCAAGCAAGGAAGAGAGAGAGAGAGAGAGAACTTGGAAGAGCAAAGAAGACTCAGAGAGAAGGAGGAAGAAACTTGAGGTAAGAAAATGAACTCTTAAGCTTTTCTTGTAGCATTCCCTAGTTCCTTCTCTAAACTCTTGTTTCTCATGAATCCATGGTGGTAAAGACATACTTTGAGATCAAAAAGAGAGGGAGGAGGGGCCTAGAGTGAGAGGATCCAAGAAGCTTAAGAGGTAACTACACCAAACTTAAATCTATACTTGTATGAAGTTGATATTGAAGTTTGTTGTTAATTTGATAATTTTTGGCTGACTTGTAAATTTGGAAAAGCCTTAATCCTAAGGTATTATGTTGCCCAAATTTCTTTGAATCATGATTAAGAAGTGTTTAAATGAGTTAATGAAGGATTAGAAGTGGAAAAGTACAAGTTTTGGAAGCTAAAACACAAAACTCCATTTTTCCATTTTCTTTCAAAACTTTCGGCCAGCACTGTTCTAGGGGTAGGAGCTGGATTTTCATAAGATATATGGTTCCATTGGATTCATTGGGCAAAAATAGGTAGAGTTATAGTTGGTCACTTTTTCAGAAAAGGCTAAAACATCATAATTACGAAAGCGCCACTGAAACCCTAAATTGAGGCTATCAAGGGTATTTTTATAATTTTACACTAAATTTGGTGATTTAGAGCTCGGAAATGGATTCCTTGAGTGAAAATACGTCAGCATAGCCCTAGTCAAAATTTTGGTAAAACGTGTCATCGGGCGAGTACAACCAGGTCAGGCCGAGGTTCCGAGGGCATTTTAGCAAATTTTCTTCATAAACTAATATAATCACAAAAATTATTATGGAAGAGTCTAAAATTATACTTGGATAGTTTATAACCTATTTCTTGTGCATTAATATTTTAGGACCGAGTTGGAAGCCGAAAGTGACACATTTTACGAGGCACACTAAAAAGGGGTTTAACGAACTTCAAGGTAGGAACATTATCCTTCATACATCATGTCATAGTTATATGCTTATGTGGATGCCATTGTTTGTAAATGCGCTTTATTAATCAACATGATTTACCTATAGAGTGGCAGTTAGTGCCAGAGATGTACTTACACTGGGAGTTGGCAAAAGTCCTACCGGTGTAAATTGTGGGGCTGGGCCCTACGCATATATATATATATATATATATATATATGATAATGATGTGTTTATATTGTTCATTAATTGGTGCATACCTTGGCGCATATCATATTTACTTTTCACATTTTCTATGAATGATAGCTTGTTTCTACTGGGATTCTTCAGAATTTCACCCTTTTTTTAAAATAAACATCTCAGCAGGTGCTAATGGGACCAAAGGCAAAGGTATAGATATGGAGAAGTGACTTGCACGTGTCTCCAGGCAAGGTCGAAGACTGTGGTTATAATTAGTTCATGTTTAAGATAATTTTGGAGAATCCTGTAATTATAGAAGTTTTCGCTGTATTTTGTATTTTGTTTACGAACGACGTTGGGATTGTAAACGAATACGTTTATCAGTATAAATGTACTTTTCTGTATACCCATAAAATTTCGTCTTTATTATTCTTCGATTATTGAAATGGAAACAGGTAATGACAACACAAGTAACTACCACATGGCAGTTGAAATGCCACCTCATCACCATGCTTTTCTCCTCCATCCATCACGCCTTCATCTCTCCATTAACAAAGTTAACTTTGTTAACGACCAAAAGCAACATTGCTATATTTTTATACTTCAGGAACAACATTGAGGCGAAAAAACTTCCAAGGCAACATTGCTCTTTCACGAATACTTTCGGAGCAGATTTGCACTTTAATCCTTTATTATATTGTTTTGTACATTTTTTCATAGTAATAAGGATTCATGAATAATTAAAGAATTATTCTAAACATTCTCAGTCAATTATTATTGTGGGAATAATAAAGAATTAAGACTAATATGATTTTGGTTGATGATCATAGATGGAATTATAAATCAAATGGATAGCACTTGTTAGTGATCAAGATGTTGAACCAACCTATTATGAGATGGCTACATTAATTGGGTTATAAGCGCATCCCATTATAACTATGTCAATGAACCCTTGGACATGAGATTGCCATAGAGGAACACTATATATGTCTTAAAATGATCATTAAGGTCATCATTGAATACAAACACACACAAGGGGATTCATGCAGAGGAAAGTGAGTTGTTAAGATGGGAGTCGTCTCTCTCATTTGTTAAGATGGGAGTCGTCTCTCTCATTAAGAGAGAGATGTTTTTGGATTCCTCGATGAGTGAGATTGAGAAATGCATGATTGTACTTAAATGAAGTGGGTTTCATTTGCCTTTTCAATCTACTAAGATATGGTGGGGCAATGTGAGAATGATGTATTCATGTCTCATGCTCGATATAAATATGTTGTGATAAAAGATACTTTGACATTGTTATAAAATAAGTTATACTTGATCATTAATCTTTATATAATTTGGGTAGTCATAATATCTTACTTGAAATAACTTATAACTTATGGATCAACAGGTACATAGAGTCCACTAACCATAATATTTGAGCATATAAGGTTGCACACAAAAATATCCAACACAAACTAAAGTGTCCACATTCAATGATAACATATTCATTATTCAATAAATATAAAATGTCTTCATTTAATTTAGAAAGCTTCTTATTTTTAAAATAAAAAATTTCTAGAAGATCTATTATAATTTGGATTAGAATTATTATTGGTAATTGGGAGAATCCATAAAAAAAAAATTTAAAAATTAGAAAATGATAAATCAGATTTTTTTATCAATAGTTGATTAGAAACTGACGAAACTTAATAAGTAATTTCATGCTTTTTAAAAAAAAGAATTACTTGATTTATCATTTTTCCTTTTTCAGATTCTTATTAAAAGATTCCACTTAATAATTTCATATGATGCGGTAAGGAAGCACCACTCCCGAAAATGCCCACCACAAGAGGTCTGCTTTTTCACGAGGGCTGCAGCAGCAGGGGCCCTTATTTAATAAAGTCTACCAAATATCTATAATATAATATATTTTCTTAAAAACAGTCACATTATTTATAAATTATTAATTATATGATTGAGCTCAAAACTATAAGAACCTCGCGTTATTTTATGTATAGGAAAGTTGGAAGGAAATAGAGTAAGAGGAGATTTTAGTAAATTTAATTTCAAAAAGTGGATAATTGTAGTTAAAGGTGTATTTTTGTATTTTTTACAAGTTATATTGATGTTGATTTTAAATTCTCAAATTCTTATAAATTTTATATATTAGGGTGATATTAAATAAATGGACATTGTTTTGGGTGAACAGAAGAAAATATTGTTAATTATCGCATATTTAAAATTTTGTGGGAGAAAAAGAGGGAGTAAAGAGAGACAGGGGTATGGAGTGTGTCAGTGTCTGTCACTGACACAACACTTTACCCTTCCCACCAAGTTTTTTGTGAACCCTCCTTTTCTTTGATTTGACACTCTTTTGGATTTTCCCACCTCCCACTCTTTTTTTTTTAAATCTCTCGACACTCTAACATAGACCAGTCTCTTTCTTTACATATCCACACAATAGAGATTAAAAAAGCTAACATTTTTTTAAATTTTATTTTTAAAAAAATATAAATTTTGTAAATATTAATTAGGGAGAAGAACACAAAAATACCCAAAAATGTGGAAATTATATTTTAGGAATCTGGAATGTCCTAATTATATTTGGAAAAACATATGCTACATGTTGGGCTTCATTAAGTGAAGTCCTTTTGAGGAAATGGACTTTTTAGGCCAGCCTGTTTTGTGAAACCTATTTCAGCCTGACCCATTAATGGAAACAGTTCTTCAAGAGACAACATATATATAAAGCCCCTTTCAGAAAGTCTACTGTGCGAGAGGATTAGTTAATAATTACTGCTACCGGCGATGGATACTTTGGGTCTATAAAAAAACATGGGAAAATCCCTATAAAATGCGTTGGAAATAGAGAAATGTCAATTCAGTACATTCAAATTCAAAAATCCAGATCAGTCCACTGTCAGTACGGATGAATAGTGTCGTGCGCCCGCAAAAGACGATTTTGCCCTTCAGCCCTCATTCTCGCCACTTCAAAAATAACAACACCTGGTTCTTAATTAACAACTCCGGATTCTTGATTAACAACTCTATATTCTTGATTAACAACTCTAATTTCATTTTTTTTCTTTCACAATAACAACACCGGTCTTGTTACGAAGTTGTGAAATAAGAAATGAGAGTGTTAATGTAAAATATGGTGTTGTTAATAACAAAATCGGTGTTATTGTGAAAATAAAAAGATGAAACTTGAGTTGTTAATCAAGAATATGGAGTTGTTAATCAAGAATGAGGAGTTGTTAATGAAGAGCGCGTGTTGTTAATAAAAAAAGAGGTGTTATTATTGGCCTTGAAACTTAAATTCGAAAGTTGTGAAACAAGAAAGGAGAGTTGTTAATCAAGAATCCGGAGTTGTTAATTAAGAACCAGGTGTTGTTATTTCCGAAGTGGCGAGAATGAGGGCTGAAGGGTAAAATCGTCTTTTGAGGGCGCCGGCACTGTTCATCCGTACTGACAGTGAACTGATCCGGATTTTTGAATTTGAATGTACTGAATTGGGATTTCCCTATTTCCAATGCATTTTATAGGGATTTTCCCGAAAAACATATATAAATATACTTTGGGTCGTTTTCCTTTTGCGGGACATTGCACTATGAAATATTATCATTTATTGAGTTTTATATATTTTACTCCATCTTATATTAACAAATCAGAGTGGCGCCACAGGAGCGTGGTGTGCTATGACCCACTATAGAGATGATAAAAGCCAACATCTTTTAACATTTTTCAATATAAAGTTAGTAAATAAGAATTATGGAGAAAGACACAAAATATTCCAAAATTTGCAAATTCAAATTATTACTCTGAAATGACCTAATTATTGTGAAGTCTATAGCGACTAGTATGTGATTAAATTTTATAGTTAAATTTTTAAATGCCATTAACGTGAAATTTGAAGAGTGACAAATGAGATGTCAACAACAATTGAAGCAATGATAACTAATTTCACTTAAAGCAATTAGGCCACGTAAAGAACTTGATTTCATAATTTGAAAAATTATTTTATGATTCTCACATTCTGGTGGTCTTTATATATCATTTTCCTAATAATTACAATTACGTCTTTTTTTTTTTTTTTTTTTAATAAAAGTTTAGGTAGGTTCGGCACTAGTCCCCTACCAAGGTCAGGGCACGGCCCCAAGGCTCTTCGAGCGCTTACAAGGGACTTACGAGATCGCCTACCAATGAGGTCTCCCCATTGGTCAGAGGGTTCGAACACACTCCCTTGTGATCGGGGTGGCAAGACCTTAACCAACTGTGCCAAACCTCATTGACACAATTACGTCTATTAAATAAAGGTATCGAAGGTCCAAATACCACAAACCACCCCCCCCCCCCCCCCCCCCCCCCCCCCCCCCAAAAACAAAAAAATGACGCTTGGAGCCCAAGCCTATTTTGTGAAACCCATTACAGCCAGACCCATTTGTTAGCTCTAGCCTCTATGTACATGTTTATCGATTCCATATACTTAAATAATCTATTCCAAATAAAATTGTAAAAAATTCTAATTGTATGTAAATTTTATAATTTTTGTCCTTTTTACTCTGAGCTTAAATAAAATTTTCCCTTTTCAACTTGACTCATGTTAATATTAAAAAATTACAATTTATTAAATTTAATGTTTCAATTAATTTCTTAATTTATATAAAATAATTAATGAGTTTGTATAAAAGTTTTATGCCCTTCCTAAGATGTTGATGGTAGAAATATATTTTTTAACCTAAATCTACTCTTGTTGCAAAAAGATGTTAATTTAAGACTTCATTAAGCTGACTTAGCTGTTGAATTAACTCAATCAAATGTCTTCGAACATTCCATTTATTAGGAAATCTAAAAATGTGATGCAACGCTACCAACAAACCGACACTTAACATAGTTGAAGGACTAACTAAATCTCATAATTACATATCCGAGGATAAGAGTTCCTATAACTGGAGGAGGGGGAAAAAGCCACCCCAATATATAATATTCCCACCGGGTATGGTTTAAGAGATAGATACACGCTGTTTCTAAGATTTGAAACCATAACTTCTAGATCACATGGTAATAACCTTAACGTCGCTTCAAGCTCACCCTCTACAAGAGTCCCTATAATCTTAAGAAAAAAAATTCAACATCTGGCAATAACTTCATTGCCTTCTTTCTTTTCCTATTCAAGAGCATAATAGCACAAGAATGCTATTTGAAAGGCTCCCTCTTGAATTTTGATTTTTTAGCCAAAAAGAGTGAAGCTTTCATTTCTTTAAATTCTCTTCAAGTCTCTCAATTGCTGCACTAATACCGCTCTTTACTTCTTCCCTTCGGTCTAATTCTGGATGTGAAGAAACTGGGTTCCCTTCATTAGCTTTTTCTACAAGCTTCAAATGTAACCAACCTGCCAGGCAATTAATGGAAACATAACTTTCAGCAAGGAGCCAGATTCCAAAATAAATCAAATGACGGCTCCAAAATGTACTTTATTGTAATGCCCTGCGAATAAATCATCCAAACAACACTGGAATAACTACGAAAACGTTTCATCAAACAAATGAACAGTGAATAGCAATAATGTTAACAAGTTTCCAAAATTAGTTTTAGCATGTCACTAATACATCATTTGAAAGGGAAGAAAGTCGAGAGGACCTCTTTTTCCCTCTTTTTTTTGGGTGGGGGGATGAAAATTAGAGAACTTGCTTTTCATGAAAATGAGAATGGAAACACATATGGTAAGAATATTCCACTGCTGGACTCCTTTAAATACTAACTCAGGAAAAGAATTAATAGTTGAAAAAGTTTTCATTTTCTTTCCTTATGATATAGAGACGGATGAAGAGGCACTGTGGTTTTTCAGATGTTTTAGCTTCTCTCTTTCTACCAAGTTCTGTTCCATTATTGGCGGGGTGGGGGAAAGAACAATCTGCAGATTCAGTTTCTGCAATATCGAAACTAAAGGGGAAAAAAATCTCCAATTTCCATGAAAACAAAAGGATTAGTGTGTAAACATTGTACCAAGAGGAAAACAAAATGCTGCTCCCAGAACGGATCCTAGTGCCACATTCCTTGCACGCCAAACGAGTGATCCTGGCACTGAAGTAAGAAATGAACTTTAACATATTGAACCCCTCAATTTCAAATATTTACAATAGAAAATAAAATGAACTTCTTTTACTATATTTATCATATCAGTACAGAATCTTCTAGTATTCCAAAATAAGATTAAGAACTAGAAGTATAATTCCATACTGATCAAACCAAATGTCGCTGCAGTAGCTGAACCAGCTCCAACAACATTGAAAACATCATGCACACCCCGCTTTTCTGCCAGTAGATTCTGTATACCATAAAATGCAGCAGTGAACAAACCAAGGCGTACTCCACCAATTATTGATCCCTTAGTAACTCGAATGAATCGCTTCTCCATTGCATCTCTCATCAACCGATATTGCTCACGTTTATCTGGGGTGCTCCCAAGCTTCAACATCACTTCTGCATCCTTGCTCTAGCAAAACATAGAAAATTATTAATGGATGTCAAAATTAACTGAGAGGACATGGGGAAAAAAAAGCATTACTTAAGGACATATGAAACACCATGAAAAGGATGTATGATTAGTTAAAAATGAAAAGGATGTCTAAATTAGCTTCTCTCTTTCATTGCTAAACAACCATTATACTTGTGGTTCACAGTTCTCACATATGAGCAATCTGCAAGATTTTTTCACAAACAATAACCTAGTATTCTAGTGAAACAGGTGAGATGGATTCTTATTGAATTCAGATGCAAACAACTTGTAACAGCCAAAACATATATGCATGTTCAATAATGAGATTAACTCCATTTTCCTTTAGCTAGCAAAACATACGTTCCTATTATCTGTGTGTGATTTTATGGACACAGAAAATGGTATCACCATACTGAAAGAAATGCGTTCAACCAAAAAAAAAAAAACCCCACCCAGGTCACACTCTTCTAACACCATGCAACCTCAGTACAGACACCCACATTTGAGTATAGTTATATTTAACGGTATCTTACTCATAATCTAATACTATGCCATTTTATACTTTTTTATTTTCGTGAACATTTCATTTTATACTTTGCCTACTGGTACATTTTTCCTCACCCTAAACTCATGCATTCGCAAGCGACATTGATTCTCTGGAACTGCAAATAAGAAAACTAATATCAAGGCCCTCCTAGCAATGGTGTCCAACTTAACCCGTCCCAGCTGCCTTAGTATTATGCAAATCAAACCCAACTTCATGAAGAATGCAATTTTCTTCCTCCAATTTCAATTTCAATAACCTTTCTTTATTGGAATATTAATATTCTTGGATGGCCAAAGGAAATGACCATAATGCTTGAAGCATCTTTTTATTTGTAAACTTACTACAGAGGCAGATGCCTCCTTGCTGCCTCCATACAGCATGCCTGCAAATATTCCAACAACAGTCGCTGCACCCCAGTTAACAGTTCCAGCTAATCTTGGAGTATCCTAATAAAGGAAAGCAGGGGATTAGCTATAAAAGCAAATCGAGTTCAGCACCATAAAATTTACAAACCATTTTAAAAGAACATAGTTTAAAAGCTTAGAATAAATGGAGAAAGAAGTGTACTATCCTACTACGAATGATTAGTTGAACATTTTTAAAATTATCCAGGACTCAAAAGCAGTAACAAATTTCCTATTTATTTATCTTTTGCAACAAACTGTTTATCATCGGCAGTTGTGGCAGGGTAGGGTAGGATGATTACTGATAGAAGGGGATATTAAAGCTAGTCAAAGCTTAATGTGTCTGGTAATCATGCTCACCAAACCTCCTGAAACTCTAGCTTTTAAACCTCATTAACAAGTTGTCTGTGAAATTCTGACAAACCAATCCGGCATAAGAAAAGCTCTGCTGGTTACTGCTTATCACTCTCAGTTTGTGATTTAATTTATGAGACCAGTTGGTCAAGCTTTAAGCAATTGAGATGCTTAAGCTCTAAATTTGATGGATATTTGTTGTTTGCTTTAGGTGGAAGGGCAAAATCCGGAACCAAAATTGAACCTAGTTTGAGTGGGACTTGTCAAGTTAAATTTCTCTAAGTCAACAAGAAAATTAACAACGGTAATTATCCAACCCCGACTAGCGTCCCATCAAGTATGTCAATGGAGTCATCAACACGAAGATACAAAGTAACTTCAGCGCCTCTCTATTTGAATCCTAAGCAAACTCTCTCCAAACAACCAACAATATATCATCATAAATTCAGTACCACAAGGAGCTAGGTATAATCATAAACATAGAATAAAAATCATCGATGTAAGGAAGATGGGGCAAAGTTGTTACATATGGAACAGAGGATTCTGAGTTCTCTGTGGTTTCCATTGATGGAGGGATGGAAAAATCAACAAGCCTTCGATGAAATGCAAACGAACTTCGATAACCCGTTAGGTTGCCGAGAAATTGGGAAAGACAACAAGAATCCGAGAACTCTTCGAACTTTGAAACGGATCAGCGAAATCAATATGCAAGTATCAGAATCAAACTAATTCAATAAAGAAGATGGACTTGTACTCGTATTGTTGCACCGCCATGGAACATAAGCTGGGATCCAAACACGGCGACCGGTGTTGTGAAATGCTCCAAATGACCTACTATACTGGATTCCACCTCACTACAGAGTCAAATTTTTTTTTAAAAAAAACAACGGTCAATAATCATTAGAAATTCGGAATTTTCATAAACCCTAACTAGAATGTAGAACTGTAGAAGGAGCTAGATCAGTGGGTAGGAAATCAAATTAATTTTTACACTTGCTAAAGCTTCTCTGCTAGCTACGGAGCTTTCCAAGTCTTTTGCCAGTAAAGAAAAATATGGGAGAAGAAGGGTTTGGGGATAAGTTTTTAGAATGGGCCTTGATAAGTACTAAGGGCCCATCAATGGTTATATTGGGCTAGAAATGAGCCCAATAATTTTGGATTAGGCCCAACATCTTGGCGTCCTGCTGAGAGTCAATGGGCGGACCGAAATCCTTGTGAGTGGTTATGTTTTTACATTTTAGGCCTAAAATAAAGGTTGAGTGAAGGATAAAATATTTAAGAGCAAAATACTTTAACTATTTTTTCTGTTTTGTATTAATTACACATGTATTTCCTCTATTTTAAAAACATATACTTAAGTCTGAACTTTTAACTCCGTTAATAATATTCTAAAAATATATTTTTAATTAAAATTTATGTAAAAAATAAAATTTATTTACTAATTTACCTTAAATATTAAATCTCAAATTTTAATTGACATCCTGTAAACATCACAAACTTTTAAACATTCGATTAAGTTTTTTAAATGTTTGTAGAACAATATGAAGTTATAAATTTGAATGACTTATACAATATCTCAAACCTATATAATTTATTATATTTGATAGGAAAAGAATGTGTTTGATATATATTTTAGTCATTTAAGAAACAAAAAATAAATAATTTCAATAAATATGGTGAAAAATTAAAATTATAAATTTTATAATCACAGGAGAAAGTTAAAAAAACCTATTAGAATTAAAATTTGGTGGTATAAATTTTTTTTGGCCGATATACATATGTTTAAATAATTCTAATGTTAAAGAGGGGTATTTTGATATAACAAATGTTCAAAAGTTAAACTTAACATTCAACTAATTGTTTGAATGGAAGAAAATAAAATCTCTAAATATAAGAAAGGTTTATATAACATACAATTTAACTTTAAGAAGGTCTATATGGGTTTTCAAAATAGAAGGAATATATAAATAATTAAGGTAAAAAAGAGGGGTGGTTAGAGTATTTTACTCAATGTTTAATTTTTTTAGGGGAAAAAGGAAATAAAACACTTATATTTTGCATGGTTATTTGGATTTGCTACATTAATATTTAGCTTCCATGCACTATATTGAATTATGAACTGTGTATTGATTAGTTTAATGGCCGGCCAATTTGAATTATCAATGTTGCTTGTCAAATCTTGACAAAAATCTATAGTATCAAGTGTTGGAATATAAGTATCAAATTACTAAATGATTCATAAACTGAAAGTAAATTTATCTTTTGATATTGGACTATCATCCCCTCTTTTAATTTTTTTTAGCCAAGCAAACTAGAACCAAGGTTACAAATATAATTGAGGGCAAAGTATTCTTTTTCAAATATATATATATATATATAATCTTATTGTGGTAAAGCCTACTTTAGATATTCTCATCCATATTCTTAAACTTACAAAGTACTATAATCTAATTCACATCATACTAAATTATTTTTTACATCAATTATAGATTGATCGAGCAAAAGAGAATTAATTTATCTTAATTCAAATTGAGAGTTTCATACCTTATAACTAAAAGACCACGTTAAAAAAAGCTACTCAAATCAATTATCTCCATACTTAAATTTAGCACAATAAAAACATATGATACATTAACAGAATTGTTGGGTTTCTTAAGTATCTAGTCAAGAGTTCGAGCCCTGACACTGTGTATGAAGAGAATCTCATAACCAACACTAAAGTTCCTTCGGAAAATCTATGGTGCAAGGGGATTAGTCATTACTACCAGTAATGGATACCTTGGGCCTACCAAAAAAAAAAAAGCTGCTAAAGAATTGTGGTCAACTTTTTTTAAAATAAATAATACATAAAGCGTTACACCATATTCTCAGTTATGGGGTTCCAGGTTAAATCTCATGTTATAAATAAAGAGCCAACAAACATTACTGGTAAGAAGTTGGCTTGTACAAGTGTTCTTTAAATCAGAATACATGTTTTGATACTGGTGAGCATAAGACTTAACCCACGTAAACTTTACCCTATAAAAGAAAAGAATATGAGGGTGAGCTAACAAAGAAGCAATCTGTGTCATGTTCAAAATTAAAAGTGTAAAGCAACAGACTTGGATTCAAAGAAAGGTTAATACTTGTTTCCATGATTGTGGAATGTGAAGCCATTTTAAAATATTCATATTCCAATTAGTGTGTGTTTGGGATAGTGGTAGAAAAAATGACTTATTATAATTCTGACTTATTAAAAATGACTTAATAGAAAAGTCAATTTTTTTAATGTGATTTATGTTTGAATGAGCGATTTATTTTTGGACAATAAATGTTTATAAATCGTGATTTACGGTATACCAGGTAAATATGTGAGAAAAGTTTTATCTCGATTTACGTAATAAGTGACTTAATAGAAAAGCTGTTATGTGAGTGTTTGGAATAACTTATTTTTGGGGAATAAGTACTTATTACATAAGTTGAGACAAAACTTCTCTCATATATTTACCTCATATACCGTGAATCACGAATTATAAACACTTATTGCCCAAAAATAAGCTATCCCAAACGAAAGTGAGGAGCTTATTTAATAAGTAACTTATTCTACCCGTGATACAATTAAAATAAGCTAAACCAAACACTATAAAAACACAACACGTTTTTATTTAGGTTTATTGCCAAAAAGGGCTTATTTCTGCCAGGGCCCGTTTGAATTAGCGGTGGAGAAGTGGCTTTTTTTACCATCTAACTTTTGGAAAAGTAAGGTAGGAAAAAAAGTGA
The DNA here is from genome assembly GCA_963855925.1 of Inga laurina. Classification (NCBI taxonomy): domain Eukaryota; kingdom Viridiplantae; phylum Streptophyta; class Magnoliopsida; order Fabales; family Fabaceae; genus Inga; species Inga laurina. Next base: position 27,821,487 of record OY979713.1, read on the forward strand.
AAATATAAATGTGATTTGTGTTTGGATTAACGGAGGCAGAAGTGACTTTTTTTCTAACCTTGAACCTGTTTGGATTAGAGTTTGAAAAGCTCGTTTAGATGCAAAATGACTGAAAATGGCATGGATCATATATATATATTATTTGTATATATTGTGATAACTGAAGTGAAAAATTAAATTAAAATTAAAATTTGATAAAATACAATAAGTCATATTAATGTATTTTTTGGGAAATTGTTATATGATTAAGCACTAATTTGAGGACTAGAGAAAATTACAGAAAAGTACCCAAGAATTTATAAAAATTAAAAGTGAATGAAGAAAAGGGATCGGGGAAATCACAGAAAACGACCCAAATTTTTCATAAATTACATTTTAACCCTAAAAATATTTCAACAATTTTCACTTTAATCCCTTCTTAAAAACTTTTGAAGTTTGCACAGAAGTCCCTGGTCAAATCTAATTTGACCGAAACATCATCTTCTTCCTTCGGACACGCGAACCGGCGAACGGAACAGTGAAACAGAGCAGATGGAAGAGAGAGACGGGAAGTGCAGTGGAAAAGCTCCTTTGATTAGCTTCAAAAAAAAGCCACGGTGTACCAAAAAATGCAGGGAAGATTAACGCTTTGCCAAACAAGATAAAAACTGCCACTGTAATTTTTTTTCTCTTACCGCGTGGTGGGGGCTGCCCACCGCTGCGCCAAACAGACCCTAAATTAAATCAAACACGCCTGTCAAACTGTATTAAGTACATAAAATTACTGTTCACCAATGCTGAAAAAGGCTTCAACCTCAATCCCTAAAAAGATGAATGAATCTCTGGTTAAAAAAACATTAAAAAAAAAAAAAAGCTGAATGAATCCCCATCATCTCAGTCTGTAATTTAAGCACTGTGTGTCATCAAAATAATCATGTTACTTTCACTATACTAATTACAAGATAAAATTAATTGTTTTAAAAAAATTAAGGAATCTAATCAAATTATTTTAGAGTATTTGTATTTGTATTTTTTTCTTTAAACTAATTAATTTGGTTAATAAATTAATATATAATCTAAGGATATACAACATATGATATAATTAAGTAACTTATTTAGTTTAATCTCTTCAAAAAAAATTCAAATTTATCTTATATTTAGAATAAGAGGTAGTATACTGTATTTTAAAGTTGAATCAGAATCATAAAGCTTCAAATTTCCTGTTTCACTACATATTTTCCAAGGCACTGTTTGCCTCCTGTTTTCGCTCAAAATTCTCCACACCTTTTTTTTTTTTTTTTAACAATTTTGCGAATTTGGATAATCTCTGAGAATCTAATTGGCCAAGACAAAGGTTGAACAATTCAAGAAATCCCACATTTACATGGTTTCAAGCACTTTAAGGGGTCTCAAATTTTTTTTAAAAAAAAAATCTCTAAAATCTGACACTGCAAAATAATCCACCCACCCCAAAATAGAAGCCAATAAGTTGAAGAACAAATTATTTATTGAAAAAAAAATATTAATTGTAATTTCTTATGAAGAGAAAATGACAATTGAAGATAGTACAAAAAAAAAATAGTATAAAATAAATTTTAAATATTAATATAAAATGGTAAATATGGAATGTTAATTAACCTAGTTCAAGTGATAAAAAAAAACAACCCTCAGATCACATTAAAAAAGGCCCTTTTGTTTTATTAATTATTATTCCATGTCAGCTTCAACCACCATTAACAAACAGCATCCAAGTATCCTCTTTTAGATTATTCAGGAAACATTCTCTAGGCTCATGATCTGATGTTCTAAAATCCTCTTCAAAGAATAAAAAAAACAACACAAAAAAAAAAATGCCTCTCCAATATGTGGAGCACTTGCTTAAGAGACGGTTTTAAGTACCACATATTATTATAATAACAACGTGTGGAGATCATAGTCCAACACAATGATGGCTTTCCTACTGCTACTATTAGATCATAAACCAAAATTTAAAAATAAAAGTAAAAAATAAAAAACCTTAAACAACAACAACCAGAAAATGCTTTCATAGGATCAGGGTATTGTGCCTGTCTTTATCTTCAAAATATTAATACTTTAAAAACACCAAATGGGGAATTCTTCCTTTTTCTCTTTTGACTAGCCCCAGACCCCAGTACAAGATACCCTTTTTCTTCCCCCCCCCCCCCCACAACAGTGAAAAAGCATCATATAAAGACCATATGCCCTTAACTTCACATGCTTGTGTTCTTCACTTTCACCTTTTAATCCCATTTCACAATAAAATATATATGACATAAAAGAGCAACAAAAAAACAAAAACAAACCCCATCATCATATTCATATGTATGTTCCACAAAATATTGAAGAAGACCCCATCTAGTAGTAGACCATGTAGCTCTATGCCTTTAGTTTTTTTTTTTCTTTTTTTCTTTTTTCCTTTTACTCTAACCCTTTTTACAGTGATCAGACCCCACCAATGGAGGATCCTATATATCCCTCCAATTTTTGCCAAAAATTTCCCAAAAAAGTTCATATTCTGTTCTTATTGTTCTTCTCAGCAGCAATGGAGAGAAGCCTTGAGACTCCCTGAGTCCACACATCATACTCCCTCTGGTTTTTGCACTCGAACTCGACCACGCCGCGCATCACCGTCTTCAGCCCAAAGTAGCGCCGGTTCTCGCCGCCTTCAAGCAAGTGGCGGCCGGGCCAGGCCGGCATATCCTTTATCACTTCCTGCACCACATCTGCAGAATTCGAAAAAAAGAAAGAAAAAGTAACAAAGCATCAGGATCAGGATGTGAGTTCTCTTGAAAATTCAAAAAAGAGGAGAGGGCGAGGAATTAAAGAAGAACACTTTAATCTTTTTAAAAATTAGAGACCAGAGACTTTCACAAATCCCTAAAATGGAACAAGCCCCACCTCCAAATCTGTTACCAAATAATTATTAAGAGAAAGACAAAAAAGTAATCAAAGAGAAGACACAATACTACTAAAGAGGAACTCACTCTTTTTCTTTTTTGTGATGGTCCCAGCAACATGTCTACTCTTCATCTTCAACATAACCTAAAACAAAAAGAAAGGCTTCAATAAAGAGTAAAAGATTGAAGATTTCTAAGAAACTAAAGTTATATAGATCCAACACTATAACATCATCATCATTCTCCTATCAGAGAGAGAGCCCACAGTTCTTAGCTTTTTCCCATGATCAGATTCACACTCATCACTAACCAGAGCTACTAATTGATTATCCCCAAATAATTATCCACTGATTGGTTATTACGTGATCATTATCCAGTATCCAACAAAAATAAAACAGAAGGACATTATCTTGAAAACAGATAGAATAAAAAGTATCTCACACACCTGGTTCATCCTGTTTATGTAAACTGATACAATTTTCCAATGAAGATCACCTGCCATTGTCAAATCAAAACACGAAAACAAACCTTAATCACTCACTAATCAAGCATGTACATCCAAAACTTTGAATAGAAACAACATCATGTTTCTTGTCCTATGTATATTATTCTCATCATATCATGTATACCTTTGCGAGTTCGTTTAAGAAGTTCACAGCCTCTGGCGAGTAGTTCTCTGCTACAGATGCCTAAGAAATTCTCTTCCGGCGCTAATTCGCCACTAAAGCTACTGTTGGAGTTGCCGTTGCTTCCGGTGCCGTTGCCGACGGCTCCTCCTCCCATGCCTTTCTCTACAGGAATTACTGCTGCAATATTCCAAACTTCCTTGAGGGCCCTTGCTTTCAATGTGGCTGCCCCACGTAAAGCTGTGAGAATTCAAAACCACAAGCCAAAAGATTGGCCTCATCAGCTTCATGTCAATGTCACAAAGATCAAAATCATATTTGGTCCTCAACATAGAGGGGGCCCCTAGTCAATTTTTAATGCTTTGAAACTGTTATTTTGTACCATTTTGATTCATGCAAGTTTTTAAGAATATGTGATGCTCAGAAGAATGAATGGTTGGTGGTATTTAACTTTACCCTTTTTAATATCTCTTAAAAAATTTGTAAGAAATTAAAATCGTATATTCAATTTATTTAATTACCTGTAGCCGCTGCTGCCGTTAATGTCATGATGTCTCCGGCGGATCTCACATTCACGGCGGAGCCGACCACCGATGCGAGGTGCTCACGCTCAGCGCCCATGGCCTCTGCCGCCTCGACGCACTGGGCGGCGACGAGTGTTGCCGCCGAGGCCACTGCCAAGTCGGTCTTCGCCATCTGCTCGTCTTTGCCAGCCCCGGACGATGCAGCAGTGGCGGCAGCGATGGCCGCAACGGCGGCGGCGACCCCGGCAACGGAGACGGCGGCGTGGAGCTGAGCATTGTGCGCCCGGGTTTCCTCTTTCTTCTTCTCCTTCCTGTCCTTGAGCCACCTCCCGACCGTCTTCCCTCCACCACCTCCGGCTGCCGCAACAACAGTACCTCCGGCCATGGAGGTTGGCCTGAACTGAGTATTCAAGTTGTTGTTGTTGCTGGTGGGGCGGTTATACTGCATAAGAAGAAGAAAGGAAATCCGCGGGGTCCATTATTAACAAAACAAAATCCGGAAATACTACAACAACAACAACGAAACCATGTGCAAAAATCTATAATTTGATTTTCTTGTTCCTTCTCAGATGAAATAACCACCGAAAAAAACTTAAGCTCGAGAAAAATCCCACTACAAGCAACCACCTCGTGCTTATCGGGTCCATCAGCAGCCATTATTGCAAATTCACAATAGAGACGAATTTTAAAAACTCTTTTCTGCTAAATCAGGACTAGCACACGACAGTTTCTATCTTTCTAGTCGAAGCAGGAGAAAAACGGCAGCAAAAATTAAAAAAGAAGCTAAAAATAAAAGTCACTGATAGAAGTACATAAATAAATAAATATTCTTAACTTTTTCAGTAAGTTTTCGTTTTCGTTTCACCGACTTATCACCGAGAGAGGTAATTTGAAATAAAATATCTCATAATAATACATGAATTAAATGGGTTAGTGAGTAAATGTGTCTTATGGGAAGTGGGGGGCAATCGAGTAGGGAATTAATTATTTAATTATAAGGGCATTGAAGTAGTAACGAGAGGAAGAACAACGACCACAACTAGTCTCAGGCTATTTCTCTCTCTGGGTTGTATCATTAAAAGAGCGTTGGTTCCAGTGAAAGCTGAGCTATATGCACGGTTCTAAGTTGGCAGCAGTAAGGGACAGAAATCGTGTTTTGTACCACAAAAAGTCTAAGGTAAAAAAAAACAGCAGCAGCAGCAAACATGTCTGTCGGATTAGGTGGATGTCAGATTCCGGCACGGAGGCCACCGGCAAGCTATAAAAAGCAGTAATAATAAAAATAATGATACTACATGCACTTGACACAAATTAAAGCGTCATAATGGATCTCATAGGACTCCATTGTTTTGAAAAATGGTAGGCCGTACGAGATTAAGAGGGAGACACAAACCTTGACATCGTCGATTTCAGAGGGGGAAACAGGAGGACTGTCGGTTAAGGAGCCACAACTGTGAGTTCCGTTGAGAGGGCCACTACTGTGTGAGAGCCTGCCTGAAGTGCGTGGAGATACCTCCTGCTGCGCGAGTGAAAACCCATAATTATTGCGTCAGTTATTGGTTATGAAGGAAATTAAAAATTAGAAAAAAAAAACAAAAAGAGCCATTGATTGTTGAAACCAAACTCGTTAGGATAATGAAAAAGGATTTTGAGGAGAGAGAGCATGATTGTGCTTCAGTTAGTGGGTGCGTGCGATGAAATCACAAAATAGTCGTGTGAGTATACAGAACGGAAAAATCGGAATCTGAGGAAATTGTTGCACAAGAAATGTGAAGAAGAAGAACAAGGGAAAAAAGAATTTGATTAAAACTTGCGAACGAACAGGACAAAAGTTAGCTAGAAACCAAAATCAACTTCTGAGAGTGTGAAAGACAGGAGTGAGCCAACAAGAACCAGAAGGAAAAAACAAAAAGAAAGCACAAAGAAAAACACAGTCACATAAATCCATTAGAGATGTTTATATCTTCAGGAAGAGGAGGGGGAAATTTTCGAAATCCTTAAAAAAAACAGAAAAAAGAAACATCTCATCATCCACTGAGAAAAACAAAAACAAAACAAAACAAACAAACAAAAACTCGGTTGATTTGACCGTACATACATGCTCTGCTCCACTGAGCTCACTCACCGACTGTGACATAATACGCTCCATGACCATCTGAGAGGTTTCGGAGGAAGCAAAGGAGAATGGGTTTCCTGAGAAGGCGGCATTCTCTTCGATTTCGCCGGCGATGTCTTCAAGGATAGGACCGCCGTGAACGCCGCCGACGCCAACGCCGCCAGTAAGGCCTCCTCCATTTGGGGCCTTGGAAAGGGAGAGCTGAGCAGGGGAGAGAGCTTTGGAGACTTCGAGAGCAGAGACGCTCCATGAGCGAGAGAGGAACTCCATGGGCTCACGCGGCGTCTCCGGCGGCCTGAACATGACGGAATGAAACGAGTCGGGTCTCCAGGGCTCGGTTTCCGGCTTGTCCATTTGGGAGTTAAGAAAGAGCAGTGAAGGGAACGAGGAACAGAGAGAGAGACAGAGGTTGGCGTTAGAAAGTAGAAAGAAGCTTTGGCGTTGCTTCGATTTGGTCCGTTCGGCGTTTTTATAGAGAAGCGTGGAAAAGAAAGTAAGAAAGAAAAGGGAAAAGAGATTACTCAGCAAATTATCAGTTTGGAAAAAGAAAAAGAAAAATCAGAGGAGGAAACTGGTCTAATCCAAAATAACTATACGTCACTATGTGTCTTACAGCAGTAAGAGACCAGATGCGTATCATTTTATGGTAATCACTTAAATCAAGTTCTTCAATATCCGTTGGATCAGGTTTTTTAACTATGCTACTATACATCACTCTGTGTCTTATCTAATCATACATCGAAATTTGTCTTATTAATTTCATCTGCATTTATAATTAAATCATTATGTGTGTGTTTGGGATAGCGGTAGGAAAAATGACTTATTGTGATTTTGACTTATTAAAAATGACTTAAAAGAAAAGTGAATTTTTGATTCGTGATTTATGTTTGGATAAGCGATTGAAAACGTGCTTTTTCATAAGTCAAAACATGTTTGGATTAGCGATTGTATAAGTGTGTTTTTAAAAATAAAAAGTTGAAGGGCATTTGTATATTCTTCAAATTTTAGATAGATCATATATGCGATATCCAACAGTAACATATCATCTGGGCCTGGAAGATATCTAAAATGCAAACTTGTAAATCATAAAATGAAGTCCAAACTAGGAATGAAATTTCAGAAATTATAACAGCATAAACACATTGTGATTCACTCTATTATGCCACTAGAGCAAATAATTCCCAATCTAGAATTTCAATGGCCACAATTGTAGTACGAAGTCCAAACGTAGGTAACGTTGAGCTCAAAAAACCAAATAACTTAGGAAATTACATAATTTCACAAAAAACTATTACATAACTAATTGGGATCATAAATTCCGTACAAGTTGCTGTGTAATCATGTCACGAATGCGATTCATTCTGGTTGAAGACGTCGCAGCAACATTGGACGAGGAAGCCGCATCGTCTACAGTATTATCATCTTCCTGAGCTACATTGGCACTTTCTGCTTCGCCAAAATCAACATCACTCTGAGAATTTCTCCTAATAAAGTTATGAATGGCCATAGTTGCCACAACTAAGCAGACTTGCGTTGGTTAGGAGTATTTGCGCATTTTTTGCAATAATTCGAATCTATTCTTCCACACGCCAAAAGTCCGTTCAATAGTTGACCGCAAACTTGAATGATAGTAATTGAAGGTCTCTTTAGCATTTGCAAAACCAGGACGACGCTGAAATTCTTCCAGGTGATAGCGGTTACATCTGTAGGGACCAAGATACCCAACTGGTGTGGGATATCCAGCGTCGACTAAGTAATATTTGCCTAATGAATGTCTCAAACCATTTTGAAGGTGTTAGATTAAGCAAAGTGCGCACAGAAAGTAATTACATTGAATGGGCTTAAAATATACCTGCAGGTGGATGAGGGAAATTCTGAGCTGGATTTTAGACAGCAGCTTCAAACACACGAGCGTCATGTGCAGATCCTTCCCAACCCGCCAACACGAACGTAAAACACATATCCCAATCGCATACAGCCATTACGTTCTGTGTTGTATAACCTTTTCTCCCGATATATCTTTCTCGATTGGGACCAGTGATCACATACTTGATGTGAGTTCCATCTATGGCTCCAATGGCATCCTTAAAGTAGGGATAATAGCGAGGATCGTGGAGGATTTTTGGGTGACATCCTTTGAATTCGGGATCAGAGGGTTTGATATATTCTCGAGCTAGGCTAAAACAAGCCTCTAGTACCAAGTGCAATAGCCGATTAACAGTTTCCCCTGAATGCTGAAACAACTCTTGGACCATCCTATTACCGACGCCATGGCCAACTGTGAGCAAAAACATCGCAACCATTTCTTCGACCCCGACATTCTTAGAATGTTGTAACCCATGTTCGACCAATTTACTGCACAACCGGTAGAATACATGTTTTTCAACTCTAAACATGTCATGACATTGTGATTCATGCTCAGCCAAAATATCTTGGACAAATAAATGACCGGATCGTGAACCCGTTTTACGAGGTTCTTTACACATGAAAGGAATCCAATATTGACACACTAACGCAGCTGTTTGTTCATACTCTGTTATCTCTTCATCGATAAGAGCTAGTATCGAAGAGTCGTCGTCTTCTTCCTCCATCCAATTTTCCATTGCAGCTGTAACCTGTGCATTGGTTGCAAACGTATATAACATAAACATAATTCATAAAGCGAACGTTGGATTAAAATATACATAATATATATCCGAAATTAGCATTGTTGGTCTAGTAAAAACAAAAGATGAAGCATGCATACAATAAACACTAAACTATTTAGCCATAAAGTTCAATGCAAGGGTCGTTAACAATAAACAAAATATGAAGCATGCATATCGATAGTTAAGAACATAATTCGTAGCGACTCAATCAAGGGTCACAACCATATAACGCAGCCACGCAATCACGCTATCCTTCTTCCGCTTAACAAGTGAGAAAAACGTGTCCCGACTAGTCTTGTCCATGATGACCTTGAAGCAGCGGATTTGAAAGTCCTCATCTTTTTGCACTTCATCCAACTCAAGCAAGGTTGCAATAGCGGCATCAACACTCCTTGCTTGAATCTCGCTGATGGTTGTAGATCTACTCTTCGAAGCTTCTGCCATGACACTAACCGCATCCGCAATCTGCTTTGCCGCTGGGATCTTCTGCTTCTTTTTCTTCCCGAAGAGATCAAATCGTTTCCGCTTCCCCTGACTTCCGGAATTAGTTGGACAAGATGATGCGGCTGGACCAGAGGGAGGAGTTTGGGAGGATAACCCGACGCTCGCTAGCTCATCTGTCACTCCTGTGCTAAGTGCTGGGTCAACTCCAAAATTCTCGTCCTCGCTGTCCCCTGAACCTTCCTCCTCGACCATAGTAGGTCGGTACACATCCTCTTCCTCTGCATCCTGTGTCTGTGTCTGTATGAACGACGGATTCAATTCATCCTCGCCTGTTGCCATGACGTCCTTGAATATAAGCCTCAATTCTCTTTCGTTCCTGAGGGCTGAACAGCGAAACTTTCTATACGCCGAATTCTCCTGCATACAGACAAGTAACAAAGCCATTAACTATATTACAAAAGCTGATTGAGGCAACTGAATTACTATTTTGCAACATTATAAGTTTCAGTAGGGATCACTAACCTGACATTTGCGCTGCCACCACTCAGCCGAAGCAACGACATTTTCGGTTCCAGGCTCTCGGCCCACACCGGTCTCTTTTATTAACACATCCCAAGTCCTTAAATCGTTCCTTAACATATCAAACTTATTTTTTAACTGTTTCTTGTCATACGCTTTCCCAGTTTTCTAGTTGAATGTAGCAATAATAGCTTCCCAACCATCTTTTGAAAAAGACAACCCTCGTCGTTCTTTTTTTAAGATTTGGTCAACCATGGCGTAGACAAAAATCTCAGTGGACGCATCATCCCATAACGCTCTGTCATTCATCTCTCTATGGAAAAGTTTCACTTTACATAAATGTTGATGACATATAGAATAATCAATATCATGCAACTTTAGCCAACATAACTACATAGTTAACTAAGCATGATTGTGATGTGTTTGTGTGTGTGTAACCAAACACCTAACCCCCATTAGTTGTGGCTTCAGTTTGATGAATTTATGATCCAAATAATGATGGTTTGTTAGAAGAATGCATGTTAAGCTTTGAAATATACTGTACTTACAATAATCTTGTACTGCCATTTAATTTAACACATTGAGGAACGAAGATATAGTCATGGGTTGGAATTGAAGCTATAAATTTAACACATTGAGGAACGAAGATATAGAACAATTAAGAAGTTCAACATTTCAAACCCGTTATATGTTTTGTATTTGAGATACCCCTTCCTCTGCGTCAAAAATCATATGTTTAGTAAACATAAATATGCTTTAGTAGATTGTATTTAGTAATAATTAGAGTCTATGTTTTGGTTGCTTCTTGTATATTTTCATACATTAAGCAACCAACTATTGTTTTCATACATTTCAACACAATTAATGGGGGCAAAAACAGAATGCTATCCAAATTTGGTTGTTCTCAAAGTATCACTTTCAGTTAAACGCTTCACTGCAATAATTAATACGAAAGAGGAAAATAAATAACAAATCGTCCCAGTACAAGTACAACATTGAGATACCAAATATGTGATTCAAACAAATGATTTTCCTGAGCAATAATGAAATAGAAAAACCAAATTGCAGTGCACAATTATCCACTCAGTTCAAATGCATATTTCATAGAGGCAAAAACACGTTCAGACCGAGGAGATTCAACCAGAACAAAGAACCAAAATTTCACATACATGTCAAACTATCATATGTTCAATTCCTGTGCGAAACAACAGTTGAAAACACCATAAACTGGCAGCCAAGGTAAGAAACACAAGAGATTAAGATAAAACAAACGATATCCAGCACCAGGAACTACACCCCTAAGCGTGTCAAGATGTGCATTAATCCTCGCTCTCCTCCTCTTCTCTGCCTCGCCGCCAAAACAGAGCAACACAAGAACAAAAAAGACAACAAAATCTTACACAGTCCACCGACAAGCAAAACAGAGCAATGGCAAAAAAAAAAACCAGACAGAGACAGAGTAACGAACGAAAGCCACGATTCGAACCTCAAAACTCAAAACTCATCTAAAATGCAACTTGTGAAGATTACCTTGCAAATGGAGGGAGGACCGACAAGCAAAACAGAGCAATGGCAAAAAAAAAAACCAGACAAAGACGGAGTAACGAACGAAAGCCACAATTCAAAGCTCAAAACTCATCTAAAATGCAACTTGTGAAGATTACCTTGCAAATGGAGGGAGGACCGACAAGCAAAACAGAGCAATGGCAAAAAAAAAAACAACCAGATAGAGACGGAGTAACGAACAAAAGCCACAATTCAAAGCTCAAAACTCAAAACTCATCTAAAATGCAACTTGTGAAGCTTACCTTGCAAATGGAGGGAGGACCGACACCAGTGCACACACAGACTCGCCGACGGATGACCGGAGGACAACTTCGCAACACTAGACTCTTCACTGGCCGAAAATGCCAAAATATACAACAGATCCACCACCGTGTGTGTTAAGAATGGCTAAAATAACACCTCAACACACCGTCGAAGCTCACCTCCACCAACGGTCCGGCAGACTGCAGATCGGAAGATTCTCGGAACTCGAACGACCAGCCACACTCGGAACTCGGCTTCAACTGCTCGAACACCACGCCTTCACCATTTTCCGGCCGCCAAGTGAGAGAGGGACAAGCTTTGTAGATCTATTCTTCGAAAATGGGGGACGAGCTTTGAGTAATGGTGATGTTTAAGTGAAGACGATGGAGAACTGATGCAATTCGTACAGATACAGTCACAGGGCATTAAATGCCCATAATAACGGTTATACCCAAAACGCATTTGAAAAAGCTTCACTCCCGAGCTTATTAAAACGAGGTTCCTTTCGGGCTTTTTTTTTTTTGTTAAAACGCTGAACCAAACTCCATTAAAACGTATTGCATTTACATTTGGGCTTTTTGGTGTATAAACGGGCTTATTGGATCAAATAAGTGATCCCAAACTCTCACTTTATCTGAGAAATAGGTTATTGTAAAACTTGAAACGATGGATATAAACCAGGTCAAAAAAAAAAAAACGATGGATATAAAGAACTAATTTAAGAATTGTCCATTTGTAAATTAAAATTAAGATTTGAAGCTCAGCTAAGTATCCCTTTAAGTCTTATTTTAAGTAAGAGGTAAATGTGTGTGAGTTCTTTCAATTAAGTGAAAGATGATAAGGGAAAAAAAGGTTTAAATGTTATTTAATATTCTTTCGGTTCTTTTTATAAGGAATAATTATTCTCATCCTTATAAGAGTGATTCTAAATATAAGGAATAAGTATTTTTTGTCTAAAATTTTAAACTTATCTTTTTATTTCAAATCCCATTAAATATATATATATATATACACATCACTTTATTATGTGCAATAAATTTTCACTCATGATCTTTCTCCTCTCTATCAAAAAGGGTATGATTGGAGAGGGGAAATACATATTTCACATATTTATTACTCTTAATTAACATTTTGAATAATATAATTGTGGTAGTTATTTTTTATAAAATCCATAAAAGGAAATATTCCCTCTGGTCCTTATTATAAGACATCAACTAACAAGTATTCTAAATCTTTTTTATAAGGCACTCATAAGTTTTCAAGGAACATTAATTCATTTTTTCATGCCTTCTCATATTTAATACGGATAATCCTTAAAAAAGAACTTGGAAATTGTAAAATCAAAAATTATAAGGTATTTCCCAAAAAATAAATTTGAAATTGTTTATTAAGTTTCGACATTTTCTAATTAACTCTTAGTAAAAAAAACATGATTTGTCATTTTACAATTTCCAAGCTATTTTTCAATGATTCTCCCTATTTAATAAGGGTGTTGGGATAGAGTAATGATTAATATTATATCGATTTTACTTGTAGTTGGTAAAGGTAATATTAGAAATCATTTAAATTTTGACAACTTTAATGCTTTTAGCTGTTTTTATTGAATTGTGAAAAGTGGTAGTTGGTAGCTTCTACTAGTAATAAGGACTAGAAGGAGTAATATTTTGGGGTCAGATCTTCAAAAATCACATTTAATTAAGTTGTAATTACTGATTAATCTGAATTGAGTCCGTATGACTAAAATGATACTCCCTACAAGCAACTTTTTCTTATTGCTCAAAACTAACTGGCGGTTAAGATTAGTTAAAAATAATAAATGTGTTAAAAATGTCATGTCTTTTCCAAATATACCCTTATTTATAAAAAGAGTATATAAGAGAGAATGAATAAAAATATGAGAGAAAATGAGTAGAAAATATGAGAGGTAATATGTAATAAATAATTGAATGAAAAAAAATTAGTGATGAGCGAGGAATAATTAAAATAAAGTTAAGTATTTAATAGTGGTAAAGGAAAAGATAATTTAAATTTTGAGATACAAAAAAAAAATTGTTTATATTAAGAATCAATCCCATAAAAAAATTGATTATAAAAAAGACCGGAAGAAATATATAGCTGAACTCGTCTACGTTCTAACAAGTATTTAATACAGTAGGTGGAATTTAACTGTAATTACTAGTTAAGCTAACCAGGCTTTAATAATACATTACACGTGAAATAAAATTATAAAAATATTATGATGTATCTCTGCTTTGTATAATACTATATTTTTAACTGACAAAATTTTTGGGGAGTTTCATTACATGACTTGTCCTTTTTTTTTTTTTTTTTTTGCCGAATTACATGACTTGTCAAAGTCTGGCTACTTCATTTTACCCAAAACAAAGTCAGGGTACTTCAGTTTTTCTCGAAAATGTGTAATTCAAGTCAATCCAAATAATTTAATCTAAATCTAAATAAATAATAAAATCTTAATAAAAGTAAGTGGGCATTGTGCATTAATTGAGATAACAGCATTCATTATTTACTAATATTTTAACTAATTATAAATTTTATATTTGAGGTTCTTTTAACCTGAATGTATTTTAGGTTGACAATATTAAAGTGACTATTATACTTATGCTGGCCAAAAAAAAAAAGGACTATTATACTTAGAGCCCATTTGGTTTAAAGAAATGGTTGGAATGAAAAGAAAAGGAATGAAAAATATTTTATTACAAAAATGTTTGATCGACACTGGAAAAAGAAATGGAATGATCGATAAATTTTTATTTAATTGGAAGAAAATGAGATTGGTAAATAAACCAAAACATCATTTTGCCCGTGTGTTAAAAATATTGTTTAAATGGAATGAGGACCGCGAACCCCATTATTACTCCCAGACCCTCATCTCCAACCTATCTGACCACGCCTCCTCTCCAATAACCGCTTCATTGTTGACTTCTGTTGGAGATGACGCCCATTCTTGGGGCTCTGCCAGACTCTTCCCTCCTTCTCCCGTCCCCCCTCCTCCCTCCTTCACCAAAGGTCTCATCCACTACACTATTGCCGCCAATGACATTGCCAAATCCATGTCCGTCGTTAAGTTCTCTTCCATCTCCGCCTTCTCTGTTTCAAATGTCGGCTCCCTATTTCCTCATCTTCAACCTCACTCCTGAGCCACTCCTTTGATCCGCTCCAAGCACCACTACACACACAGCGTTCCTCGGCTGAAGAACAAATATGCAATGGAAGGGGTATTTCTTGTTCAAACATTTCCGACGGTATTTTACGGGCTCACTTCCCCTTCAAATTTTTGGCGCCTTCTCCCCCAGTACCTTGCTTGCCTATCACTATATTTGTCGAGATTTTCTTCTCTACTAGCAGCAAGATTCAAGACATCCATTTGTTTGCGGTTGATATTCATCGACTAAAGAGGGGTAAATTTGTCTTCAAGATTTCTTGAGCACACTGGAAAATGGGTTCCCACCAAAATAGGTGGGAAGCGATTTTACCGTGTATAATGGAAAATCTCCCGCAGCCAAAATTTTTTTTTTTGGGAAAATGGTGAATCAAATGGCCACCTCTGACTAGAAAATCCGATTTTCCACTTCTCTAATTTTTAGTGAACCAAACAGGACCTTAGGGAACCTGAATCTTTGACATTAGATACTACTGTGATCCTATTTATAAGTTCTTTTTGACTAAAAAAAAAAATTGATCTTATTTATAAGTCAAGTTTCAATGTAGTAAATGAGATTGTGATAAATTTACTCTTATTAAAGATAGAGAGAGAATAAAGAATTGAAAATACCCATTCATAAATGAAGATAAAGTTGAAAATTTATCCCATAATCATTGAGTTAACTACCTCTTATTGGTATGTGAGATTTAGTTAAAAAGAAATTATAAATAAGACCACAGTGATATAACTCATCTTATGGTTTGCGGGGAACCAAATCTTTGGCATTAGATATAACTCATCTTATGGTTTGTGTAAGTTATGGCGTTTAATAAGTAATGTCAGTATTGTTATTAGCTACTCATTGAGTCTAATAACTAGATTACGCGGTTTGAAAAATAGTTGAAATTAGTTAAAGTGAAAATTTAAATTTTTTCTTTAATTATGCCCTTATTTATATGAGGATAATTAAGAGAGAGAAATAGAGTAGTAATAAGCAAGGAATGAAAAATCGGACCGGTCAATGAACCGGTCGCGGAACAGATTCAAGGATTAATGGGTCAACCGGGGTCGGACCGGTGGTCGAACCGGTAGTCAAACCGGTCATATTAAAATATTAAAATTTAATTGACAATAACAAAATAATCAACATTCATAACTTATAAGTCATCACTAACATAAAAATAGTTACAATACATAATAAGTTCTTCAAAGCAAACCCATAACTAACATCAAAATATAGTCAAAACATAACAATATCAATAATCATTCATCAAACATAGCCAATAGCATCATTCATCAACCATAGCCAAATTAGTAAATGAAAATTCAACAAACTCTACAACTCATCAAGCTGATCTATTGGAGATGAGTCAATAGCAGCTGGATTAGGGAAATGATAAGTAGTAGTAACATCATCATTCAAAGCCGGGGGATCAGGAATGTCCCTATCTTCGTCACCTATGCATATGCACAACAATAATTAATATCAATGATTATGTATAACAAATAATTATATGGATGGAAAATAAATCAATAACAGGATATCAATAGGACATATTATATAAACCTTCATTAATCCTATCCAGAGTTGATGAAAGTGCAATGCCTTCATTGTTAAGAACACTTTCAAGATTTTCTGCATCTTCATCATTAAATTCTAGAATGGGATCTTCTTCAGTCACCCAAAAATCCACCTCATCAATAGACTCGTAGTCAATGGGATCATAACTTGTCTTCTTTTTATTCAATGCACCCCTTCAATTTTCCAATGACAAATGATTTCAGTTAAAATTTAAAACTTAATCCATATTAATTAAAAGCATTTTTCATAATATCTAAAGTTACCTATGCATTAATCGCAAGTTATATTTAATATAAACCAAATCATTCAGCCTTTGATGCTGCAATCTATTTCTCCTTTTTGTATGGATGTGCTCAAATAAGCTCCAGTTTCTCTCGCAGCCAGAAGAAGTAGACTTCTGCCTAAGAATATGTGTTGCAACACGTTGCAATTCTGGAACTGAATAGCTATAGTACATCCACCATTCATCTACAAAATAAAACATATAAATAATGTCACTTTGCTGAATAAAAGAAAACACGTTGCAATTCTGGAACTGAATAGCCATAGTTACTTACAAGGATCTAGTTTTTCAGCTCCCTTTTTACATGTCTCTCTGCTGAAAGATTCGTTGCCATCAAGATATAATGTCACTTGCTTCATTACCTTAAAGCAATCAACATTTTCATCTGAGTTAGCCTCCGCCACGTCAATCAAAGCTTGCATTAACCCTCCCTTATGAACAAAGTTTGGATTATATACGAATGCCGGGTTCAATAAATAGGCAGCTGCATGGAGATTGGTTTTCAAATGTTTATCCCATCTCGCTTGAATGATATTTGTATAGGGCTTATAGTGATCTTTATTCCTCTTGAACATCTCCTTAATTGCACTTTTTGCCCTTTGCATGCCTTCATAAACTTATGGAAGTGAGGGCTTCTCATCCGAGTCAACAATTCTCAACAATTTCATCAAAGGAGTTATAATCTTCACAATTTGGTAGCACTCATTCCAAAACCGGCTATCTAATATGATCGCACTAAAAATTTTTCCCGGAGTAGTCTTAGATAGCCTATGGTCCACAAAGTGCTTATCGACAACAAGGGCTTGCAAGTCATGTTTGTGCATGTATATGCTGTGTAATGTAATGAAGGTAGTGGCAAACCTTGTAGCACCAGGACGCACAATTTCTTTCCAACCTGTCCTCTTCCTCAACCAAGACAAGAATATCATGTGATTGTAAGCAAATACTGTTATCTTTGATGCCTTTGCTGCAATGTCTGACACATGAGGCATGCTTGCAATGTCTTTCAATACAAGATTTAAACAATGAGCAGCACAAGGAGACCAATAAATATTTCTATACTTCTCCTTGATCAACCTTCCACATGCCACATAGTTGGCAGCATTGTTAGTCACTACATGAACTATATTCTTGGAACCAACCCACTCAATCACTTCACAAAACAATGTAAACAAAGTTTTAGCATCTTTCACTAAATTTGATGCGTCAACAGACTTAACAAACACCATTCCGTAGGTAGAATAAATTAAGAAGTTTATTAAAGTCCGTTGTTTCACATCAGTCCATCCATCCGCCATAAGTGTGCAGCCGTTACTCTTCCATTTAGCTCTATGGCCATCAATGAGTAACTCACATTCCTTTTTCCAATCTCTTAACAAGTTGGTTTTAAAATCATAAGCACCGGGGCTTTAAACCCAGGCCCTATAGAGCACATTCCATCCACAGCTCTTTGAAATAAAGGGCACTCCAATGCTTTAAATGGAATACAGTTGACTATAGCCCATTCAGCAAGAAGCATCTTCACACTGTGTTGTGCTTCTTTTGATGCTAAGGCACTCTTGATGGTTGGCTGAGCTCCAGAAGTTGTCCTAGGAGCGAAATATTTATCCATTATCCCAGCTTTCCTCTTCTTAGCTCCATTATCAACCTCCTCTACTTCAACTTCCTCTTCTCTTATATCTTCAACTTCAATTGACTTTTTCTTGAAACTTTCTTTTAAAGGCTCTGCAATCCTATAACGCACATCAGAAGTAACCTTTTTGCAAGAAGCAATCTGACCAACTACACCAGCAAGATGTTGTTTCATCCTGTTTATGCCCCCTCCTTTATAGCTATTACCACAAAAGAGACATGTGTATACATTCTGTGTCCCCTCTTTTTTGTAGGCAACATGTGCCCATGCTGGATCAGTTTTAGAACGAATTGTGGAATTTGGAGTAGGAGTAGTATTCGTGTTGGAATTAGAAGTATGAGGCTCGGTATTAGGAGTGTGAGGTTCGGTATTAGGACTAGGAGTGACATTCTCATTTCCTGAACTCGATATATCCATCCTTGCAACAACAACAGTAATAAACTCTCATTGGCATGTTCCTAATATAATCAGGGGGTAACCAATCAGCATGTTCCCAATATAACCAGGGGGTAACCAATCAGCATGTTCCCAATATAATCAAGGAGTAACCAGAAAACAAAATAAAAAGTATGACAATTTAAAAACCTACAACTTCAATGAAAACCACTATAGAGAGTAACATATCGCATATTCATAATATAACCAGGAAAAAACAGAAAAAAACTCCTATAGGCATGTTCACCATATAACCAGTAAGTAACCTATTAGCATGTTCATAATATAACCATGGATTAATTAGAAAGCAAAATACAACATACACCTACAACATTTAATTATTTAAACTTCATCAGTAAAAGCATTAAAACAGAAAAGAACCATAACAACATAACATACGCCCTCTGCACCTGCATTCACCGATTTCTTTTTCTCTAATTTTCAACTAAATAGAATAGAACCACAACAACTTTTTCTATAATTAGTTAATTACAACCCAAAAATCAAATTGTCATTGTCTTCAATAGTTCAAAATAATGAAAATGATCAAAATATCCACTCTATGAGAAATTATTAATTACTCAAATTAGAAGGCAGAAGGAAACACGCACAGCAAGAGTGATAACTGATCGATCAGAGTAAATTTGAAGAAGAAGAAAGTGTTTTCAATGCTTGCCTATTGTCGACGATGTGGAGGTGAAGACGAGCAACCGAGTCACGTAGCTATAGAGGAGTGTCGAAAAACGACGTTGAGGCCAGAGATGGACTCAGAGCAAGCGAGTAGCGTCGCCTTCAAAGAGCTCCGTCACTGTCACATCCGAGTAGCGTCGCCGTCAAAGAGCAAGCGAGTAGCGTCACCGTCAAAAATCGCCGATTGTCGTCACATTCGACTGCCGTGGATTTCGTTTCCGGCGATCAATCAGGGAGAGAAGCAAGAACAAAGGAGAGTTTCAGAAGGCTAGGGCAAACATCGCGAATGGAGCAAAAAAAATTTAGGTCTTGCTTAATTTTCGAATGCCTGGTCGCTCGACGTGCTGCAGATCATCGATTTGGATTTTTGGGGGTATTTTCGGGTCGGGTCGGGTCGGGTCGGTTCGCGGGCAAAAGTCCACTCCAATGGCCTAAAACAACGTCGTTTTGGGCCTTTCACAAAGCAAAAAAAAAAGAACCGGCCGACCCGCTCTACCCGACGGTTTTACCGGGTCTTGGCGGGTTTAACCGGTTCGACCCGGTTTTACCGGGTTGCTCCTTCCCCCCTCTCAGCCATTTAACCGGACCGGACTGAGGACCGGTCGGCCGGTTTTCCGGTCCGATTTTTTTTCCCTTGGTAATAAGATAAAATATGAAAGAAAATGTAATAAAGGAAAAATATGAGAAAAGATTGAGGTAGAATAGGATTGATTAGGATAAGTATAGTAAAAACACATTGAATGTTCCAACAACGCAAGTAAGTTTTTATTAAAAAAAATACCAATATAATTCAAGTTTCATACTCTTATAAAAGAATAGGAGGGAATATGTCTTAGTTTTTAATCAATATAGTTCATATTTAATATATAAAAGACTCAATTTATAATAAGTGAAACAAGGTAGAAATTCAAGGGCAAAACATTTACTTTTGAATTAGTAAAACTAATAATTGTAGTTTCATTCTTGTTTTTGTCCTTGCAAGTTTTTTATGAGGAAGTTTCTTTTATTTAAATTGTTTGAAATGAACATATAAGTAGTAATTTAAATTTTAATTACCATTTTTAATATTTTTTAAAAGAAAACGATAAAATCATGGTATTTCGATTTCGATTCATAAAGAAACTGTTAAGTTTTTTTTTTTTTACCGAAAAAGAAACTGTTAAGTTAAAAACAAAATGAATCTCTGTTTTTTTCCGACACACTATAAATCATAAATCAAGAAATTTTAATAATCAACAAATTAAACAAGATCAGTAAAAAAAAATACTAGCAGTAAATAAATGGAACAAATGAAGATGTTGGCGGGGGTGGTGATAGATGCGGCCGCAGCCGGGCCAGGGAGGGAGTGAAGGGGCGCGTAAAGGGAGCGCGCAGAGGATCCGGCGGTGAGAGATGAATCAAGCGGATGGAATATATATCGTACGGCAGGATTCGGTAGAAGGCGCCCAACACTGACACATGTACTCTGTTTGGGTTTGTTTCTTTCTCCTTCGCTTCACTAATTTGATTGCCTCATTGTTCTCTTGTGCCCGTGGCCGTGCCCAAACACAGCCTCCCTCCCTATTCAATTTTCAGACACAAAGAACGGGCCCCATAGTATCCTATATATATAAAGATAGTTCATGTTTTTTTTTTTTGTTAGAGTTAAAATTCTAAACAACTACGTTGAAAATATTAAAAGGACAATTTAATATATTGAAAATGGGAAAGGATAAATCAGTTGGGTGTTAGACGGGCCAAAGAATTTGGGATTTTAAAATCTCGGCCAAATGACGAAAATGCCCTTCAGCCGTCCATCCCCTCACTTCAGAATAACAACATAATCATCGTAATTAACAACTCCGAATTCAATATTAACAACTTCAATTCTTCCTTTACAATTAATAAGTTTCAAGACCAATAACAACATCTATATCTTAATTAACAACTCCGGATTCAATATTAACAACTACAATTTCTTCTTTCACACTTACCAAGTTTCAATGCCAATAATATCACCCATCTCTTAATTAACAACTCTGTATTTGAAATTAAAAACTCCAATTTCTTCTTTCATAATTAACAAGTTTCAGGGCTAATAATAACACCTACCTTGCTATTAACAACTCCTATGTTATTATTCTAACTGAGGGCTGAATGTCATTTTCGTTATTTGGCCAAGATTTCAAAATGCTAGATTCCTCTGCCCGTCTGACACCTGCCTGATATGTCTTTTCCCATTTTTAATGTACTGAATTGTCTTTTTACAATTTTCAATGTCGTTTTTTAGAATTTTCTCTTTGTTATACTTGTGCATTGTTTTTGTAATTTTTTTAAAATAATCAACTGTATCATCTGCATGGTTAAGAATAAGTACATATATTTTCGGCAAAAAAAAAAAAAAGGAATAAGTACATATATAAAAAGACAGAATAACTAAATTTGCATAGCTTAAAAAGTTAACTCTCATATTTAGAAGTAGAAGGAACATTAAAGTATTTTAAAATAAGACAGAAGGAAGTATATTTATCTAAGTTATAAATAATTGAATTATGTAGATTGAGACGTTACTTAAAATTGGTTAATTGCAATAAATTTGCAACAAATATTTTTTTTAATGTACCCCTTTTACAGAACTTATGAGTGAGAAAAGGACCGAGTGGAAAATTGTTACTCCGTTTCTATTTATAATACAAGTCACTTTAAAATGAATTGATTGGTCCACAATATAAATCATTTAGAGGATAATTTATCAATTTTTTCTTGTAGTTGGTGTTTAAACATGACTCTATATATTTTTTTTTCACACCTTCAAAACTTCATTTTATATGAGTAAAGTTGGAAAGCACTTTCAGTTTAAGAAAGATTTAATTAGTTCACTATAATTTTTTGATTCTAATAAATTAGTTGAAGTGACTTGTATTATGAATAAGATAGAATGTAATTAATGCAAAGGCATATAATCAATTACAGGTAACAATGAAAATATGTGTTTAGGAGCTTTCAAGCTACATTTTTTTTAAAAATTTTTTCTCATAGTGAGACTCCGCTAGGGTTTTTCCCTCTGTTTTCTCACCAAACTGGTGTATTCGGCTGTTGATGCCGAGTGTTACACAGAGCTAGATACAAACTACTGATAACGAGAGTTAAAGCAGAAGAGAGAATGGAAAGAGGTAGTCTGGATATTAAGCTCCAGTGGAGAAAGGGTACAAAGGGAACTGAAGAAGGAGTCAAGTTGATTGGTAAGGTAATTTCAAAATCAAGGGTGCGATTGGGTACAATCAGAGACTCAGTAACAGCAGCGTGGAAGGTGGATGGAGAATGGGACATAAAAATGATAGGCATCAGTTTATTTACATTTACATTCAAGAAAGAGGAAGAAGCAAACAAGATACTTAGGGAAACTCCTTGGGTGGTTAGTAACTATATGCTCAGTCTACAGAGAAGAAAGGCTTTTCTAAGTGATAACGAAATTCATATTAATTTCTGTGAGTTTTGGATCCAAGTTCATAACCTCCCTCCAGAAGGAAGAATATGGTCCAATATAGAGCTAATGGCAAGTTTAGTAGGAAGCGTCATCGAAATTGAGAACCTAGAGGATAGGAAGTTCAAACATAGGAGCTTCGGTAGAGCCCAAGTGGAAATAGATGTGGAAAAACCTCTGGTTCCTGCAACACCCCAAATTTTATATTTACCAAAAATATATTGTAATTATTTGAAAAATTCAATAAAATGGTGAATATTCATGAAATTTGGACCTTATGAATTTTGAAATGTTCATATTCATGAGAAAATGGGCAAATTAATTCAAGAAAGGAATTAAATTACAAAGGTGATAGCAAAATCATAATTTTACCAATTTAGCCCAGGATTAATTATTTTCCAATTAATTGGAGTTGATTTCAATTAATCAAGGAAAATAAAGAAAAATGTATAATTGGATTATTCTTGATGGAATAAATCAAGAATTGTGAAATTAGAGGGAATTATACATAATTCATTTAATTGAATTATGGAATTATTGAAACACATTTTATTTTCCCTTCTCCTCTATAATTTCGCCTAGCATGTGAATCATGGAGGGAAAAATTGATTAATGAAATTAGATATGCCAAGTGCTATGATCATATGAGGAAGGGACTAAATCATAATTTATTTCCAAGAGCACATGTCAAAATGCTACATGAACATGGTAATGATGACAATGGTGGAGTGTACACTACATGAAGGCATGGACATAGTGATCATGATAAGTGAATGTAAGGGAATAGCTTGAGTGAAGGGTTGGATGATCTTGAGTGTTTGGTGGAGTATGAAGTTAATCTAATTGAAAGAACACTTGGTTTAGTTGGAGCATAAGAGGGAGCACGTTTTTTGCCAACCAAGGGAGGAGAAAAGCTAGTTCAATGTTAAGAAAAACCAAATGGAGTAATTATGAAGGAAGCATGGGTGGAGGTATGGTTGGAGACAAGTGTTGCCATAACACCTCTTGATGAAATCAATGGTGTAAGATGAAGGGAGCAATTTTTATGAAGTCTTTTCCTTTCCCTTCCCATGCATATTTCGGCCAAGTAAGGAGAGAGAGAGAGAGAGAGAGAGAGAGAGAGCTTTGAAGAGGTCTTGAGAATTAGAGAAAAGGAGGAAGAAGATTAAGGTAAGTGTTGTCTCTTAAAGCCTTTTCTTGCAAGCATGCATGAAAAATCCTTCTTTAAACCTTGTTCCTTCATGAATACATGATCTTCAAGACTCATTCTTGGCTCAAGGAGAAGAGAGAGGAGACGTATAGAGTGAGAGGAATCAAGAAGCCTAAGAGGTAACTACACCAAACTCAAATCTATACTTGTATGAAGTTGATTTTGAAGTTTGTTATTAGTTTGGTGATTTTTGGTTGGGTTGTAAATTTGGAAAAGCCCTAATCCTAAGGGGTTATACTGCCCAAATTTCTTTGAATCATGGTTAAGAAGTGTTTAAATGAGTTAATAAAGGATTCGAAGTGGAAAGGTACAAGTTTTGGAAACTAAAACACAAAAGGACAATTTTTCCATTTTCTTTCAAAAGTTTTGGCCAGCACTATTCTAGGAGAAGGGGCTGGATTTTCATGAAATAGATGGTTCCATTGGATTCAATAGCCAAAAATAGGTGGGGTTACATTTGATTACTTTTTCGGAAAAGGCCGAAAAAACATAATTACGAAAACATCCCTAAAATCCCTAAATCGGGCCTGTCAAGGGCATTTTCATAATTTAACAATGAATTTGGTAATTTCAAACCAGGAAATGGATTCCTTGGGCAAAAATACATTAGGATACGCCTAGTCAAAATTTTAGAAAAACGTGTCATCGAGCCGGGTACGGCGGGGCCGCGCGGGGGTCCTGGGGGCATTTTGGTAAATTTTCACTATAAACTAATATAACCACAAGAAACACTATGGAATAGTCTAAAATGATACATAGATAGGTTTTGACATATTTCTTGTACATTTAATATTTTAGAACTGAGATGAAAGCCGGAAGCGATACGTTTATGAGGCACACTAAAAAGGGGTTAAAAGAACTTTGAGGTAGGAAAATTATCCTTCATAGATCATGTCATAGTTATATGCTTGTGTGGATGCCAATGTTTGTAAATGCGCTTTATTAATCAACATGGTTTGCCTAGAAAGGGGCATTTAGTGCCGAGGTGCACTCACATTGAGAGTTGGCGGAAGTCCAACCAGTGTAGGTTGTGGAGCTGGGCCCTACTAATGTATACATGACGATGATGTGTTTATATTGTTTATTAATTAGTGCATACCTTGGAGTATGTCATATTTACTGTTTGCATTTTCTATGAACGGTAGCATGTTTCTACATGTATTCTTCGGAATCTCACCCTATTTTTAAAATAAATATTTCAATCGGTGCCAGTGGGAAAAAGTGACTTGCACGTGTCTCGAGGTGAGGTTAAAGACGGTGGTTATAATTAGTTTATGCTTTATATATTTTGGGGTATCTTGTAATTATTAAAACTTCCGTTGTATTGTATATTTCATTGACGGACGATATTGGGATTGTAAATGAATGCTTTTATCAGTATAATTGTACTTTTCTGTATGCCCATGAAATTCTGTCTTTATTACTCTTCAATTATCGAAATGGAAACGAGTGTTGACAGTTCCAGGATTCTTTGCTTCTTGACCTGATGAAGAACTAGAGGATGTATGGATTCAACTCAAATATGAAAAACTAGTTCAATTTTGTTATAATTGCAGGAAATTGGGCCATGAATGCAAAAGCTGTGAGGAGGAAGCACTTGAGTTTATGATAAATGGGGTGATGAGAGGGTATGACACAAGCCTTTATGCTCAAGCATATAGAGCTTCAACGGGTGTTCAAGGGAGTAGTTCTCAGGCAAGAACGTCAGAAGCCAAAAATATGCATGGGGTACCAAATGCACGTACAGGAATATAGGTTAGAGGAATGTGATGAAAGAGTTAGGTGATTGTTCTAAGGCATCATGTGAGGAAGAAGAAGTCAGTCTAGCTAAACATTCGAAAGTAATGCATGTAGCTCAAATCAAGACAGCTATTACTACAAAGCAAAGGGACCTAGCATTTGACCAGATAAGAAGCCACATGAGATATAAGGGAGAGGTGGGCCATGAAAGTGAATTTAGGAATTTAGGCAAAATAAAAAAGAGTCAAATCATATTGGGTTGGGCTAGAGCTTCATTGAGATCAATAGAACCAATAGCTTACTACGGTCCAGAAGAGAAAGGCTACTGAAAACCCAAAACTAATATTGGGTTGACCTGTTAGAGGAAGAGGAGGAAGGGGCCCACGAATCAAAAGCTATTGTGCCCATACAACACATGGTAATAGGTGATCTAGCACAGGGGATCAGGGGCGTATCACTGAAACGAAAAAGGGAAGAGGAGGCAAGTCCGTGCTTGACAAAAAGACACAAGAATCACGGACAAGATTCACTGGAAAGTGCAGCAAACAAAACCATAACACAAGAATAGCTGAGAATACTAGCCGAAACTGATGGCTCGAGGAACTTTAACTTTAGGTATAAGGGAGAGAATTAATTTCACCCAGGTCGAGAACAAAAAGCACAGGATTTACAGAAGAAAAAGGCGAGAAGGGCTCTATTCAGCAATCCGAATCTTAGGATGCAAATAATCCTCAGTATTAAGGCCTATAAGCTCGAAGACCATACGAGAGAAAGGCAAGGACATAACAGGGATGCTAAATCTGAAGGGCGTGGTAGTTGGCCTGACACAGCCACCGGGGAACAATGATTTGTTTAGGGTGGAACTGTCAAGGTCTCAAAACTACCTTGATGGTTCGCAACCTAAAATTCCAGTGTGGTAAGTTTAAACCAGCCTTAATCTTTCTTTCTGAAATGAAGATGAAAAAAGCAAAAATTGAAAGGGTTAGAAGGAAGCTAAAATATGATTTTAGGGAGTACCAAGAACCAATAGGAAAATCAGGGGGGTTGGTGTTGTGGTGGAAGGAGGGAGTAAGCCCGAAAATTGGGTTCATCAGTAGGAATATAATTTGCATTGAAGATGTTAGTTTTAATGGTAGTTACATGGGAAATATAACGATGGTGTATGAGCCGAATGAGGTGGGGTAGAAACTTCATTGGTAGAAAGAGGTAGAACATTTAAATCCCGGTGAGTCAGTTCTATGGATTATATTTGGGGATTTTAACGAATTGCTATACTCATCAGTTAAGGAAGGGGAAGAATGTGTTTACAAAGGGATCTAGGTAGGTTTCACAATTTCATAATCAACTGTGGATTAATGGAACTAGAATTTAAAGGTTGCAAATTCACATGGACAAATAACAGAGAGGCTAACGATCTGATAAGGGAAAGGTTGGACCGGGCTGTGATAAACATGGCATGGGGTACTTAATTTCAGAAGGCTCAGGGAAAGGTGTTAGAAGCTATAGGATCGAATCACTATCATTTTCTAATAGAATTTGAACATGATGAGTCCAAGACACCTCCATTATTCATATTTGATGCACGCTAGTTGGGACATCCTAGATTATTGAGCTGATTCAAGAAAATTGGAAGAGCATGAAGGAGTTTGTGGAGCTGTTAAATAAACTAAGAGCCTCTCTTATGAAATGCAGCAAAAAGGAATTCAAAAATGGCCAAAAGGAGATTAATAAAATGGTGAACAGGGTACAAGAGTGTTTAAGTTTAGATTGGAATAATGAAACTAGAAAGGAAGTGGCTGAGATTAAAAGGAATATAAGTGAGCTTTGGGATCAAGAGGAGATGTATTGGGCACAAAAGGCAAGAGTGGATTGGCTAAAATGTGGAGACAAAAATTCCAAATTCTTCCATATAACAACATTCGAAGAAGATGTAGGAATAAAATCACCAGAGTCAGAGGCAACCAAGAAGAATGGATTGAGAATGAGCAAGAAATAGGAGATCATTTTGTCAAGTTCTACTCTTCATTGTTTACTATAGCGGAGATAGAGATTTTACAACAGTGTTGGAATTTGTTGAACAAATAATCTCAGAGGAGGATAATATCGCATTAATGGAGGAAATAAGGACAGAAGAAGTCAGACAAGTTGTGTTTCAATTGGGAGGGCAAAAGGCACCAAGACCGAATGGATTTACGGGAGCTTTCTACTAAAAACAGTGGGAAATCATTAGGAACCAGGTATGTGATTTAGTACAACAATTTTTTAGTACAAGTTTCCCTCTAAATGAAACAGATCTAGTTATGATTCCCAAAGTAGATTGCCTGGAGTCAGTAAATGATTATAGGCCAATTAGCCTCTGTAACTTTGCCTACAAAATATTTTCCAAAGTAATGGCTAATAGAGTTAAACCTACGCTAAATAGGATAATTGATGAGAGCCAAAGAGCATTTATACCAGGTCGTTTGATCCAATATAACATTGTTGTTGTACATGAGGTTTTCCACCATATGAAAATGAAAAGAACAGGGAACAATGAGCTGGCATTGAAATTAGACATGAATAAAGCCTATGATAGAATAGAATAGGATTTCTTGACTGCTACAATGATAAAGATGGGGTTTAGAAGGGATTGGATAGAAAGGATCATTTGGTGTCTCAATTCAATTCAGTTTACAATAATGATGTCAGGGAAGCAAATGTCAAAAGTGAATCCACAGAGAAGGCTAAGGCAGGGGGACCTGTTATCTCCATACCTTTTTATCCTTGTTAATAATGTTTTATCTGGATTAATAGAAAAAGAAAAGAGGAAAGGCAAGCTGAAAGGTATTTCAATTGGTAGATGGTGTCCGAAAATAACTCAATTTTTTTGCAGACGATTCAGTTTTCTTTCTGAAAGCAGAACTAAATTACTGTAGGAATCTAAAAAATATCATCACTATGTATTATGAGGCATTAGGTCCATCTATCAACCTTAGAAAATCCTGTCTGTATTTTTCAAAGAATACCCTGAACCTGGTTTAGGAAGAGATAGGTCATATCTTTCAGATTCATGTAGTGGATGTGCCAGGGAGTTATCTGGGATTACCTATAATATGGGGAAGATCGAAAATCCAAGCCCTAAACTTTGTTATAGATCATATGGAAAAAAGGGTACAGGGGTGGAGGAAAAACTATTTGTCTGAGGTAAGGAGAGAGGTTTTAAAAAAAGTGGTAGCCAACTCCATTCCGATATATTCTATGTCTTGTTTTTCGTATCCCAAAAATGTGCTTCAAAGATTAGATAGCATAATTTCCAAGTCCTGGTGGAAGTGTGAGGAAGATAGGAGAAAGATCTATTGGGTATCTATAGGAAGAATGAAGAGACACAAATTAGAAGAGGGGTTAGGTTTTAAGGATTTCGAGGCCTTCAACTTAGCTCTACTTGTCAAACTTGGGTGGAGAATTTTGAAATCCCCAGATCAATTATGGGTAAAACTCATAAAAGCTAAATATTTCCCAAAACAAAACTTTCTTGAGGCAAAAAAGGGGAGGAGATCGTCATGGCTATGGTCTAGCATTCTAGAGGGTAGGAGAGTTTTAGAGGACCAGGTGCATGTGTGCATAGGAAAGGGGAAAGAAGCACGAATCTGGGAGGATTCGTGGCTTAGCAATTTGCCCAGGTATAGATTACTTTCTCCTTGTCCACATGAGTCATTTAGGGAGCTAAGGGTAGAGGACATCATGAGAGAAGGAGGTTGGGATCTCTCAATAATAGAGGGGTGACGAACCGAGAGCGAGAGGGAAGCAATCAAAACTATGGTGGCCCCAGGAGATAGAGAAGATAAGTGGGTGTGGACAGAAGGAAAAAGAAGTGTGTACTTAGTTAAAGAAGGATATATAGTGGCAAGAAGAGATATTTTAAAAAGAATGGAGAATTTCCCAACCTCATCAAATCATGGTCAGAGACGAGTATGGAAAGAGATATAGGGACTTAAAGTAGCAAAAAAGATTAGGAATTTCCTTTGGAGGGTCATGTCAAATGCACTACCAACACTAAATAATTTGTGCAAAAGAAGGTGATGTGTGGCGGATGTCTGTCTGATCTGCAAGAAAGGGTCTGAAACGCTTGAGCATATATTCTTGGGGTGTGAGGGAGCTATTGCTACTTGGTTTGGTAGTAATTTTACATTTAGACCTAGTGACCCACGGGAAGCTACAATTAAACAGTGGGTGGGTGATTGCTTGTGCGAGTCTAGTTTTGACCAATGGCAAAAAGCTTTATTTGTAATGACTTTGTGGCAAATCTGGAAAGCTAGGAATGCCTTTGTTTTTGAAAACACCAACTATGATCCTTTGTTTATTTTCTCTCAAGTTGGTATATCCACACAGGAATATTGGGAGGCTAATGGCTAGAACAAGAGGGTGAATATGCTAATAGAAGCAGGCTGGGCTGACAGAACCGAAGAGCCAACATGGAAGAAACCTGAAGGTAATGTAATTAAAGTTAACTGTGATTGTGCTTTTTCAAATATGAAAAACAAAGCTGCTATCGCTTTTGTAGTGCGAGACTCAAATGGCTGATTACTAGATGGGGCATTACATATTAAGGAAGCAGAATCTATTTTCATGGGGGAAGCATTGGCTGTTCTCAATACATTAAAATACACCTATGATAGCCAAATTTTAGATACTATTTTTGAGTCAGATAACCAAACATTGGTTAATTGTATTAATTCTGGCCTTTCTCCTAATGAATGGAGATGCACAAACATTCTTGAAAATATTCAAGAATCAAGGAAACTAATCAAAAACCATTCTTGTAATTGGATTCCCAGGTAGGTGAATTTAGTGGCTGATTGGGTGTCTAAAGCGTTACTTGGAGGATTTTGCCCGCAAGATTGGGTGTCTAATCCACCAGAGCAGCTACGCAGTTTACTGGAGAAGGACATGCAGCAGTTTTTGAGAGAGCCTGATTGAGAGGGCTAACATAATATAATATATTTTGTTATGTTGTTTAGTTTTCCAGGACTATGTAGCATACTTCTGTTATGTTGAATGAATCGTTATTGGCCAAAAAAGAAAAAGAAAATATGTGTTCAAAATTTAGACATTTTTAAAGTGTACTGCCTCTGGTCCATTTTATAATTAACTTTCTCTATCTTAGAGTTGGTTCATTTTATAAGAAACTTTTTCTTATGTCTCAAAATTTAAACCATTTTTTCCTTTTTTTTACCCCGATTAAATACACATCTTTATATTAATTGCCTCTACTTACCACTAACTTTCTTTCATTAACTCATTTATTACACATTATCTCTTATATTTTATATTTATACTCTCATATTTATTACTCATTCTCTCTTTTATGTTCTTTAGAAGAAACATGATATTTTAAATACATTTATTGTTTTTAACTAATCTTGACCGTCAGTTCGTTTTATGCAGTTAGAATAAAAATTGTTTAGAAAAAGGATGAGAGGGAGTAACTTATAAACATGATTAGACCAATTTAAAAAATTATACCTTATAAAAACGACTAAAGGAAATACCTTTTCAATCAATGCTGCACTAACTTTTTTTTATACATTTAGTATTACAAATATAGTCCCTTTTTTGTATGAACACAAATCCCCGAATATTCTTGTATCTGTTACCTTAATTTTTTTTCCTCTTACTGTAATATGCAGGAAAGCATAGAGATATCTTGAATTAAAATGCTGATAGAAAGTGAAATGAAAATTACTAATCAGAAACCACCTAATTAGATTGGGACACAACAAAATGTAACATAAATAGTAAGGGACCAATAATAACTAGGAATTGTAGCTATCAAATCTGCTGGAAATGATGATATAATATAGTTGTCTCTTTGGTCTTCATACGGTTTGGGTTAAAACCTGTTGATATGCAGGATTTGGATATATATTCATCAGTCATATTCCTCAATCCCACGACATGATTGATCTTGATCCATCCATACCACATTAACCCCATCACGTGCTTTTGTTGGGTTTTTTTTTTTTTTTTTAGTATGACTATATGGTTGAGATATTTAAGAATTATCAACCCATTCAGGGGAAGTTATTCCAAAGACTTTTATGCATTCAATTCACGCAAACATGAATTCAAAATCTCATGCTTAAATTGTCAAAAGGCTGTTCTTCCTAAGATATTTTCTGCATTTACTTCACATGGGCTCAAATTCAAGATGATGTGTTTAAATTATCAAAACCCCTTCTACTAGGATCAACAATGTCAGTTGGTTTTGTTGGATTTTTTTCACTTAATTCATTGTTTCAACCTCAATTTATTTTCACAGTTTTGTTATGAATCTGTGCAATATTAGTTTACACTCTTATAGTCCTATTTATAAGGCAAATAATGAATGAATTTTTGGGTCCAATTTATAGTCCCTTCATTAAGTTTTTCAAATAAATGTATAATTTTATCTTTCATTTATTATTGTGTGCCTATGTTTTGTTCTTATGAGACATAGTGTATAGTAAATATAGATAAATTTGGAAAGTAGCTGAATTTTAAGATAGATTTAATTAACTTTAAAGTTTTTCTTGATTCCGGTGAAACATATTGCAAGCGACTTATAAAATACCTAAGAAGTAGTGTAATTTGTCTCATGTGGTATAAAAGTCAATTAACATTATGTAATTTATATTTAATGATATTTTTGTGAAAAAAGATAGTTTGAATACCCATATGACTTCTATAACCCAAAAACACCAAAACATGGCTCTATTTGGTCCAAATCGACTTTGGAGACAAAGTTCATTTAACTTCAATATCAATCCAAACATAATTGTTAGGCTTAAATTAGCTTTTCAGCATTTAAACTAGCTTTTTTTAGGAGTTATAAGGTAAATCTAGACAACTCCGAATTAATGTAAGACTAGATAGAGGACATTATTTCTGTCATTTTTTATTGAATAATTATAACGCTTAAAAAAATTCGGAACAACAATAAAGCTCAAACTTCCAATATGTGTGTTTAGTCATTTCTCTAGAACAAGGCAATCTGGCATGTCTTAGACTCTTAATCACCGAAACCAAGTCAATCAGTCCATTTCCTCTGACTATTTGGAAATATCAAATAAAAATAGGAAAATAGCTACCTATGGAGAAGATGGGAACTGTTTTGTTGGGAAATTGTATTTATGTATCAGACAAAAGAAAATACGATAAAATAGTCTTTTAAAATTGTATTTAAGTCTCATGAGATTTTTTTATAATAAATTCTAATTTCATTGACAAGTCAATAGGCACCCGTTAATAAGTTTATGGGCATTTGACAATTGAAATTTATTATGAAAAAGACCTACAGTAATTAAATGCAGTTTTAAAATTTCAATAGACCATTTTGTTGTATTTTCTTTTGTCCAGGGACCTAAATGCAATTGTCCCTTTTTTTTAAAGAAAATTCATTTAATAATTAATATGAATAACTTCTTTATTTGAAGAGAATGCATTTAATGACAACGAATTGATAAATCATACCCATGCACGTTGGCATCATGGGCAAAATTACGAGATGTTACTTCACAATATTAATATAATTTAATATTTCCATCTACCGTGAACTACTGGCCACTGAATGTTTATTTGGCACATTAAATTAGAGAGTGGTAGTATATAAATTTATTGCTTGTATTTTTTATACAATAACTTTATTACTCCTCTTTCGTCTCACAAATTTATAATTTTTTTCTATTGTGCCTATTGTCATATTAATTGTATATATTAAATAAGAGTTTCCATCATATAATTAAGGGTAGTTTCTATTGCATATGATTAAATGAGAGTATTTTAAGAAAACCAATACATAATCCCTCATATGTTTAAGACACTTTCCAAAAGAAATATATAATCCTTATTGTTCTAATTAAGTCACCAAGTAACGTGCTATTACTTACCCATTTCAAACATTGCCCTATTTAAAATACCACCCTGGTCCTATTTAAAAGTCTTTTTTTACCAAAAAATTTAGTCTTATTTATAAGTCTACTTTTATAGTAATAAATGCATTTTATACTTTTTTACTCCTATTAATTACAATAAACAAAATAAATATATTCATGTTGACTTTTGGAACCAATCATAACTAAGAGCGAAATTAGAAATTTATCCCATAATTAATGAGTTAACTAACTCTCTTTATATAATAATTAATTAAAATAGACTTATAAATAGAATCAGAGTGACATCCTCCTCCAAGGGCTACTTAGGATACTAGTGTCCGGTCTAGAATATAAATTTTGTAACAAATTGCATTATTTGTACAAAATCTTACCAATAGGTCAAATTCTCAACCGAAGAAAACAATTGCAATTTCCAAGACAAAATTTTAACATTCTAATAATAAATTGTTATTTTTCTTAAAGATAGCTATCAATTTTTTATAATTAAATTATGTTCTAGGTATATACATATTTCAAATTCATTTAACTCTTAATTACATGGTATTAAAACTTAATCCAAGTGAACTAGTTAGAGTAGTGAACCAATAAACCAATCTCTTGATGAACAGTCATATCAAGAATTTTGGACAGATCAATTGAATATGATTTAATGTTTTTTCTTTTTATTGATAAGCTTCAAACTATGTCATTTTGATTATAAAAAATAAAAAATTATCAAATTTGCAACATAAAAACTCTGTTTTGTCAGATTATGCATGGTTGGTGCATGAATGCTTCATTTATCTGTGTATTAATGCTTTTTCTATATAAATATGACTCTTTTCAAAGTTATGTTTGTGTGTATGTATATGTATGTGTATTTTAATTAAATTAAATTATTTTAATTATGATTGGATTAATCATAATTCAACCACAATTAGACTACTCATGCTTAATAAATCAATGCATTGATTAATTTTTTTATAGCCTTTTTGGCCATCCAATAGCCGAAGGTTTTTTGGAATTATATTATTAGATATCTGAAAAGATCAACTAATTTGAATCAAGGTTTTATAACCAAGATATCTTTCGTTAGGAGTTTTTTTATTAAAATAATTAAAGTGGGATTCCAACTTAATTTGCCCACTTTATAACTGATGGCTCTTGGTTGATTGTCTTGATCAATTTTGTAATTGTGATTTTCATTTTCAATACCTTACTAAATGCACAATCCTTGTCTCAATTAGTGTCTTGGGGAGAGGAATGAGAGGCGCGGTGGGGGCTTGAGAGTCTCGTGATCCAAACATGCAACAAAGGAGGCAGGCGAACAGGAGTGGCTTGCCATTGCCATTGCCATCGTCAGAGGGCGACAGTTACAAGAGCTTCCCTGACACCAAACGCTGCGTTTCGATGCAACCGTGGCCCTCCTTTCTTTTGTCTCCATGTGGATCAACTCTTATTTACCGCCCTTCCCTGACGTCACCCTCTCCTCCTTTTTTCATCTCCCCCTGCCCTTTGCTTTTTTCCCTGTCTCCCTCCTTTTTTTCTTTCCTATTTCTGTATTACTAGTACTGCATCGTAGTCATAAATACAAATATTATTTTAAATAAATAAAAATAATCCAACCTCTCCTTTTTATAGTTCCCATCCATTTCAATGCTTTCCCAATATCCCATTATTATTTTTGTTTGTAATAGTGATTGGAATATTTAAAAATAATTTTTTAATTGTGATTTACAGTATATGAGGTAAGTATGTGAGAGGAGTTTGGTCTCAATTTACATGAAAAGGCAGCTTATAAGCAATCTCAACTAGGGCATATTTGTTATGACGTTGAGATTGTTTATAAGCTTCTTTTAACATAAATCGAGACAAAACTCCTCTCATATACTTACCTCGTATACCGTAAATCATGATTCAAAAATTACTTTTAAACATTCCAATCGTTATGTCAAACAAACATATAACAAGCATGCCCTATCTATCTACAACAGTAATATGCTACTCCAACATATTAAATGATTGTTTGAGATAGCTTATTTTTTATTTATAAGTACTTATAAATCATGATTTACAGTATATGAGATAAATATATGAGAGGAGTTTTATCTCAACTTACGTAGTAAGCACTTATTGACCAAAAATTATAATCAATGTGCATAAATATTTCCGCTTTTGTGACCTCAAACATATAAGAAGGATTTGGTATGAGGACTTGTATCCCCCTGATAATTAAGTTAGATGAGAAAATGAAATGGTAGCAATAGTAATAAATAAAAAATGGAGCAAAAGAAATTAAAAAGGATGAGAGAAGAGATAAAATTGCGTGGTCAAATATGTGTGGGGCTGACTTCACAAGTGAGTGGGAATATTTTTGGGTGAATAAGTGCAGAATGTCTGTGCTTTGTTTCTCCCATTCCCTACAATTTTCCCGCTTTCACTTACTCTCACTTATTCCCTGCCTCCTCTTTTTGCCTAACCAATGAGAATAGTTAGTAAAAATAAAAAATGAAATCAAGGGAGAAGAAGATAGCAGCTAGCATTAAATACCTAGTGAAAGACGAGATTTTTCCGCCAACCAGCATTTATTATATATATATATATATATATTATAATTACTCTATTTTTATTAAAATTATTATTATTATGATCTATATTTTTACAATTTTAATTATGATTACATTTATTTAATCTTAATAATCATATTTTATTAAATATTCTACTATATATGAAAAAACAAGATTAAATGAGGGTAAAGTTGTCCAAATAAAAATAATTTTCCTCCTCTCCTATTCTAAACCAACCAAGGTAACATTAAATTCAGTCCCTCCCCTCCCTTTCAATTAATCCAAATAAAATAATGTTAAAATTCTTCAATTTACCTCCCCTCCATTAAAATCTCCGCCATACCTTTCCCTATGTTGAACCAAACAGACCCTTAAAGTACGTATAAGTGGCATTTTTGTCTTTCAAGATGTAATGTGATTAATAAAATTTTATTTTTTTTTAAAATGTCCTTAATGGGTAAAATGTTTTTCTAATTGTGATATGTATTAAAAAAGGACAAATATGAAAATACTTAATTTTAAAGGTCATTAACTAACTTACAAGAGGTGTAAATTAATTGAAGTGTCTTGGAAATTTAAACGGAGACGTAAATAATTGTATCAATTTCTTGAGCAAAAATATATTTTATCGATTAAGTATTGTTGCTTTAAGATAAAGATTTTAAGTTCAATTTCATCATGTTTCATATTATAATTTTAATTTTAATTAGGAAAAAAAGAGAATAACTATACATTTTTGAAATGATATTACTATAATTTTTTTAATCCGATTATGAGAGTGGTTGAGTTGGATCAAATGAAATAGATAGCCTGACATTAAAAGTGAAAAAAAAAAAAAAAAAATAGAAGTCCCACAACTTCATATATTAACCAAATATAACTCACTTCGACCTAATTTACGTGGAATAATAAAAATAACTAAAAGCATTCAAATAATTTTTAATATTACTCTTGTTAGCTATACTAAATTCCAACATCATATATTAATTTCTCTTCTCTTTCACTATTCTTATTAAATATAGGCATATAAGAAAAAATATTTAATGCTACTTAAAACTAGTAAATACTAGTAACCATAGGTTCTTTAGGGTTTGTTTGATATGAGGGATTGGAGGGAAGGGGAGGGGAGTTGACGAAAATTTTTTATAAGTTGAATTTAAAGAAATTGGAGAAATGAGGTTATTAAGTTTTGATAAAAAGTAGATGTAAAATAAAAGAGTAAAAAAAATTAATTAAAAAATTTTAACCCCACTTCTCTAATTTTTTTAAATCTAACTTAAAAAAACTTTTCCTCCTCCCACCCTCCCTCTCCTCCTCTCATATCAAACAACCCTTTAGGGATTGTTTCAAGGAACGAAAAACCGGACCGGTTAATGAACCAGTCACGGCACAGGTTCAAAGGTTAATGGGTCAACCGGGGTTGGACCGGTGGTCGAACCGGCCATATTAAAATATTATAATTTAATTGACAATAACAAAATAATCAACATTCATAACTCATAAGTCATCACCAACATCAAAATAGTTAAAATACCTAGTTAGTTCTTCAAAGCAAACCCATAACTAACATTAAAATATAATCAAAACATAACAATATCAATCATCATTCATCAAACAAGCCAATAGCATCAAAATAGTCACAAAAATTGCCAATAAAATCATCCATCAACCACAGCCAAATGAGTAAATCATCATTCATCACTCAACAAACTCTACAACTCATCAAGCTGATCTATTGGAGATGTGTCAATAGGTGCTGGATTTGGGAAAGGGTAAATAGTAGTGACATCATCATTCAAAGCCGGGGGATCGGGAATGTCCCTATCTTTGTCACCTATCGAAATGCACAACAATAATTAATATAAATGATTATATATAACAAATAATTATATGGATGGATAATAAATTAGTAACAGGATATTAATAGGACATATAATTATATAAACCTTCATTAATCCTATCCAGAGTTGATGAAAGTGCAATGCCTTCATTATTAAGAACACTTTCAAGATTTTCTGCATCTTCATCATTGAATTCTGGAATGGGATCTTCTTCCGTCACCCAAAAATCCACCTCATCAATGGACTCATAATCAATGGGATCATAACTTGGCTTCTTTTTATTCAATACACTCCTTCAATTTTCCAATGACAAATGATTTCAGTTAAAATTTAAAACTTAATCCATATTAATTAAAAGCATTTTTCATAATATCTAAAATTACCTATGCTTTAATCGCAAGTTATAGTTAGTGTAAACCAAATCATTCAGCCTTTGATGCTGCAATCTATTTCTCCTTTTTGTATAGATGCGTTCAAATAAGCTCCAGTTTCTCTCGCAACTAGAAGAAGCAAACGTTTGCCTAAGAATACGTGTTGCAACACGTTGCAATTCTGGAATTGAATAGCCATAGTACATCCACCATTCATCTACAAAATAAAACATATACACAATATTAGTTGCAATCAATAAATATGTTAATTAAATATTAAACAATAAAGATGAATACTTAGTTACTTACAAGGATCCAGTTTTTCAGCCCCCTTTTTGCATGTCTCTCTACTGAAAGATTCGTTGCCATCAAGATATAATGTCACTTGCTTCATTACCTTATAGCAATCAACATTTTCATCTGAGTTAGCCTCCACCACGTCAATCAAAGCTTGCATTAACCCTCCCTTGTGAACAAAGTTTGGACCATATACGAATGCCGGGTTCAATAAATAGGCAGCTGCATGGAGATTGGTCTTCAAATGTTTATCCCATCTCGCTTGAATGATACTTGTGTAGGGCTTGTAGTGATCTTTGTTTCTCTTGAACATCTCCTTAATTCCACTTTTTGCCCTTTGCATGCCTTCATAAACATATGGAAGTGAGGGTTTCTCATCCGAGTCAACAATTCTCAACAATTTGATCAGAGGAATTACAATCTTCACAATTTGGTAGCACTCATTCCAAAACCGGCTATCTAATATGATTGCACTAAAAATTTTCCCCGGAGTAGTCTTAGATAGCCTATGGTCCACAAAGTGCTTATCGACAATAAGGGCTTGTAAGTCATGTTTGTGCATGTAAATACTGTGCAATGTAATGAAGGTAGTGGCAAACCTTGTAGCACCAGGACGTACAATTTCTTTCCAACCCGTCCTCTTCCTCAACCAAGACAAGAATATCATGTGATTGTAAGCAAATACCGTTATCTTTGATGCCTTTGCTGCAATGTCCGACACATGAGGCATGCTTGCAATGTCTTTCAATACAAGATTTAAACAATGAGCAGCACAAGGAGTCCAATAAATATTTTTATATTTCTCCTTGATCAATCTGCCACATGCCACATAGTTGGCAGCATTGTCAGTCACCACATGGACAATATTCTTCGAACCAACCCACTCAATCACTTCAGAAAACAGTGAGAAAAGAGTTTTAGCATCTTTGACTAAGTCTGATGCATCAACAGACTTAACAAATACCATTCCGTGGGTAGAATAAACTAAGAAGTTTATCAAAGTCCGTTGTCTCACATCAGTCTATCCATCTGCCATAAGTGTGCAGCCGTTATTCTTCCATTTAGCCCTATGACTGTCAATGAGTAACTGGCATTCCCTTTTCCATTCTCTCAACAAGTTTTTTTTAAAATCATAAGCACTAGGGGCTTTAAACCTAGGCCCTATAGAGCACATTCCATCCACAACTCTTTGAAATAAAGGGCACTCTAATGCTTTAAATGGAATGCAGTTGACAATAGCCCATTCAGCAAGAAGCATTTTTACACTGTGTTGTGCTTCTTTTGATGCTAAGGCACTTTTGATGGTTGGCTGAGCTCCAGGAGTTGTCCTAGGAGGGAAATATTTATCCATGGTCCTAGCTTTCCTCTTCTTAGCTCCACTTCCACTATCAACCTCCTCTACTTCAACTTCCTCTTCTATTATATCTTCAACTTCAATTGACTTTTTCTTGGAAGTTTCTTTCAAAGACTCTGCAATCCTATAACGCACATCAGAAGTAACCTTTTTGCAAGAAGCAATTTGTCCAGACACACCAGCAAGATGTTGCTTCATCCTGTTTATACCTCCTCCTCTATAGCTATTACCACAAAAGAGACATGTGTATATATTCTGTGTCCCCTCTTTTTTGAAGGCAACATGTGCCCATGCTGGATTAGTTTTACCACGAATTATGGTATTGGGAGTAGAAGAAGGATTCGTGTTTGAATTTGAAGTGTGAGGCTCGGTATTAGGAGAATGAGTGACATTCTCATTTTCTAAACTTGATATATCCATCCTTGCAACAATACTATTATTCATAGAATTCATGACTAGATATTAACAACATTGGTTATAAGTAAAGCAATGAATTTATTAGTTATAAACATTGGTTCTAAACAAAAATAAACATTGGTTATAAACATTTTTAAATTTGAAATTTGACAAACAAAACCAATGTCTAAGAGAATTGCCTAGGTTGCCTAGAATTGCCAATGTCTAAGAGAGTTGCTTAACAAATTGCTCTATCACATTAGATTCCAAGTCTTTAATACCTTCGAACACTACAAGGACAATGAAAGAAGAAATGCAACAACAGTGATTATCAATGTCCCTAATCACTAATCAATTTCTTACGTTAAACTTGGGTCTATCAAAAAGGGTTTTGAGTCCAGAAATTATTGCACGCAAGGAACAAGCAGAATTTTGATGAGCCTAACCCCACAAGACAATAATGCAACAACAGTGAATCAAGTTGGATGAAATTATCAATGTCCCTAATCACTAATCAGTAATCACTAATTTGAGTCCAGAAATTATCAATGTCCCTAATCACTAATCAAGACCACCAACTTGGATGATTCACCGAGAGCGAGAGGTAATGCAACAAGCCAACAACAGTGAATCAAGTAATGCAACAACAGTGAATCAAGCCATTTCAGAAAGCTAGGCAGTAAATCAAGTAACCAACATAAACCAAATGGCCAAATCTCAAGTAATCAGAAAATCAGAAAATCTGAAAGTGAAAAGAGTGAAATACCTTCGATAATCTTCGTCGCTCGCCTTCGCCGCCTGCTCCTCGCCGCTTGCCGTCTTCGCCATCGTTCAAGCAGCCACCGCCGATTGGAGCTAGGGCACAAGGTCGGAACTTGAGAGGGAAGGAAACGGACGAGGGATCTGATCTAACATATATGTAACCGGACCGGGCCTGGGACCGGTCGGCCAGTCCGGTCCAGTTTATTTTTCCATGGGTTGTTTAGTATGAGGGGAGGCCAGGAGGGGAGGGAAAGGGAGGCAAAATAAAAATTTTATGAGTTGAATTTAAAGAAATTGAAGAGAGGGGGTTATAAAATTTAAATAAAGAGAAAATATAATATAAAAAATATAAAAAATTAATTAAAAACTTTTAATCCTACTTCTCTAATTTTTTCAAATTCAACTTATAAAAATTTTTCCTCATTTCCTCTCCCCTCCAAATCCCTCATACCAAACATGCCCTTATTGTATGGCATGTTTATTTAATTTGAGAATATTAAGAAAGTTAAATAAAGTAGACTTAATTAAAAGATGTGACATGATTCCTCTAAAATATTCCTATTTAACATTAGACTATGTTTAGGTTTATAATCCAGAGATTAGTTTAGAGAAAAATGTATGAGAGATCAAATAGGAAAAAAGGTACTCCCTCCGGTCCTAAATATAAGACATAATTTATAGTGCAATTTACACTACAAACTATGTCCTATATTTAGGACCGGAGGTAGTATTATATTTAGAATCGGATAAGCATCTTATAAAAATGACTAAGAACAATATACCTTTTGGAAGGTGTCTTATAATAAAAACTAAATTGAGTAGTTTAAGTGAAAGAAGCTCAGTTATCACTAAACAAGGATGAGATCTAGAGTTTGAAGCTTATGACTAAAAAGAACACTAAAAAATATATCATCATTGTATTTTAAGAAGTAAAAGAAGATTAGGACCACATATTAGAATCTTATCCAACCATAATTTGACATATTAATCACAGGCTAGTTGGGCATAGTTTGAGTAGAGTTAGCACAAGGAAAAATTAAATTACAGGGCACGAAATAAGTAAGAATAACACCCTACATTAAATAAGGAGCATATTCATAGGGATAAATAGAGGATGTTAAACATTTAAATTTTAGAAAGTTAGAATTAGTGTGAACTTTCATTTCCTGAACGCGTTTCCCCTTCCTTTCTCAAATATCATGGGAATTTTGTGTAATAATAAAAAAAATGCTAAAATAAAGATACTTGAGCCGCTAAAATTGATAAAACAGTGAAGTGATGACGATTACAAAATGATAGGAGAAGTTGAGAGTTCAACGTCAAAAAGAAACCGCCAGATAGCTCAACACCTCTTAAGTCTTAATTAATTAATTTCACTGTGTCTGATATTAATGCAAATGGACCCATCAAAGTCCCTTTCAACTTCCATCCTTCTCATTATTTGCTGCTTCCTTTCTTCTTCTTCTTTTTCTTCTTTCCTATCAACAAAAAATAGGGCCAACATAGTCAAAAAATTCTAACCAGCAAAATAATGTCAATTATATAATTAGGAATTCCTGATGGTGATAACAATATCTATATAAAATGCCAATTATTAAACTAGTCGGTCAAGATCATATTGATTCAAGAGTCATTGATCAAACTGTGATTAAATCAGGGTCCACTCAATCATGATTCAAATATTATAATTCAGTTAAAAATAAAATACACAAAAATCATGAAAAGAGTAATATTTAAATAAAAAGACAATGATCCATGAATGAATAGAAAATTAATGTAACAACCACATGTAATTCAATAAAACATCGTTATTAATTTAATGTATAAACCACATATAATTCAATAAGACAAGGGTTATTAAAGCACAAATTTGATAGACTAAATTGAAACGTGGTCCATGTTCAACAATAACAGAGCATCATATCATAATAGTTAATATAAATAAATTGTTTAAATATAGTTTGAATGCCCACATGGATTGGTACTTATAGTTAAAGCATATGGTTTTGGAGTCCCTTTAAAGACCATTTAAATTCCTCCAGAATAAGCTTCTTTCTTTAAGGAGATTCCTTAACATTTAAGGGTAGTTGAGCAGGTGCCATCTGAGATAGAGCTCCTTAGGATTCAAACCTATGCAATGACTCTCAAGGTGGGTCTATATGGTATTATGGTCCACATTTTCTCTAAAATCTCAAACAATTCTTCCAA
This sequence comes from Inga laurina, assembly GCA_963855925.1. NCBI lineage: Eukaryota > Viridiplantae > Streptophyta > Magnoliopsida > Fabales > Fabaceae > Inga > Inga laurina. Next base: position 27,864,954 of record OY979713.1, read on the forward strand.
AAGCATCACAAAATTTGTGCATAATATATTTTTTTTGGATAACAAAAAATAAGAAAATTGCCCATAAATACCGGTTTGAAAATTTTATTTCTCATAAGTACTTGATATGCTTTTTTATTTAAAAAGTACTGATACTATGAAGAATTTTATATACAAAAAGTATCAATACTCAAATTGAGATACTTGTAAGCAATGAGATTTCTAAACAAGTATTTATATAAGGGCAATTGTTACCCACAAAAATTAGTTGAATTGGGTCCTAGAGTTTATAAAAACCGCACATTTAAATTTGGGTCACACACAGCTACCAGTTTGTGAATAATAGTATGGCTCCTCATACTTTTCAACATCCTATATATTGATTGATATTTTTAAAAGAAAAAGAAAAAGACAAAAGTTTAGGTAAAATAATTGATATGATATGCATAAGATGTACAACGGGTAATATAGTAGTCTCAGTTACCAAAGACCTAAGAAATTGGGATAAGAAAGAAGGGTTATAATGTTGTGTATTCACTGAGATGGAAACAAAATAAATTTGATATAGGTAGCTAGAAATTAAAGAGAGTGAAAATAATTGAATACCCTTGTGGGTAGAAAAATTTCAATGATGGAAAAAGCAATAGTAATTGATGATTAAAATTTATGGTAAAGAAGGACATTCCTTTCCCCACCCACACTCACAACATATTTCTGATCACTCAAAAACTGACACACACACAAAAAAAGAGCCTCACAACTTGAATTAATTTAGGGTTTCAACTTTTTGAACACTAAATTTTCATGCATATGACCGAACCCCTTTCTTGCACCAATATGGATTCCACCTAATTTATCAACAAATATTTTCTTTAGTCATTATTACAAGACAATTTTTTTTTAAAGAAAGAACGAGTGGTCCTTGTTATATTTTATTAAGTGAAATATTAATTACATTTTGTATAAGATTGTCCCTATTTGAAGTTTGACGTAAATTTCTCTTTTTTTCCGCTTCTCAAGATATAATTTATTATTTAAATATGGGTAAAATTAAATTTTTTTAAGAAAATTTAATGGTCGAACTACCTCTATTTTATTATGTAAGGTGGTTGGAAAGTAGGAGTACCTCATGATAAGTATGGGAGGAAATACTGCATTTACACACATAAAAAGCCAAAATTAATCTTACCTTTGGTTGGGAGTACTCAAGTATAGATTAATATAAAAAATCCAATACTAAATAGATTTGAATTGAAAATACACACACACACATATTCTTTTCAATCTACAATATACGTTACTTTTAGGAAAAAAATTTTAATTCACAATATAAGTCACTTAGGAACCAATTTAATGTCTATTTCTCAATTTTGTTAATGTAATTAATGCTTAGTTGTGACTCATTGTATTTTTCTCTTTCTCCTTTAAAACATCATTTGATATGGACAAAGTTGAATTTTTTTCCAATTTTAAACAAATTTAATGACTTAACTGTGTATTTTTTAGTTATGATAAATTAATTGAAGTGACTTATATTATAGATATGAAGGATCGAGCCTCCAATTTTTAATACACGACATATTTTTTAGTTCAGTTTTTTTATATTAAAGTGGGTTTTACATTCAAGATCAGACATGCACGCACTTATTCACATGCACACACACCAACCTCACATTTAATTTAAACAAAACTTGTGTTCTCAACCAATACTCAATTAATGCAGGGGCTGATAATCTCTTCAAGTCTTGATTTGAGCTGTGGGAATGGAAGTTTGTGCTTGAAATAAAGAGTTGCCTCTATTTAGAACATAATAATAATAATACTCGAAGATTAAATTATTTTACAGCACCATAAAATATCATACTATATAGTTGTAATTTTTTTTCCTCCAATGGCTGTGTGGCTCTCTATGGATAACTCAAGACACGATAAAGCTGGCATATTATTATTATATTGGACCCTCAAGTGAGATGCATATAAATTATTGATTCAGTTAATGAATGCATGCATGGTCCAAATTATGATATCCCTTGGCAGCTTTTCTGTATTATTTATTATTCACCTGTGGTCACACAGTGACTCTTCTTCCTTCTTTTTCTCTGTTTATTTGTACCCTATCTTGTTTCTGGTGGATCATATATCAGTGTCTTCAAACTCTGCTTCAAGCTTTAATTAAGCTCCTGCATCAATACACGTACTGTCCTCTGAGGGCTTGTATAAACTTCCCCTTTCGGCATATACATACACACACACACACACACACACACACACCAAGAAAATTAAATTAATTTTTCTGCATAAGAAATTTAATTCATATAGAAAATAATTTCTTGTGTTTAGCTAGTGATCAGTGAGCCTTATTATATGATGTATATGAACTCCGACCCCTAGCTTCGAGAGATATACAGGCATTGTAAGTGATTGTGTGTGTGTGTGTGTGTGTGTGTTTTATCTTATGTACCCGCTTTTCGTCCAGCAATAATTCTCTCCATTATTAATTCTTGCCTTTCCTTTCGCGGCCGGCTTGTACTGGGTATTACATCACAATGTTCTTCACTTAATGTTTTATCCTACTCCCTTCGGTCCTAATTATAAGATAAAATTGATTTTTTTAGAGAAATTAAGGAAGCCAATTAAATTACTTTAGAGTATTTATATTTATATTTTTTTTTCTCCAAACTAATTAATTTGACTAATAAACTAATATATAATCTAAGAATACTAAAAATATAAACACTCTAAAATAATTTAATTGGTTTCCTTAATTTCTCTAAAAAAGTCAATTTTATCTTATAATTAGAACCGGAAGGAATACTATAATTCTACAGTGGCAAATTAAATTTGAGAATAGACCTATATATTTGATCAGAGAATAAAGAGTTCATATGATGATGAGATGGGACACGTACGCCAATAAAACTCGCACTTAAAGAAGAAGAAATTAAAGACTCTATGTAAATGATTGGCATATATGTCCGTACACGTGTGCCACTATAATAGAAAGAAGACTTACTAGAGATCCTAAAGAAGAAATGTAACAACTGCATAGACCCACTGCCATTTATGTATTAAGTGTTCGTTTATGATAGTTTATTTTTAGGTAATAAGTGTTTATAAATCGTGATTTACAGAATACGGGGTAACTATGTTAGAGGAGTTTTATCTCAACTTACGTAATAAGGACTTATTGCCTAAAAATAAGTGATACCAAACACACACTAAAACTTATTATTGTATGTAATCTATTTATTGTTGTGAAACTTTTTAGTGATTATATGTTCTTTCATTGGGACTTCAGAGTGATTTTCTCAATATAGTATTGAGAATTAATCATTTGATAATATTCAGAGATAAGTGAGGCCTGTGTATGCATGGCCTATATATATATATATGAAGAAATTAATCAAGCTAGAATCTAGATTGATTGCAGAATTAATTGATACTATGTAAGATATATTGTTGTTGTTGTTGTTGTTTGGGGTTATATATATATAGACACACACATAAACATAAAGTTCAACGAAGGATTTAAGTGGAGTATTTGATTAACACCACCTTGCATGCAAAGTCACCATTATATTATTGTATTGCCACCCACTGAGCATACTGCATGGCCGACTTCATTTGACTTTAACATCACATTGTATTAGTGGAACATGGGACACATGCACACAGATAGTAGACAAGAGGGAGTGCAATAATCTACATCTTATCAATCAACTTTAATATTGTCAACACCTATTTCCATTTCGATATTCCAAGAATAATAAAGACAGAATTTTATGGGCACACAGAAAAGTATAATTATACTGATAAAAATATTTGTTTACAATCCAATCTTCGTTCGTTGGCAAAATATAGAAAATATCGTAGAAACTTAATATTTACAAATTTTCCAAAATATTAAGGCATAGACTAAGGAATAACCACGTTCATATCCTCGCCTCGAGACACGTGCTGCTCACTTTCCGACGTCTACATCTTTTCTCTTAAACCCACTGGTACCCGCTGTGGTGTTTATTTAAAAATAGGGTGAGATTCCGGAGAACCAGGTAGAAACATGCTATTGTTCATAGAGAATACGAAAAGTAAATATGATATATGCCATATATGCACCAATTAATAAACATTATAAATATATCATTTGCATGTATATATGAGTAGGGCCCAGCCTCACTATTCTGCACTGGTTGAGTTTTCACCAACTCTAATGTAAGTTCCTCTCACACTTCTAGCCCATCTATGGGCAAATCGTGTTGATTAAGAAAGCCAATTTACAAACATTGGCATCCACACAATCATATAACTATGACATAATGTATGAAGGATAATGTCTCTACCTCAACGCTTTATAATCCTCTGTTTAATAGTGTCTTGTAAAACGTGTCGTTCTGTCGTCCAACTTAGTCCTAAAATATTAAATGTACCAGAAATAGGTCATAACCTATCCAAGTATCATTTTAGACTCTTCTATAGTGTTTCTTGTGGTTATATTAGTCTACGGTGAAATTTTACAAAAAATGCCCCTTGGACCCCGGCCCGGCCCGACCCCGCCGTACCCGGCCCAATAGCACATTTTTCCAAAATTTTGACTAAGGCTATTCTGACATATTTTCGCTTAAGAAATCCATTTCTAGTCTCGAAATTACCAAATTCACTGTCAAATTATGAAAATACCCTTGACAGCCCCTATGTGTAGGGATTTCAGTGGCGTTTTCGTAATTATGTTTTTTCGGCCTCTATCAAAAATGTGCCCAACTGTAACCCTACCTATTTTTGCCAACTGAATCCAATGGAACCATTTATTTCATGAAAATCCAACTCCTAGTATCAGTTTTGGTTCTGGCTGAAATTCAAGAAGAAAAAAATGGAAAATGGAGCTTTGTGTTTTAGCTTCCAAAACTTGTACTTTTTCACTTCTAATCCTTGATTAACTCACTTAAAAACTTCTTAATGATGATTTAAAGGATTTTGGGCAGCATTACCCCTTAGGATTAGGGCTTTGTCCAATTTCATAACTCAACCAAAAATCACAAAAACCAAACAACAATTACCAACAACAACTTCATACTGACATAAAGTTGAGATTGATATAATTACCTCTTAAACTTCTTGGATTCTCTTACTCTGGGCACCTCCTCCTTCTCTTCTTGCTCTCAAAGTGTGACTTCACCACCATGGATTCATGAGAAACAAGAGTTTAGAGAAGGATTATAAGGAAATGCTACAAGAAAAACCAAGGTCTTCCTTGAGCTTTCATCTTCTCTCTTTTTTTCTAAGTCTTGGATGAAAATGAGGCATGAAAGAGGAAGGAGGATGTTTTTATTAATTTTTCTTCTTCATTCCTAGCCATTGATTTAATCAAGAGCTCCCAATGTGACACTTGTCACACTCCTTTCTTCCTCATAATTTCTCCACCTAATTTCCATTAAATTGAATCAATGGTCTTCCTTTGCTTGCCCCTAAAAATCCGTCCCCTCCTCTCCTCTTACAAGACAACCAAGCTTCTTACCATGCAATCAAGTTTGTCCTGTTCCAAGCACTCAAGCATTTCACTCATTCACTCAAGCTTCTCCCATCATGCATTACACCATCCTTCATATTGTGTACACTCCATCTTTGCCATCATTGATATGTGCATGTAGCATAGCCATCATAACCTTCTTCTTGTAGCATGTGATCATGAATTTAATATTTTTCTCTTTACCTTCATGCTTGCACGAAAATTTAAAGAGAGGAAGAGGAGGAAAATTGTTTTTCACAAGTCCATAATTCACATAATTGGTTTATGTATAATTCCCTCTTAATTTCACAATTCTTGATTTATTCCACCAAGAATAATCCCATTATGCATTTTCCTTTATTTTCCTTGATTAATTGAAATTAAATCCAATTAATTGGAAAATAATTAATCTTGGGCTAAATTGGCAAAATTCCTATTTTGCTATCATCTTTGTAATTTAATTCATTTCTTGAATTAATTTTCCCATTTCCTTATGAATATGAATTTTTCAAAATTCACAATATCCAAATTCATGAATTTCACCATTTTATTGAATTACTCAAAATAATTACAATATATTTTTGGTGAATAAAATTTGAGGTGTTACAAATATCCATATGACTTTGTACATACATAGCATGTTTACGTAATGGGTTCCACATCGAGAAGGTTGCCTCAAATAAGGAGCATTTTAAAGCTTTGGTTTCCCAACTTTAACATTTAGATTTTGAGGTGTGGTTTTTCTAACAACTTGTGCTCATTATACTAATGCTTTCATTGAGAGTCGGTCAATCTAAGAGGGTTAGCTACAGAATCTCAGAGTCTAACTTAGGTTGGTGTAAGGGATAGAGCTTTCATCCTTTAATCAAATCCTTGAGAGTTTGATTTCCCACTTTTGTTTATATTGTGTAAATCTAGTTAAAAATTTCTGCTCTTTGTTCTTTATATCTCAAGAGAGATTGGTCAATTTTTACTATTGTTAGATTATGTACCTCTGGTCTCATTAAGTAAACAAGTTAATTGATACATATAGATTAGATTCTTTCAAGTTACAACATAAGTTTTCCTTCCAATCTCATGATTATCATTCGATATGTCTGTTAAATTGTTGATCTTTGAACGGTTTCTAAGGATGCCTCAATATTTAATTAAATTATGCCATTTTTCAAGTTATATCATTTGGTTTTAATTCATGTACTTCCTTATAACTTTCTCAGCCTTTTGAGTTTTGACTAAAGATCGAGTGTAGTATATGTTCTTATCCGTTTTGATGCCGTTTATTTTGCATGAAAATTAAGTTGAGCTATATTATGATTTATAGATAACATGATTCTCTATATATCTTTATCTTACCACTACAAAAAAACACCCGATTTTTGAAAAAATTTATCGTCGCAAATTTAGCCACGAAATTTCCGGAGGAATTTTTTCCATAGCAACTTCCTACGGAATTTTCCAGAAATTTTCTGCGGGAAATTTTGTCAGAAAAAATTAATTTTTTTTTAAATTTTTAAAAAATTAATATTTATAAAATTAAAATATTAATTATTAAATAATTATATTTAACCTTAATTATTAAAATTAAATTATTATTATTATTATGTTATTTATTATTTTATTTTATTTAAAATTAATCTATATGTTATTAATATTATATTTATAATGTTATATTAAAAATAATATTTATAATATTAAATTATTATTTATTAAGTAATTTTAAATAAAAAAAATTGTTTAATTAAATATATAAATATTTTTTTACGTTTTTAATATTATATTTAATTAATAGTTAATTATATGTATATAATTAATTAATTATATGTGTATATATATAATAATATGTAATAATATGACACAGATTCATTTCAGCGTAACTGGCAAAGACTCGCATGTGAAGGCGTCGGCAGTTTAAAGTTGTGGATTCGAACGGGAGGAGATGCATTTTTAGGAATTATGAGATGCGGACACGTGGCGCACTGAGGAGCAACACGTGGCATTTGGAAATTTAAAAGAAAATTGGAATTTTTTTTTTAAAAAAATATTTTGGAATTTAAAAAAATTTTGAATTTTTTTAAAAAAATTCCGACGGAAAGGAATTTCATTGCAAATTTTTTTGTCACACACCTAGTAGTGACAGAACATATTTCATCAGAACTGCGGTCTGACGAAAATTTCGTCGGAAACGCTAATTCCGTGGCAAATTTCGTCTGAAATTTAATGTCTTTTTATAATATACTTTCTCTAGCTCTTAATATAAAAGTTAGATAATTAATTTATATATGTTAACAAAATTAGTTAAGTTAGTTATTTATAACAAATATATATTTGTTTGTCTAAAGTAACCTTTCTAATTATATGTATAGTATCTACACTTGATAGAAACTTCCTTCCTATATATAATCAATAGGCTACTTTAGGAAGAAATTTTAAATTTGGAAAACAAAATATATTGAAATTTTATATTTAGAATCAAAATAAAAGTCTTGTATAACTTTTATATTTTTGACGGTAAGTAGCATATAGGTACTTAGGTTGTTGTTAGAGGATTTGCTAGTAGTCTGAAATTGAAATCTCTCCTATGAAGTACATGAACAAGCTATTTTATTAATATAGGATTAGTCTTAATTATTTTTGTCATGTATAAATTCGCAAATACACCATAATTTTATTTATGTGAAGTGGCATAATTAAAATTAACATAATGCACAATCATAATCATAATAATTAGGAGAACAAGTGATGACTTATTATCATTATTTTTTCTGAGAGCTATTTTAATTTTTAAAAGTTTTTTTTTTGTAAATAAAAAATGAAGAATGAAGAGGTGGGGCCTACATGGGAATAGTGGGAAAATAAAGGAGGGTTGGTGGCTAGAGGGGAATGAAATACGGAAAAAGGGGGACAAGCAGAGTGGTAGTGGACGAATCTTCACTGTTAGAATGGAAAGCGCAGTTATTTGTAACGAAGCCCGAGATACCCCAAATAATTAATAAACAAAATTCACACAATGCATTTTCAATTTAATTTTTTAGAGCATGAATCCCAAATCATGAATTCCAAGTGGTCTACTGTTTTTTTAAACAGATATGTTCTGATTACTTTGTATTTTTCATGAGCACAGTCATCATTCTATTAGAGATAATTTAATTTAAGATATTGTTGGGTATTAAATATAAACACATCTCTTAACAAAATTTTGAATTTTAGCTTACCACATCGTGAAAAATTAGTTCTTCCGGTTAGACCCAACCTATTAGTAATGGTATAGTTATAGGATATGTTTGTTATGACGTTAAGATCACTTGTAAGCTGTTTTTCATGTAAATTGAGACAAAATTCTTTTCATATATTTACCTTATATACCGTAAATCACTATTGAAAAGTTGCTTTTAAATATTCCAATCACTATTTTAAATGAGCACATAATTACTCTTGTTGGTAGGAAAAAAGAGAGAGTGGAATGGTCTAATTACTCTATTCAGGGAAAACAAAGAAGTGTCTCTTTAGTTTTGTAGTTGAAGCTATTTTTTTAACATGATTTATAATATACGAGGTAAGTATATGAGAAAGATTTTGTTTTGGCTTACCTGAATGTCATTTTGCAACACTACCTCAAACAAACCTGAAATAATCTAAGATAATGATCACTAGGTTTATCATGGGCAATTAAGTCATTTAAAAAAAACTTAATTTCAAAACTTTTCACAAAAACTTAATAAGAATTAAGCTATTTCAAAAAAAAAAAATACCAAAACTTAAATACAATTTCTGAGGTTCAAATTTCTCATCTCTAAATTAGAAAGGTTCACTCATGAGTCATGAACATTTCTTTCTTTAAAAAAATTATAAAGGAGAAAACTTAATTGCTTGAAATTGTCAAATAAACCCAACAACCTTTTAAGCTACTAAACGAGTAGCATTCATCAAATTATTTCAAGGGGTATGAAATAAATCATTTTTTTACAAAATTCACATGCCTATTCAACCTTTGGGTTAAGATGCAAATTTGTTCTGAAAGTTTTCACTGATGAGAACTTTTACCTTAGAAGTTTTTTTTATGTTTAATATTGCTCCGGAAATGTTAAAATGGAGTAATGTTACCCTTTTTTGTTAAAAAGTTAACGATCAATGTCAAGTTTTCAACGGTCAACGTTGGTATTTTAACAATACGGGGCAACATTACTATATTTTGAAATTTTCAGAGTGACATTAAACCTGAAAACCTTCTAGGACAATATTGCTCTTTAACAAAAGTTTTTGGAACAAATTTGCACATTAACCCTTAAACTTTTTACTAGGGTTCTAACTTGCAATCCCACGTTGAAAAAACAAAATAACGGAGGCGATTGTTATCAATTGTGCTACAAATTAAAAAAAGTTACTTTTAATTGGATTTAATAATAGTTTAATTTAACTAGATATTCTAAATGTTAGCTTGTTTACGTGAATATGTTTAAGTGAGTCATGACTCATGGGAGTAAATTTATATTTTAGAATTAGTTAAAGAAGGGAGACAAATGTTCAAAGAGAGGGTACCAAATAGGGTACGAAGTGGACCAACAATATAATTACTAGAAGGCAGTCCCTTCCTTCAATGCTCTGTTTCGGGGGCTCCACTCACTGCCGTTGGGCCTCACTTCTTATCTCTTATTTATTTTTTTGCCCTTTTGAGTCGTTGACTTGACTTCACTTACTTGACCCCTTCTCTTTTTTCATCTTTTCTTATTACATTTACATTTTTTTTTACCAATTTTTACATTAACACTTACAATTTCTCACAAGAGATGTTTTCTATAAATCACAAAATAAACATGTGGTCAATCAAAAATCATGTCTACTCTAGTGTTCTATTTACTCTAGTATTCTATTTCAAGGAAGGAAAGCAGCATAGAACAAGATTAGTGAAAAGAAAACAACCCACAAATGGAATCAAATAAAGAAACTTAAAGCATGAAAGTATTTAAACTAGCGTGCTGCTTCATACGAATCAGCCGATTCCCTCCTTGTTTGCCTCCAGAGGATGCTCATCATTAGATTCAGACTCTTCAACACAAGCTTCCCAAAAATGAATCTCAGCTAGAGGATGTAGTGATTGTAGAATTAGACCGCTAGGTTTCAACTCCCTTGAAGCTAAAACAGCCAAACAGTTGATGGCACAATTCCCCTCCCGAGGGATAAGAGCGAGGGAAATGAAGTTTTGGCTTTGTCAAAGAGGTCTTGAAGAAGTCCATGAAATTTTCAACAACATTCGTCATTTTTCTTTCCAACCGCAGCCAGGTACAATTTCTTACAGTTCGTTTCAATGATGACTAAAAGATGATCCCAAGAATTTGCAATTGTTACAGCTTTAGTGAGAGCTTTTAGATCCGCATAGAAAGCCGTCTCCGCAGGAAAACGATTAGCCCAGCTATGAAGAAAGAGCCCTTCATGGTCTCTGCATACTATACCCATACCAGCTATATTTTCCTTTTTACAAAAGGCCCCATCACAGTTGATTTTAATAGTATTCTTTGGGGGTTTCCTCCACTTAAAGTAAGTTTTAGTCACCGACACTGTTTCAACCAGATTCCATAACACATTTATGCTCCAAAACTCAGTCATAGCACGATTAGTAATTTCAATAGCAACCAAAGGATTAGGTGATTTCCGATCAAAGACCTATGGGCACCTCAGTTTCCAAATAGACCAGCACATAGTAGCAACAAAAGCTTCGATGCAGTCTACCTGAGATGTATTCATGAGGAGTATGTCTTCCTCCCAGCATAGGCCAAGTGGACAGCTAACCATGTCAAGCTAGCCCATCAACATAATTATAACATATGCCCAAGAGATTCTACTTCATGATCGCAGATAGGACAAAAGGGATTAGAGGTGCATCCGCATCTATATAATGTTTCCTTTGACTCGACGACTTTATCCAATATACGCCACACAAAGTTTTGAATTTTTGGGGTTAACTTCAGCTTCGATACATGTTGCCATACTTTCCTATCAACTGGCCTTGATGACGAGGTTCCGAGTTAGAGCTGAGCTCTGTTGAGCGTTATTGGCCAACCTGTAACGTTGTTTAACACTATAGCTTCCATCTTTGGAACTTGTCCATATCAGCTTATCACACGGTCGGGTATGGTTCAGAGGTATAGCCTTGACTAAGGCCAGGTGTTGAGGTTCAACAACTTTAGAGATTTGGTCTAACCTCCACCTTCGTTCAGCAAATAACTTGGCGTGTGTTTGGGGAGGGCGTTTAGGCCCTCAAATGCCCAATTGGGTGACCAAAGCTCAATTGGCAATTTAGAAAAAAAAAAAAAAAGAGTGTTTGGGAGGAATTTATTTTAATTGAGCTTATCATATTTTAATAGCTTTTGGCCATAACCTCAATTTCCCAGCTTTTATTGATTTGGCGTTTGGAGAGAGTGTGAATGATTAAAATATTTTTTCAGTTGTGTCCAATGTGCTATCAGATTGATTGCAATTTTACCCTTAATGTATTTTTTCAGCTATAAAAATTAATTTAAACTATTTTTTTTGCACTTTTAACCCTTAAAATATTTTTTCAACTGTACCCAGTGTGTTATCAGACTGATTGCACTCTTATCCTTAATGTATTTTGTCAGCTCCAAAAATTATTTTAAAATATTTTTTAGTGCTTTTAACCCTTTAAAATATTTTTCCACCCACTTTCTCTTATTATTATCACAAAAGTCACTTGTACTTAAGTTAATCCAAACAAGTTTTACTTTTACAAAAGTCATTTATACAATCGTCAATCCAAACATAAATTACATTATACAATCTGGCTTTTATCAAAAATAAGATTACCAAAAGCTAAATTGAAAAACTTCATTTTTTAATCGCTGTTCCAAACATACACTTGACCACTAACATACGTCATTTATAACAGCATCAGGATTTTTTGGCAACAAGAAATTGTGAGTTCCGGGTAACCAAGGATCTCTCCACACTTAAATATAGTGATCCGTACCCACTTGCCAACGTAGGTTCTTGCTCAAACCTTACGGCCTTTAAGTATGCTATCCCACATCCATGATGCCCTATGTCCTTTTTGTGACTTCATAAAAGAGGTTGCCAGAAAGTAAGTGCTTTTCAATATACATAGTTAAAGGCTGTCAGGATGTTGGATAATTTGCCATGCTGTTTTTGCTAGTAGTGCATCGTTAAACCCCATAAAATCTTTGAATCTCATGCCACCCTCACTTTTTGCCTTGATAAGAGCTTTCCATGCCATTCAGTGGATATTACCTATAGTTCCATCATTACTCCAGAAGCAATTTGAGACCATGCTATCAAGCTTCCTGCACATCTCCTTTAGGAATTTGAAACAAGACATTGAGTAAATGAGGATTGCACTAATAACTGACTTAATCATAATTTCTCTGCCTGCAAAAGATAAGCATTTCTTTTGGCACCCTTGAATCATCCTGCCCATCTTGTCAACAACATATGCCAGAGCTTTATGCTTTGATTTTCCCATACTATAGGTAATTCGAGGTATTTGCCTGAATCCGCCACTTTAATAACACATAGGCAACTAGACACCTCCTTACAGCATTGAGACACGGTATTTGCTGAGAAAAACATATTTGATTTGTCATAATTAATCAGCTGGCTTGATGCCCTACAATAATGTTGAACAATTTTAGAACCAGACTGCAATTGGAGACATTGGCTTTCATGAACACAATCGTATCATTTGCAAACATACAATGGGTTAACATTAGGCCACCCCTTGCAAGAGGCATACCTACAAAATTTCCATAACTGGCATGATGCATGATCATGGCAGACAAGGCCTCAAATTCTATAATAAATAAGTACGGTGAAAGTGGATCTCCCTTACATAGACCTCGTTGGGGGACTATAGTTGCAATGGGTTTACCTGATAACTGTACATTAAAGGTAACACTTCAGACACACTTTATAATCCATTACACCCATTTGTCACAGAAATTTAGTTTCAACATCATTCTTTCTAGAAAACCCCATTCAAGCCTATCATACACCTTGTTCATATCCATTTTCAAGGCTAGCTCAAATTTATTTCCTTTTTTTCTTGCGCTACAAATAATGACAAACTTCATGCACGATGATGCTATTATCCTAAATTAGCCAGTTTGGGATAAAAACCTGTCATTGTTTAGAAATACAATCATCTAACACATGACACAACCAGTTTGCTAGGATTTTTGCTACAATCTTATAAGTGAAATTGCAAACGCTACTTGGGCAGTAATGGTTGACAGATTAAGGATGGTCTACTTTGGGAATCAATAGCAAATTAGTGACATTTAACTAATCAAAAGCCTCACCATGATCAAAGAAATGATGAACCATTCTAACTATAGTAGGTTGTACCACATGCCATGATCTTTGGTAAAAATGCCCATTGAAACCATCTGAACTTGGACCTTTGAAGGCCCTAAGTTGGAATGTTGCAACATGGATTTATGCCTTTGTAACCAGAAGAGTAAACCATTGGTTTTGTTGGGAGGAAACACGAGTTTGAATATAAGAAAGCACCGATTCTATCTGGCCACAATCACTCTTTTGGAATAAAGATGAATAGAAGCCAGTAATCATTCCATTAACCTCTTGTTCATTCTCAACCCAGTTCCTCTACTAGTCTTTTATTTTAATTACCATGTTATGTTGGAGTCGAATAACGATAGATCGATGGAAAAATTTAGTATTGAGGTCCCCTGCTTTAAACCAATCTATTCTCGCCCATTGCCACCAATACACCTTTTCCCATCTCTATACCTGTTCTAGCACAAGTTTCAAAGCATCAAGATTCTGCTTTGTAACGACAGTATAAACAGAGGCCTTTAATTCTTCAATCTTCCCTACAAGCTCAGTTATGACTTAGCGTTTATTTGGAAAGGCTTTCCCACTCCAGTTGACAAGAGCAGAATGACATTTGTTGAGATAATCAATAAGTACATTAACTTCATTTAAGATAGTATCATTGTTGCCCTCCTAATAGCTTCAGATGATAGTGTGGAAATCCGAATGTGTCACCCAAAAGGCTTCAAAAAGGAATGCTTTAGGAGTTTTAAAGTCGTGAAAACGCAGCACCTACCATAGCATATGTTGATCTGAAGCAATAGGTTCCACATGAAAAACTAGTGCCTCCAAGAAAGCTTCTTTGAACTCAAGGTTGCCCAATACTCGATTGAGTGTTTCTTGTACATGAGCTTCCCCCACTCTTTAATTACACCATGTAAATCGAGATCCCTTAGCTTCAACCTCCATCAATTCACAATCTGAAACAACCTTTTGGAAATTAAAAATTTTATGAAGGGCATGCGAGTTACCTCCAAGTTTTTCAAATTGTGACAATAGTTCATTGAAATCACCTATACATAGCCATGAAGATGAAATATTTATCACTAATCTTTGAATTTGATTCCAGAAGGTCCTATGCTCACATTTTCTAGGTGGGCCATAGATAAAGGATATGTATGTTAGGAATGTGGTTGAGGGAGGATTCAACCATGTAAGGATCAAATTCTTGGAACTGCTAATTATGTTTACTGTTACATCGTGAGTCTACCACAAAGCAAGACTAATAGATTGGCCAACAAGGGGGCATACCAGCTCTCATTAAAACCATATTTTCTTCTTATTTTCTCCAAATAATAGCTCTACTTCTTCATCTCCATGAGGAAGACGATTTGGGGTTTTTTCTTTCTAACCTCCTCCCTCAGGTTTTTTACTGCGAGAAACACCCTAAATCTATAGTAGTTCCACGATATAAGACTCATGGAGCTTGGGTGGCTGTTGGAGGACAGCCACCGGAACCCTCAGTCATGGATGCATCACTATTATTTAGCACACTCACATCATTCCTCGTCAAGTACCAGGTTGGGAAATCTGTCTCATGCTCAATAGAGGCCACTATAGGAATAAGAGCTCCCAGACCTCTACCCCCTCGCCGTTCACCATTGAGTTTTCGAATACTCTTCCGAAGAGCTGGAGCTTTTGATGGAGGCTTAGGCATGTTTGTTTTAGCGATCTGATTGCTTATAAGTTGCTTTTCACGTAAATCGAGACACAACTTCTCTCACATACATACCTCGTATACTGTAAATTACGATTAAAAAACTACTTTTAAGTATTTCTATTGTCAATCCACTTGTCGTTCTTTCAAGCTCAGTTTCTTCGGGGAACAAACATCTTCGTTTTCCTAGATCTGGATCACCTATATCCGACCCACTACATTTAAGATTCACGTTCTCAAAACTTTTGACCATAGCCAATACAGGGGACAGCTGGCTAATCGGGACTAGAGCTTTAGAGGCGTTTTCTTGTGGGCTTGGAGTTGATTGTGCCTTATCCATGGGGGATAGGGCCAGGTTACTCATGGGGCTACGACTCAGCTGTTTCACAACATTAACCCTTGTAGGCTTGGGTTCACCCTTATTCCTTCCTAGGCGGCCCACCAATCTTTATCCCTATGTCATTCTCTCTAGTTGACTTCTCACTCTCAGTATTTAATAATGGGATGACATGAGATTTTGGCGCAATAATAGGAACTTCCATACTGGGAGCATTCTCTTCATTGTGTAGCGGATTATCCTCCTGGAGGTTCACATCAGATTGATAATGTACTGTTTTTAGTAGGGGTGTGTAACATTTTTCCACCTCGATCTTTCCGTCCTAAAAAAATTTTAGGATCGGGAAAAATTATTTATGATCAAGATTAAGAATGAAACTTCTCAATCCCGATTTTTTCCCATTTCTGAATACATTTCTATATATGTACATTTTTTAAAAAATATTTAAGAAAATAAAATCAAATCTAAAATAAAATATGAAAATCCCTAACACCCTTAAGGTAATATCTATTTTTTTAGTTTATTTAATTAATTTCATTTATTATTTATTAAATAATTCTAATTTTTTATTCTTATCTTTGTGCCTTTTTTAGCTGAATCGACAACTTTAAGCATGTATTAGACTAATTATATATTTGTATTTGACTAATTTGATATAATATGATATTAGGCAAATTATATATTTATATTAAGCTAAAGGAAATACAATAAAAAATTTAATATACAAATTTTTTTAAAAAAAAAAAAGAAAATTTGGATTCTGAAAATTCCAATCCCAAAAAATTTCTGCTCCTCGGGATGGAAAATTTTTAGGATAAAGATCAAGAATGAGATTTTTCTATCCTGTCCCGACTCTAAACACCCCTAATTTTTAGAATTTGACCCCGCGTTGGTCTTGTGGCCATTCAAGCTTCGACCCCATTTTTGGACAGTCTTGTCAATTCCACGTCGGCGAATACTTCACCATAGCCTCTTCCTCCCTAACCAAGGTCCATATACCCTGTCCCCATCCTCGTTAAGGGAGCAACTGGTTTTACAAGTTTTGTTATCATGTTCAAGCATTCCTCTATTTCTCATTCATATCAATGAAGGTGAATACAAAAGCATCGTCTGGCATCTTGATATGATGGACTTTTTATTGATACTCTTTTCAGAGATCAATTTACCAATGAGCATATTACTCCAAACATCGTTCAGACGCAGGTTTCTCCTCAGGTTGCTACCTCCTCCTTCTTCCATCTCCGTCTAAAGTACACTGCCTCCGTATAACTCCAATGAAACACCTACTAGTTTACCATGCACTCCTCGCTCATCCCACCCTCAATTAGGGAATAGAGATCTTTTTGACGGAACACCACAGTGGGTGTCGCCACCGTGGATGCCACCTCAATTCTCGATGAAAACGAGAGAAAATCCTCCCAGAAACGAGATACTTATATGGCATTTCACATACTAATTTATTACATTTCAGTGTTGAAAAGCATAAAAAGATATTTCTCATCTTCAAAGCTGTTTTCTTAATTCTATTTTATTTTTCATTCTACTTAACTTTAAGTTCCCAAATGAGGCTAGTGGGAGCACATACATCAGGATGAAGCATTAATTATGAATCGGTAAGATGTATAATTTTTTCGCCTTAGAAATAAGATGTATAATATCTCTAATTTTTTTAAATAAATTTGGGCAACATTACTCTTCCATGAAAATTTTTAGGGTAAAAGTAATCAAAAGAAAAAAAATATAATCATGCACATGTGAAACTATATGTAACATAAGGTCCCACACCACAAACGTCTGTTTAGTTATTGTTAGAGTAACATAACATTACTTCAACTTTAACACTTTTGAAGTGAAATGAGCTTAAAAAATCTTTTCGGCAGCTCATACACAAAAAATTTTTAATATAAGATTTAACCTTAATCCTTAAAAAATGAAAAAAGAAGAAATGAAAAGGTCAAATGTAAGTACTTAGGATATAGATTAGGGGGAGACAATAGAATCCGGGAGATAGGGGAGGGAGAGATATGATGTGAAAGAATTGACCAAATTTTGAGTGTCAATCCATAAGCAGCGGTTTCAAGGCCACCAAACTCATTCATAGCCTTAATAATTCCAACCAACTAGCCTGTCCTTCATTTCATCCATGTTTTATTTGTTTTCTTAAAAAAATTGAAAAGTATGTTTAATGGGTTGGATGGGACGTTGTTAAAATTTTTTTAAAGAAAATTAATCATAAATCTGGATTAAAAAAAAAAAAGAGGTCTCTAAAAGTTCAATTTTACAGGTTTTATAAAGCTGACTAGTAAATGATGCAACTCCATTTATAGACACAGAAGTTTGAATTATAAAAATGTTAGTTTGCTTTGTAACTATCAATATTTTGGTACAATTATTTTTTTTTTCCAGCTAAAATGTGGTTTATTTCACCGTTTGATGGGTGAGTCGACTCAATTTTTGTTTAAAGGTTGTTTTTTTTAGAAAAATTGAAATTTTTAATGGTTATATGGGACATCTTCTCAATACTTTTTTTTCTTTGGCTAAAATATTTTTTCATTCAACCATTAGATGGATTTAGCGAAAATGTAGTGAAGAAAAAAAAAAAAGGATTGTGTTCAAAGAACTATTATCAATCAACATTGACAATACTCATGTCTAACATAATAATTCTGAATATTATCTAATATTATAAAAACGATTTTCTCTCATTATTACTATTTAAATCAAACCGACGATTTCAATGAAACAAATTAATTAATAATTGAGTTTATTCAATTTTATATAAGGTAGATTAAATATTAAAACATTTTATCCTATTCACTGTATGGTGAATTCAAACTTGAGCTACTATGATCTTTTAAGAAAATAAAATTGCTCAACCAACAACCTGTTAGTTGAAGTGGTAAGGGACCCTATCTACATAAAGAAGATAATATAAGTTAGAATCTTGGGAAGCGTACTTATTGAGAGAGGTAAAAACTCTTTGCTCTCTAAACCTCGAGGGGAAACCCTTGATATGAAAAAAAAAAAAAAAATTTGCCCAAAACAAAACTGTATATAGTGTGTGTTTGGTTGGGCTTATATTTGGACAATAAATCCTTATTACGTAAGTTCAGATAAAACTTCTCTCACATACTTATCTCGTATACCGTGAATCACGATTTATAAGCATTTATTACCCAAAAACAAGCTATTCCAAACGAACACATAGTGTTATGTTTTTTTTGGTACAATATATAGTGTTATGTTAGTTGTCAATAAGGAGAACCAAATGATAATAAAACATTTCAATTAGAAACAAAAACGGTGTAAGGATCCATGGCTCATTATCAGCCCATTGGATTTGGTGTGGCCCAATTGTTCAAGAATAAGAGGCCCATCAAGAAGTGTTGCATCTCTTTTCTGAAAAAAAAAACTATTTTTGTAGCAAAATGAAGCTGAACATTATGTGTAGACAAAAGATTGTTGTAATTGGTGAAGCAGATGATTATATTTATTATAGTATAGTTAATTCACTAATTAAAATTTCAAAGTGGGATTCCCCCCTCGGTCCAATTTTTCCTACAAAATAAGCTATTCCAAACGAACACATAGTGTTATGTTAGTTGTCAATAAGGAGAACCAAATGATAATAAAACATTTCAATTAGAAACAAAAACGGTGTAAGGATCCATGGCTCATTATCAGCCCATTGGATTTGGTGTGGCCCAATTGTTCAAGAATAAGAGGCCCATCAAGAAGTGTTGCATCTCTTTTCTGAAAAAAAAAAAAAACTATTTTTGTAGCAAAATGAAGCTGAACATTATGTGTAGACAAAAGATTGTTGTAATTGGTGAAGCAGATGATTATATTTATTATAGTATAGTTAATTCACTAATTAAAATTTCAAAGTGGGATTCCCCCCCCCCCCCCCGCCCAATTTTTCCTACAAAATAATCTATCATCGATTTAAATTGTATTTTAACTCACATTTTGACATCTAAAAAAACCTACGTAATGGCTTGGTTGATTTTTTTAAGCAGTTTTTTTTAAACAAAAAATAAAAAAATTATTTATAAAACTGTTTTGAATAAGTTTTTTTTTTTAAAAATTGTTTTTTTAAAAAAAAAAACTTTCAAGTGTTTTCTTATTTTGTTTTTCTCTTTTCTATTTTTTGGAAGTTGTCATTTATCCACTATCGACACC
This sequence comes from Inga laurina, assembly GCA_963855925.1. Taxonomy (NCBI): domain Eukaryota; kingdom Viridiplantae; phylum Streptophyta; class Magnoliopsida; order Fabales; family Fabaceae; genus Inga; species Inga laurina. The sequence continues at coordinate 27,884,973 of OY979713.1, forward strand.
ACACTATCCGTGACAACTATGACCATGTCACTTCAAAAACGAATTTTTTAAAACAACTTTCAAAATATATTTTTTAATTTTTAAAACTCGTTTTTTGAAAATAAAAAAACAGAAAACAAAATCAAATAGACCAAGGTTCTACTACTAACAAGTATGTTTATTGTATTTTTAATTAGAGCCGGGAAAACGGGCCGAGCCCGTCGGCCGGCCCTTTTAGGCCCTGGCCCTTCAAGGGCCGGGCTTGTAAATTGGAGTCTCAAAAGGAAGTCGGGCCTACAAGGGCCGGCCCTGTAGGGCTTCGGGCTTAAAAGGGCCGGCCCTTTAGGCCCGTTTATTTTTATTTTTTATTTACTTGGAAATGAATCATGTTACATTTTTGAATTACCTTATTAAATCTATATGTCATTCTGTCCTCATATTATATAGAGTATGATTTTGAGTATATTGTTTTGTCTAATTGAATCATATTGTGATTTTTGAATATGATTTTTGAGTATATTGTTCTGCCTATTTAGACTAAAATCATATTATATACTATTCTGCCTGATAGAGTATGATTTTTTATGGATATTGTGATTAGTTGACTACTTGAACCTATTTCTCAAAGTGAAACACAATCAAATGTCCTTGAAATTGATGATAGTAGCGAAAAAGGTGAAAATGATAGTTGTCATACTCATGTTGTTTAGAGATTAGAGTATTTAGTTTCTTTCCTTCTTATACTTTGGCCTTTGTGTGAGTTATTTATGGACATGGTTTTACCTTTGATTATACATTAGTAACTGTGTTTGTTTGTTGCAAGAGATGTGTTATTTAAACCTTAATGTTGACAACATTTATGTATTAAATTAGAACTTTAATCATTGTTATTTACTAATTATATCTCTTTAGGAAAAATATATAGGAAAAATAGTTAAATATTGTGAAAAGGATTTTCCGGCCCTGCGTGCCGGCTCTGGCCCTGATGCTCTCGGGCCGGGCTTTGAAAAACTGCAATTTTTCTGACCTCGAGCCCTTTAGGGCCGGCCCTGTTAGGCCCTGGCCGGTCAAGGGCCAGCCCTGTAGGGCCGGGCCGACCCTGATTCCCAGCTCTATTTTTAATGCTATCAACTGGTATTCCGGGGCTTTTTTGAATTCTATTATTAGGTACCGAGTAATAAGAGATCTAGTGGGGCCTTGTGCTATAGACCAATTCTATGTTGGTGTTGGAATGATTATTGTTATTTACTCCATACGGTCCTATTTTTAAGTAACTCTTTCTCTTTTAGGGTTAGTCTTTAATATAAGCAACTTTTTTTTTAATATCTCAAATTTAAACTACTTCCATTTCTTATTTTCTACTATTATTAAATATATATCTTTATATTGATGAACTACTAATTCTCTTTCATTTATTCATTTATTACCCATTTTCTTTCATATTTTCTATTTATTCTCTCTTATATACTCTTTTCATAAATAAATAGGCAAATATTTTAAAAGGATATTACATTTTTTACACTTATTTTTTCAACCAATTTTAACAATCATTTTGTTTTACGCAATCAAGGTATTTACTGCTTATAAAAAAGACAAGAAGGTAGCTATCAGTTGGATGTGAAAGTTTTTGACTTGGTCGTGAAAGGTTTTTTTAATTTTTTTGCAGCAACAGGATGCAGAGAGCCTGAATAAGCCTTATGGATCAAGACTAGAGTCTTGAATAATTTGGATAAACCACTTCAATAAGCCTTGAGGATTTTCATAAATGAAGGTGAAAAAATGAACTAATGTGACCTTCTAAATATCATGCATATTACTCTTCATAAATCTAGATCAAAATTATATAGCATGAATTATATACAGCTACGCGTGACTACAGAAAATAAAATCACTAATATGGTTCATCTAAACAAATTAATACTACAAAACAGCATACAATCACCACTGTGTTATTTGTTTAACAAAATATCCGAATATAGATCCTTAAAGTACTTTAATGAAGTAAAGTTAAAAAGAGAGATAAAAATGAAGTATCTCACGGGAATGATGCCCATTTCTCTCTTCATATCTCTCTCTAACCAAGCTGTAAAGTATTTTAGAAGATCCTTTTTACAAAAACATCCATTGCTCACCAAAAAACAAATGACAAAGTCAGATACTCTCCTAAAACTATAAGCCACTGAAGAGTCCTATTGCAACTGAATCTTAGCCATGTACAGAACCAGCGCCAACATCCAAAAGAAGCTTCCTTGTACAATCGAGCTAGCTGATAAACACCAAGAAAAAAAGAACAGAAGAATCTGAAACCATCATGTGCAAATAAGGTCCAAAAGAAAACCGCAGCATGTTATAATAGTCTCCAGAACAGTTACCTCTGGTTTTAAATATAAGACTTTAATCTATTTTGTCTCCCAAATTATAATTTCTCCTCAAAATATCCCTATAAATTGCACATAGTATGGGGGTTCCATTCAAGGAAAGTCACAATGCACAAGATTAGAAAGGTTATTCTAAGGAACCCACATTTTACAAATAACTGAATTAATTTTTTTAATATCTGCAAATTAATTATCTAGCTCTTATACAAAGGACCGGAAAGTTTAGCTTTGAACACTTCAATCTTGTTAGGATTAATATTTATTAGAAGGCAAACAGCCTTAGTGGTTTAGAATCTACAAGACAAGACAGCTAACTGATTTCAAAAATGATGGCACACACCATACATCTGTCAAGAAAATCAAGAAACATCAAATTACTGATTTTACCTAGTTAACTTCTGTCTACAACTTATAGTTCAGCAGCGAAATGAAAAAAAAAAAAGCCTATAATCTTTATATGAGAATAGAACACAATCTGCATTTAGAAAAACTTAAATGCAGACCCAGTAGTTCAGACTTGATCCTTACCGTTGTTACTGCTGCTATCCAATGCTGGTGGTGGAGTACTCGATGAGTTTGACAATGATATTCCTAAATCCTTGCAATCCAAGCCAAGAGAACCTTCAACCCAAATTCAAGGTTCAAAATAAGCTGTCTATCTTATGGAGGGCAAAATGTGAGCACAGAGAAGAAAGTTTTCCATTTAATCTAATCATAAATCTCAAGCTGATATACTAAACAGAGTATTTTATATTTGTTATCTTACATTCTCTGAAGCAAGGGAAGGCAGTAACATTAAGAAGATTGTAAAAGCCAGCATCGCAGACACAATTGTAGGAGAACAGAGATGTCTTGTTGCATGATCCGCCTCCACAATCAACCCAATGACAAACTGCATATAAGCATATGAAGATAATTTTATACAACAAAAACATAAAATAAAACAGAAAAATGAGATCCATTAGCTATATCTGTCAATTACCATTCAATATTGACTCACTGTCATTTTTTGCTTTCTCTTCAGCAGGGGAAGGTGCGTTGGAGCAAGAGTGTTCAAGAGTGCCTACAAAGCATATTAATACAAATCTGTCAGCACCCCAGAAAACAAACAAAACTGCACCAAAAGATTGTCAAGCACATTCAAGAACTATATCATGATCAATCAAAATTCACATGTTAGTTTTTCATTGTACGTTAATTTTCCGAAGCTGCACTTCAATATTTTCTGAAGCTGCAATATCAACATCACTCTTTTCCTTTATTACCAGGTCTGTGCAGATTCCACTTGTCAAAAGTAATATATCAGTGCTTCCGTTTGTTAGTAGGTTTGCTTAATATTCCACCATTCAAAAGTAAATGAAGTGAAAATTAATCTTTTAGTTCTTATAATTTTGACTTGATTATAACTCGGTTCCTATACTTTGATTCGGTACAACTCAGTCCTTATAGTTTTAACTCAATCCTCTAACTTTTACTCACTGCAACTCAGTCCTTATAATTTTAACCATTTTAGTCCTTGTATTTTAGAATAAAGGCGACCAAATTATAAAATGTTTAAAGTATAGGGATTAAGTTGCAGTGAATCAAAGTTGAGAGACTGAGTTACAACAAAGTCAAAACTATAAGGACTAAGTTGCACCGAGTCAGAGTGTAGGGATTGAGTTACAATTTAATCAAAATTATCAGGACTAAAAGATTAATTTTCCAAAAATGAAATACACAGATTGAAGCATTTTGCTAAAAACCTGGATAGACAGGTATACCTGAACGTTTTCTGAATCCGAAAGATCAACATCGCTCTTTTTGTAGATCGGGAGGCTTGTTTATTTTATTAAGATTCCACTTATCAAAAAACAATTGAAACAAATGCTTCAAATATTTTGCATAAAATTTAGTTCTCCAGTTTAAGAGATCCATGAGCAATTTGCGGTCTCATCAGCCTGAAATTACTATTTAATTATTGGAAGACTGTTTAAGAAGTGTACTACAATTAATTGATTTGACTTCATGCTCGCAGCAAACCGCCTCTTTCAAAAGGAAAAGCTTGGATGGAGTATCACATAGCTGCAGAACTCCTCTTGTTTATGATTTCAACATGGGACCACACTGTCTTAGGAATCAAATGAGTCCAAAATTACTTCAAATGTAGCACGCCTCATGTTCAGAATCTTATGCTTAGATCCTAAAATATCCCAATCAAAAGATCACACATGCACGCTTTAACAGGCTCTTAGCGTGTGAAGGCAAACTCCAAGTTACAAGAAAGAAATGAATTTTATCTTCGTAGTTTAAAATTATTTGTCTTGCCACCATCCTGGTTGAAAGTCAATTGCTTCAAGTTTTAAGTGATTTAGACAGTTCCACAAAGTTTTCACCAAATACCTTGACCTTTTAAACACATGCAGCCAAAATAAACACAGTACACTATGGTTAATAATGTTTCCTGAAATTAGCAACAAATTTCTCTGACTACAAAATAGTAGTACACAAACATTTAAGGGAGAGAGAGTTCTTACAATTGGGAATTATGCAAGGGAGAAACTTTAAATTGTCGTCGTCAGAAATACGAGTCTGTTTCCAATCTGGATCACACTCGCATTCGTAAACAGAGCTGTTGCTCGAAGACTTGCAAGTACCTTTTCCACATCGAACTTGCTTGCAAATATCCTCTGATAATCATCAATTCACGTTTAGAATGGAATACTATGAGAAGATTCTTTAGATTTTTAAGCTATAAATCTTACGAAAACAAAGAAACCAGAAAATAAAACAGGTAAACAGTCGAGAAATCCCAAACCCAGAAATTAAAATAGACAAAGGATCCCAATAAGAAAATCCATAAAAACAAATCATATAAATCAATATTCAAAAGATAGGCAATCAAGCAGCAAGAGACACAACAGTGAGTGAGAGAGAGAGAGTCACATACCGGCTATGGGAGCAAACAGAGGAGCCAAGAAATCATTGGAAGCAGACAGAGGTTGCAGAAGAAGAAGAAGAAGAAGAAATAACAGAGAAGCAACGACACTTAGATTTGCAAAGGCCATCTCTAACTCACACCGAAGGAGGAGGAAAAAAATGTTGAGATTGGGTATATTTGAAAAATATTTAAATTGACTCGTGGGGAAGTTTAAAAGGTGACTCTGGGAATCAACAAATTCGAAATTATGGTGAAACGTGGCTGGGCAATAAGAAAGGGTAAATGAGCACAGTGCGGTCGTTGGAAGTTGGAGTCATGACCGCAATTTGAACTAATCTGTCAATTTGATCTAAACCAGTCACTCTAATCCACGTAATAACAGAACAGAATTACTAAGTCTGATCTTTGAAGTTACTCCAACACATTAATCCTCTACCTCTCTTTACTAATTCAGGCTCAGTACCCTTTTTTCTAGCCAAGTTCCAAGCCAATATATAATCTGATTCTAATTAATATATTCAAATCAACCACATAAATTGGCATAAAAAATAAGATCGAGTTTGATCACCACCATAATTGTAATTGCCACCGGCCGGCTCGCCAGCCAATACTAGCCGTTGGATCCAAACCATGGCGGTCCTAATCCAATCCATCCCATGTGGAGGCTTTTTCTTGGCTAGCATCTAATCCCATGTGTGAATGTTGACAAATATAGTTGATTGCGTTATTTTGTCGAACACGTAAAGTCCCATCCCATGGAACACGAAGCACAGATTTGAGATTCCCATAGTAGGATGCTGTTCTTTCTTTGTAAATCGGAAAAATAGTTAGGTAGCAAGAGGGAATAATGATTTTAGGCGCCGACCCTACCTGAGATAATGAACTTGACGAAAGAGGATTAGGGGTTTTTCGGTTGATTTGGGATTTTTCCCCATCGCGATCTCGATCTCAATCTCCATCTCCAGCCATATCTCACCATAATTACTTCAAGACTTTTTATAGAGGCAACTCAATGAATTACCGTATCCACATTGCGTTCTCTTTCGACGTCAGTGACATAATGATAACGACACTTCACATGACTTTGAGCTTTGGAAACCAAACTCCTCAAAAAGTCAATTTGGAAGCACTTCAGTTACTGTCACTCTCTCTGTGTAATTTACTAATTTTCATTTCCCACTCAATTTGACATCTTGTGATCTTTCATGATATTTTGAATAAACTCTTTTTTGGGTTCCACTTTTTTTACTCCTTCCAGTATTCAGTATGGAAATTAGATAGTTAATTTATATACATTGAATAATTAATTTAGTTAGTTGTATATAACAAATATGAGTTGCCACTGTACCTTATTTTTCGTACCCCTCTTAACATAAGAGCATATTAACTAATGTCGAAGTTAATTATGTTATTTATTTATATTAAATATAGGTAGGTTTCATAAAATACTTTAAGTGTGCGTTTGGAATGGCTTATTTTTGTCCAAAACGGGCTTATAATTCGTGATTCACAGTATACGAGGTAAGTATGTGAGAGGAGTTTTTTCTCGACTTGCGTAATAAGTGCGTTTTTACTGTGCAAAAAGCTTAAACAAACACGCACTAAATATTTCATTATGATTACTTTTGGATAGAAATTTGTTAGTATGTACAATCAATAAAGACACTTAATAAATTCATATTCACTAAATATATTATAATTAGTTGAGAAATTCAATGAAATGGTGAATATTCATGAATTTGGAATTTATAAATTTTATAAATGTTCATATTCATGAGAAAATGGGCAAATTAATTATGGAATTACTCTGGGTAATTTGAAAAGCCCAATATTAAGGTCCAAAAATGGAGAAGTAGTGGAGAAAATATTTGGTCCAAAAATAGATGGGAATTGACCAAAGAAAAATGAGAAAAAAAATTGGATTAAAAAGGTAATGACAAAATCGTAATTTTGCCAAATTATCACAAAATTAATTATTATCCGATTAATTGAAGTTAATTTCAATTAATTAAGGAAGATACAAGGAAAAATATATTTAGAATATTTTGGTCAATTTAATGTGAATTTATGAAAAATTTGAGCAAAAAATGCAATTTTGATCAAAATTGAGACCTTGTGTATATACGTAACCGAAACAAGTTGTGAAGCCAACTGAGACCATAGGGAAGGACCCTTAGGTGTCTCCTATATGTGACATGAGGAAGGAAATATTAGTTGGACTTAATGACATGGTTACACTAAATTAAGAGTTTATGTACATAAAGCTTAATTATTGGAATTTTTGGAAATTAAATAAATGAATAAAATAACATTAAATATATGATAAAAAGGCATAATCTCCTTCCTCCAAGCCTCTAAACTGACATGATATTCAGCTGAAAGAGAGAGGAAGGGTTGAGAGCATTTAGAGAGAGAAAGAGAAGAGAACTCACAAGGTAAGTCAATTTTTTCGATGAATTCGTACCTAATACGTATAACCTTATTCCTAAACTTCTCTTTCATGTTCTTTAAGGTGTTGGAAGCTCAATTTTCAGTGGTAAGAAGGGTTAGGGTTCAGCCATTTCAAGGAAAAGCCAGAGGGAGTTTGAGGTAACTTCCAAACTCTCGTATATTGACTATTATGACTGTTGTGGACAATTTAATCAATGAAATTTCGCCGGATTGTCTTTGTTTGTAAATTTTGGAAATAGGTTTCCTTGGGGGTTATGCTGCCGATATTGGGTCCAAATGGTAGTTGTAACCTAATGTAATAATTAATAAAGTGGTTAGGAGTAGAAAGGAACATGTCTGTGAAGTCAGAATTGAAAAATCCCAATTTTTCCTAGAGAATTAGGAATTTTAGCTAGTGCTATTTGGAGGGCTTAAAGTTAAATTTTCAATGATTTGATAATTCCATTGAGTTCAGGAAGGAAAATTAGGTAGAGTTACAGTTGGTCACTTTTTCGAAAAAGCATAATTACGAAAACACCCCTAAAACCTTAAAAATATGGTTGTCAAGGGCAGTTTCATAATTTGACATTGAATTTGATAATTCTGAGGCTGGAAATGAATTCCTTGGGCGAAAATATGTCACGATAGCCCTAGTCAAAATTTCGGGAAAAGTATAGTCAGACCGGATACGATGGGATCGAGCCGGGTCCCCAGAGGCATTTTAATAAATTTTTAATATAGACTCATATAACGCCCAAAAATACTATAGAAGTGTCTAAATGGTACATCTGAAATTATAGGATTGAATATGGAGCCCGAGCTGTTTGCACATAGATCGAGGAACTGTTTTTGTTTATCAAAAGGGACACAAGGTAGGGAACTTATCTCTTCTGCATGTATTTGATATTTGTGCTAGTGTATTGAGGCATGATATTGCTTTAGTTGATTATGTGAAACATATATGAATAATTGAAGCTCTGTTTCTATTTATGTTATGACCATTAGTATGTTGTTTGAAACATTGAGCACGCAAATATGTCATTGTGTGAACATGAGTTATGTAATGTAAGTATGTCATGCATTAAACACTTATCCTACATGCATATTGGTACTCTTTTCCTACTGAGATTTTTTCGAATCTCACCCTCCCCCACCAACAATTTAGACAAGAGGGGACAGAAAATATGCTAAGAACAAGGAAGAAAACCATACGAGGGGATTGCAGTGATGGAACGAAGATGAGAAGATATCTCCATTTTACTGGGATGAGTTTAGATACCCTAGAGCCCTGTGCGGCTACAAGGTTTGTAAATATTCTGTGCGAACCTCTATGTGAAATTTCTGTAATCATGTTTATATTATCAGTATATTTATGCTATTTATGTGTTACCCACTAAACCACATATTATTTTCCGTAAATACTCTAATAAAGGTGAAATTAAAATAAGAGCGTGACAATTAAATTATTATATTTAGAAGTAAAGTAAACGCTCAACTACTTCCTATATTTAGGAGCAAGGAGTATGCATATTTTTATTGGCAAAAAATATATATTTTTGCAATTTATTTTATTCTATTTAAAATTCTTCAAAATTTTAATTATTTTTTTATTTCATTTTTATTAAACTTTTTAATACAACTAAATTCAGATTATTTTGACATTTTGAACTATGTAGAGTTTATATTAACAAAACAATGAAATATATGGATAGTAAAATAATAAAAATAAAAGTTATAATACAATATTAATGAAAATATAACAATACATATTAAATTAAAAACTATTTAAACTTATCCACAAAAACTATTTAAGCTTAGAGGATCTAGTTATGAATTTTTCTTTAGTTATACATAAAAGAAAACACATAAGACTTATTAAATCATTATTAAATATTTTAACAAAAATGTAATTATTCTTTTTATTCGTGAAATAATTTTTCGTTTGATTATATTTTGGGAAAATCCCTCAACAAGAACTTTTAAATTAGTAAAAGATGCAAACGTGCTCGAAAATATAATATCCCGGATCAGTGCGAGTACGTTAACTGGAATATTAGAATTGAATGTAAAATGACAGATTTGGCCTCTGATGAAAGAAAAGAAGTTGATGACAAAAGAAGGTGACGCGAAACAGGGAGAGCGTCAGCGCGCGGGAACGTAAGTAGGAGGCGATACAAACAGGAGTGAGGTATGTACTTTATTAGTCGACAATGTTCTTCCCCGCGTGGTCAAGCTGAAGCAAAACTATTTTCGTCTTCATTTGGGTGGGAAACTTTGCGGGGTATTTGGGTTTGAAGGATGTGAATGTTGATGAGTGGTATAGGCAAAAATGTAGATGCTGCCTGAAGCGGGGAGGAGGTTGGGATGTAGAGCTGGGCAAACGGGCCGGCCCGTGACGGGCTCGGGCCTAAACGGGCCGGCCCGTTTAGGCCCGCGTCCTAAAAACACCCCTATTTTAACGGCCCGGCCCGTTTAACTGAAGCTCGCGGGCCGGCCCGCGGGCTTCAGGCCCGTTTAATGCTTTCCCTCTCCTTTATACCTCTAATGACTAAAATACATAATCTAACATATAAATATTATTAAAACTACTTAAAACATATATAGCATCTATATTCAATAAAACATAAACACTAAAACCTAACAAACAAACCATAATTAATATCCATAACCAGTCAAACACTCAAACAAGTTCATAAACCACAGACAAAAGCCATAATCAAATAAGTCTACAAGAACAAGACCACAATCAAACAAGTTCACAAACTACAACAAAAGAAGTTCATAGCTACAATAGGGCAAAAAAAAAAATAACATTGCTATAGTGATTTCTAAAAAAAAAATTAAACGGGCTTAAACGGGCCGGCCCGTTTAAGCCCGCGGCCCGTCGGGCTGGCCCGTTTAAGCCCGCTTCCATTTTTTCGCTTTAAATCACAGGCCCGGCCCTTGACGGGCTCGGGCCTAAACGGGCTCGGCCCGAATTCCCGGCTCTATTGGGATGGTTAGTTTCAGGGTTGTGGTTGAAGAGAATAAATGGGGTGGATTTTGTAAGAAACAATTAATATGAAGTTGAAAAACCCTAATATAGATTTGTGAAAGATTGAGGTACCCATTTAGTTTTGTTTTTGTCAACTAACAGTGTGTTATTTATTTGTTGTAGGATGTGTAAAAAAATGGATGGTAATATTGGTTCAAGCTGTGCAAAGGAGTTGTTTTGTTATTTTCACGTAGGGGGAAATTTGAACGTAATAATGACGGTGAAGTTAAATATATCGGAGGCAGTGTGAGGGTAAAGGTACTAAAAGATGGGATAAGAGTGGAAGATTTAAGAGAAATTATATCAAGATTGACAGGTCATGAAGGGAGCAGTTGTGACATTAAATATACAGTAATGTTTGATGAGAGAACATTAATTGAGCTTGACAATGATGGTGAAATTGAAAACCTATTTCGGTTCAATGAAAGAATTGCGCATGTGTTTGTAGCCCATATAGAGAATGGAAATGAATCCTTGCCAATGAATGATGCACATCTGTAAGTTAGTAATATTTTGTTCATTCCCAAGCGATAATAAGTTATAAAGTGTTGTAATTGTTGTTTGCAGGAGCCACAGATTATTAGAACGGTCACCGGAAGCAGAGGTATCTCCTATGACACATGGCAATGATCTTGAGGCTGTGTCATTTGAAATTGGTGGTGGGTGTATAACTTATGAGACAGAACAGACAAATTTTAGTGACACTAGTATTTGAAATGGTCAGGAGTAATTTTTGGGGTCGGGCAGCATTTTCCTCATGCCGATGCATTAAGAGAAGCCTTGTACAAGTATAGCATTGCCCACAAGTTTATGTATAAATATGATAGGAATAGCAAGGACAAGATGTATATCAAGTGTAAAGTAGAGGGTTGTCCTTGGAAATTATGTGCATCTGCAGTGGGCAGGAGTTCTGGAATACTGTGTGTGACAAAATTCATAAAAGATCATGTTCATTCAGCTCAAGATCATTTGCAAGTGAGCGGCCATGGTGCAAGATCTACTTTGACATCATCAATAATAATCGACGAGATTAGGAATTACACTAAGAAGCGTCCAACTGAGATTATGAAGACACTGCAAAGGGAGTATGGTGTGAAGCTAACATATAAACAGGCATATAGGGCAAAGGAAAAGGCAATGGAAGACATACATGGAAGATCGGAATAATCATACATGTTAATCCCATTGATATGCCAAAGGTTGAAGGAAGCTGATGCTAATATAGTTGCTGAATGGGTAGCACATGGTTACAGGTTTGAAAGAGTTTTCATTGCATATGGGTCATGTATACAGGGTTTCATGGGGGGTGCAAGACATCTACTATATGTTGATGGAACTCATTTAAGTGGGCCTCATAAGGGGACTCTACTTGCAGCTTCAGCCTATGATGCGGATAATGAGTTGTTGCCGTTTGCCATAGCAATTGTGAAGGGAGAGATACTGGACGATTGGACTTGGTTCATGCATATGATTAAAAGGATTGTTGGTTCCATGGAGTTGACAATTGTGTCAGATCGTCACAATGGCATAATAGGTGCTGTGGCAGCAATATTTGGAGGGCATCATCATGCATTCTGTTATAGACATGTCAAGGAGAACTTCAGTGCAGAGATACTGAAAATAAACAGGGGCAAGAGAAAGACTAGTACCCGGTCAAAGGAGGATGGACTGATGCTTCTTGACAAGATTGCATATACAAGGTGTGTGGATGATTTTGATAAAGCAATGGAAAAGATGTGGGAGCACTGTCAAGAGTTATATGAATGGATTAACAATCATGGTGATGTTGATAGGTGGGCTCTTAGCAAGTTCCCATACAAACGATGGGATAACATAACAACCAATATCGCCGAGTCATTCAATGCATGGATGGTGAAGGAGAGGAAGTATAATGTAGCCCAATTAATTCACGCACATCGTGAGAAAGTAGCAAAGAAGATGCATGCCTTTTATGTGGAAATGACCAAGTGGAAGAATTGTGTTAGGCCAAATATAGATGCAAAGGTAATGGAAAATGTGAGTAGATGTGAGCATATGGGGTGTGAAGATTATGGGCAGGGTAGATTCAGTGTGCATACAGGACGTGGAGACCATGGGGTTGACTTGCGATCACGGCAATGTAGTTGTGGGGCATGGCAGATGAGTGGGATTCCATGCACACATGCGTGTGCAGCTGTCAAGGTTGTGCACGGCAACATCTACGACTATATTGAGGATTGTTTTAAGATAGAAGCTCAGCAACGGATCTACCAGCACAGCATGATTCCGGTTATGACAATAGACATGCCCAACGTCAATGATTATAGGCATTATAACATGGAAAACATATCTGAAGCTACGTTCCTCCACCCTCTAATCACAAGTCGACCTCCTGGAAGACCAAGAGTAAGGAGGCAGGAATCACAGTTCCAAAATAGAAAGATTTACCATTGTACACGGTTCCATGAAGCAAGACACACACGAAGGACGTGCAAAAATCCCAACCCATATTGAACTCTAATGATCATCTTTGATGCTTGATCTTTTTTGTTGTATATATGTTTTGGTTTAACCCTTCAATGGTTTTTGGAATGAAGGGATGGGGTGCATGGGAAGCAGTTTTTATATGTAATGTATGTAGTGTCGTGTCATGTCAGTGACAAAAAAACATTAAGAAGCAGTAAGATCTTAATGTCCTGTTGTCACTGAAAGTTTATGTAACTAGCCACTGCTTTTGTACACAAGTATAGTGTTGATTATGTATAGTTTGGCAACTATTTCTCAAGTTGTAATCAATATGGAAATACAAATGTATAGTTTATTAGACTGCTGTGTGTTATGTAGTTTTTATCAATATAGTTTGTTGGAATGCTGCTGCTGTGTAGGAATGAATATGAACACGGAGCATTTTTATATGTAATGTATGCAATGTCAAGTCAGTGACAAAAAAACATCATGTTAATGTCCTATTGTCACTGAAAGTTTCTTTACCTAGTCACTATTTTGTATTGAACTATATCGTTGATTATGTATATTTTGGCAACTAATTATGTACTTTGAATCAATATGTGAACACATATATTTATAGTTTGTTGGACTGCTATGTGTTCTCTACTTTTAATCAATATAGTTTGTTGGAATGCTGAAACTGTATAGGAATGAATATGAACAAGTTTTATGTGATATTAAGAAACTGTAATAGTAATAGTAGATTGATAATCTATAATATGCAGCTTCTAAAAATGGTATATGAGCTGGGAATTTGGAAACCAAGCATAGAAACTAGTAAATTAACATCTCGTATGCAATGATGGTAACCCATGTTCACTGTAACTAGTAAGTAGGACGTTATTTGTGCAATTTTGTATATAACTCGAGTGACACACGTGAGACTCGAGTGCTCCATTATGAAAAACTGGCCACTTCATGTGGTAACTTGCGAAGCTTGAGTTCCTAACTCGAGTGGTGTAATAGAACTCGAGTTATTGATTAAAACTGTTTCCTTAAACAAAACCAACAACATCAGTGGGCAGTGACCGCGTCGAGTTTCTTTTGGGAGTTAGTATTGATGAAAACACGTACTCTAATATTGTCCCCCATGTTCATGATGACAAAACTTATACAATTTCCACAGACTAAGGTTTGTGTTACTTAATTACAGAATGATCAAACCACAAATATATTCATCAGGCACCATGCAACACATTAAGCCACGAAACAGAATAAACATTGTCATTGCAATTATAGGCCATCACACCATAATCATTATGTACCAGATAACATGACTATCAGTAACACATGAACCATGAAGAATACATTATACAGAGAAGCAATTCTCTCTATGCGAGCTCATACTAGGAATATGTCTCACGGTTATGTCTCCCCCTTGTTGTCGTCATCTGGAAGGGTAAAGGTCGTACATAAATTGAAGTTTGCAGAGGAAGAGGGTGGAATGCGAAGAGGAGCTACTGGTGGAATAGGGTCTGTGTTAGTGGTAGAACAAGGTGGTGTATAGGGTGTAACTGCAGTGACAGGTTCAATGGGGGCATAGGTTTGATCATGGGAGCCAGAGCATGTACGAGAGGGGTCCTATGTAGGATTGGTACCTGAGGGCTCAGAACTGGATTGTGGAATAGCTTCTGGGTCCTGAGGGATGGGAACCTTAGAGAGTGTGGTAGGATCCGGGGTTGTCAACATAACATGGGTTGACGTAGGAGCACATGGAGCATTTTGAGTGACTAAGTTTGCACGAGTTGTAGATGATGGTGCAAATGGAACAGGTGTAGCATTACACTGTGACAGCATATCAGAAGGACGAAAGTTGAAGTGATCTCTGAGGACAGCTTTATAAGTATCAAGGCGATGATTAAATTCCCTCAACTGCTGAGTATGAGCATCTTGCATTTGAAATAGCCTCTCGAAGTTCTCATTGATGCCAATAACCAGACGTTTGACTTGATGGTCAACCATTTCGACCAGATAGGCATTTAAGACCTTTATGTGGTTTGTGGTTGTCTTCAATGCATCCTGGATGTAAGTCTGAATTGTGGCTACCATGAATGAGGGTCCAGGAGACCCAGCTCTTGATGATTGTCCCTCATCCACTTTGGGTCTCTCAGATTCCATTTCCTTCCTTTTCTTTGTTGTTATACTTGTAGAAGCACCCACTGGCAGCTTAATATTCATTCTGCTCAGGTGAATGCTGTCAAACCTTAGAATACAAACAATTTGCTCATTAGGTTCGAGGTACCAGATATTGTGCAGCGTTAGAAAGTGAGAGATAGTTGCGGAAACGGTAGAGGGGTACTCCTTGTGGAAGACTTCCTGTATCTGTTTATTTCATTGTAAATGTGTTGCCCTATGTTCCTCTGTTCTTTAGACAGAATTGAGGCCATCAGCTGGTAATCTTGTCCCACAAAGTGAGTGAAATTGTTGGATTTGTTGACCATAGATTGTGAGTATATGTACCACACAATTCGATGTACATCACTCAATGAGCTAGGTTTGAAAGTTAAAGTTTTACTTCCACCCATTGGCTTCAGAATCTGACATATTTCTACATCACTGAATTCTTTTACAGGCCTTATTGGAGGATTGTCTATGCCAAGGTAAGAGTTAATCAATGCAGGAGATAGTTGAATATTTTGGCCCCTAACAGTTGACTCTAATCTTTCTTCTATCAGTTCGCCCACCTTATCACAAACCTCAACCACCTCCAATTTACTGTAGAAGTGCCTCACTACAAAGGGACTATATGACGTTTTGATGGTTAACCAAGGTTCATAGTACTGAAACCAAGTGTATAGATCTAAAGCGAGTGTGTCCTTAATATGTTGTAGATCCAGATAAACAACAGGACAGAATAATCTATGAGCGAAATCATCGTCATACCTACTCTTATCATTAGGCTCTAGTGACTCTGAATTGAAATCTGGTGGTGGTCCTAGAAGCTCATCCTCTAGTTCAGGAGGTACATTACACTTTGCTTTTTGATTTGAAGTTGATGCACCCCCATATCTGGATTTTGTATGTGCATGCAATGTCTGATCAACCAATTGAGTCACAAGCTTTGTTATCTTCATTCTAAGTCTTCTTCTATTTTATCTGTGGAGGTTGAGGCCAAATGTTCTGTAGGCATTGACACGACTAGTTCCTTCGAAATGGGAGAGGCTACTTTTGGCCGTTTCTGCTGTGATTCTGCTATCACAACCCCCTGTGACCTGGTCCGTTGTTCTGGTGGTAGTCGCTCCTGAACTTTTGGCCGAGGCTTCCTTGGTTTGTTCAACGGCTTACTCCCTTTTGATGGCAACTTCTGTGAATCACAAGAATCTTTCTTGCCACTGTCGGAGCCCTTGGTACGCACCATTGCACCAGATGCAAGAATGACAAAGTGCGATGCTAGGGCTAGTCGAAACTCTGCTTCTTGACTCACTGAGGGTTACGGGGAATGGAGCTTTTACGCCACGGTTGTTTGAACGGTATTTACGGTTATATAGAACTCAACTGACTAATAGTACGTTTCTCGCCAGTTAACTCGAGGGCTATAGAAGTCGGAGGTTGAGTGGAGTGAACAGAAATGTTTAGTGATTGAGGGATTTAAAGCGTGCAAGCCTGATTAACTCGAGTTATAGTTCATTCACTAGAGTTAGTCTTCCCTTTTTTGTTCGTGACTTTCCAGTTACCCTCTAGTGATCATATTAACTCGAGTTGTAAGTGGTTAACTTGAGTGAGCTTCGTAAATTGACAGCACGAGGTAACTGGAGTGAGTTTTCTACAACTTGAATTCTGCGTATGTTGATAGGATAACTGGCTGGTTACCCTCCAGTGATGCGTACAACTCGAGTTTCTAATGGGCCAACTCGAGTCCACACGTGGAGTGAACACAGTATTGCACTGGAATGAGTTTTGTACAACTCGAGTTCTGCTCTCTTACACACGATAACTCTTTGGTTACCCTCCAGTGATGCATACAACTCGAGTTTCTAATGGGCCAACTCAAGTCCACACGTGGAGTGAACACAGTATTGCACTAGAGTGAGTTTTGTACAACTCGAGTTCTACTCTCTTACACACGATAACTCTTCGGTTACCCTCCAGTGATGCATACACCTTGAGTTTCTAATGGGCCAACTCGAGTCCACATGTGGAGTAAACACAGTATCGCACTGGAGTGAGTTTTGTACAACTCGAGTTCTGCTCTCTTACACATGATAACTCTTTGGTTACCCTCCAGTGATGCGTACACCTCGAGTTTCTAATGGGCCAACTCGAGTTCACACGTGGAGTGAACATAGTATCGCACTGGAGTGAGTTTTGTACAACTCGAGTTCTGCTCTCCTACACACGATAACTCTTCGGTTACCCTCCAGTGAAGTTTATAACTCGAGTGATATATGGGCCAACTCGAGTCGTCATTCGGAAGTAATCGATGTACCCATTGGAGTTAGCTTCTGAACACCTCGAGTTTGATGCCACTTCACACGATCACTCTTCGGTTACCCTCCAGTGCTGAGCAAAACTCGAGTATAAATTCCATCAAACTTGAGTTAGCTCAGACTGTTATCATATTCATAACAAGGTCATACCTTTTCCTGAGCAAAGAAAGTTTGAATAAACAGTCGGTAGCATCAATAGCCATGGCCCTGGTTTTCCCATCCCCATCCAAACAGCAGATTATATTCCCACAAGTCTTTGAAATATAAATTGGGACATCAAGTGTTGTTATTAACAGATTATCTCCATTTGAAAGATGAAATTTGATGTGATTTAAAGTTGTGTAAATAAAAACACCATTGTCATCCCAGCCTCCACCTGTGGAACGGATTGTCTCAAGCAGGGTACATTGATGCATAAACAACGTACTTCACAAAGGCTATATGAATATCAGCAAGACGTATCATCTGCTGAACATCATATATAACCACCTCATTAATCACGAGTTCACTGTGTACTTACATTGGGTTACATGAACACATATGGTTTTGGTGGCTTAGGTGTTATGGTCAAGTATGTCTTAGAAGGTCATGCTAGCAGAGGCATTATGGTGGCATAAGTGCTGTGGTCAAGTATGTCTTAGAAGGTCATGAACACAGATGTTTTTGGTGGCATAAGTGCTATGGTCAAGTATGTCTTAGAAGGTCATGACAGCAGAGACATTATGGTGGCATAGATGCTGTGGTCAAGTATGTCTTAGAAGGTTATGATAGCAGAAGCAAGTGGCTTGCATTCCGTCCCAGACTTCCTATCCTTATGTCAGCACCAGATGTCATTGGGTTCATGTAATTGCATGTTGTACCTCTCATTATGTGACTACTTAACTGGAGCGTGTTATTTTAAACTCAGGCTCGGTGCATCTTGACACCATAGGTGCTTTGGATATAATATGACCTTCAGTTCATTAATGTGCATAAATTAGTAATTACAAAATATATACGTGTGGCCATCACAAACACATTCAATTGTAAAACAAAACACAGTTCAAACACAAAACGAAAGCAAAAAAAACATGCAATACCACTTAAACGTTACATGGAACAGAACAGACTCACATGACTATTTTCAGCTACGAAGGCGAAGCACTCTGGTAACCGCCAATGAACCCACGACATCAAAATCCGTACACCACAATCAACCAATCAGCACAACCGCCACGTTCCACCCACCACCACCAACAAAACTAAAACACACGATAAAATAAAACGGCTACGCTTGGTCGTGCACTAAAAACTACAAATATTCCACACACCCAATTATTGAGGGCGCAGGCAACAAAACAGTCTTCCAGGAACAAACACGTAAGAACATGGCTGACTTCCCACTAGACCAATACAGACATAGAAGAACGACCAGCAACGATGACTCACCGCTTCTGAAGTTTCTGCAAACAATATTAATAGAACTGATGTGCAACATAGCATCATCAAGTTTGAAAGACTATTATCACTTCAAGAATTCATGCTGCATCCTAAGGATAGTAGGAAATTCAACAGAATTCTTTAAGAACGTGCCACTGGATAACTATGATCATCTAGGATGGACAAGAAGTAAACAAGAGATTCATTTCCTACTGACATGTTTCCATAAGGGTAATCCATTTAGTCTATTCATTAGAGGGCTTAAATACTACACCAGATCAGCAGATCCAGGAGATAAAGGACTGTCACAAATACGGGAGGCTGCAGTCCTAAACAACTGTGATACAAGTTTCTCATTTGCCATATTAATGCTTGCAAAATGGAGTAAGTTTAAGGACACACCAGAAGGGAACGAAGCAATAGACAGACTTGAAGCCATTATCGACTCAAGCCAAATATCTTTAATTAAAGAGCGACTGACACGACACCTACAATCAATGAACTGGGGACTGAACAGGAACATATTCGACCGTCCCAAATTTAGTTTCTGTGAGAACCAACCATGCCAGGGTGGATGCAAAAATTGCATATACGACACAGAAGTCAGTTGGCTGTACCACATAATGAACGAACCAGAAGGACCGAATGTTCTACCACAGGCGATTGAAGGAATTGACGCATGGGAGGAGGAAGAAATGAATGAGGCAGTCGACAACGATGAAGACGTTAATCCAGATGCTTAGACGATGATAGTTCTAATGTTTTTATTAATTCTCGTAACATACAGTTCAGCAAAGAATTAATTTTAGAGTAAATGTTTCATAGACTTCGTCCATGCGTTAGGTTTAACGTGCATATGGTTTTTCTTTTTTTTGCTACGGACTCCAAGTATCACAAATTACGTGTTGCTTTTTGCACATGACTTATGCACATTTAACAACAACAAACACAATCACTATCGGGTTACCCTCCAATGATGCTAGAACTCGAGTTGATAATTGGACAACTCGAGTCCGTGCTCGTAAGTAATCGAAGAACGCCATCGAGTGACCTTCTACACAACTCGAGTTTGGCGCCCCTTGTCACAATCACTATCGGGTTACCCTCCAATGCTAACAAAACCCGAGTTGACAATTGGACAACTAGAGTAAGCTTCTCATGTAATCGAAGAACGCCCTCGAGTGACCTTCTACACAACTCGAGTTTGGCGCCCCTTGTCACAATCACTATCGGGTTACCCTCCAGTGCTAACAAAACTCGAGTTGACAATTGGACAACTCGAGTGAGCTTTGCATGTAATCGCAGAACGCCCTTGAGTGACCTTCTACACAACTCGAGTTTGGCGCCCCTTGTCACAATCATTATCAGGTTACCCTCCAGTGCTGACAAAACTCGAGTTGACAATCGGACAACTAGAATGAGCTTCGTATGTAATTGAAGAACGCCCTCGAGTGACCTTCTACACAACTCGAGTTTGGCGCCCCTTGTCACAATCACTATCGGGTTACCCTCCGTGCTAACGAAACTCGAGTTGATAATCGGACAACTTGAGTGAGCTTTGTAAGTAATCCAAGAACGCCCTCGAGTGACCTTCTACACAACTTGAGTTTGGTGCCGCTTCTAACAATCACTATCGGGTTACCCTCCAGTGCTGACGAAACTCGAGTTGATAATCGGACAACTCGAGTGAGCTTCCTAAGTAATCAAAGAACGCCCTCTAGTGACCTTGTACACAACTCAAGTTTGGTGCCGCTTCTCACAATCACTATCGGGTTACCCTCCAGTGATGACGACAACTCGAGTTGATAATGGGACAACTCGATTCCGCACTCGTAAGTCTTGACAAAAGCACTGTCTGGAAACCGTCCAATTATGCAAGTAACTCGAGTTGTAATCCTCAACTCGAGTGGAGATGCGGAAAGCAACGCAAGGCTCTAAAAAATAACTCGCTTGTTACCGTCCAGTGCTTATATCAACTCGACTACTCAATGGCCATTTTGACTGACACACCAAAGCATTGTCTAGGTAACATCAATTTATGACCACGCTATAGTGTATATGCTTATGGATTTATTGGCACCAGTATTAATCAGAGTAATGGCAGTTGGAAATGGAAGTGTCGTACTTGCTTAGCAGGGTGTATTGACTGGACACAATCATTATGTAATGTGTGCATCATCATTGTTGACTATGGATTGTTAGCACTGCTGATCAGATTATTATTCAACCCTAAATAGGATATTATTCATTGTGCCTCATTACATCATCCCTTTTGTGTTAGGGATATTAGTTCTCTTAAAAATTTTTTTACACTGCCTCTCATGGCAAGGATATAGTTACATTGCGACAGAGGAACACAGATATTGTTGGTGGCATACAAGTACGTTTGAGAAGGTCATGATAGAGGAGTCAACTGGGAAACATTGCATCCCGTAATTGCAACATATATGTCATTAATGTACCTTAAAGTTCATCACTTTGTCAGTGCATTGTACCGTATATGTCTCGATGACATTAACAATAGTTTACATGGACAAATGTTGACATTACTATATCGCGGGAACATAACCTAACCACGTCTTTTGCTGGACTTTTCTCCAGAGGGAATGAGGGCCAGAGCTGTGTCCCGCTTTAAATTCAGCGGATGATTAACTAACCACCACATAATGTCGCTCTGCAATTGCTAAATATGTTCCTGCAAATAAGTTATTCCCTCAGTGTCAGGTTCAATGGAAACCATAATGGAAATCACAAGTAAATAAGAATGCGTACAGAGGGAAATCTGGAACACTTACATTTTCATAATGCAAATCACCTTCTGGGGTCCACTGGCTCAACCAAATAATAACATGTACACCACAGTTCCTCCTGTACTCTCACCCACATGAAAACATTGTGTTACTTAACAAAACAATGCAAGCTAAATTGTAAGAGGGAAATGTGAAGAAGCTTATAGATTATTCTGTTGCACAATAGGAGGCCACACTATATCTGACATCTTCTTCTTCCCAGCCAGATGAGGTTTAACAATGTGCATGATGTCAACGAACCTATCTCTCTGAAAAAACAACATTTATGCGTCTTACGATGTGGGTCAACTGAAGTAGACCACCTCAACTACAGCAGTGGAGTCAGGTGAACTTACAATTAAGTTTAACACAAATATGTAATCATCTGTCACGCCACCCTTCCTCATAGTCTTCTTTCTGCCTAGAGCAGGCTTCATTGAGTCCAGCACGTAGAATGTCATACTCTTTGTCTCTAACGCAACACAGAACCAGTGGCCACAGAAAAGTGCCGGACCCATTATCAACTCACAGTCGCCTATATTGTAACCGACGGTTTTGGGAGAGAATTCTTTACTCGCGGAAGACACTTTCCACCATATTGGGTTACCTACCAACTTTGTTTGCATAAAAACATATAGTACTAAGTAATGTGCACATAATATAGTCAAATAAAATGTTGTTCCACTACACAACAATCTATGACTTACCATGAACTATGCATCAAAAATATGGCGCTTTAGTTGTCCTCCCTCCAGGTTGAAGTCATATATTAAAGCCTTAGACAAAGCCGACATCACCTACAGCAGCAAAGAAACCATTGCAATGTCTACAAATAAAATTCACCATAACTTAATGAAACCATTATCCACGTAAACCGTTATCCATACATACCGTATTACTTAGTCTTTGAATTCCCCCTAGCGTATACAACTGGTCTTGACACAGTTCTTCATCCAAAATCTGAACCAACGGCCTATAAAAACATTTCAAATGCAATGGTAGTTAGTTCATCGCTTCCCGTGTTGTGGCAATATACTTACTACATAACAATCATTCAATCACATGACATATATACTTACACTTCAGCCTCAGCACCTCTGGCCATTGTGGAAACTATGTTGAACAACATTTTCTGATCGTGTGTTGGCGTCTTCCTTTTTCGACTCCCATCCAACTGTATAAATGGACATGTCATCGCTTGCAGTGGCTGCCTCTTTGATCTCCGCATCTGTTGAGGCCTCTGAATTGCATGCTCATCCGTGGGGACTTTTTCCGCCACCTGAGTTCCCTCTGCATCATCATCTTCACCGTCATCAACAGAATCACGTTCTGCGTCTGCATCATCAGAATCTGAGTCGTGAGAAGCATCTGTCGCATCATATCATCCTCATCTGTATGTTCCTCATCTACTGTCACACCAGGGCCGTCTTGTTGTGCTTTGTCCCTGGCCTCTCGTGCCAGCTGGACATTCAGTAACTCCTGCACCACCATGTTTACAAGTCTGTTTCGATTTTCATCGATAACTTTCACCAACCGCGCATAGACCTCCTTCAATTCCTGCAGTGACAGCACAACTTCATTTGTCAATTACATGATTAAATCATTTTTGCATTTTAAATTAGCTTCCACAGACAAATGCTGGGTCTAAATATGGGATATTATCTGTGTCCTCATTCCCTGCCCTAACTTCAGAGCCTTTCCCTTGATACAAAATGCCCATATTGCTCATCCTCTCAGTCTTCACCATTTCGTTGATCTTTTCCTTTGTCCATAATTCAATCGGTGTGGTGGATTGTTGGCGAACACTTTGTTTCAAAGGGAAGTTTTTCCTAAAGAACAACTGCACCATAGAAAATATATGGATAATTATTTTCAGCTTGAATGATAGCTACACATTAATGTAAACAGTGACATACCAGGAGTAAGTACAGGCAACCACCCACGTTGCTGCTCCCTTCCCTTTTCTTCTTCTCCCTGTACTCTTTCACATAATCACTCATTTCCTTCCACAAGTCTTTCATCATGTATGTTGCCCAATTATAATGTTCAAAACGGTCCATTGTGCAGAACATAACTCTCAACAACCGGTCACTTATGAGCCCACTTGACGTAGGACATAACAAAGTTCCTAAACTGTACAGCACAAACATAAACTCAAATTTATCGCCAGCTGACCCAGATTTTATGTGCTTCAGAATATCTGTATATCTCTTCTTCCCATACTCCATCTTCAACCACTGATATGTTCTATCCGAATCCTCCACATCCACCTTCACCTCCTCCCCTGAATCAGGTAGACCGAGCAACTTGTGCACATCTGATGCTTCTATTTCTTTTGTCTTCCCCCTAATCCTGAATTGATGTGTTGCTGGGTCATATGCTCTCAGCATGGACACGATGAGGTCATGGGGGAGTCTGTCCAATTGCACCTTCAATAAATTTCCAAATCCTATTCTCTTAACCCTCTCCTTCAAATGTTCATTACCGTTCACAAACTTCACCAGCGATGTAAATCCTCCCAGTGAGCAGTGGGTATGAAATAGTAGTTCCTTTTTCTTCATCTTCCTTTTCGGTCGTCCTTCCATAGCTTTATCATTGTACTCCTTCTTCTTCGCCTTTGGCAACTAACGCTATGCCTTCCCTGCGGACCTACTTTCATCTGCCATCCTTCTCTTCTTCTCCCCTAACTTGGCCACATAGTCGTTTCTAAACAACATAAACCCACTCATCACTGGTTTACCCTGTTCACCATCGCCCTTTACTGCTTTGGACTTTTCACTTTGTCTCGTTACTGCTCCACTCTTGACACTTTCTGCCTTTACTTGTTCTGCCTTTGATGTCTCACCTTTGTCTCCCGCCATCTCCTTTTACCTGCACAAAATTCAGTTTACACTCATCAACTATGGATTTCAGCACATTTAATAACATTTTAATTTGTACATGACAAGTTAACACATCTAAGCTACGTCATCGCAACTTCTCATACCATTTTACAACCTTCCCATCACAACCACAACTTTTGGAAATATCTATTTCCCCACAGTTAAATAAGGTCTCACAACTTATGGAGAAAAATTCACAAGTTCTATATAAGGATTCACAAGTTCGTCTATAAATTTCACAATTTCCTCACCTAAATTGACCTCTACACATATTTACCAACTTTTCATTACGTTTTCACAAACTCTGATAATGTTTTCATAGGTTAACATTCGATTTTCACATGTTATCTTAGGGATTCAGCACTTCATTTAAAACAATCCACACTATCCATAACATTTTCACTACTGTGAAATCGGCAATTCCTATATCTACACACCCTTTCACAACTTCTACTCACATCCACAACTTCATATGCTGTTTAACAAGTTACCAACGTGTCATTATCGTTTTCACATATTCTTCTTTTGTGTTCACAACTTAACATGCGGTTTTCAGAGGTTTTGTTTCACAACTTCACTTAAGTCATTCGCAACTGTATATATAACATTCTCACAACAATAAAATCAAAATTCCCTACATCTGAACACCGTGTCACAACTTCACAAATTGACGCGTTCATATGCTGTTTCAATGGTTTAGAAATTTCAAAAGTTGCAATTCAAACTTCCCAACTTAACAATTTATTTTCACAACTTCCCCTCAATGATTCCCAACTTCACTTACGAGGTTCCAAATTAAGCACTCCCAGCACCACTTCATAGGTTTTATCTACATTCCCCAAACTAATTTTAACCCAACCACATTGAACCCCCATTCCAATCAACTGGATAAGTTAAAATGAACTACAATTTTAAACACAACCACTTACCCAACTTCAACACCAAAGCTCAAATTCGCAGCCACAAACTGGTACCTCTGCAACTGTCCAATGCCTTTCACCACAACCTCTTCTCGCCTTTGCTCCTCCTCAAATCCACCCCAAATTTGCCGCACAGTGTTGCTGCTACTATCCTCTCTCAACGCCACGGAACCAGGGTCCACCAACGACAACGACAACACCAGAAGAAGATGAAGAGTCCCGACTGAGTTTTTCGCGCAATTTCGCCCTTCTTTTCTCCTCAACGTTTTTCAATTTTAAAACTTCCAGGGTTACGCACGTCATTTTGTCTACAATTTCAATATCCCAGATCAGGCACTCGCACTTTTGTGGAAATATGGAATTTCGGAACACGTTTGCATCTTTTACTAATTTAAAAGTTCTTTTTGAGGGATTTTCCCTTATATTTTTAGTTTCATATTATTTTTCTGTTTATGAAATTAGTAAACGTTTGCATGGGAGATGAGGATTTGTGGTTTTTTCCATTGATGGGTATTGGAGTCGAGGATACAAGTCAAGGTTAAAAGGCCTCCTTATTTATCCAGCAAAATTTATCAATGAGGATTCAGAAAATGCTTATTTGTGAACATGTTAAATAAGTGGTTGTGTTTTATAAGATAAAACTCCTCACCTATATTTATGTCGTATAACAAATTTAAAATAGACTGATAAAAAAAGCACTAAAAAAGGCTTAACAAAATATCCAAATTCATATGGAATAAGGAGTGGATGTAACATGGGCATAGGTCTAAGGTTTAAATGTGAGGATTGTTTGGCTTAATTGATATCAAACTCTTCTTTCTCTTGCAAGTTTGACTCTTTATGAATATGATGGGTGCATGAGTTCCTTTTTGTTAGGTGAAGGATGCAAAAATGAATTATAGATATAACTAAAAGAAAATAATTCACAAAATGCATGGGGTATTTAAAGTATTTAAATAAATATGTAATTTGAAAAATGAAAAAATTTTATATTTAAATTTAGTAAAATCTTTACTGTAATTTTATTGTCAAGAATTTACCTGACAAATTTTATTTTATAATTATAGTTCTTTTGTTAAGTTTTAAAATATATAATTTTATCGTTGAATTATGGGTTAAAGTGTTAAAGTTTTTTTTTATACAATGTTAAATTATAATTTTACCATAATAGGATTTTTTTAAAAAAAAATTTATGGGTTCTATACAATTTTTTTGAGCAATACTATAATACATATAATTTTTTAAAGATGGTAGAAAATTTGACAACTTTTCAATTTACTCTCACGCACCACTCTAGTGCTATGTATAAGTTCATTTTGACAAAAAAATTTGGTATTTATTATAAGTTAAGTTTTAAAGTAATAAATGCATCTGTTACATTTTTTTACCTTATTAATTACAATAAATTAAAAAAACTTATTCATGTTGACTTTTAAAACCAATAATAGATAAGGGGAAAATTGAAAATTTAGTCCATAATTAATAAGTTAACTAACTCTCCTTGATATATGAGAGTTAGCTAATTTTGAACTTATAAATAGGACCTGAATAGTATCATCATATTCATAACTAATCATTCTCATCTACAATATAAGTTACTTTAACTAATTCATCAGAATCAATAAATGATAGTTATCTCATTAAATTTGTGCTAAATTAAAATAAATTTTCAATTTTACTCATATTAAATGAGATATTAAATGAGAGAGAAAACTATAAGAAGCCATATTTAAATATTGATTATAGAAAAAAAATTCATAAATAAATATTAATTATTCTCCAAATAGTATATATTATAAACCAAATTATTCTCCCAAAAATAACTTTTATTGTGAGGGAGACAGCACCCTATATTGGGTTAAAAAATTCTTTCACCCGCATTAATGATTAACTTAATAAATGCAACATCGCATCAGTTGAAAACATTGGAACTTGTTTTTTCCTGCCAATCAAACAAGTGGGTTTTATATTTTTTGTTTTTTGGTGTAAAGTGGGTCAGATCAAGCATGGAGTGATGGAGGTATTTAAAAGCCTTAATTGCTTAGTTTTTCACTTTTTTGGGACTGTAAGAACTAAGAGCAGGAAAGAAAAGAAAAGGTAGTTAGACCACAAATTCATTCAAAGATGATAACCAAGCCAATGACCTCATGGTCTAATGGCATCGAAGGTTCCCTATAAACATCAGGTTGGGTGATTACACTTATAATCTCAAGCCCTTAGTATCTATCCCTTTCAATAAAAACAAAATGATAACAGAAAGAAAACCTCAAAACAAGAATAGGGAACAGCAAGCAGCTATTCTAAACTCTCTCTCCCAATGACCATCGGGGAGAGGACGCCTAGGAAAACACACTTTATGGGGTAGTTTGTACTCTCGGGGGAAGAGAACTTTGAATCCTCAAGTCATTTAAATGCAAAAGTGAATATGATTTTTGATGTTCGTGCAAAGCAATTTACTTGGTAAACAATAAGATAGCCATACTTGCTGTCAAACTCAACATGTGAAATAGGGACTTGGTTTCTCTCCTTTTCTTTTTCAGTTTGCTGCCGTCTTTTTTCTTCTTCATGACTATTGGATCAAAATCTAATGGTCCACATTTAATAGTTTATAAAAACATTATTATAATGGAGAGAAGGATGGGAAGGAAATATTAAATGTAGACCATTAGATTTTGATCCAATGGTTATGAAGGGGGAAAAGGATGGTAGCAGACAAAAAAAGAAAAGGAGAGAAGTCAATCATCCACTAGAGACTACATGACTGAATATCGACAATTGTACTATAAGATAGAAAACGAGGGAGTAAGATGAATGAATCATTTGATTCATTAGCAAGAAAATTATATAAAAAACAACTGATATATATATATATATATATGATATCAGCATCAGTAATACAATCATTATCTACATAAGTACATTTGGAGTTTATGAGGCAACAAGTGAAATATGTTTCCTACAATGATTTCAATCAATCATACAGTAGAAATCTGGTGACATGAACTATAACAAGAATGACAATGAGCCTTTTTTATAATAACATTACATGCTGTGCCTGTTTCACTTCGTGTGCTTTTTCCTACCCATACGATAGTTTTGCAAAAATCTTGTTATAAAATATGGGAAACCAAAGAATCTTACAAAATTTTGACAATCTTTCTTCCCTTCTGATGATGTATCTGCCTGTGAACTCAAGTGGCCCAAATAAGTTTTCCCCTCGTATACGTAAGAAAGCTGCTGCCACAGAAGAACACTCAGTCCTATTTGCACCGCAAAGCTTGAAAAGAACAGGTAGACAAGAACAAGTCCCCTCGTGGGTAGAAGCAGAACAGATCTGAGGAGAGCAGAAGTAATTTCATTCATGGCTCTCCAAGCTATGTCTCTTCTGGTAATCCCTTTAAGGCCACCAAGGGAGGAGTATTTCACAGACGGCCATATAAGATAGCTTGCATATGCAGACATGATTGAAACATAGAGTGTACTGACCACAGCTGAAATGAGGAAGGCAATGAAGTCACGGTGATTAGCTGCGCCAACACAGTTCCCGATCTGCGAAAGGTTACAAAACCAATTACTAACATAGCTTTCAGATTATTCCTCCTCATAAAGAAAATTGCAAGTCTAGCAATGGCATTGCGGACAATAGGATGAATACCAAAAGCGTCCACTTCCCCAGAGTTGATAGGCAATGATTAAGACCAAAAATCAAACACCATTTCGTAAAGCAGAAGAGAAAAGGAAGAGATAGCTAAGTCCTAAGTACAGAACATTTTTTCAGCTGTGTTGATAACGCATTATCCAACAAGCATATGGACATGTCAGAAAAAAGTCTACACTTTCAGTTAGAGCACAGCTTGGACACGCCTGATTCCATAACCAGGAGAACAATAAAGAAGAAAGATAGTGCTAAAGACATGAAGCCCCGTCTAGATAACATTGTAAAAATCTTTTTCTAATATTCTTCATTGTATATGTGAATAATACAATTTAACATCTCTATTTTAGTAGATTTCATTAAAAAAATCGTATAGGGTGGGGTACGTTAAAGATATTAAAATGCTAATTTGGCTTTTTCTTTGAATATATACACACATACACGCGAATTGGCTCCATATGCGAAACTGTCGCATGAGCAGGATTCACTGAGTAAACAGTCGCCTACACGCTACAAGTTGGAATCAAATCCCACCACGATCTGGAAGTCGTCCATACAAAATAGTCCCCACCCCAAACATAAAATTATTCTCTTTTAATGGCCAATTACACTCATCCCTATGAAAAATTTGAAAGACAACAAATAAAAAATTATTGCAATTAACTGTTTGTTCACACTAAATTAGAGCAACAGAAGAGAAATTGAACAAACTTGGTCCATAACAGAATAACTGAATTATCACACAGAAGAAACAGTTCATAATAGAGTGTCCACTTATTGAACCAAAAAAAAAAAAAAGATGAAAAAAGGAACAACCACTTAAATAGACCTAGTAGTCTTACGGCTATATTAAAGAACCCTTTGGCAGTTCCCAGAAGAAAACAGTTTCCTCAAATAGTAAAATCACGTAAAGTTCACTGGATATTTTTTCTATGTATATTGTCTATCCCAAATCCTGTAGAGACATACAACACTGAACATTCAAATCCAATACTGCCAACTGTCGTTCCAGAAAAGAGCATGCAAATAGTATTTCAAAGTTTAGAAAACATGAGGTTGTTATGTATGGAAAAGATATCATTTTAGAAAAGATCATGCATAAAATGTTTGCAGAATCCTTTATTAGAGAGCAATGGTGATTCTTTGGGTCGCAGGTTAAGATATTAAACAGTCATTGTTAAAAGTGCTAGAGCTAATAAGAGTAGCCAAAAGTTTTTCCTCTTAGTGGTAGAAAATCTTCCCAAGAAAAATTGAGAGCTGCAATTTGATAACGGATTGAATGAGGTTTCTGTTGAATTCTTGGCAATAAAACGCCCAAAATCATTCTCTTTACTCTCTGAAATTAAGACTCTAACAAGGCCATATTCATGCTTATCATATGGATGGTCTCCTGTGAGAGGCCGGGAGCTTGATTTTGCTTATAACTTCACCGTCAGTGCCTGCCCTTCTAATTAAAAAAACTCGTTTGACACCTTTAACTCACACCCTAGTACTCACAAAATCCCTATTCTGATGAGTACGCAGGTAAATACTCCAATAACAATTATCCTTCCTGAATTCAAAAATCCAAACTCATAATAGAACCATAAGTCTATTTCTTGTGCCCTTTGTCAGTGTAAATGCCTAACAAAAGCCACAACATGAAGATGCCAAAATCACTGTACATTATATGCTATCATTCATTTATTTTTTATGTTAATCTACATACATTTCTTGTAAAGGTAACTGGAGTATCATATATTTTCATAATTGAAGTATTGACCCAACAAACTGAAAACTTAATTTCGAAGCATAGATATAACTCACAAGATTGCTGAAGCCTCCCAGTATACAACAAAATTCCAGCTCAAGTAATATTTATTTCTAATAACCTATTTGACAGGTTAAATTAGAACAACATATTAATAAGTCAAAAGTTGTAAGGTTAAAGATGGCACACAAGGTGTGTATTATGTTAAAAAGATTTTGGAGAATGTGCAACAGATTATGAAATTTTTACATTAAAAAAATGATGAAAACTTACAAAGGGGCAGTGATGATCCATGTCCATAATACACTTTTCACATGAACGGCAATGATGAGTTCCAGGTGGCTTTGGTTTCGAGCAGTAGTGACAGTAAGTGTAGTTTTCAAGATACCCTTTCCCAACAGTAGGGTAGCTTCCCCACAATATATTTGGCGGAGTGCCTGCACACTTAAATGCTGCCAGGCTGAAATAGGAAATGGTGGATATGGACAAGATTGCTGTTATAATGCTGTGAGTAATCCCGCAAAAACTAAATGAAAGGACATAGGGTGAAACTGCCCACAAACCTCCGACTGCATCAGCAACCAAAAGAATATTATAATAAGTACAGAATAGTTCACCCAAGAGTTCATTTTTAGGAGCAAGTGTTGAAAGTATTCATTTCGATACTATAAGATACTTGTCTCCATCCAGGGTGGACAACAAAAAAGTACATTTACTTCAAGGTTGGTATACTAATTCTAATACTACAAGAATACTGATAAGCTAGTATACTTAAGCATCTATATTTAGATATTATGAGAGGAAATAAGTTTGGCCACAAAAAACAAAGTTGTCACATGCAAGGGTGGCATCAAAACTGATTCAAACAAGAGTATGATGGTACATGGTTAAATCATCCCCGCCAAATCTTGAATCAATGTTGTCTAATTCATGATGTGTTATGGTAGAGTACACCACTTTATATAATTAGCAATACTATGGGGTTTACTTAGTTTATACGATTTGGATCACTTTAACCCAATATAAAGTAAAATCTATAGGAAGCCCCTTATTCATATGTCATGAACATTAGGACTCCCCTTACACTCTGTTTGAGCACAGAACCTACTATCTAGTAATTTTAATACATAAAATAAAACATATCCCATACCCACTCAGCAAAACATATTATGAATTAGGTGAGATTCATCAAGCAGAGTATTTTTCTTTTGCAAATGCATTTGATCTTCTCTTGTACCTTCTAAATATCCCCTTTCCAACATGCACTTTTAGACATATCTTTTAGACATATTCAACAAAATAAAATTAAAGGAAGCAGAATTAAATCATGGCTAGTCATAATATACTCATTGAGACATAATAAATCATCTTTTATTACAACTTCCATTCACTAGACCTCCAGTAAGTCAATACTTTCCTAATGAGGTGGTGCATTTGTTCAACCACTCCTATTGGTACATCACCAATTTGGTTAGAACAATTTCCCTGCTGGTTCAACCAGCTTGAAAACTGGAGAGAACTCAATGCAAGACACACCTTTTGCTCCTTAATATAATTATTCCTGATTAATTGGTCTCTAACAAAGAAACAACAGCTCATTTTAAATTTTTCAACATAAATCCTGAAAGGAAAAGAAAATTCATTCAAACTGGGCATAACATGATGTCATGAACAAATGTGCAAGAAATTTTTTTTTTGGAAAAAAAAAGTAGGGGAATGAATTTTGGGCAGAACCAAGGATGAATTAGAAGTCTGATCAAACAGGATAAGAAAAGGTAAAAGAGAAACTGCACCAGTAACAACAGCGGCTTACATATCACAAAGAGCATAAATGTGATGACAATAGGAACAACACATCGATCACGATGTCTTCTCCATTTAAAGCACTTGTTTTCTTGTTTTTGTTTGTTTTGATTTGTTATGGCCCCACACCAGGCACATTTGAAAACAGATGTACAAGATGGAAGTAGTAGGCGCAGTCCACAGCCCCAGCAAGTTGTCTCGTAATTGTCCGTAACCGCAGTAACATATTGCTCCTAAATGTGACTTTTATATGAGCAACCAAGGAAGCTACAAAATTTTCAAACTGTAAAAAATGGCAAGCAATAACATACATGAAGTCATGTATGTGCTATAAGAGGCTGAATCATAATTGGTACATGACAAATTATACATGCATCCAGAACTATCTTATTTTCCACTTTTTTTTTCAAGAAATAGTAAATGAAAGTTCACAAACAAAGCATGCATTTATTTTGTTAACTTCAGTAAAACATTTCTATTCCTTCTTGATAATAATGCACAAACCACTAAGAAACAACTCAATCTTCTAAAGAAATCATGATGAAACCCTGAGAGATATCTTCTCAGCAGATTTGTTCTACTGAGTAGCTAAAAATTGCAGTGTCCTCACCTAGCAACGCTTGAATTAAGATAGTGAAATCCCAATTTTTAAGTTCACTGATAAAGATGTAAGAGAAAGTTATGTTACTATGGCGGTCACTAGGAATTTTGTCATGCAAGAAGCCATTGTAACTTTATTCATCATATAACACAGAAAATTATATACGCTTCATTTATCTTGTATCTTTAAGAAACATAACTCCATGTATTATAAAGTTTCTAGCTATTTTCATTTAACTGCAATTACACATATACTATTGTGCCCGTAAAAATTTGGCATTCCTAACGAAAAGCATGTAAATATCAGCTTTCTGATTCCTTGAGAAGAAAAGAAAATTAGAAAAAAAATTGGTTTCGGTTCTACGATGAAGCTGAACTAATTTCAAAACACAAGTTTATTTATTTATACACAAAACACAAGTTTATTACTTGGATGCAAGAAATTCCAAAAACCCCCACATAAACCCACTAAAATCAAAGAATATCCGCAGCCAAAGGGCGCCCATTCCAAAGGAGAAATTCTATAAACACTTAAATAAAAGCAAACAATGGGATGACGAGCACATTACACTGCGAGAAGATGCGAATTAGAGCTGGACAAGGCAAGCAG
The DNA here is from genome assembly GCA_963855925.1 of Inga laurina. Lineage (NCBI taxonomy): Eukaryota > Viridiplantae > Streptophyta > Magnoliopsida > Fabales > Fabaceae > Inga > Inga laurina. The sequence goes on from OY979713.1 coordinate 27,919,056, forward strand.
CACAGATCATAAATTGAGGAAATCGAAGATTGAACAAAAATTTCAGTAAGATGATAAAGAAGCTTGCCTCGGAGGATCTAATGGCTTCCGGCGTCCTCAATAAATCACCGTTGGAGGCCCCTTCCACCATTTTTCCTCCCTTAATTTCTGCGTGTCTAAATCAGAACGCTATTTTATCTGTATGTCTTTTCTTCTTCTGAGTGTTTCTGTGTTGATTAGTAGGCTCAAAGCTTTCCTGCCAATTCGCCAATCGGCAAGGAAAAACCAGAGCAATTGTTTGTTTGACCTCTGGAAATGGACTACGGAGAGAGAAACCAGGAAATGGGTGAAGAGGACGGACAAAGAGCGAACGCGAAGGAAGGACTCGCGAATGAGAAGGAAAACTCAAAGCAGGCCTTATTGGGGGTGTGATTCCTACTTATGGCCTAAATATGGCCTGTTGGCCCACATGTAGTGGCCCGTGTGCCCTTTGGTGGTGTTTTTCCGGCAGATCCACTTTATCTCTATAATTGAGATACAAATTGTATTGTTAATGATTTATAAATGATATTTTTTTATAAATTTCATAAATATATTAATAGATATTTTGATGATTGATTATAAGATTTCTCCATGAAAAGAATACTTAAAAAGGTAGTCCTAAAAATATGTAAAAGCACACTGAACACTTCCATACCCACATAATTTTCTAGGAGATTCAATAATGAATATGACTTAGAACCATACTCCTCTAATTCTATTTATAAAATAGTTTTAATATGTTTTATTGTAACTAATAATAATATTAAATCTCATTAACTCTATCTTAAAATATAATAACTTTTTAATTTTAATATTAACAAATAAATATATATACACACGTGCACACTTTAATGGAAAGTCTAAAAAATAGCAGTCGGTTTTGTGCCAGACTTAAAAAAATAACAATCTACAGGATAACAAGTTAGGAATAAAATGCTCTCTTTATAATATAGGACTAGAGGAGTATACAAATTTCCTTCTAGCTTTTCTTTTAGGTATAAGAATGCCTTCTAACTTCATTTAAACTCAGAAATGTTTCATTTAACTTTATATGGATCCTCTTGAAAGCCACAATTATTATGCAAAACAAATAATCTAACAAATGTGCAATCATTTTGCATGTTAAACTTACAAGAATCTCCAAACCACCTTTAAGGCCTTAAATTCTTCAAAGGCGCTATAGCTATATTAACGATAAATTTAAAAAAAAAAAAAACTTTATATCAAGTTGTTTTAAACCTAAAACAAAATTAGAGGGGTATTTATCAATGTTATCTGACTCGGACCGGACCGGCCGAACTGGCGACCCGGGCACTAAACCGGTCAAAATTTTTTTTATTTTTTTTAATCTTTTTTTTTTAATTTTTTTTCTTTAGAATTTCATACTATAAGCCTAAAATATTCAATTTCTCACTGGTTTGGTTCCGGTTTAGCTCCGGTTTGACTCCGGTCTAACCCACTGACCCTTGACCCAGTACCCTAATCGGTTCAATAACCGGTCCAGGTTTAATTACCTTAGTATTTATTAACTACCTGCAAATATGAGACCCTATTTGGGGTTGAGGTAAAATTGGTCACTGTATAAAATGAATTATACATAGACTTAATCTGCACATTATACAAAATTTAAGAAATAACTGTGAATAGTATAATTTAGTATAAATTTTATATTAGTACTATATTATTCAGGAACATATTTTTAATTTTTTACTTGAAAATTAGTTCATCTATAAAAAGATTAAAATAAGATTTGTCAGTCCATAAAAATTTATTGCAGGATTAATTGATAAACTCTTAAAGTCTGATCAATTCTGAGCTAGGCGCGCACACACATATGTGTATATATATATGGTTTCATCACTGGTTTCGGACATGAAAGTAAAAGCCATGAATGTGATTCTAAAGCTGCTTGTGCGGATTTGTCTTCTGATATAGTAGTAATGAACCACTGCATCAGACACAAACAGCATTTAACACGTACCAACCCTCATGCACCAAAAACCCTCAATTACTACTACTTCCGGTACTTAATACTCCTCCGAATGTAGAAAACTTAGAGAGTTACTTTTGATCTTAACTGTAAGACTTATTTTTAATATTTGTCAATATTTTCTTAAATTATTCCTATTACTACTTCTTTAACAATAATCAAGTAAGAGAGAGATGGAGAGAATTCAGGAAGATGATCATGGTATTTTAAGAAAAAAATATATCACATTAACTAAGGACAGAATTTATGACAATTGTGATTAGACGGTAATTTAATTACAATTATTATTAGACCACACGTATGTCACGACAAACATTGCAAGCATTATAATGCTACTTCTAGTGCTTAACATAATCCCATTCATAATGCAATTTATGTTATGAACGAACTCCTATATTAAAGATATTGTATATATATATAAGTACCGAACAAATTTAAGCTGTGTGTATATTGATCCCGATGAGGCCAAAATTGATGCAGACACAAAGGAGGCACAGATGGAGGAGCTGTTTGATGGCGATGGTTTTTGAGACCCTGAGGAAAATGAAAGGCATTTTCGACAAGAGGACCACCTAAGAAAAATGACTATATAAGGTTGTAATGTTGTGAGTGGTTCTCTGAGGTTGATATATTCAAATGAATGAAAATACGAAAAGGACGCATTATTTAGTTAACTTGCTGCTGCAAATGTTTTTGTACGTCAGTTTTTACAGCTTATTTTTTCTGATTTAATTTTATGGTACCAAACATATATGCTTTGGACCACACACAACTCAAAATCACCGTACCTGCAACTTGGTTTTCGTCAACTGTAATTTTACGTATTCAGTAATTGCTGAACAAGAAATGTATCCTTCTTATTTGAATTTGATGCAGTAGAAGAGCCAGCTTCAAATTGAACTTTTTCAGGTACATTATTTAATTTCTTTTTCATGGGTCTGAGTGTCTATTATACTACTCCTTTATTATCTAATACTTTTTAGTTAAATTCGAATATTACTAAGTTCATCCAGGACAATTCTTTCAAATTCACTAAAGCTCAAATTATTTAGCTCAACTAAATACATTTTTTTTCTTATTTTATAAATAAACAATTAATTATTTAACAACAACAACAAGAACAAAAATATAAGAGATATTCTACACCGAAAAGCACAGATACGTAACAGTTAAGCTGAATACGGTAATTTTTAAAATTTCAGGATACGATTGCGAGATATATGTTATATATTTCAATATTTTAGGAGATGTGCTTCCGGCAAAAAAAAAATTAGGAGATGTGTGCGTGAGTTTTAAACAAATAATATAAAAATATTTAAAATAATAAACCAAAATATTAAATTTTTAAGCTTTTTAAGTCATATAGAAATATTGTTGACAAAAAAAATATATAGTAATACAAATGATAGAATAAATTATGAAGTACAATATATTGTATTTTTGGGTCATTATGTGTTACTTTTACTTGAAGATTGGATACGGACCGATCTCAAGAACTTAACTTTATTGGGCGCGTGTTTTATGCTTAGAACCTAGAGAGAAATCATGATTATTTGTTGGATTTACTTCTTTATTTTTGGTCGGTTCTCAAATCGGAGAAGAGGACTTAGGACGAAGAGGAGGAGAACAAAATGCTTTTGTTTGTTCAAGAAGCAAAGTACTTGGTACCATATTCTTGAGCAAAAAGCATCTAGGGATCTATCTAGTTCATCCAAATTAAAAAAGATCGAGATTCGCGGACGTATTTTAACGAAGGAGGAGAGGGAATAAGTAAATTAAGGAAAATAATTAGGATATTTTAGAAAATCTATTTCATATTCACTTTATCTACTTTTACTATTCTCCACCTTTAATATAATCAATTCTAACCGGTGCTTATTATATATTTATATAAGGTGTTTTTTAGAAAGTGTTTATTGTCCTTTTTATAAGGTTGATAGATTGATATAGAGAATATTAAATATTTTGTTGTTAGGTTTGAGGTGCATCCAACATCTTAAAATATTTTTTTTAATGTATCCAGTGCTTTAAAGTATTTTATGGTGTATCCAACCACCTCAAGTATTTTGCCTGATGCATTGAGCACCTTGAAGTATTTTTTCAAATGCGTCCAGTAATATAAACTATTTTTTTTATGCATATAATACTTTGAAGTATTTTTTTAGGTATATCCAACACCCTAAATTATCTAAATTGTTAAATACAAAATTGCACAAAAAAATAGTTTAGGTGATGGACGCACTTGAAAAAAATCTTCAGAGTGCTAGGTACACCACAAATTATTTTAAGGCATTAGATATATCTAAAAAAATATTTTAAGACGCTGGTTACACCTTCACCTTTATTGTTATTGTTATATGCCCATGCATATTTAATAAGCATAGTGAGAAAGGATAGAGAAATTAAAATGACATTGGAATTTAATGTAGTTAATAAAAATAATGAAAATCACTTAAATTTTATGATAAATTAAATTTAATGTTTTAACCCGTTCTTATTAATATGTGTGTGAATTATTTAAAATCAATTGGAACCAGACTGCTTTTGTTAATGCATATTATTTAAAATCCCTTATTGAGAGGGAGGGCCCCTTAAACTTATAAACCACACTCTACTCTTCAGATTTCCCAATGTGGGATTCATAACATAGTCACCCCCTTAAGAGCCGATGTCCCGGGCGACTCCACACCACGACACTTCACTCAGCCTCCTGCCGATCAGAACCCTCCGTGGGCTATGTGGCTAGCCCTTTCCGTGAACATTGGTCTCTCAATGAAAGCACCAATGTGATATTCACAAGCTCAAAGAGAGAGCTCAACCCAAAACATATTGGGAGAGAACCCCTTGAACTTCTAAACCACACTCTACTTATAAGATTTTTTGATGTGGGACTCATAACATAGTCACCCCCTTAAGGGGGCTTCACACCACGACACTTCATTTAGCCCCTACCGGTCAAAACCCTCTGTAGGTAGTCCTTTCCGTGAACATCGGGCTTTTAATGAAAGCATTAATGTGATGATTATAAGCCAAAAGGGAGAGCCCATTCAAAAAGATTAACCAATTAGAAGGGAGAACCCCTTAAACTTATAAACCCCACCTACTTATGAGATTTCCCGACATAAGACTCATAACACATTCTAATTCAAGTCCCACTTTTGTTTTCAATATAAATGTAACCCATTTAATTTATGATTATTCCAGGGTAAAATATAATAGAGTGTGCATCATTTATTAATCAGAAAACCATATCAAAAAAAGGTTCAGGTTAGTCCAAAATTTAGCAAAACCCGAGAGTCAATTAAAAACAGGTCAAACCAGTCAAATCAAATTTATGTTTCCAAACTACGTTTTATGTATACCTTTATTTTATAAGCATTAGACAAGAAACTAGTGAGTAAATAGTAAAGAAACATGTTTACGTATTTTGAAATTATTAATTAATTATATAGTATGTATGCTTATATTATAGATATCTTACGTCTCTTAGTTTTTTTTAATTGTGAAATATTTATTAAATTTCTTAAATTATGTTTTTACTTCTTATCTTTATTCAAATTATTTTTATACTAATTTTATTATTTTTTATATTTATTATTTAATTACAAATTATAAAATATACAAAAAAATTGTATTATTCATATCGATGGTAAATGGTATAAGTTATTTTTCATCTTCATAGCATGTTGATGACTTATTTAGTTATTATAATAATACCTCCAATCATTTATATATATAAGATCTCATAGTAGAAATTAAACTGCAAACAAGATCTTATATTAATAATCGGATGAGTATATATATATTATTAAGGGTGATCATATATATATATATAGCATTGTCTCTGACTGTAAGAAAAATAACAAGAATGAAAATTCTTAAGATGGAATATTGGTTAATATAATGAAAAAAAATTATCATACTTTGAAAAATAAGCTTCAGAAAAATTTATTGTCCACCTCTACCTCAAAGATTTTTATTTATATAATATCGTGAATTGTGATGCTTGAATCAAATTTCGTCTAAGATTCCTCTTTTTGTCTCCCTCTGCCACCATATATGTTAAACAATTATAATATCTGACAAAATATGATATTCCAAATTATATTCAAATATTTTGATAGTTTAATTTTTGTGTCATAACTTTTCAAAAGAAAAAAAAAATGAAGAATGTTTTTAGTTAATTTCAGGTCTCTTTAGTTAATCAATAATCAAGTAGACAACAGGTAGTTCTACATAATTAATTATAATTAATTAATTTCTAGTTTGGTGAATTACAGAATGTCTTTAAGTTATCTGCATTGTATTTCACATGTTCATATCAAAATCTTCAAGGGAGGAGAATAACAAAAAAGACCTTCTTGTAGTTTCATAACAAAAAAAAAAAAAAAAAAGACCTTCTCGTAGCCCCCGCCCAAAAAAGTATTCTTTATCTAATATTATATGATCAATTATCAGATTATTGAGAGTGATGTTCTAGATTCTAGAGTCTAGACAGTAGACATGTCTTGAACATGCATTCAAAAGACTCTAGACAATAGACATGTCTTGTACATGCATTCAAAAGAGTCTAGACAATAGACATGCATTCAAAAGAGTATTAATATAGGAAAAATTATATCCAACTCTTGAACAAGAAAAAAAAAATCTATTGAAATATTAAAATTGTCAAAAGTTCTGTGGGATTTTTTTTTTGTAATAAATTTCAATTTTGCTGATAAGTTTATAGATGTCCGTTAATAAGTTTATGGGCGCGTCGTTGACAAGTTCAGGGGTGCATCATCGACAAATCTAGGGGCTTCCATTAAAAAGTCTATAAACATTCACTGACAAGCTCATGATTGGAATTTATTGCAAAAATGTCCTTAACAATTTTGAGACTTCCAAGGATCATTTTTTCATTTTTCCTTTTGTTGGGACCTGAATATAATTTTTCCATTAATTTGTCTTTGGGGTATTAAAATATTATCATTTTAAAAAAATACAACAAATACTCTATAAATTTAAACAAAGTAAATGTCATAAACACACACGTATATAATTATATTATTTTTCTCAGCATCTCATCAATAAAAGAAGGGAAAATCTCATTTAAATTTATTTTAAATACTAAAATCCAGAATCAGACCTGCACTTTCAACAAATCCCTAATAAGGTCTATAGGATTAATTAGGGATTTATAAATTTGTTAATTTTACCAATATGTCCTTTTGTTATTTTCTTTGTCTCATTTTTTTAAAAATAAAATCTATACCTCTATCTTATTGATTCCTCACATCTCCTCTCCCCATCAGGAGAATTCTCTGATTGATCCACCATTTGACATGCTATACATGTCCTAGTTTCTTCTTTGAGTCCCTCTCCAATCACACATGACCACGAAAATAGTTTTCTGATTGAAGATAATTTATAATTACCTTGAAATTTGGATTGATTTTGTTTCTAGGCACATCAAAGATTTTTTTATTTTATTTTATGAATCTATAGTTGCAAAAACACACTATAGATGTTTATTCTTTCAAATCATCCCATATACATTCGGTGTAAAATTTGCAACATTAGGGTTAAAAAAATTGAGGATTTACCCTTCAATAACGTTGAGTCGACTAAAAGTTGAGATTTCGATGTTTAAGGGAGGAGTGGATTTTGGGATTAGGGTTAAAAGTTAATAGAAATTTTTAATTAAAAATCTTCAATTTTTTTTAATTATAAAGGGGTATTATGTTCTTTTAACAACATTTATAAATCCCTAATCAGGCCTGTAGGCTTTATTAGAAATTTATTAAAAGTGCAGGCCTAATTCTAAATTCAGGTATTTCAAATAAATTTTAATGGAATTCTTCCATAAAAGAATCCAAATATCATGGCCTCCTAAAAATAGTGATGGAACACATCTTTCTTAATTTGCTAAAAGGCTCAATTTTAGTGTTAGAGAGTCTCTTAAACACCATTACCTCTAACAACAAAATACTTAAAAAATATGTTCTGCTTTCCAAACATTTTTATTTTAAATCAAATACATATTTAAAATGATTACAACTTTATGAAAAAAATAAAATTAACCAAATAAGTTATACAACCATACATGCATGCATATATACATTTTTTTTTGAAAAAAGTTGCGTAATATATTTAACCCTATTTTTTTTTTTTTTGCCAACGCGTAATATATTTAACTGAACGAGGCCTCTTAACATTATCGGCATCTTCCACCGCAATATATCATAATTGGGAAGAACTTTCCAAGAAACTCACTATCCAAATCCCCTTGTATATATGATCAAACTTAAATATAAAATGTGTCATTTTGACTCCACATAATAGTTTATAGATACATTGAATGGTTTATTGATAACTTCTAATCATGACATAATCATGTAAAATTAGATCTGATTCTCGGAGAGATAATAAAAAAACGTGGGGAAGAAAAAAAGAAAAAAAAAATCCAAAATCATCACAATTCACACGATCTCATTCACTGCCAATGTAATTATTCCTCTTTAATTAATTGGTATCATATATGGAATCAAAAAATGTATTATATGTACATGTATAACCTTTTGTGGTAAATTCTTTGTCCTTAATTATCATGTTCGTTTCAATTTCTTTATTATATAAAATATGATACATATATAATTTGAAGCTGGATGCACTGCCTCTTAAACAGATACAAGTGATGGGTTTAAATTAGGGAAAATTCCTAATAAAGAACTTTATAAATCTAGACAAAAAGATGTTTCAAGTATTCATAGTTTTAGAAAAATGTTAGTACTTTATTTGTCTTTTTTGAAATTTAAAAGAAATTATATAAATACTTTTATTAAATCTCATTTTTGTTTTCTTTTGTCCTCTTTCTTTTTCTTCTTCGGGTTCCATGCCGAGAGGGTCTAGCAATGATAGCTGAGACAACCTCCTCCAACAATGGCGATGGTAGCCTCAACCTCCTCTAGCAACAATGATAGGCAATGGTGGCCTTCTCTAACAACAAAGAAGAAGGAGGGGCATGAAGATTTGAGTGGAGGTGGTACCTTCATTCTTGGAATTCTCTCAGAGGTCTTTTGGGACTCTCAAGCTTGACAAAATCCCTGAGGAAAATTTAGATTTTCAAGAAGATGATTTTTTTGACTTGTGATCTCACAAATTGCAAATTCTTACGAAATTTGATAAGGGTTTCACAAGTTCGAATAAGGTTTTTATAAGTTCTCAAAAGAATTTAATAATTTCTTTAAAGAATTTCACAAATTGTAAATCAAAATTCACAATATTTGATAAGGGTTTCACAAATTCTGATAAAGGTTTCACAAATTTGAATAAGGTTTTAACAAGTTGTAAATCAAAATTCATAAGATTTGATAAGGGTTTTCACATGTATTAATAGAGGTTTCACAAGTTCGGATAAGGTTTTCATAAATTCTGAAAAAAATTTCACAACTTCCTTAAAGAATTTCACAAGTTGCAAATGAAAATTCACAAAATTTGATAAAGATTTTCACAAGTTATGATAAAGGTTTCACAAGTTCGGATAAGGTTTTCACAACTTTTGGAAAAAATTTCACAAGTTCAGATCAGGTTTTCATAACTTGCAAATGAAAATTCATTTCTAATAAGGGTTTCATAAGTTGTAGTAGAGGGTTCATATGTTTGGATAAGATTTTCATAAATTCTTATAAAAATTTCACAACTTATAAATTAAAATTTAATTCTGAAAAGGGTTTTATGAGTTCGGATAAGGCTTTCACATATTTATATAAGATTTTCACAAATTCTTGAAAGAATTTCACATAGCCTACGGAAGAGTGTATCCAACCACCGAAGGGAAAGTGAAGTGGTGGAATCCACAGAGTCCGGAAGAAATATGCAAGCTTTCTCTAGCAGTTGGCTACCTCGATAATTAGAGCTGAGTGAGATTCCGTACGACACTTCCCCACACAACTTTTCGAGAATTATCCACCTTCGAAGGAGGCGCTGAGTCCTGAGTAGAATCCAGAGTGAGCGAGTTCTTGAACAACGCTATAGCTTGGTTAATATTCCGGCTCAGCCTTTGAAATTTCTTCTGCATAGAGCTGGGAATCAGGGCCGGCCCTTGACGGGCCAGGGCCTAACAGGGCCGGCCCTAAAGGGCTCGGGGTCAAGAAAATTACAGTTTTTCAAAGCCCGGCCCGAGAGCATCAGGGCCAGGACCGGCCCGCAGGGCCTGGAAGTCCTTTTCACAATATTTAACTATTTTTCCTACGTATTTTTTCTAGAGAGATATAATTAGTAAATAACAACGATTAAAGTTCTAATTTAATACATAAATGTTGTCAACATTAAGATTTAAATAACATATCTCTTGCAACAAACAAACACAGTTACTAATGTATAATCAAAGGTAAAATCATGTCCATAAATAACTCACGCAAAAGCCAAAGTATAAAAAGGCAATAAGCTAAATACTCTAACATTTAAGCAACATGAGTATAACGACTATCATTTTCACCTTCTTCGCCACTATCATCAATTTCAAGGACATTTGATTGTGTTTTACTTTGAGTAGTAAGTTCAAGTAGTTAAATAATCACAACCTCCATCAAAAATCATACTCCATCAGAGAGAACAATATATAATATGATTTTATTCTAAATAGGCAGAACAATATACTCAAAAATCACAATATGATTCAATTAGATAAAACAATATATGCAAAAATCATACTCTATACAATATGAGGACAGAGTGACATATAGATCAATAAGGCAATTCAAAAATGTAACATAGTTCCCTTTCCAAGCAAAAAAAATAAAAGATAAACGGGCTTAAAGGGCCGGCCCGAGGCCCTCCAGGGCTGGCCCTTTTAAGCCCGAGGCCCTACAGGGCCGGCCCTTTTAGGCCCGACTTCCTTTTCAGGCTATAATTTACAAGCCCGGCCCTTGAAGGGCCAGGGCCTAAAAGGGCCGGCCCGACGGGCTCGGCCCGTTTTCCCGGCTCTACTTCTGCATCTGCGAAGTCTCCTTGAGTCCACCAGCAGCAGTGGAAGAGCTCTCTGATGTCGTTTCGCCCTCGGATCTATCCTGCATCCTCATCAGAACCTGCACCACCATTTCCTCGTCCGTACTAGCACGACTGGACCAACACTCCAAGGTAGCGGCTATTGCCGAATAAAGAGGAAGAAGCAAATGTGAGTCAAATCCAGTTATGTGGGAGCCTCAGAATGAAGAAGAAACGAAGGACATGGGCGTAAATTTCAGATTTGTGGCGGTGGCCATTGTCTTCTTCACTCTTTTTTTGGGCTCTGACAGATATAGAAACAAGAGAAGGATTGAAATAAATTAGTGAGGGTAGTGTGGGCAGAGAGAGTATAATAAATTCAGGTGGTGGTCCTGTGGAGTGAGGAAGAAAGTGAAGCGGTAAGGGCCATATCGAAGAAGGATAATTTTATAATTTCATTTTATTTTTAAAAAGGCTCATAAGGAACTAATATCTATTTGAGAATATACCAAGGTATTAAAACTCGGACCGGGCATTGAACCGGTTGAGACAGTGGGTCAAGGGTCAGTGGGTCAGACCGGAGTTGACCCGGGGGTCAGACCGGAGTCAACCCGGGAGTCAGACAATTTGAGGATTAAAAAAAATTCCATAAAAGTTAATGAGCATCATAGTATCATATTGTAATCCAATAACATCAAAAGCAATAACCAAAACAAACTCACAGTAATAGAGGTTTTTTCCACTAATAATCCTTTAAATACTTAACTAATCATCAATTAACTCCATAATCTTCATTAACAATAGAAATTTTTCAGCATTAAAATATCATCCAAACCATCTTATTAGAAACTTCAATCATACTATAATTCAATCATCTCATATATTTTTCTCAAGCACCCAAATCATGATCTTCAGTCCCCCCCAAACCAAATTTTGAAGCATAATCTTTTTTAAGAACACAGACCAATGAGTTTTCACTTCTTCACTAATAATGCAATAAACTACCACCGGAGAGCCACGGAAACTACTCCCTTTCGCTCAAAAAAAATTAATACATACCAGAGAGCCACGGAAACCACCACCGGAGCTGAACAGAAAAGAGCAGAAACGGTGAGCCACGGTCACGCCATCACAACCGGAGCAAAATGACGAGCCAAGACGCGGCGACCACACACACAATCGGATTTTTTCAATTTTTGGGAACGGAATCCGCCGCAAGGATGGATTTGGGGACGGAATCAAGACGCGGCGGAGCGGCGGACGGCAGGGTCGACACTGATCTGGGATTTGAGGGAGTGCGCCGGCGCCGGTGAGTGGAGAAGAAGAAAAGGCCAGAGACTCTAGGGCAGAACTGATGAGATGATGTCGAGGAAGAAGAGGGAGCCGGTTCAGAATGAGAATGCTGAGGCTGAGCTGATGAGATGATGTATCGATTTTAAAAAAAAACCCTCAAAACGGCGTCGTTTCAGACGCTGGAGGGAAAAAAATTATGACCCGGCCGACCCGCACAGCTCGGCGGGTCAGCCGGGTTGAGACCGGTTTGATCCGGGTCAGACCGGGTCGCTACAGTAGCGACCCAGTGACCGAACCGGACCGGCCAACTGGCCGGTTCGCCGGGTTCCGGTCCGAACCGGCCGGTTCGGTTCGGTTCTCATAACCATGGAATATACATATTCATTACATACATTTGTCTTTTCACATTTTGAAGGTTTTTTTAAGGTATTTTCCCAATTTTAAACAGTCACAATATTTTTTTTTAGCATGACTAGGAATATCCTCATTTGTTAATAGAAAGGATATTATATGAAGCAAGGAGTGCACACCTTTTAATTAGGTTTCTTGAGGCCATTCATGCTAACTTAGTTTTGATTAATTAGTCTCAATATTAGTATTTAAACTTATTATTTGATTGTTTAGGTTTTCAAAATTTACTTTATTTATAAAACTTAAAAAATGAAAGAATCTCCACGAAATGTTCATGGGATGAGTGCTGAAAAAATTGTTTACTTCTATAAAGAGTTAAAATAAAGAGAAGATATAAAAAAAAAAAAAACTTGTATGTTAAGGTTGGAATAAAATGTTTTTAAGGTATGTTGGGAATGCTGGTTGCAGGCCTAGTGAGTTAGGTTACAAACTCGTTTTGAAACAAGTTAACATTTTGCCAACTTGAACACATCATATATAGGTTAGTGAGTATTTTGGAACAAAAGTATTGACTAATAATTTGTCTACAAAACACCTTATATTATGAAATATGAAACTATTAAAACAAAGCAAAGTGATTGAGGGTGCATGGGTCAAAATGTATGTATATTATGTTGATGAGTCTAACTTTAAAAAGTCCAAAAATAAATATTCCCTCTAGTGCTTAATATAAAACTCACTTTAATGAATAAATAGAATTATAAAGTGAATCTTATACTAATGATCAAAGGAAATAGTTAATACATAAAGGGCCCGTTTAGTACATTAGAATTGATTTTGATGGAAATGGATATGGAAATGAAAATGGATATTGATATGAAAATGAGATTTAAAAGTATGTTTGGTATGATATGGAAATGAGATCTCATTTTTATCTAAAAAGACCAAAATGCCTATATACTTGTTTTTCCTAAAAAACACCCTCTTCCTTCCTCTACCGTAACTTCCGACCACCCACCTAACCATACCTCAGGCAATCAAAACAATGCACAAAAGCTCAGAAATTGAAACACAAATCCTCAAAACTTGAACACAAATATGGGAAGTACAAATCACAAAATCCAAATCAAAGCAAAACTTGAACACAAATCTGCAAAATCTGTCACATCCTCATCTTATTTTCACCTATTTTAGAGTATTTGCCAAAAATAATACGCAGTTCAGTGGGCAATACAGGAATAGCATAAACATACTGATATTATGTGCACGATTACGAAAATTCCTCATAGGGGTTCGTACTTGATAATTATAATTAATGTAGCCTCCAACGCTACATGGGTGTCTAAACCCGTCCCAGTGAAACGGAGGCATCTTCTTGTCCTCGTTCCACCACTGCAATCCCTTCGTACAGTTCTCTTCTTTATTCTCAACATACGTTGTCACGCCCTTATCTTAATTTCACTTTTACCAGAGTATTCGCGGAAAACGATATGCGGTTCGGTGGACAATACAGGAATAACATAACTATACTGATAATATGTACATGATTACGAAAATTCCCCTCAGGGATTCGTACCTGATAATTACAATTAGTGTAGCCGCACAGGGCTACTTGGGTGTCTAAACTCGCCCCAGTGAAACGGAGACATATTCCTAACTTCATTCCGCACTGCAATTCTCTCGTGTAGTTCTCTTCTTTGCTCTCAACATATCTTTTGTCTTCTCCTGTCTAAATTGTTGGTAGGGGAGGGTGAGATTCGAGAGAATCTCAGTAGGAAAAAGGTACCATAATGCATGCATGATTGATGCTATGTGTATGACATGTTAGCTTTATCTAGATGTATGCCTCATAATGACATTTCTGCATGCTTAATGTTTCATACAACAAGACTATGGCCACAGTGAAAACAGAAACAGAGCTTCATTTATTCAAATATGCTCTACACAATCAAGTAAAGCAATCACATACATCATTACACAAGCAAAGATATCAAATACATGCAAGTAAGGTAAGCCCCCTACCTTAACCCTTTCCCGCCTCGAAACGCGTGCCTCGATCTACGTGCAAACAGGTCGGGGCTCCATATTCGATCCTACAATGTCAAATGTACTATTTGAACACTTCCATAGTATTTCTGGGGGTTATATGAGTCTATCTTGAAAAATTACTAAAATACCCCCGGGGACCCGGTCCTATTGTACCCGGTTGCTGTACTTTTCTCGAAATTCTAACTTGGGCTATCCTGACATATTTTTGCCCAAGGAATCCATTTCCAGACTCGGAATTACCAAATTCACTGCCAAAAGATGAAATTGCCCTTGGCAGCCCTTATTTCAGTGTTTTAGGGGCATTTTCGTAATTATGCTTTCTCGGCCTTTTTCGAAAAAGTGCCCAACTGTAACCCCACCTAATTTTTGCTCCTGAACTCAATGGAACCATCAAATCATTGAAAATCCAACTCTAAGACCCATTTACAATGCTGACCGAAATATATAGGTTTTAAGGGGAAAATTGGGGTTTTTCGGTTTCGGCTCCGTAAACGTATTCCTTTCTACTCCTAACCACTTTATTGACTATTCCATTAGGTTACAACTACCATTTAGTACCAATTTGGGCAGCACAACAGCCCCATATACCCATTTCCAAAAATTAAAATCAATGGCAATCCGGTGAAATTTCACCGATTAAATTGCCCACAGCAGCTAGAATAGTCAATACACAAGAGTTTGGAAGTTACCTCAAGCTTCCACTAGCTTTTCTCAAAGTGGCTGAAAACCCTAACTTCAAAACACCAAGATTTGTGCTTCAAATACCTTACACCACATAGAAGAGAGGCTTAGGAGAAGGATTATACACGTTAGGTACGAATTCACCGGAGAAATCGACCAATCTCGTGAGTTTTCTCCTCTCCTTCTCTCTCTAAACTCTCTCTATGTTCAACTGATATTTGCGTCAGTTTAAGCTGAAGGAAGAAGAAGGAATATGCTTATATCATATTATATATTCTATTTTATTTGTTTACTAATTTTCCAAAAATTTCGGATTTTACAAAATTCTAGCAGATTTCTGCCCAAACTTTTAAAAATCATAACTAATTCTACAAAAATCGAAATGAGGTGATTCCAAAGACTATAGAACCCTTATTGAGTCTAGTTTCAAGGAAAAATATAGACTTTTGCTTTCTGGAATCACAAAATTCCCAGAATTTCAATCTTTGCATATTGTTCTAGAAATTTCACAGTTTATCTGTGCTGAATTCAAAAATTCATATCTTTTTGTGTATAGCTCTAATTGAGTCATATGACCTATCAAATTAAAGCTTAGGATGTCTACTTTCATCCTGTAAAATTTCATAATTTTTGATCATCATTTGATCATTTAAATGAATATGACAAGCTTACTACCTCATAGGCGATTTCATCAAAAACATAATTACTTTCTCCAAAATTCATCATTTTACTTTCTTAATACCCCAAAGATATTAGAATCATTAGGGATAAATTTGGGCTTCTACTAAATTGGGGCTTAGCAGTCCACTTAATTTAGGCTTATTCCCAAGCCTCCAATCCCAAAATTCGGGGTATTACATACGTTCTGTCTTTTCCTGTCTAAATTGTTGGTAGGGGAGGGTGAGATTATGGGGAATCTCAGTAGGAAAGCAATACCAATATGCATGCAAGATAAGTGCTTAATGCATGACATGCTTGCATTACATAACTCATGTTCACACAATGACATATTTACGTGCTCAATGTTTCAATCAACATACTTATAGCCATAGCATAAATAAAAACAGAGCTTCAATCATTCATATATGTTTCACATAATCAAGCAAAGCAATAACATGCATCAATTAGCACAAATATCAAATACATGCAGGGGAGGTAAGTTCCCTACCTTATCGCCCTTCCCTGATCTTCGAATAACATGCCTCAATTTGTGTGCCAATACCTCGGGCTCTCTACTTGGTCCTAAAACGTCAAACATACCGTTTAGACACTTCCATAGTATTTCTGGTGGTTATATTAGTCTATGGTGAAATTTTACCAAAATGCCTCCAGGACCCGGCCTGGCCCCGTCGTACCCGGCACGATGACACGTTTTTCTAAAATTTTGACTAAGGCTATTCTGACATATTTTCACCTAAGGAATCTATTTCTGGGCTCGAAATCACTAAATTCAGTGTCAAATTATGAAAATACCGTTGACAGCCCCTATTTAGGGATTTCAGTGGCGTTTTTGTAATTATACTTTTCCAGCCTCTACTGAAAAAGTGACCAACTGTAACCCTATATATTTTTACCCACTGAATCCAATGGAACCATTTATTTTATGAAAATCCAACTCCTTCCCTCATATCTGTGCTGGCCGAAATATTGGTCAAAAATTGGAAAATGGAGTTTTGTGTTTTGGCTTCTAAAACTTATACTTTTCCACTTCTAATCCCTTATTAACTTATTTAATCAAATTCTAATCATGATTTAAATAAATTTGGGTAGCATAACCCCTTAAGATTAGGACTTTCCAAATTTACAAACTTGACAAAAATCGCTAAATCCAAACACAAACCTCAACAACAACACCATACTAGTTTAGATATAAGGTTTGTGAGGTTACCTCTTGAGATCTTGAATATTCTCTCTCTAGACATCTCCTATTTCTCTTCTTGAGCTAAGCATGTGTCTTCAAATTAATGGATTCCATGAAGAAGAAAGACTTAGAGAAGGATCTAGGGACATGCTACAAGAAAAACTAAAGAGATCAACACTTACCTTAGCTTCTTCTTCTTCCTTCTCTCTAACTCTTTCCCAAGCGCTCTCTCTCTCTCTCTCTCTCTCTCTCTATTTTTCTTTGGTGTTGGATGAAATACGGCTTGAAAGAGGAAGGAGAATTTTTTTATTAATTTGGTCTTCTTTCTTCCTAGCCCTTGATCTCATCAAGGGTTGATATTTCAACACTTGTCAAAGGCACCATTCGTCCTCCCATACCTCCTACCATGCCTTCTTACTTTACGCCATACTTGCTCATAATTATAGCATACTTACTCCCTTAGTTCCCTTTGACATTTGGACAAATTTTTCCTCCATTGGTTAGGCAAGAAAAACTGTCCCCCTTCACCTCTTACAAGATAAGTAAGTTCTCTTTCAACAAGATCTAAGCTTGTACTCCAACTAAATCTACTCTTGCACTCAACTTTATCCATTCCTTTACTCAAGCTTACCATCATGCAATCAAGTATCTCCTCCCTTTACTCAAGCTATCCTTTCATGCATTCACCATACTTCCATGCTGTGTACACTCATCCTTTGTCATCATTGAAATGTTCATGTAGCCTTGCCATCATAACTCTCTTCATGTAGTAATTAGGCATGTTCTCATGAAATCAAATATTCTCCTCATTCATGTGTGTTTGGACGAAATTTCAAGAGGAAAGGAAAGGAAAAAATGATTTTAACAATTCCATAATTTATTCAATTGCTAACACATTTTATTTTCAATTTTCAATATTTAATTCCTTTGACCTTAAATTTTCACCATTTCATTGAATATATAAAATAATATAATATATTCTTGGTGAATAAAATTTGGGGTGTTACAAAATCCATGAACATATTATGATGAACAAAGTTGGAGGTCTGGTTGGAGAATTTGATGAATAGCTGAAGATGAACACAATCTTACTGTTGGTGATAGTGATGGAGCCGGAGAAATCAAAGACGAAGTCGTCGTGCACAGGGGTCCTGCAAGACATCGATTTTCCTTCTTTGTAGGCTTAGGCTCACCGTCAAACTCCACCACTACTTTAAATTTGATGAGGGGTTTGTCGGAGATTGTTGCCGTTGGTCACCGGAGGTCGATGTTACAGGTTGTCGAAGGTCGTCATCGTCGGTTGGTGAAGGTTGCCGTTAGGCGATGGTGGTCTTTAAAGAATCACCACCATCGTCTGCAATTCGTCCTTGCTTCAATCGTTGGCACCACATCTTCACCATGGTCACTAGCGGTGAAGTGAAAGGCAAAGGAATACAAGCAACATCAAGCGTGGTCGAAGCATGGTGGTGATAATTCAGAGAGGGCAACATGGGAAATGGGAAGATGGAATTACAAATCTTAGCTTTTCAGATGGAACCCATTTTGGTGGAATTGAGGCATTTTGGCTTTCACATGGAATTAAAAATATTTTTAATTCCATTGTACCAAACAAACAATCTGATGGAATTGAGGCTTAATTCCATTTCCACCACCCATAATTCTACCGTACCAAACAGGTCTTAGTCTCAAATTCAAGTAATAGTGTAAAATATATCATTTTTGTATATGAAATCTTATAAAGTAGTAAGAGTGTAAAATATATCTAGTGTCTTCTAACCAATGATGTTTTCTTTTCCTTTTTTTTGGCAACTAACCATTAACCAATAAACATTTCAAACAGTGAATTTTTACCCATTTTCCCTCTGTAATTTTTATCAGGCCTTGTTTTGGTTTTTCCAAAAAGAATAAATAAATTATGCATGTACTTCGAGACTGTGCGATGGTTAAAGTAATCTGGAGTGAGACGCTGCCTAGCCAGTGGCATCGGCATTTCTTTGACTCAACTGATAGAAACACTTGGTTAACATGGTGTTTATGCCGTCGAGATCAGGTGTATGGCTATGAGTTTCGACGCTGGTTTACGGTTTTATGTAGGCACATTTGGCTAGCAAGGAATGACCATATTTTCAACAATAAACAATGGAGTAAATAGGATTTATTGGCGCATACTAGTTCGGTGTTGTCTTGGGGTATATCCAGTCCCATGCAACCGAAATCTTACATCGCACCAAGTACGATGCCCTCCACCTATCGGGATGGTTAAAGTTAATACAGATGGATCCAGGAATGAAGTGTCGGGGTGATGTACATGTGGTGGGGTGATAAGGGATGAACACAACAGATTTGTGCAGGGGTTTATGTTTAGGATTGGATACGGGTTGGTGATCACAGCAAAAGCCTGGGGATTTTGGGGAGGATTTAAGCATATCATTGTTGAAAGTGACTGCAGCGAAGTATTTGATCTTATTCAGGGAGTGGTATCCGATGAGCATCATGATGGTGCCGTAATCTTGAAAATTCAGTCGATACTGGGACGTGAGTGGGATGTGGAGCTGCTACATTGTTGTTAAGAGCGAATAGGGTAGTTGATTACTTGGCAAGAAGAGCATGAAATATGATAGTGGATTTTCTTGTAATTAATAGAAAACCTGCTGAAGTTAAATGTCTGCGTATAGAAGATGCTGTGAACCAGCATATCTATACTGAGCTAGTAGAGTAGAGCCCGTAGGTCTATGCCTTCTCATTTTCTATATAAAAAAAAGAATAAATAAATAAAATAAAAGGACCCTGCTTCAGTAGTTCAGTTCTACCATTCCCCAGTTCAAATTCTCTACACCCCAAATTCTCCTGTCCCTCGCCGTCGGGCTCCTCTGGTCGTCACTGTCATTTACTGCTACTTCGTTCTCCTCCAGAAATGTCTTCACTTCTTGAATCTCCCTTTTCGTGTGGCTCCGCGAAGTCCATAAATTTGCAGAGCATCAAATTTCAATCTCCCTCTTCGAGTGGCTTCTTCCATTCTAGTAGGCGCTCCCTCCCACTCACTCTTTATTCCGGTATTCTTCCTTTCTTTAGCATCCATACGACATTAGAAATCCACCTTCATTTTTTTCACCTTAAGTCAAAGTTTTCATCCTACCTGATCAGTGGGTCTGGGCTATGGTCCCTGCCAAATGCATATGGTATTGCCTCTTTGGATATGCTTATGACCTAAATAATAAACAAGTTTGCCTCCAATATAAGAAATCATGTTGTAACTCTGTGCTGATTGCTAATTATAACTCTGATCTCTAACCTTGTAATTTTGTTAATTTTGTTGTAAGTCTGTTTGCTAATTGCTAATTGCAACTCTGTTTGCCAATATAAGAAATTCGCCTCTCTGCTAATTGCAACTCTGTTTGCTGATTTCTAATTATAAAATTATAATGCCTAAGCTGATTGCTGAGCTTTTGTTGGATTGTTTGCACTGAGAGTCTGAGATTGAAATTAAGCATTATAAGATGATTGCACATGGGTATAGCAAGTTTCCCCATTTAAATTAAATTATATTATTTTAATCCCCATGGTCTCCCCATTTCGGTTTTTAGTACCTTGGTACTCATCCTAATTCTAAATTAATATCATCTATTGATATATTTATTTGACCTTTTATTCATTTCTTTTCTCTTTTATTTTCCTTTTTAGTTGTCGATACCTTTGTTGATTTCTGATGAAGGTGCATAGAGTTTCAGAAAGCGTTTTCCATGAGAGCAATAAATTTGCTCTGGTTGCTGCATTCAAATTTGAACTTTCGAGTTTCACAAAACGCAAATTTCATATCTCTCAAACATCTCCAATTCATCTAAGCTTCACAAGCTTTAAAATGTCCAAGAAATTGCAAATGAGCAGCGAGACGCTACCAGCTTTGGTGCATTTTTTTAATGATATTACGGAGAATTTTGGTACAAATGACTTGATTCCTAGTGATGCCTTCTCTGAAATATTGAAATGTGGGGAAACTCATGGTAGTGAAGAGGATTCTAAAGTTCACTCAGCTTGTAGTTATAATGTTTGTAGAAATGTCATGGAGAATACATTGCAGGAGAAAGAGAATACTATGGTTTTAACTGATGCCCAGTTAGGAAATGTGGATGAAGATGATGTGAGCCGAGTAGTTGGTGAGATCACAAGAATTGTTCGTGGGGAAAATGATTTGGCTTCCATGGAAGAGCGGTTAGATAATTTGAAAACCAGAGATTGTTGAAAAAGTGCTGAAAAGATACTTTAAGTTTCCATATTTGGCTATGAAATTTTTCAAATGGGTGAAGCTCAAGGATGGCTTTAGTTGCACAAGTGAGATTTACAATACCATGCTGTACGTTGCAGGAGAAGCAAAAGAGTTTAGGTTGGTTGAAAACTTGCTGCAGGAAATGGACAACTATTCTCTTAACAAGGACATTCATACATGGACCATTCTCATATCCCAATATGGGAAGGCGAATCGAATTAGTGAAGCATTGTTGGCCTACAAAAATATGATAAAATCTGGTTGTGAACCAGATGTTATTGCCTACAAAGCAATAATAAGTTCGCTTTGTACTTCTGGAAACGGTGAACTTGCCTTGGAATTCTATAAGGACATGGTAGACAAGGATTGGAGTGTATAAGATTCTAATGAACTGCATGGCAAGATTAGGAGATATTACAGCTGTTCGTATGGTTGGAAATGACATGATAAGGCTATCTCTGCTTTCAGACAGTAAAGTTCATGGTTGTGTGTTGAAGAGTTTTTGCAATTTTGGGAGAATTAAAGAAACTTTAGAATTGATCCGTGAGCTCAAAAACAAGGATTTTGCCCTTGAACTTGAATATCTCAAGACCTTGGTGAGAGGAATATGTAAGGTTGATAGAATTACTGATGCTTTGGAAATTGTTGAAATTACGATGAGAAAGGGAAATATTGATCACAAGGTTCATGGGACCATCATAAATGAATATTTGCGGCCAAATCAAGTATGAAAGAAACTGGTCATGCTCCTCCAATTTCCACATATACAAAACTGGTGCAGCATTTATTCAGGTTGAATCATTATGAAGAAGCCTGCAAGCTGTATGATGAGATGCTTGGAAGAGGAATGAAGCTTGACGTTGTTGCACTCACAACTATGGTTGCCGGTCATGTTTCCCATAATCGTATATCTACAGCATGGACACTCTTCAAGAGTATGGAATACCAGGGCCTCAAGCCCACTTGGAAATCATATTCAGTATTTATCCAGGGGCTTTGCAAGGCTTCAAGGATCGATGACATTGTCAAATTATTAAATGAAATGATGGCTTCAAAGATTGTAATTGGAGATTAAATATTCCATTGGGTTAGGACATATTTGGATAAGAAGGGGGAGCTTGGGGTGAAAGAGAAAGTTCAACTGATGTATAGAGCTTCTAAACTTGATCCTCAGACGTGTGAGGAATCTGGAGAACAAGCATCAGTAAAAACTGAGGCCAGCATGGGTGTGATAATTCACCAAGCAAGGCTGGAAAAAGTGGATTGCTCCTTAGTAAATCCACAAGTTGAGATACATACAGAGCAGGATTTTCAAGGACTTTTTAAGATTCTTTCATCCTCCATGGATTGGTCCTTGGTGAAAGAAAAATTAGAGAAAAGAACCATTAAATTCACCCCAGAACTTGTCTTGAACATCATGCCCAATTGCAACATGCATGGTAGCAATGTGCTTAAATTTTTCTCATGGGTGGGAAAGCAAGTTGGTTATAGACACACTACAGAAACATACAACATGGGGATCAAAATTGCAGGAAGTGGGAAAGATTTCAAGCACATGCGCAACCTATTCTTTGAGATGAGAAGAAACTCTTGTATGATAACATCAGATACATGGACAATTATGATAATGCTTTATGGTCGAACAGGTTTGACGCAGATGGCTATGGATTGCTTCGAAGAGATGAAAGCTGATGGTTATATCCCAAGTGGGAGTACGTACAAGGGTTTGATTATTGCCCTTTGTGGGAGGAAAGGTAGGAAGGTTGATGAAGCAGTCAAAATCTACAATGAGATGATTTCTGCAGGATGTGTTCCTGACCAAGAATTAGTTGCAACTTACCTTGATTGTTTGTGTGAAGTTGGCAAAATATTGGATGCTCAAGAATGCTCAGATTCTCTTGAAAAAATTGGCTACACAATTTCTCTCAGCCATGCCTTGTTGATCAGGTCTCTCTGCAGATCTGGAAGAGTAGAAGAAGCTTTGAAAGTAGCTGACAAAGTTGAGAAAGAGAAATCTACTGTAGATCGATTAACCTGTAGAAGCATCGTCCATGGTCTATTATGAATGGGAAGATTAGAAGAGGCAATAGCAAAGGTGGATTCCATGAAAGAGTCTAGAATAACACCTACCTTCCATGTTTATACATCCATGATAGTTCATTTCTTTAAAGAGAAGCAGATAGGAAAGGCGATGGAAACTTTTGAGGAAATGCGAAGTTCTGGTTATGAACCAACACTTGTTACTTATTCAGCACTTATACGTGGTTACATGAATGTAGGGAAGGTTAATGATGCATGGAATATCTTCTATCGTATGAAATGTAAAGGTTCATTTCTAGATTTTAAGACATATTCCATGTTCCTCACTTGCCTTTATAAGGTTGGTCGATCTGAAGAAGGTTTGCAGCTGAGATCTGAAATGAATGATGGATAGTGGAATTGTTCCAAGTACTATATCAACTTTCGAACTGTATTTTATGGGTTAAATAGAGAAGGCAAACATGTTAATTGTTAAGTCTGTAAAGATATTAAAACACACACAGATTGCTTCTGTATATCAGAAGCAAATTGTATATAATATTATTGAAATGAACAAAATGTTATTTTTATGCCAATTATCTGTATCTACTTTTCTATTTATTTATTGTGTGGAGTTTGTCACAAGATCTATAGTTTCAAGGGATGGAATTTCATTACTTGATGCCTCCATTTGCAAATTTTAGCGGTTGACATCAAAATATGATAATTATATCCAACACTTAGTAGTAATCAATTCAATGACTCATGCCTTCAATAGGCATACCAACTGTGATGTAAATGGTGGAAAAATATGTTGTGCTTGAGCGCGAAGTTAAATAAAAAATGAGAACCGTAGACAAAAGTTATTAACACCAAGATTCAAATGCACATGTCTTTAGTAATTAGATCAAAAATTAATTCACATGTTATTGGTAACTTCAATTTTAAATCAGGTTCCTATGTTGTTTTTTATTTGAATTGGGCTTTATTGTTTAATTTGGTATTTTAATTTTAAAATTTTCATTTATAAAATGGTAAAGATGCAAATCTGCTTTTGAAGTACTCCCTCCGATCCTAATTATAAGATAAAGTTGACTTTTTTGGAGAAATTAAGGAAACCAATTAAATTACCTTAGAGTGTTTATATTTTTAGTTTCCTTAGATTATATATTAGTTTATTAGTCAAATTAATTAGTTTGGAGAAAAAAAATAAAAATGCTTTAAATTAATTTAATTGACTTCTTTAATTTCTCTAAAAAAATTAACTTTATCTTATAATTAAGACCGGAGAGAGTATTTGTAAATGCACACTTGTTCTATAGAATTCCCTTGGGTGCAAAAGTGTACACAGATTTCAAAATGATGCCAAAATAGCTTGATTGTTAATAGGACATAACTACCGAACGTTTATTACTGTTTTTAACAATTGGACATTGGACAACAATGTGGGTCCACAAAAAAATTATATAGCTGTCATTTTTACACTATTTTTTAATCTTTATGTGCATTTTTATATATAAAAAATTTTATAAATGTATACATTCGTGTACACTTCACAAGAAGATTTGCAGCAAACCCCCTTATGAAAATGTACTAATATGAAATGATGCTAAATGATTGGAAAATGAAATAAAAATGTCTGAATATTAAAAGGATGTTAAATGGTTGGAAAGATAAGAATGAATGATCTAGAAAAAATAATATTTAATAGAGATGATAATAAAAATTATAATTATTTAAAAGATCAAATATCAAAATATAAAATTAAAATACTAAATTGTCAACCTCCTCCTCTCCTCCAGCTCATGTAAGCTTAAAATCTCACAATCCCGATTTTTTAAATAAAATTTCTCTTTAAAATGTGAAAAATCACGTGGTGATCGTCTATAATGATTTCTCATTTTGGGAAGCGACAAAATATACTAGGAAAAATGACAGTTAGGTCCCAAAGTACAGAAGGTGACATCAGTGGACACAAGATAACGATAAAGATCAGGAGAGTAACATCGATAACCTTTCTGGACGCGAGAATAACCAAGGAAGACACACTTTAAAGATTTAGGATCGAGCTTACTGACACTCGAACGAACATCCCGAACAAAACAAACACAACCAAAGATTTTCGGATCAACAGGGAAGAGCTTAGTGGTGGGGAACAAAACAGAATAGGGAATGTCACCACTAAAAATAGCCGAAGGCATGCGATTGATAAGAAAACATGCAGTAAACACGGCATCAGCCCAAAACGGTGTAGGAACACTAGAATGAAACATAAGAGCTCGAGCAGTTTCTAAAAGGTGGCGATTTTTCCTTTTGGCAACACCATTTTGAGTAGGGGTATCGACACAGGAGAAGTGGTGAAGAATACCATGACGTTGCATATAATTAGTAAAAGGGGCGGAAAAATATTCTTTTGCATTGTCACTTCGAAGGATTTTGACAGGAGTATTGAACTGAGTTTGAATTTCAACACAGAAGTTTTGAAAATGAGTAAACAATTCAGAACGTTGTTTCATTAAATAAAGCCAAGTCGTTCAGGAAAAATCATCAACAAAAGTGACAAAATAACGATAACCAGTCTGAGATAAAATTGAACAAGGACCCCAAACATCAGAATGTACTAACTCAAAGGGGGACGCAACCCGTTTATTGACTCGAGGTGCCAAATGAACACGATGGTGTTTGGCAAACTGACATGATTCACAAGCCAAAGCATACACAGAAGAAAACTGAGGATATAACCTCTTTAGAGATGAAATTGACACATGACCGAGACGACAATGAACTTCAAAAGGAGACGATCCACCAGAGTAGGCAACGGAACGCGGCACTTGATCATCCAGAATGTAATGCCTACCAGATTCATAGCCTCTACCAATAATACGCTTCGTCGATAGATCCTGGATCAAACAATGGTTAGGGAACAGTGAAATGAAGCAATTCAAATGACGAGTGAGTTTACTGGGAGACAGAAGATTAAAAGTGAGATCAGGAATATTAAGGACAGAGGATAATGTAATGGAGGGAGTGGGATTAATAATGCCTGATCCAACGACACGGACGGGGGAACCATTAGCAACATAGATGGAGGATGGGTTAGCATAGGGGGCATACAATGAAAATAAGCGATGGTTACCTGTCATGTGGTCGGTAGCACCAGAATCAATGACCCACTTCGAGGAAGTGGTAGCAAGACCAGAGGGCAGAGTACCTGTAGATAAGGCCGCGGCAGAAGGAGAACCAAGGTCAGGCTGATCAGAAGTCTGGACAACATGAGCAAAGCCACGTTGCTGATCACGCTGCTGTTTATTTTGCAATTTTCGACAATTTTTCTTGATATGGCCAGATTCCTTGCAATAATGACAGATGATACTGCCAGAAGTCGTGTGTGGGGTGCTGGAACCCTGTTTGGAGCCATAGTTCTTGAGGTCAAAGGGACCCCGACCTGCCAAAGCATTGGCATTTGGATCCACAGATGGACGGGTCATACCATCAGCGTGAAGAACACGTGCGAACACATCATCAAGAGATGGGAGTTCTTGACTAGACAGAATCTGAGAGCGAATGGTCTCATAAGATGGATCAAGAGCTTTGAGAAAACCAATAATGGCCTGTAGTTCTAGATTCTTAATACGAGTTGCAAGATCTGCTTGAGGAGACATAAGGACTTTCATTTCCTCATACAACCGCTTATAGTCCAAAAAGAAGTCCTTTAATGGACGACCCTGCTGCTGAGAGCGATAAAAACCTTTACAAACTTCGTGAATCCGGGTGAGGCTCCCTTTACCAGAGAACATAAATTCCAGATAACTCATTATTTCCTTAACCGTAGTACAATGACTCACTGAAGACAAGATCCGAGGTTCAATAGAATTTCTAATTTGAAACAAGATTCTAGCATCAGCCCTCTTCCAAGCAACCAGTTTGTCTTTATCACTAGGGGTTCATCGGTTAAATGTTCTTCCTTCTCAATACCCATAATATAGATTTTAACAGTAGTGCTCCAATCACTATAATTAGTCCAGTTCAATTGGGAGAAAGTAATTTTAGCAGACATGGGTAACATTTCAGGAGTCTTGGAGTCAGCCATGGAATCCATAAGCAAAGAACAATAATAAAGAAGTCCAATCCAACAAAAGAAATCTCCAAATTTGGGCACAAAATCGAGCACAAAATAAAAGACTATGGATAGTACCTGAACAGTGCGAAAATAGCACCAAACAACACCCAAAAAAAAAAAAAGTGTCAAACAACACCCCAAATAATGCAGAACAGTGTCCCACAGTACCGTGAACAGTGACCGAAACAGTACCGAGAACAGTGACAAAACAGTGTCTGAACAGTGATCGATACAGTGCCGAGAAGTACCGAGAACAGTGACGCACAGTGCTATGAACAGTGTCCGAACAGTACCGAGAACAGTGACGCACAGTCCGATGAACAGCGCCGCTACAGTCTATGAACAGTATTCACTACAATGTCTCCCCGAAACAGTGCCGCTACAGTCGATGAACGGTTCCAAAAAAAAATTAGAAACCCTACGCTCTGATACCATGTTATAAAAGTGTTTGAATACTAAATAAATTGTATTTTCTATTCACAGGAAGGTTATATATATATACAAAAATAAGGAACCTAGATATTAATTGCTCCTAAATGAGGGAATCATAACGGTCAATCAATCCCACTAATTATATTAATTAATCTAATAATAATAATAAAATATTTCCTTAACAGATTTCATATTTGTTGTGATGATCAGTTGTTCAAAATTTACAGCGTACGTGCAGCTTACAAATATATATCTCTTCAGTGTTTTTCATAACACCCCAATTTTCGAATTGATTTTAGTCTTTTGGTACAAGAAAATCATTTAACATAGAAACAATAACCTGAGAATCAGATTCTATTACCACATTCCTAAAGTCATAAAGCATTACGGGCGACAAATAATACAGGAGACGCCAATGATTGTTAGTGTCTGCTCATCTAATTCAAAAAAAAAAAAAATATATATATATATATATATTAGAGATCAATGTAGAGAATTTTCACGGTAAATAATGACACAATTTTTATGACTTCAAGTTATTATTAAATTGTTGTCGTTGATTGAATTTTAGCTTTAGACCATATTATTTCAAATCGTTGTTTTTTATTCATATAGTTTTATAAGAATTTGGTCTCACTCAAAACAAGTCCTTATAAAATTATAAGAATAAAAAATCACAATTTAAAATTATAAAGACTAAAATTAAAATTGGATCAAATTGTAAGGATAAATATTAATACTAACCCTACTTTTTTTTATAAGAAAACAATTGTTTATACGAGATACGAGATATGAGATATGATTAAGGGTCATTTTTGGCTTGGGGTAGACAAGAAGCTATGGGTATTTGATTTTTGTTTTTTCGATAACAACTTTTAGTTCTTTTTGTTTTTAAGAATACGTAACTAACAATACATTTTCAAATATTTTTTAGTTTGTTATTTTTTTTCAGAACATAAAATTGTTCTTAAAGCAGGTGAACATTTCTTAAATATTCACGGGAACAAATTATCACCCGTGAGAAAAATATCCATGAGAGCATAAGGGCATTTTCTCGACGTATTTTTCTCAGAGAAATATTCTCAATTTCTTATGGCTACAACCTCTCTGAAGAATTATCACAATATGTTATTCATAAGAAATGAACTTCTGAATTATTTTGATCTATTTTTTGCCTTAAATTATTTTGCTCTATTGAGTGTTTGGAAGCTCTGGGGCAAAAAAAAAAAAAAACTTTTAGGCCTTTCAAACTAAAATTCTTGTCACATTTATTTCATCCAAACAAGGACGTTATTAGAATAATTCCACGCTTCCTTATCTATGAGAAGTTCTCACAACATCTTTCGGTAAGAAGTGCTTTGGTCATTAACAATTTTCTCACTTTTTTTAACCATGGGAAGTTCTCTTTTTATAACCCGTGAGAAATGAGATTTCAAATTAATTTGGTTTAGTTATTATGTGACGTTTCTCACTAACCAATAAAAATAATTAAAACATTAAATCATTCATAAAATTTAAATGATTTTTAATATTACCTTTATTAATCACACAAAATTCCATCATATTAATTTCGACCCTCTCATTACCCTTATTAAATATGAGTATATATATAAAAAAAAACTATTTAACACTCATTAAAACTATCAAAACGCCTTACAAAAATGATCAAAATTTACTTCTTATAAAATGGACCTATTACAGTTTCATTCATCCTCTCTTCCCACATATGGCATTCACCGCAAATTAATTAAGGGAGCATCTCCATGACACAGTTTAAAAATCAGACCACGTCAACAGCTTGTTTGGGCGCCCCATCTAAGATAATTTTACGCTTTACAAGATAAAACTACACTCACATTTTTATTTTTGGTAACATTTCAAATCATGGTTTCAAACTATGGTTTGCGTAACCCGAGACAAAACTCCTCTCACATACTTATCTCGTAAATCGTAAAAACTATTAAAAAAACACAAAAAGGTGAGTGAGTATTTACATTAGACGAGCAGACCTTTGAGTTACTCTTCTAAAGTCAGAAGTAGATGATGAAGATTGAGACACACCAGATCCTATCATATCATCTGCATCATTGATTCTACTTGTTTTACGCCTCTTTTGTGCTGCAAGCCCTGCATTACCATGTTGGCTTCCTGTTCCTTCATTTTGCTCATCTCCATTATTGCTGCCTGCAACATCATCTTCCTGGACAATCCTATTGTTTTTACGCTTTTTTCCTCTCAAACCAGTTGCTGGTTGGCTAGCTCGCAGTGCGTTATCGTGGTCTTCAATCTGGGTAGCTTCTTCCTTGGGTACTGTATGTTGCCAGTGGTTGCCACAGCTTGGACAAACTTTCTCTCTCTGGTAACCACTTATAAGTCATAATCAGAGAAATACTCCATCATCAATATATAATATAATACTCTTTCACCAAGCCATCAATTGCAAAACGGCTCAAAAGTGGCTCCTCTCACATAAAACTCTGTTCACAAGGAATGGATGGCTGACAAATTTTTGGGTTATTTTACTATGTTCTCGGGCTCTTAATCAAGCTGGTGCAGTACTACAGCTGTTAAAGAGGCTTTGCACTCTGACCAAAACACAAAATGACAAATTTGCTTTCCTTTAAAATTCAAATCGAATGACAACCTCCCACCTAAACCAACATCTAAGGACCTATTTGTTACGCGGAAAGTTAAGGAGGGAAAGAGAAGATTACAATGTTCCAACCAAAAAAACATGTTTAGTACCGAAAACTGACTGCAACTCACATTCCCGCCTCCTGCCATATTCCCTTAAACATAGGATCTTCAGATCCCTCCAAAAATAGTGAGATCTTAAATTGTTCCCGGGAGAGTGAAATCGTGGGACGAAAATGCCCTTGAAAGACAACGCATTCATGAGCCGAAGGATGGGTTGAAGGCCAAAAATTCGAGCTGAAGATAATTTTTGGTTTGAATCTGAGAGTGGTCTCGTTTCATGAGTTTCGGCAGTGATTCGAAACTCTGAATCCAAGTTTCGAACTATCGACTTGATAGCTTGAAGAAGATGAGGATTGACCTTCGGTGAAGCAAAGTTTCTGACCTTCTCTATCAAAGACATCGCCTTTGTCCGCCAACCCCTTTGCTCATAGCACAAAGATGAGTTCTTTTGATGTCGGAGCTTGGCAAGGAAGACGATGAACAGTACCATGAGGAAGACGAGGTCGAGTTTGAACTGGGGTTATTAAGTTTGATTTGGGCTGTTAAGTTCGAACTAGAATATTAAGTTTGAATTTGAACTTCTAGTGAAGTTAGGGGTATTTTAGGTTTTTCACACAATCTTCTCACTTAAATCACTCTCTTTTCTTCCAACCAAACATCTCATCTTTCCTTAACCTATGTTCCGTTCCCATGTCTACCAAACAACTTACTCTTTTAAGTTTCCTCGCAATCTTCCCTTCCTTTCCGTTCTCTCCTAAAATGTTTCTTGTACCAAACAGGCCCTAATAAAATATCTGCTTCACACTAGTTGGTCATTCCCATCTGAACCTACATCCCTCCATAAAATGTCCTTCATATCCCATCAACCTGTGCGGCAGAACCTCATAGACATAATGGCTTCTAGCCGTTCATGCAGACATATCTTCTGGCCGTCGGAGAGACTAGACTTAGCTTGCAGGATTATCCGGCAAGCTCTAGGAGGTTAGTATATATGCTGCTTTGTAGTTAAGTCCGCTCCTTGATGAGCAACATTATGACAACATGTTTCCTTTTTTTAGGGTCAAGAGCAGGAGATAATATTATGATCCTTATGCAATGACGGGCAGGCTGTTTCATTGCATTTAACAGAGCAAAGTCAATTACTACCAGCACACTCCCTGTAATATCGGAGTCCTTCTTAGCTTATATTGTTGCTATTCCTTAACTCTACAATTGTTTTGTCACGTCAAAATAAATATGTTTGTTATTTCACCTATTTAATGTTCTTTTTACATTTTCATGTCTCTTACCTTCATAAATTTGAACCATTCCCTTATTGACGGGTTTTGCTATGCCTTTGTCAACGTCGAACAGGACATGGTTTTGGTCTACAAAACTGTGTCTTGTGACATGTTAGGTGGTTTCAAACTGTGATGCTGGTGATGATGATGGAGAGGCAATGATGAGATAAACTAGAGCTGAGCTTTTTCAGGTGTGGATGCAATGTTAGAGAGGAACTAGCAAGGATGTAACCGATGAAGAACATAGGTTTTGGGTTATTTGAAAAAGAATGTCTGTATGTATTTAGGAACTTCTGCCCTTGTCCCATCTTCTCTGATTTACATTGTTTCCCTTTTTCTTCATATTGTTTTCTCTTTATGTGTTTTGCCATTTTTGTTGCAGATTAATATTACATACTATTCACGGGCAACACTAGAGGAGGCATCAACAGAGACTGATGTTGACGCCTCTAACGGCCTTGCTTTAGTGATTTTAGGGGCCATAATGAGGGTCAAGTTGGTAGGTCCACTGACTTTTGGCTCGAACTGTGATTGCCATTTTTATATATTGATTAGAACAGAGCAAGCTCTCTACGAAATATAAAAAAAGAGGAATCGGGGTCCCAATGAGAGAGAGTGCTTTTGCAATAAAAGCAATATCTCTTCCACTCTGTTCATTTTAGTATACTATTGTTGAGTATGCTATTGTGTTGGGCAAACTGATTGCTGGTAGTGCAACAACCACTTGAGCAATCTATGAGGAATTGGGAAGAGAAAATTGTTTAGCATTTTAAGTAAACACATGGCAACTTATCTCCCAATTTGGTTCAGCATTTTATAACTGTGTCTAATATATATATATTTTTTCCATTGATAAGGCATCTATGGTGTGTTGAAGGATATTTGAACCTGGTGTTGGGAAATATCTGTTGAAATGTACAAGATTAGGTTTGCGAATGATTGAGAACCATGGGTTTGTGTGATCAACAATGTTAGTGGCATTTAGAAATCCTGCACTTGCTATTATATAGAAACCATTTTTTAGTATCATTAATTGTTGAAGCTTAATAATTGATATTATCATGTATCTTTCAAGATTTTCGATGATGTCTGGGTTAAGTGGTATAAATTAGCATTAAAGTTCTACACTGTTCAATATTTGATGTATTTAAATCTGAGTGAATATTACAATAAAATTGTTATGATGGTGGCTTTAAAACCCTCTTTGGTGGACATCTGAAGGTGCTTCGTGAAAAAACTATGATGACGAGCCACATAAAGTTTAACTCGGCGGTACTCAAAAATAAATGTTTCCTTTTTAATTCAAGAAAAGTAATACCTCTAACACACTTTGAACATTAATTTTGAAGCTTATTTCAATGTTATTGGTTTTATGTGACTTTTTACACCTAGGATACTAAGAAATTAAATGTTATTAATGTGATTTCTATTTGAATATATATATTTTTTATTCTAAACTTATTAATTCAATTTTTTTATAAAAATATTAGATGATACTTTTATGAGTTTTATCCCATTTTAAGTTATTCATAACTAATTTTCAAATCTTTCATGATTCTCAGCTTCGCTTTCCGGTGAATATCGCTTAATAAGTAATAAGCAATTCAAATCTAGGAGGAAAGGGGCGGAGTGAAAGCAAGGGCAAGCTTGAAGGCAAAAAAACAAAAAAGGCAAGAGCAAGTTGGAAGATTGAGGACACACAGTGGAGAGGAGATATGGTGAAGGCGGGCTCAGAACAACATGTAGAATAGAGATTTTCTCTTAAAATCTCTCTGTATTTGCTAAATTTTGAGGAGAAAATAGAGTGTGGGACCCACTCCATTTTCTCCCCTACTTTTTCTTTCTTCTCCTTTTCCTTCTTCATTCAAGCAAGGGAAAGTTCATCTTCCCTAATGACTTTTTTCTCAATTTTCTTTCCTCCCAACTTTTCCTTTTATCCAAACAAAGCATTAATGTTTACCTTCAGACATTGGAAAGCTACCTTGAGTCAATATTTGTATTTTTCATCTCTATTTTGGGATGGATTTATTTGTTTTCAGTTTTTGTACTTCTATTCTCTTCTCATTAACAAATTTTACCTTATTTGTTTTTCTTTTTTCTTTTCGGGTTTGTATTTATTCCTTTTAAGAATGGAACAGGTTGTCAATGAAGAAATGGGTCAAAAATCAAATACAAATTTGTAAGAATCTTTATCAAATTTCTTGCCTTTTGACTAACTTTTAATAGGTCAGTCTATGGGCTATATGGATGTAAGAATATTTATGGATTTTCTTATGTTAAAAGTGATATGATGAATACGATTGTTAGATTTCCTTTGGTCCTTCTTTTGGATCTGTCTTTCTGCCCATTGGAACCTACAGATTGGGGAGGGGAGCAAGTCACACTGGCCAACAAGATGCATGGTCTTCAAGGCAAAGTTGTTGAATTCTTATATGAATTGTTTTTGTCTGATTGATGAAAAGGACATTGTTATACGGAAATGGAAAAAGGGAAGCACTTGCATGGTAAAAAGCATGATCAGTTTTGTCTGGTCGACAATTTAGTTAGATGTTATTAAATGAGGAAATGCGGTGGAAAAGGCATATGAACATCTCAGAAAAGCAAAGAGCAGCATGCCCAATGGATACTTTCGCTTTGAAAAAATATCCAACAGTCACAGATAAAGCCATGAAATATAGTTCATTTTGTTGCATAAATCCCCTGCCTATGAAATACCATGGCTAGACTTACCAGAAATTTCATAGTGTAATTTAGCCAAGATTCTGTTACCCTGAATATAATTATGTCCATGTGGACTTCCAAATGTGAAAGCTCTACTCATTAGCTCATGCTTGTTATAGATAAAAAATTGCAATGGACATCTATCTGAAAGCTCTATATCTAGCTACAGTAGGCTCACCTAAGTATAGACCATATCATTTGGAAGTGTGTGCCATGGAAGACATGTCCAAAAGGTGGTAAACACTTCACCATTGTAGTATAGAGTATTTTACAAGGCTCGGTGTGAACAATGAAAATAGTTTTTTTAGCTTTGTATTTCTATATGTAACCATTAAAGTGTCCAAGATTATGCAAAAAGGAGTAACACAAGTTTCTTCAAGGATCTTTACTATTTGGATATCAAAGGCAAAAAAACAAAAATAGTTTCAGGGATGTATCTTTTGACTAGAGTTTCATGGATGTATTTGTTGCATTCTCTTATAGATTTAGATATCATAGATATATATTTATTTATTATAGATTAAATATCTGTTGTAACTTCATATCTTGTGAGTGAAATCATGTATGATCGTTTGAACTGTAATATTGCAATATGTTTGTAGCAATGAGTCAATATTGTTACAGGGAGGGGTGTGTGTGTGTGAGCCCCATAATGATAAACAAAATAATTTGAAATTCAATGTATTCTACACAAAAGTATTTGTTATGTTAGAGCAATGTTCATAGTGGAAGATTTATATTAGTCAATGACCAGGCCTCTTTTATGTAGCAGCTTTGTAGGAATCTCTTAAGGTTGCTTTAAATATGATGTTAGGCCCAAGAAGCTACGATCCAAAAGGCAGTATTATTTGTCATTGAACCAATCCTTTCATGGCAATAACATAGCATGAAGGAATAAAAAATTTGTTAATGTGGATCAATATGATTAGAAAGTAATTATATTGTAGAAACTATGTTTTAGTCCAAACCAAGATCTCAGTATTTCATATGAGGAGAAAACAATTCATAGTCATCCTAAGCTTTGCAATGACAATCAACAAAAGTCATAGGCAATCACTTCCCTATGTTAGAGAATATCTTTCGAAGCATATATTCATAGATTGTCAATTATATATTGTACTCTCTAGAGTTAGAAGCATGGATGTGTTAAAAATATGCATACATAACAATGGACATGATGTTGAAATAACCACAATAAATATATTTTACAAGGAGATTTTTAGGAACTTGAATACTTGATTTGTTTCTCTTTATCAAATTAAATGTATGTTCCAGATGTGGGTAAATTTGTGAGGTTTTGTAGTTTGATCATGGTATAATATCCATGAGATCAAAAATATCAATGAATGTTAGACATGTAAAATCAAATTCTTTAGTAATAGATAATGTAAGTTGGAAATAGTGCTCCCCACACAACACATGGAAAAGAAAATGCTCGTTTTCTATGTGGAAAGGCATACTATTCTTGAGGCTAGTACTATTTAAAAGAAAAAGAGAAGGTTTTCATTTTATTTATAAGTTAAATCATTAAATTTTTTTACAAGAATATATAATTTTCCATTTCATTTCTTATTGTGTAGATTGTGTATTCGTAGAATGGAGTTTTTATTAAATAGGGGTATAGTCCAAATGTT
Source organism: Inga laurina (assembly GCA_963855925.1). NCBI lineage: Eukaryota > Viridiplantae > Streptophyta > Magnoliopsida > Fabales > Fabaceae > Inga > Inga laurina. Next base: position 27,955,436 of record OY979713.1, read on the forward strand.
ATTAAATTTTAAGATAGAGTTCATAAGTTTTAATGTTTTCCTTGATTATGGTAAAACATGTTAAAAGTAACTTATAAACTAGAGAATATGCAACAGGAGTTATACCTATTTTCGACAGGGTATTAAAAACCAAACCGGACCGGCCGGTTCAGGGGGCTGAACCGGTGATCCAACCGGTCCGGTCCAGTGGGTGAACCATACGGACCAGTTCACCCATTTTTTTAAATTTTTTTAAAAAATCATTTTTAATTAATTTTTACATATGATTTCATATAAATAAGCTTAAAATATTTACTTTCTCACCGGTCTAACATCGGTTTGACTCCTAACTGACCCACTGATCCTTAACCCAATACCCTAACCGGTTCAATATCCGATCCAGTTTTCAGTACCTTGGTTTTCAAGCCAAAAGTTGCTTCAGGCAGTAGAGAAGAATTCGAACTGTACAAGCTTCATTTTGACATAATTCTGCTTGTAAAACAAAACATGAACGGAATTCCAGACTGTATTTCAAAGTCCTGCTACTTCAGACACAATCAAAATATGTAGTGATATTCATTTCTTGTTCTCAGTGCAAACAAGACAGCTGGTTAGTCAACTACTCCATCCGGTCCTATAGATAAGTTACAAATAATTGAATTACTTAGATTAAAAAGTTGGTTGAAATTGATTAAAGGCAACAAATATGTAAGAAATGTCATTTTCTTTTTAAATATACTCTTATTTATGGAGAAAGTAAGTGAGATACAGAATGAGTGGGGAATGAGCTGACAGAGACGTAATTAATTGGAGGTAGAAATGAAAAAAATAAATTAAATTATAACTTATAGTTATATGTAAGACCGAAGGGAGTATTCTATTATAAGTAAAAGCCCATGAATAAGGTAAAAAGAAAACAGAAAATCCCCACTGATTATTCAGAATAATCTAAACATTAACAAAAAAATGATTTTGAAGCAATGCAGTAGGAACAACCTTCACTCCAGCTTCATTGCACACATGACATGATGGAACCTCGTTATATCGGAACCAACTCTGGAGATCAAGAAATGGCTTCACACCAAGTGTAATATTACCATCTGCTGTCAAATTGAGCCACTGGTCCTTCACAAGTTCATCGACAGTTTTTGCCTTCTGAGACATTGAGAGATACTTCAATGCAGATGGGACTTGATGCTGGCCACCTTGAGATTCTGATGCAACTGGAACCCGAACATACTCAAACCATGAAATTGTAAAGCACAATAGAGTAGTTAACTCTGCAGTACCTTCAAGTATTGTCTATGTTTCATCAGATATACCAAGACATTCCCTATTTGAGTAAAGGACATAAAAACTTGATCATCTTTCCATTAATTTTTCCAAACAATAAATGTATGGTAGCACAAGTTTCATCAGTCAACTTTTCAGGCAGCAATATCCGATGACATGAGTATATGGTTGCCCGAAAACAAAAAATTATCATGATCAAATATTACTCCAAAAACCTCACTTAGCAATGAACAATTTCAACCAAGGGAAGTTGAAACTCATTACTTCAGATATTAGCTGAAGTAGGAAACTTTAACGTGGACTGCCGATTAGTGCACCCATAGTCAATTACGTTCTTAATTTCCAAAATAAAGACAGCAGCAATGAACTTAAAAGGGCAAAATACAAATATTCTACGCAGAGATATTTGAAAGGTTCAGCTATCTAAACAAGGACAGGTCGGTCACACAGAAAAGTGCAGGTCAGTAAGCATAGATGTGCGAACCAAGAAATTGGGTTCTTGAGTTTTATCCAGTTGCTAGTGCTCTTTTTCAAAACTTTATTCTAAACAACTTTTTCCACACTTGATCATACTAGGGCAGCAAACACCAATATACTCCCTCCGGTTCTAATTATAAGACAAAGTTGACTTTTTTGGAGAAATTAAGGAAGTCAATTAAATTACTTTAGAGTGTTTATATTTTTAGTATCCTTAGATTATCTATTAGTTTATTAGTTAAATTAATTAGTTTGGAGAAAAAAATAAAAATAAAAATACTCTAAAGTAATTTAATTGGCTTCCTTAATTTCTCTAAAAAAGTCAACCTTGTCTTATAATTAGGACCGGAGGGAGTAAATTAAAACAAGTGTCAGTTATTTATAGGCCGAAAAATGCGGGCAAGTGAAAATGTATAACCTGACTATCCAATTCAGAGCACAATGTTGGAGACAACACCTTGAGCTGTAGTGTCTTGCACTATTGCTTCAATCTGTCATTTGACATTAAGATAAGCCAATAAAATATTGTATCACATGCCATAATATTAGAGGTGAAATTATTAATCTGCAAAAACTGATGGTATTATGGGGGCAAAAATTTTGCACACATAATCACCCATTCTATTGTCAGATAGGCAAGGATACACTGTACATTAGCACAACTGGAGGGAGAGGGAGGAAGAGAGAAGCAAAAAAGCCATGTGAGATGAATTGCTGCGAATCAAATTTTAATTATGGATTATTTTCCTGAATTCTCATAAAAAACAGACACTTCAATAAAGAACATGCGCTATCCTTGATTTCTTCAAAAATAAATAAGAAATTAAAAGTGGTGAAAGACCTTCTACTGTTGAAACAGATGCATGCAAGCACACATTCCATGCATATATTGTAGTCAGTTTGCATAAAGATCAATGGAAAATGATTTGGCAGTGCAGGATGAAGATTGCATTCATTCCTAAATCTGCCTATTTTAGAAGCCGCATATAGTTTATGATTATGACTCTTCCTTTTAGGTGTGAGTCCATCAATTTTTGACTAATAAGATTTGGAAGAAAAAAGAAATGAATCAGATACATTCATTGATATTGCATGCCATTGCACTTCAAACTTAGTAACAAATGTCAGAATTATTAGGCCCTGATAGAAGTTCATGTTCCAAAGTCCATAAAGAAATAGGCCAGAACACACAAGACAACAGTAAATATCTGTGACAAGGGGTAAATGTTTATCCATTACCGTATAATACTGCAAGGGATATGGACAAAAATCAAAACACATAATGCGATACATTAAAGCTCTCAAACTCAATGAAGCTCTGCAGCCAACTGGAACTAGATGTTCAAACACAATAATAGTTCAAACCCAACTAAACCAAAAAAAATGTTGACTTTTCAGCTCCAAAAGAATTCGTTAGGCAGCAGCAGCACAAACATAGAAACCACTGATAATTTATAGTTAGAAGATTTGAAAGGAGATCAGCAAAAACACAATGCGCAGGTAGAAGAGACCAACAATTTGAAACTTGTTAATTTAATCCAATGAAGAATGTCGCTAATTAAGCAAAGCTACACCACGATAAGCGAAATCAACAAAAAATGTTGCCAGCAATTTTGAACAAGTGATCAACTTTGGTTTGAAACCACTGATAATTTATAGTTATAAGATTTGAAAGGAGGTACCTGTAAAGAATAGGGTTTGAAGGATCTTGCTTGATCGTGGCTTTGAGATACTTTCCTGGTTTGAAAAACTCATTGCCCTGATCTTTTAAAGACATTTTTTCTCCTTCCACTGAAGCTAGGGCAGCCGCTATTGGTATTCTTCTTCAAAGAGAAGACACTCAACGGCGAAAATTTGGACCTTGCCTTCGATTGGTGAACATTTTCCCTTCGAGCATTTTCTCATTACGGGCTCTATTCATTCCAACAGAAATGCAGAAACAACGTTGCATGGCAATTGGATGAAGGGAGGTTATTCCAGGCTTCATAGAAACGGTGCGCATAAATAAGAGCTCATGACTATGCTTAGCACTTGAACCAAGTCCTAATTAAGCCAAAATCTTGCGCTTTCTTATGAATTCCGACTTTTTCTGCAATACAAACTGAGCTAAATCTTGTTTGCCTTCTCTATTTAACCCATAAAATACAGTTCGAAAGTTAATAGTACTGGGGACAATTCCACTATCTATCATTTCAGATATTAGCTGCAAACCTTCTTCAGATCTACCAACCTTACAAAGGCAAGTAAGGAACATGGAATATGTCTTAAAATCTGGAAATGGACCTTTACATTTCATACGATAGAAGATATTCCACGCATCATTAACCTTCCCCACATTCATGTAACCACGTATAAGTGCTGAATATGTAACAAGTGTTGGTTCATAACCAGACCTTCGCATTTCCTCAAAAGTTTCTATCGCCTTACCTATCTGCTTCTCTTTAAAGAAATGAACTATCATGGATGTATAAACATGGAAGGTAGGTGTTACGCCAGACTCTTTCATGAAATCCACCTTTGCTATTGCCTCTTCTAATCTTCCCATTCTTAATAGACCATGGACAATGCTTCCACAGGTTAATTGATCTACAATAGATTTCTCTGTCTCAACTTTGTCAGCTACTTTCAAAGCTTCTTCTACTCTTCCAGATCTGCAGAGAGACCTAATTAACAAGGCATGGCTGAGAGGAATTGTGTAGCCAAGTTTTTTAAGAGAATTTGAGCATTCTTGAGCATCCAATATTTTGCCAACTTCACATAAACAACCAAGGTAAGTTGCAACTAATTCTTGGTCAGGAACGCATCCTGCAGAAATCATCTCCCTGTAGATTTTGATTGCTTCATCAACCTTCCTACCTTTCCTCCCACAAAGGGCAATAATCAAACACTTGTACGTACTCCCACTAGGGATATAACCATCAGCTTTCATCTCTTCAAAGCAATCCATAGCCATCTGCGTCAAACCTGTTCGACCATAAAGCATTATCATAATCGTCCATGTATCCGATGTTATCATATAAGAGTTTCTTCTCATCTCAAAGAATAGGTTGCGCATGTGCTTGAAATCTTTCCCACTTCCTGCAATTTTGATCCCCATGTTGTATGTTTCTGTAGTGTGTTCATAACCAACTTGCTTTCCCACCCATGAGAAAAATTTAAGCACATTGCTACCATGCATGTTGCAATTGTGCAAGATCTTCAAGACAAGTTCTGGGGTGAATTTAATGGTGCTTTTCTCCAATTTTTCTTTCACCAAGGACCAATCCATGGAGGATGAAAGAATCTTAAAAAGTCCTTGAACATCCTGCTCTGTATGAATCTCAACTTGTGGATTTACTAAGGAGCAAGCCACTTTTTCCATCCTTGGTTGGTGAATTATCACATCCATGCTGACCTCAGTTTTTACTGATGCTTGTTCTCCAGATTCCTCACACGTCTGAGGATCAAGTTTAGAAGCTCTATACATCTGTTGAACTTTCTCTTTCACCCCAAGCTCCCCCTTCTTATCCAAATAAGTCATAACCCAATGGAATATTTCATCTCCAATTACAATCTTTGAAGCCATCATTTCATTTAATAATTTGACAATGTCATCTGTCCTTGAAGCCTTGCAAAGCTCCTTGATAAATATTGAATATGATTTCCAAGTGGGCTTGAGGCCCTGGTATTCCATACTCCTGAAGAGTTTCCATGCTTCAGAAATACGATTATGGGAAACATGACCAGCAACCATAGCTGTGAGTGCAACAACATCAAGCTTCATTCCTCTTCCAAGCATCTCATCATACAGCTTGCAGGCTTCTTCATAATGATTCAACCTGAATAAACGGTGCATCAGCTTTGTATATGTGGAAATTGGAGGAGCATGGCCAGTTTCTTTCATACTTCTAAATACATCTAGTGCATTCTGAACCTGATTTTGCCGCAAATATTCATTTATGATGATCCCATGAACCTTGTGATCAATATTTCCCTTTCTCATCGTAATTTCAACAATTTCCAAAGCATCAGTAATTCTATTAGCCTTACATAGTCCTCTCACCAAGGTCTTGAGATATTCATGTTCAAGGGCAAAATCCTTGTGTTTGAGCTCACGGATCAATTCTAAAGCTTCTTTAATTTTCCCAAAATTGCAAAAACTCTTCAACACACAACCATGAACTTTACTTTCTGAAAGCAGAGATAACCTTATCATGTCATTTCCAACCAAACGAACAGCTGTAATATCTCCTAATCTTGCCATGCAGTTCATTAGCATCTTATACACTCCAATATCAAGCACCAGATCCTTATCGACCATGTCCTTATAGAATTCCAAGGCAAGTTCACCGTTTCCAACAGTACAAAGCGAACTTATTATTGCTTTATAAGCAATAGCATCTGGTTCACAACCAGATTTTATCATATTTTTGAAGGCCAACAATGCTTCACTAATTCGCTTTGCCTTCCCATACTGGGATATGAGAATGGTCCATGTACGAATGTCCTTGTTAAGAGAATAGTTGTCCATTTCCTGCAGCAAGTTTTCAACCAACCTAAACTCTTTTGCTTCTCCTGCAACGTACAACATGGTATTGTAAATCTCAGTTGTGCAACTAAAGCCATCCTTGAGCTTCACCCATTTGAAAAATTTCATAGCCAAATATGGAACCTTAAAGCACCTTTTCAACACTTTCTCAACGATCTCTGGTTTCATCACATAGTTCAAATTATCTAACCGCTCTTCCATGGAAGCCAAATCATTTTCCCCACGAACAATTCTTGTGATCTCACCAACCACTCGGCTCACATCATCTTCATCCAAATTTCCTAACTGGGCATCAGTTAGAACCATAGTATTCTCTTTCTCCTGCAATGTATTCTCTTTGACATTTCTACAATCATTCTGACTACAAGCTGAGTGAACTTTGGAATCTTCTTCACTGCCATGAGTTTCCCCAGATTTCAATATTTCAGAGAAGCCATCACCGGGAATCAAGTCATTTGTCCCAAAAATCTCCGTAATATCATTGAAAAATGCACCCAAGCTGGTAGTGTCTCGATGCTCATTTGCAATTTCTTGGGCATTTTGAAGCCGGTGAAGCTTAGATGAATTGGAGATGTTTGAGATATATGAAATTTGTGTTTGAGAAACTCGAAAGTTCAAATTTGAATGCAGCAACCGGAGCAAATTTACTGCTCTCATGGAAAACGCTCTCTAAAACTCTATGCACCTTCATCAGAAATCAACAATGGTATCAGCAAATAAAAAGGAAAATAAAGGAGAAAAGAAATGAACAAAAGGTCAAATAAATATATCAATACATCAATTTAGAATTAGGATTAGCACCAAAGTACTAAAACCGGAATGGGCAGACCATGAGGATTAAAATAATATAATTTAATTAAAATGGGGATACTTGCCCATGTGCAATAATCTTATAATGCTCAATTTCAGTCTCAGACTCTCAGTGCAAACAATCCAATAAAAGCTAAGCAATCAGCTCAGGCATTAGAATTTTATAATTAGCAATCAGCAAACAGAGTTGCAATTAGCAGAGAGGCGAATTTCCCATATTGGCAAAAAGGGTTATAATTAGCAATCAACAAGCAGAGTTACAACAAAATTAGCAAAATTACAAGGTCAGAAATCAGTTATAATTAGCAATCAGCACAGAGTTACAACATGATTTCTTATATTGGAGGCAAACTAGTTTATTATTTAGGTCATAAGTGTGACACCCAGAAATATTAAAGCGTGATCGGCATAAAAAATATGGTGATTTCACTTCATAAGCCCTTTTTAATTTACTGTTTTTTTTATTCTTAGTTAGAAAGATCCATTTCGTTAATATAATTTAAAGTGACATTATAATATTTTGCAGTATAAATCTTTTTCAATGTTGGACTTCCCAAAAATATTTTCAACAATCAATCAACCAATTTTTCTTAATACATATAAATTATGGTGAAAATTCGTTTTTTTCTAAAACCTTGTTTCATCAGAGGAAGCAACACAAAACGAACAACAGGCACAACCCGAAGGTCACGAATAACAAGCGCAACCCGAAAGTCACGAATACAGGCGCAACCTGAAGGTCACAAATAACAGACGCAACCCGAAAGTTACGAATAACATGCGCTTTGTGTCTATTCCTCTTATAAAAATGTTCATAATCTTGTAAGAAATCATTTCCTTCCATTTATGAAAAATTTCCGTTGTAAAATATATAAATAAATTTTATAATCATTCAACAACCCAATCTTCAATTTTCTCTCAAAAGCATTCTATGATTAATATATTATTGAAAGAAATCAATTTGGATTTCAATTAAATTGATCCGTTATTAACTTCATTACAGCTCTATTTGCCTCTCGAGAGCATTTTGATCCACAAAATAGGAACACATTTAAAACTTATATACCAATCCTGACATTTCACAAGTCCCAAATTAATTTCATTCGTTCTTCACTTTATGAGACAATTGCTTTAAGCCCTTTTTTTTTTTTGCTATTTCTTATATAAATTAGGGTTTGAATGTCTAACAAACTAGAATAAAATATGATAAACATAGCTAGCTTCCAGCTGTAGCAAATATCACATCTTTCTTACAACAATTATATTAAGTATACGTAAAGTGCACCAATCTTTCTATCATACAACAAGTCAAACCTTCAGGTTCTTTACTTCAAGCGTACACAAGCATGAATCCAGCTCCACCAAATCATCAGAACAATTAATACAACATTAACACAAGTAAAACACGAAACCCAAACTCATTACAGATTCAAAAGCAAAAGCAATAGATAGCATCAGCTTTGGATACCCATTTGGATATAATAACCTTGTCAAGCATTTTTACAAACACATGGTAGGCATTTAAAAATAATTAAATTCATATACAAGATTCAGAGTTTCATAAAGTACTATTTGAGCCACTATATGTACGTAGTAAGACCAAGTCACAAACAACCATCGTACCCGGTAAACTTATAACCATATAAACTTCAAGCATTTATCTTAAAACCACAAATAAACACCACCCAATTCACTTTATGCCTCTTATAAGATTTAATATGAACTTCCATAAAGAAAACATACTCAAATACCCCTCATTCTTCAATGTCTAATCACTTTATGCCTCTTGAATTTTTTGAATCCCCGATGCGACTTTCTTTTACCTTTTTCCTTTTTCCAGAACTTTCGTCCCCTTCCTCTCCCCAAAATCCCTCCACCCCAAATTAAGGTACGGGTAGGGTTAAAAGATCTGATGGGAAATTTTTTTTTTAAAGAATGGCACAATGGTAATTTCACAACGGTGAAGGAAAAAAAAAAAAACTCCTTTGACACAACCAAGATTCGATCTTGGACCTCAAAATAGTAAAAGTACACAACAATAATCTTAGTGCCTATAAACCATCAACTTACATTTGTAGAGGTTTAGAACAAATTATTAAAATACTTGTTATAAATTGTTTGAAGCAGGATTCACTCTCACAATTGTATATTTTATTTAGATGAGGAGAGCTACAATATATAGCTTAGAGAGAGTAATTAGGGGAGGGGGAAGAAAGAAGGATTACAATCAATAGATAAATAAGAAACTTCCCTAAAATTGAAAAACTCAATCAAGATCCTAAAATCAAGGGATATGATCAAAAGCTATAATCAAGGGATTTTCTAACATAAACGAAATAATTATTCTATTTTATTTTCAAGTCATTCCAATAAGCATATCCAAAGAGGCAATTTCATATGCATTTGGCAGAGGACATAGTACAGACCCACTGATCAGGTAGGATGAAAACTTTGATTTGAGATGAAAAAACACACGAAGGTGGATTTCTAATGTCGTACGGATGCTGAAGAAAGGAAGAATACCAGAAAGGAAGAATACCAGAATAGAGAGTGAGTGGGAGGGAGCGCTTACTAGAATTGAAGAAGTCACACGAAGAGGGAGATTGAACTCTGATGCTCTACAAATTTATGAACTTCGCCGAGCCACATGAAGAAGGAGATTCAAGAAGTTAAGACGTTTCTGGCTGAGAACGAAGTAGCAGTGAATGACAGTGACAAATAGAGGAGCACGACGGCGCGGGATAGGAGAATTTGGGGTGTAGAGAATTTGAACAGAGGAAAGGTAGAATTGAGCACGACGGCGAGAGAATAGGAGAATTTGGGAATTATCCAGGTTTCAAATCTGGCTTTACTTAAAGTCGAGACGAAAACTGCAGTGATATGTTTATCTAGTAAATAGTAAAATGCAGGGAGAATTATATTTAGGTACTAACGAAGAAGAAAAATGAAAAAAATGGTCCCTATAAATTGTAAAATGAAAAAATGATTCCATTGAGTTGTCTATATAAGCTCTTGGAGTTGTTAATGAGTTATCAATACAGGCTCATGGAGTTATTAATGGGACCATTTTTTTATTTTTTTTTTCATAGGACCTCAATGTAATTCTCCCTAAAACCTATTGTCAAAAAGTTAATTTAAACATTGAAACGGTATCCTTCTATTTTATTTATCTATTCTTTTAAAAATACAAAACAAGGCATGATAAAAACTATAGGGGGAAAACTGGTAAAAATTTATTGGCTAATAGAGCCGAGAAATTAGGCCAAGTTTGTCAGGCCGGCCCGTTTAAGCCCTGTTAAATCTCAGGCGGTGCTTATAAATTGGAGCCTCCAAAGGAAGTTGGGCCTAAAAGGGTCAGTCTTATAGGGCCAAGGGCCTTACAGGGCAGAGGGCCAGCCCGTTAGGCCCTTTTAATTTTTTTTTGCCCCTACCCCCTCCCTGTCCCTTGTCCAGTCGCCCCTTGTCCAGAAATTCTTGATATTTTTATTCCTCAAGTAGAGCCTACTACACAAAGTGAAGTATAATTAAATGTCCTTAAAATTAATGATAGTGGTGAAGAAGATGAGATTGATAGTCGTCATACTAATGTTGTGTAGAGGTTAGAGTGTTTAGTTTCTTGCCTTCTTATGCTTTGGTCTTTATGTGAGTTATTATGGGTATGATTTTACTTTTGATTATGCATTAGTAACTATGTTTGTTTGTTGCGTGAGACATGTTTAAACTTTAATGCTGACAACATTTATGAGTTAAATTAGAACTTTGTATATCTCTCTAAAAGAAAATACGCAAGAAAAATAGTTAAATATTGTGAAAAGGATTTCCTGGCCCTGACCTTGATGCTCTCGAGTCGGGTTTTGAAAAACTACAATTTTCCTGACCTCAGATCCTTTAGGGCCGGCCCTAATTCCCAGCTTTATTGACTAATGGTTGGTTTCCAAAAAAATATGGAAAAGAAAACATCATTGGTTATAAGGACACTAGATATATTTTACTCTGTTAATACTCTATAAGATTTCATGTATAAAAAACTGACAGTACTTAAATTTAAGACTTTGTGTATTAACTATTTCCTTTAATCATTAATATAACATTCACTTTATAGTTTTGTTTATTCATCAAAGCGATTTTTATATTAAACACTAGAGGGAATACTTATTTTTGGACTTTTTAAAGTTAGACCCACCAACATAATATACATACATTTTGACCCATGCACCTTCAATCATTTTGATTTAGAAGGCTTTCTTTTAATAGTTTTATATTTCCTAATAGAAGGTGTTTTGTAGAAAAATTATTAGCCAATACTTTTGTTCCAAAATACTCGCTAACCTATATATGATGTGTTCAAGTTGGCAAAATGTTAACTTGTTTTATAACGAGTTTGTAACTTAACTCCCTAAACCTGCAACCAGCATTCCTAACATACCTTAAAAATATTTTATTCCATCCTTAACGTACAAGTATTTTTTTGTATCTTCTTTTTATTTTAATTCTCTATAGAAGCTAAACAATTTTTTCAGCGCTCACCCATGAATATTATATTTCGCGGAGATTCTTTCATTTTTTAAGTTTTATAAATAAAGTAAATTTTGAAAACTTAAAGGATCAAATAATAAGTTTAAATACTAATATTGAGACTAATTAATCAATACTAAGTTAGCATGAATGGCCTCAACAAACCTAATTAAAAGGTGTGCGTGCACTCTATGCTTGGGATAATATCCTTTATATTTACAACGTGCAGCAAGTTATGGTGCCAAAATGACGTCTGGCCATTTGGTTTGTGCACTATGCATTTAACTAGATAGTCAGAGGTTCGAATTGGCAGAAAAGAACAAGAAAAGGAAAATATATACATTTGATGAGGTATTTCAAAATACCTCCCATTTTGTTGCGAATTCGTTTCTCCTACAGTTTACCACATAAAGCCCCCACTGTTTTCTAACACCTTTGGCAAATATTGACACCCTAAAGCTTTTCATGTCTTCTGGAGATTGGGATCAACATAAGCAATAACTATTTAATTGGAAATAGCTAACCTTATAATAAATCTGCTATGTTTCTAACATTGACTGGGTATTGCACAAAAAATACAAATTGATTATTAAAAGGGTTTTAAGTTCAGAAACTACAATTAGCATCATACACAGACAAATTAACAAACACAATGATCTGAGATTGTATTTGAGGATGCCTCTTTTAAGGGGCAAATTCAAAGCAAAGAGATATTGAGCAGAAAAGTGATGGGTTGGTAGCACAATATCTTCAAGAACTCTTCTTCCTTTCCTTTATCCAATGGCAAGTCAAAGTGCCGTGTGATGTTGCCACAGATCATTTTTATGTCTGGAAGGATCATGCACTTCAGTAAATATCGCCTTATAAAATCCTATTCGATTCTTCAACTTGTTTGCCCACTTGTACTGTGAGCTTGGTTTTGCCTCTGCTTACATCCCTTGCAATCCAATCATGCAGGAATTTCCTCCGTCTAATGCATTCATAAGCTCTTTAAATGGTGACCCTCTGCTCTCAACTAAAAGAAATCTGAAGAATAGCTGTAATGTGTGGCATCATCTTTGCCAAGACCTACACTTGACAGTATCGGCAATGCTGAATAAAAGCCATGAGCCATCAGTAGAGAACCTAAAATCCAAAAGGTTGATCCTTAAATTAGCACTCATCTATTCCCTAATATCTGCCATCTTGGGAACCAATTTCTTGTGATCTTTCAAGAGACCCACCAACTAAGAATCAATCGCTCCGAGTGATGTAAATCTTACTCCCACACACCTAATCTCACACAAACAGATTTGATCCAGGGAAGGGAAGAGCAAAAACATAGAAGGAGAGGGAAAAAACAGAAACAGGGGAAGGGAAAGGATGATCAGAAATGAGGGAGAAATGAGAGAATTAGATAGAGGAGGAGAGAATTCTTTTAAGCCATCATATTCTCATTCATTCAAGTGTGCTTTTACATGAGCTAATAAGTATTCTTCCCCGTTAAGGAAGCAAAAAGTAGAAGCAAGCAGCAAGTGGTTTCTTACCTATGAAGAAAATTAGAATACAATTAAAATAACTTATATAGCTGCTACATGCCAAAAGATATATAATAAACTGGTATTTTCTTCTATGGTAAGCTTTCCTATATTTCCTATCAATTCCCTCCTACTTTGAAGAACTTTCCTCTGGAGAGGTTGAGATTTGATATGAGTCAAGCAAGGTAGGGTTTATGCCCTTGAATTCATTTTATGTGATCCAAGTGGCATCCAAATCTGAACGATCTTTCCGGTGAGCCAAGTAGCGATGAATGGGGCCTTCTGATGTGAAAACAATCTTGTCATTCATAATGGCCTCAATTTCTTCAACCGTTGGTGTGTTAGTTGGTAGTGATGGAACTGGTGCGTGACAAGACTGAGTACCTGCAGAATCATTAGAAAGCCAAAAGGGAGGCTCAACAATTTCCTAGTAAGGCATAAGATCCTCCACCGGAGCTGACTGAACAGATTGCTTCAATGTGGAGACATGAAATACGGGGTGAATATCAGCTGTTGTTTGCAACTCAAGATCCCCCTTGTCCTCAAGGTGAGAGGTAGACTTTTTAACCAGAAAGCTCCTTCCAATGTAGTCTGGTTTTGGCTCAAAAACAGTAGCTGAACCTTGAGTTGCTCCTTTCATCCTCATCCAATAATCTTTAGGCTTGTGCAGATAGAAAGTTATCCCTTTCTTTACCAACATTTTTGCTTCAGACACAATAATACCTGCCAACTCCAGTGCTCTTATGTTCATGCCATTCTTCCCCAATCCTTTGGGGAAATCTTGAACTTCTATGCCTGAGAATTGAATCTCATAACAAATATTATATGAGAACACAGATTTACAGTGCAATGCAGCAACAAATGAAATAGGAGGCATAATGCTTGCATTAGGATTCACTGCACTTCCATTTTCTTGGGTATCATCTTCTGCTCTTGAGAAAAGCTGGATCTTTCTGTTCTGCTTGATATAGGTTGTCTTAAGTTGCTTAGCAGAATAAAAAACCAACCCTCGATACCCTGTTTTCGTTTCAAATTCAGATGTACATGCCGAGTTGCTTGCTTCAATTATGAAGTCCTTCATAAACCTCTTAGCGCCATCCTCAACCTTTGCATCAGGAATTTAGCTCCAACATGACCATGCTTTAACCCACTGGTTCTGAATATAAGTTCATGTCCAGAAAAACAAACAATTTTTGCGCCCTTTGTGGTTGTCTTGGCTGCTGCTTTCTCTTCCTCTTCGTGTCCTCTCGGCTTTCTAAACCAAAATAGTACTTTAACCAAGACAAAACATTCACATAGAATATTTATAATACTGTTCACCTAGAGCTTTTTGAATGCTTCCAAGTACTTGAATGAGAAAGCCCGGTAATTTGTCTTGAACATCCTATTGGAGTCTAACAGAGCAGCAAACGATCCTGGCTTAATCTCCGTAATCCAGAAAAATACTCCATGCAAACCACAGCACACGAATGGAGAAGCGGCTTGCACACAAACCCTTGAAATCAGCACCCAATCATTACAGAGAGCAGCCTTGAACTCATTGCTTCTAGTGGTGTCGCCATTGAAAAAGTAAGAAAGCTCCTCTAGCTTCATGTTCGTCCCTTCCGCAAAGGAAATCTCCACTATTATTAATGTGTGGGACCTGCACAACGGATAAAACGTTGTTGGCTTGCTTGATGATGTCTTACTTAACCTGAACGAGAAAACTGAAGGCGTGCATGTTCCTCTATTCACTACAGCCACGTCCATCCCCTTTTCTCCCTAACCCGGTCTAGTCTCCACTCCCTTTTCTCCCTTTCTTCCTTACCGTCAACATCCCCTTCCTTCAATCTGTCTCTTCGCCATTTATCATATACACACCGTTTGGCTCGAGTCTTTTTAGCATTTGATTCCATCTTCATAATCGCTCCAGTCTTTGCTGCAACAGCAACATATATTTGCTGGACTTCTATTTTGGGACTGCTTGGTGCTTTTCCGACGGTTTGCAAGAGTTGAAAAGATTTAAGTTTCATCTCATCTTTTGGGTTGTTACCAAAATCTGCCTCAAAGTCACCTTCCCCCGAAAAAGTTGGTAACTTTAATGGGTCTTCTGCCTTAAGTGCTTCCTCTACTCCTTTCTCGCCCTTTTCTTCGTCAATCTTCTGGATTTTTAGCATTTCTACCTCTGTTTCTTGCTTAATGGGCTTCTTCTCATCTTCTTTCTCACCTGCTTCAATATTACCATCTTTCATTTGTGCCTCTGATTTCTCTTCTGCTTCGCCACACAGCTTCTGTTATTCCTCTTCTCTTAGCTCTTTCTTCATCTCCGCCTTCAAACCATTTCGGAGTTGCAACTCATTAAACCGTCTTAATAGTTCTCTCTTGAACTCTAACCAACTGCTCATAGGTGTTCTGGCTTCAAGCCAGCAGTACCAGTTCAAGGCCTTTCCCTCAAGACACGCTACAGCAGCCTCCAACTTCTCATGCTCTGCTATGGAGTTTATGAGAAAATGTCTTTCCGCCCTGTCGAGCCACCCACAGGGATCTTCTCCGGTAAAAATAGGCCTTTCTAGTTTTCTGTACCTCCCTGCATCCTTCTCTACTCCTCCATCTCCATTTTTCTGCAACTTTAATATCGTAGCATCTAACATCTGCATCAGCTCTCTAATGCTGAGCATACTTAAGTCTCTTTCCTCCATTCTGCCGCCTTCAAATGTCTAGGATCTCAGTGTTCTGATACGAAAATGTTATAACCCAATCTGAGATAATGGAAATAGCACTGGAATTGATTAAATACTCAGTAATGCTGTCCCTTCAGGGTGATAGAAACAGCTACAATCTGTAGAGAAACAACTCTCACAGCCTAATAGGATCTGGTTTTAATGAAACCCAGCCTCCTCCTCACAAGACTCTCATACAAAATATAACATCCCCCCCCCCCAAAATGCCCCATGCCTACTATATATCAAAAGGCAGTCAACACAGTCTTCAAGGGACTGTTACAAAAGATAATACAAAAGACAAACCAACGTCCTATCGCTGACTCTACTAATCAACCCTTTATATCAAAATAGTAGGGAGTGACAAAGTCAACCTTAATCTATCAGAAAGCATCTTTTCCTTTGGTGCGCAACTTCTTATATTTCCTTATATAGGTCTGACCTTCAAATGGGGTCCTAACAATGGTCAATACTGTTTCAGATGAACAATTCAAGTTGGGGACAAAGTATACAGTTCCACAAATTGCTTTCTACAAGGCTGTTGTAAGTATTGCTGCATGTGATTCTGTTTTTCTTTTCGTTTGCTGAATGTGGAAAAAAGTATTCATATGCACTAACTGTTTTGTTAAGGCCATTGCTTCAGATGAACAATCTAAGCAGGGAATAATGTGTGAGCTTTTGAAAATTGTTGAGGATTATGAATGTTCTGGTCAATAACTAGGGATATTAATTTTAAAATGTATACAGCAATGTTTTTATGGAATTTTTCTCGTAGTATGATTATAGGGTAATATGACATTCATACAGTTCAAAGCTGCTTTCTGTATTTCAGGGAAAATTTGATGCTGGTAGTGAGTGCAGCCTATATAGGAATATAGCATCCTCATGTACACTTTCCAGGAGGGAGGCTGGGGGAAAATGTTCTTAGGCATTCAACAGTCTTTATCTTATTACCGCATTCTCATTTCTTTTTTCTTCCAAATCTTATTATTCAAAAATTGATGGACTCACACCTGAAAGGAAGAGTTATAATCATAAACTATATGCAATCTTCATCCTGCACTGCCAAATCATTTTCCATTGATCTTTATGCAAACTGACTACAATATATGCATGGAATGTGTGCTTGCATGCATCTGTTTCAACAGTAGAAGGTCCTTCACCACTTTTAATTTCTTATTTATTTTTGAAGAAATCAAGGATAGCGCATGTTCTTTATGGAAGTGTGTGTTTTTTATGAGAATTCAGGAAAATAATCCATAATTAAAATTTGATTCGCAGGAATTCATCTCACATGGCTTTTTTGCTTCTCTTTTCCTCCCTGTCCCTCCATTTGTGCTAATGTACAGTGTAGAATACCGAAATTGAAGGAGAAACTGAAGGAGAAAAAGTCAGAAAATGAGGGAGCAATTTCCAAGATCAAACATTGTAGGCGATAATTTAGGAAAAAGTAGTCTTAGTTTTCTTCGAGTGTACAGTAACTTATTACGACCAAATGTTCTCCTAATTCTGTATATATAGATGTAATCTACCTATGAAATAGATGTGAAATATAATTCAGTCTTCCTATTCTCTTCATGGTATCAGAGCTTCAGAGAAGAGAATAATCTAGACTGAATCCAAAATACTCACCGGCGTTGAAGGCCCTCGCTGCCCGACGTTTTTTTTCGTTTGTCGCAGACATTTCCCACTTCGCCGTTGACAATCTCCACCTGGGTGAGCTCCAGCTTCTATCGGCAACCACCGTCCACCGGCGACGCTCAGTCCTCCGTCGCCCACTCGGCCGAATCGGAACCTTCGTCGCCCACTCAGATCACTCTGTCCGTAGCCGGTCTATTCATCACCCGTCTCCGGCGCTCTCAGCATCCACAGTCACTGTTCGCCGTCATCTGCCGTGCACTTGGAATCGACCCGTCTCCGGCGCTCTCAGCATCCTCATCGTTGAATCGATACTGTGGCGATAGCACTTGGAATCGAAGCTCGAACTCGGCTTCCTCATCCGCCGTGCTTCCTCATCCGTCGACGATCACTTCTCGTCTCACCATCTCGACCTGTCCTGCGTTCTCATCTCACCTCAGATTTGATTCTCACGCCTCAGTGTCAACAAACTGATCGGTCGAGTATTTCATTGAGTTGAGGGATACCAATCTGTCATTTTCGAAATTTAGTAGACCAAATTGTCATTTTGCAAATTTGGAGGACCAAACTGTCATTTCGAAAATTTGAAGGACCAAACTGTCTTTTTGAAATTTGAAGACCTAAACTGTCATTATGTCTACAGTTTCAGATGCCTCTTCCTCTGTTCCTCGATCTGGCTCCAATGACATCTCTACTGTCCTTATTGTTTCTGAGAAACTTACCAGTGACAATTATCGAGAATGGTCTCAATCTATGATTCTCGCTCTCGATGGAAGGGATAAACTTGAATACATAACTGGTGAAGCACAAAGGCCTCCAACCTCGGAAACCAAAGAATTTCGCAAATGGAAATCCGAAAATGCATTGGTATCCTCTTGGTTAATCAATGCAATGTCATCCTCAATTAAGAAGAGTTTTATGTACCTTCCTTCAGCCAGAGAAATTTGGGAAGCTCTGCGTGAGACATACAGTCCTGTGGGGAATAGATCCCGCATATTTGATGCCAAGAAAAAATTATGGCAACTAAAACAGAATCACATGCCTCTCGATGAATATTATCTTGAAAAATCAGCACTCTGGCAAGAGTTTGATGCCTTACAAAATAAAACTCATCATTGCGGGGCTGATGCAAAAGAAGATCTCAAAGCAAAAGAAGAAGAGAGGGTATATGAGTTGCTAGCTGGTCTTGATGTGGTTTATGATGATGTTCGGGCTCGAATTCTTAGCCAAGAACCCTTGCCGTCTGTGCGTGAAGTTTACACTTTGTTGCGCAGTGAAGAGGATAGGCGTAAAACAATGCTTCAAAATCCAACTAATTCCGCTGCTACTCTTGAAGCCTCAGCCCTTATTGTTCAATCCACGGAACCAAAAGTTTCTAAAGGCCGACCGTTCTGTGATCATTGTAAGAAACAAGGGCACACAAAAGACACTTGTTGGAACCTCCATGGTAAACCTGCTGACTGGAAGCCTAAGAAAGGAAAAGGAAGAGGTTATGTGGCTGAAGCATCCACGGAATCATCCAAAAATGACCAGTTAAACAAAATCATGGAAATGCTAGCAACACTACAGACTACAACACAGCCTACTGCTTCAATAGTCAGGAAAGGTAATTTCTTTCAAGCCTTGTCTATGATAAAAAAACAATGTACAGGACCTTGTTGGATCGTTGACTCAGGTGCTTCAGATCATATGACTGACAATAAGGCTCTCTTCTCATCATATACTCCTATCACCAAGGGAATATCTGTGCGAATCGCTGATGACTCTGAATCTGTTGTCACTGGAATCGGTTCTGTTAAAATCTCTGCTACACTCACACTTCATTCTGTATTACATGTTCCAAAGTTGAAGTGTAATTTACTATCTGTGAGTAAGTTAGCCAATGATGAACGATGTCAAGCTAACTTCTTTGCTTCCTACTGTGTTTTTCAGGATCTGTTGACGGGAACGACGATTGGGAGTGCGAAAGAGCTTGATGGTCTCTATTACCTTGATAAAAGTAATAGTCGTTCAATTTCATCTTGCAATAAAGTGTCTCTTCCTAACACTAGTAATTTGGAGTTGTGGCACAAACGTTTAGGTCATCCAAATTTCCATTATATGTCTCAAATGTTTCCATCTCTTGTTTCAAATAAAATTGCCTCTGATTTCCATTGTGATTCATGTGAAAAGGCTAAACATCATCCTACCTCATTTCCAAAAATCCCATACCAAGCATCACAACCTTTTTCCACAATTCATAGTGACTTATGGGGACCATCACGCACACCAAACCGGTCAAAATCAAAATGGTTTATCACATTCATTGATGACCATACACGTGTGAGCTGGGTTTACCTACTAAAGGATAAAACAGAAGTATATCACACTTTCCTTAACTTCCACAAAATGATCCAAACTCAGTTCCAAACCCAAATCCGGATCCTACACACTGACAATGAGACTGAATACCTCAATCAAGCCCTATCCACCTTTCTAACCGAAAATGGCATTATTCACAAAAGCACTTGTCCCAATACGCCCCAACAAAATGGTATTGCGGAACAAAAGAATCGTCATATTCTTGAAACTGCTAGAGCTATCATGTTTAGTAGTAACGTTCCGAAATATCATTGGGATGATGCTATCCTTACTGCTACATTCCTCATTAACCGAATGCCAAGCCGACCACTGTCTTACAAAACACCACTTCAACTCCTCCACAAATACTACAACATCCCATATCTTGAAAATACCCTGCCACTCCGGGTGTTTGGATGCACATCATATGTTCACATCTATAACACTAACAAACTGGATCCTAGAGCCCTTCGTTGTATCTTTCTTGGCTACTCTCATTCCCAAAAAGGATACAAGTGTTATGATCCGGTCTCCAAACGTTTGTTTGTTACATGTGATGTCACCTTCCATGAAAGTTCTCCCTATTATGCCTTGTCTGGAATTCAGGGGGAGAAAGATAGTGAATTTCAGACAAAAGAGACACCAACGGATGACCAGACAGTCACAATTTATATACCTACCTACATAGAACCTACTCCTGATACCCAAACTACTTCTGATGTCCTTGATAATCCTGATAACCTTGATAACTCTGATAATGTGCCAAATCCAGGGGAAGAAAAAAATATGTGGGGTAATACCTACATACGACGACACAAAAAAGGTAATGAGCCACAAGCTATTAGCACTCACCAAGAATCGGTACCAGAGGCAGGTCCAGGAGAAATAGAAGGTTCTGATCTTAATCTTCCCATTGCAGTGCGAAAACAACCTAGACAACCCAAATCATCTACTAGATATCCCATTGAGAAATTTGTCTCTTATAAAGCCCTTTCATCTAAATACAATGCATTTGTATCTCATCTTGATAAAATCAGGATACCAGACACTATTGATGAGGCTATGGCTATACCTGAGTGGAGACAAGCTGTCTTGGAGGAAATAGAAGCTCTTAAGCATAATAAGACATGGGATGTAGTAGATCTACCACGAGGGAAGAAACCTGTTGGGTGCAAATGGGTGTTCACTCCTAAGTATAGAGCAGATGGAACTCTTGAGAAATACAAAGCTAGATTGGTTGCAAAAGGCTTCACGCAAGTATATGGGGAAGATTACACTGAAACGTTTGCTCCAGTAGCTAAGTTAAATACCATCAGAATTCTCTTATCTATTGCAGTGAATTTAGATTGGAATCTACACCAGCTCGATGTTAAAAATGCTTTCCTCAATGGAGAACTCAAGGAAGAGGTGTATATGAAGTTACCTCCAGGGTTCCCAGGAAAAAAGGCTGGCCAAGTCTGCAAGTTAAAGAGATCTTTATATGGGTTAAAGCAATCTCCGCGTGCTTGGTTTGACAGATTCACCCGGGTTCTGAAGAGACATGGTTATACTCAAGGGAAGAGCGACCATACTTTGTTTGTCAAACATCATAAGGGTAAGATGGCTGTTCTAGCTGTATATGTTGATGATATAGTTCTTACAGGAGATGATGAGGTAGAAATCAATCAAATCAAGACGGCCCTAGCACGAGAATTTCAGATCAAAGATCTTGGAGAAATGAAGTACTTTCTTGGAATGGAAGTTGCCCGATCCAATAAAGGAATTCATATCTCCCAAAGGAAATATGTACTCGACCTTCTGAAGGAAACTGGGATGACAGGTTGCAGACCTAGTGACACACCTATACGGATTGATAAAATAGATGAAGATGCAGATCTTGGTAAGGCAGCAGACTTAGGGAATTATCAACGTATGGTAGGCAAACTAATATATCTGTCTCATACCAGACCAGACATTGCCTTTGCAGTAAGTGTGGTCAGCCAGCATTCTCATGATCCTAAACAGAAACATTTGAATGAAGTTTACAGGATCCTTCGTTACTTGAAGGGATCTCCAGGACGTGGCTTGCTGTTTAAGAAAACTGACAAACGGAATGTAGAATTATTTACAGATGCAGATTGGGCAGGTGATCGAGATGACAGGAAATCCACATCTGGTTATTGTACATATGTATGGGGTAACTTGGTCACATGGAGAAGCAAAAAACAAAGTGTTGTTGCGAGAAGCAGTGCTGAAGCTGAATACAGGGCTGTGTCATTGGGAATCTGTGAGGGTATTTGGATAAAACGTGTTCTTGAAGACTTGAGGAAATGTATAAATCTACCGATCAAAGTCTATTGTGATAACATGGCTGCAATTCATATTGCTCATAATCCAGTTCAACATGATAGAACTAAACATGTCGAGATAGATAGACATTTTATAAGGGAAAAAGTTGATGAAGGTATTGTTGATCTAAGGTTTATACCATCCAAAGAACAGACCGCAGACATTCTCACTAAAGGACTGCTCAAGGACAGATTTGAGTATTTGATTGGCAAGTTGAACTTGATTAATATCTACAGTCCAACTTGAGGGGGAGTGTAGAATACCGAAATTGAAGGAGAAACTGAAGGAGAAAAAGTCAGAAAATGAGGGAGCAATTTCCAAGATCAAACATTGTAGGCGATAATTTAGGAAAAAGTAGTCTTAGTTTTCTTCGAGTGTACAGTAACTTATTACGACCAAATGTTCTCCTAATTCTGTATATATAGATGTAATCTACCTATGAAATAGATGTGAAATATAATTCAGTCTTCCTATTCTCTTCATACAGTGTATCCTTGCCCATCTGACAATAGAATGGGTGATTATTTATACAAAATTTTTGCCCCCATAATACCATCAGTTTTTGCAGATTAATAATTTCACCTCTAATATTTGCATGAAATTGTTCGTTTTTAAGTGAGGTTTTTGGAGTAATATTTGATGATGATAATTTTTTGTTTCCGGGCAACCATATACATATGTCATCGGATATTGCTGCCTGAAAAGTTGACTGATGAAACTCTTGCTACCATACATTTATTGTTTGGAAAAATTGATGGAAAGATGATCAAGTTTTTATGTCCTTTACTCAAATAGGGAATGTCTTGGTATCTGATGAAACATAGACAATTCTTTAAGGTACTGCAAAGTTAACTACTCTATTGTGCTTTACAATTTTATGGTTTGAGTATGTTCAGGTTCCAGTTGCATCAGAATCTCAAGGTGGCCAGCATCAAGTCCCATCTGCATTGAAGTATTTCTCAATGTCTCAGAAGGCAAAAACTCTCGATGAACTTGTGAAGGACCAGTGGCTCAATTTGACGGCAGATGGTAATATTACACTTGGTGTGAAGTCATTTCTTGATCTCCGGAGTTGGTTCCGAAATAACGAAGTTCCATCATGTCATGTGTGGAATGAAGCTGAGTGAAGGTTGTTCCTATTGCATTGCTTCAAAATCTTTTTTTTTTTGTTAATGTTTAGATTATTCTGAATAATCAGTGGGGATTTGCTACTTTCTTTTTACCTTATTCTTGGGCTTTTATACTTATAATAGAATACTCCCTTCGGTCTTTCATTTAATTTTTCTATTTTTACCTCCAATTAATTACGTCACTGTCATCACGTTTCCCACTCATTCTGTATCTCTCAGTTACTTTCTACATAAATAAGAGTATATTTAAAAATAAAATTACATTTCTTACATATTTATAGCCTTTAATCAATTTCAACCAACTTTTTAATCCAAGTAATTAAATTATTTGTAACTCATCTATAGGACTGTATGGAGCAGTTGACTAACCAGCTGTCTTGTTTGCACTGAGGACAAGAAATGAATATCCCTAGTTATTTTGATTGTGTCTGAAGTAGCAGGACTTTAAATAATGTATCTGATTAATAGTATTTCAGTCTGGAATTCCGTTCATTTTTTGTTTTACAGGCAGAATTATGTCAAAATGAAGCTTGTACAATTCGAATTCATCTCTACTGCCTGAAGCAACTTTTGGCTCGAAAACATATTTAATGAGCGTTAAATAATTATTTTTTGATATATACTCATGTTTAACAAGAGTAGTGAGAGATTAGAAATTAATATGATGGAGTTTTGTGTGATTAATAAGGGTAATATTGAAAATCATTTAAATTTTATGAATGATTTAATGTTTTAATTATTTTTATTGGTTAGTGGGAAATGTCTCATAATTTGAAGGGGAGGAGTAAATAAGTAGAAAAAAAAAATACTGTAAGTGACAGACCCAAATGAATCTGTACATCATGAGAATATTCATACAAACGTAGCAAAAAAGTGGATGGGGGAGGTGATTTCTCCTGGAACGATATTATGAGAACTTCTCACAAACAAGAAACCGCAAGCAAATTCTTTTTTTTTTTTGATATTCTAATAACTATGTTTTATATTTAGAACAAGTAATTACCAAACCAAATTAATGTGAAATCCCATTTCTCACGGACTATAAAAAGAGAACTTCTCATGGTTAAAAAAGTGAGAAAATTCTTAATAACCAAAGCACTTCTTACCGAAAGATATTATTGTGAGAACTTCTCATAGATAAGGAACCGTGGAAAAATTCTAATAACGTCCTTGTTTGGATGAAACAAATATGTGAAAAGAATTTTAATTTGTAAGGCCTAAAATTTTTTTTTTTTTTCCAGAGCTTCCAAACACTCAATGGAGCAAAATAATTTAAGGCAAAAAATAGAGCAAAATAATTCAAAAGTTCATTTCTTATGAATAAAATATTGTGATAATTCTTCAGGGGGGATGAAGCCATAAGAAATTCTCAAAGAATATTTCTCTGAGAAAAATACGTCGCGAAAATGGCCCTATGCTCTCATGGATATTTTTCTCATGGGTGATAATTTGTTCCCGTGAATAGTTAAGAAATGTTCACCTGCTTTAAGAACAATTTTATGTTCTGAAAAAAACTAAAAAATATTTGAAAATGTATTTTTAGTTACGTATTCTTAAAAACAAAATGTAAAACTAGTAATATAAGTTTAGACCGTGTGCCGAATCCGTCCAACCCGATAAAATGGACAGTTTGAGTTCTGTAAAATTAGAACCGCTTGAGAGCATTTCTTTTAGGCCTGACCTACGGCAGGTTGGCCCATATATATATATATATATATATATATTTTTAATGTAACCTAAAACCTAAGTCTAGAAGTCCCAAGCCGAAAGTCCGTAAGTCCCAAACTCAATCGCCTACCCTAGCCTAGTGTCACTCTACTCTTCACCTCAGTCTCAGTTTCTCATGCTCTCAGAGACTCATAACTACTCCTCACCATTAACTAATTATTAATTATTTTTAAGTTCTACTAATGGCTTTTGAATTTATGTTTATTTTGTGATAGCTTTTTGGATTTATGTTTATTTTGTCATGTGTGGACTTGTGATAAATGCTTAATTTGTAATGTATTTTTAATTTTTTTTTATGGTTTAGGTTTGTACAAAAAAAAAATTAATATATTGTTTAAAAAAATTTTTAAAAAAATAATATGGGGTTGGGCAGCTAACTGGCAACCTAGCGGCTGTGAATTGGGTTCGCTAGATGTCGATTCATATTGATACAGTTCTTTTAGGCTTAAACCCATATGATCCCAACTTGTGACGAGTTAGCTCGAATTCTATGGACTAGACTATATTACCACCTCTAAGATAAAGAACTAAAAGTTGTTATCAAAAAAAAAAAAAATCAAATACCCATAGCTTCTGGTCTACCCCAAGTAAAAAATGACCCTTAGTCATATCTCATACATAGTATAAACAGTTGTTTTCTTATAAAATATGTAGGGTTAATACTATTATCTGTCCATTCAGTTTGATTTCTATAGTTTCAAATTGTGGTTTTTGATTCCTATATTTTTATAAGGACTTGGTTTGAGTGAGATCAAATCCTTATAAAACTATAGGAATAAAAAACAATGATTTGAAACTATATGCCCCTTCTTCTTCTTCTTCTTCTTCTTTGTTGCTAGAGAAGGCTGTCATTGCCTTTCATTGTTGCTAGAGAAGGTCGAGGCCACCATCGCCTTTGTTGGAGGAGGTTGGCTCAGCCGCCGTTGCTAGACCCTCTCGGCATGGAACCCGAAGAAAAAGAAAGAGAGAGAGAGAGGATAAAAGAAAATAAAAATGAGATTTAATGAGGGCATTTATATCATTTCTTTTAAATTTCAAAAAAGACGAATAAGGTATCAACACTTTTTTGGGATTGTGAATATTCGAAACACCTTTTTATTTGTTAGGATTTGTAAAGTTCTTTATTAGGGATTTTCTCTAATTTAAACCCATCACTTGTATCTGTTTAAGAGGCAGTGCATGCAGCTTCAAATTATATTTGTATCATATTTTATATAATAAAGAAATTGAAAAGAACATGATGAGGACAAAGAATTTACCACAAAGGTTATACACGTACATATAATACTTTTTTTTTTTATTCCATATATAACGCCAATTAGTTAAAGAGGAATAATTACAATGGCAGTGAATGAGTTCGTGCGAATTGTGATGATTTTAGATTTTTTTTTTATTATCTCTCCGAGAATCAGATCTAATTTTACATGATTATGTCATGATTAGAAGTTATCAATAAACCATTCAATGTATCTATAAACTATTATGTGGAGTTAAAATGAGACACTTTATATTTAAGTTTGATCATATATACGAGTGGATTTGGACAGTGAGTTTCTTGGAAAGTTCTTCCCAATTATGATATATTGCGGTGGAAGATGCCGATAATGTTAAGGCCTCGTTTGGTTAAATTACGCAACTTTTTTAAAAAAAATAATGTATATATATGTACGTATGCATGTATGGATGTATAACTTATTTGGTTAATTTTATTTTTTTATAAGTTATAATCACGTTAAATATATATTTGATTTAAAATAAAAATGTTTGGAAAGCAGAACATATTTTAAAGTATTTTGTTATTATAGACAATCGTGTTTAAGAAACTTTCTAACACTAAAATGGAGCCTTTTAGCAAATTAAGAAAGATGTGTTCCATCATTATTTTGAGAAGGCCATGATATTTGAGTTCTTTTACAAAAGAATTAAGTTTAAATCCATTTGAAATACCTAAATTTAGAATTAGACATGCACTTTTAACAAATCTCTAATAAGGCCTACATGTTTGATTAGGGATTTATGAATGTTATTAAAAGACCATAATACCTCCTTTATAATTAAAAAAAATTGAAGATTTTTAATTGCAAATTCTTATTAACTTTTAACCCTAACTCCAAAATCCACTCCTCCCTTAAGCATCAAGATCTCCACTTTTAGGGCCTATTTGGTTCAAACGGAGGGGATGGAATAGGAGGGACTCATTTTCCATCACCTCTAAAATCCCCTAATTTGGAGGGAATAAAAATAAGAGATGAGACGGATTTGGAGCCCCTTCTTTGGGGCCCCTTCCCGCCAATTTTTCATATTAAGTAAGATAGGTGACTCATTTCCTATCCCCTCCCCTCCAACCAAATAGGTCCTTAGTCGACTCAACAATATTGAAGGATAAATCCTCATAATTTTTTTAACCCTAATGTCGAGCGATTTACATGGAATGTATATGGGTTGATTTGAAAGAATAAACACCTATAGTTTGTTTTTGCAACTATAGATTCGTAAAAAAAAAAAAAAAAAATCTTTGATTTGCCTAGAAAAAAAAAAATCAGTCCAAATTTCAAAGTAATTATAAATTATCTTCGATTAGAAAACTATTTTTGTGGCCTGTGTGATTGGATAGAGACTCAAAGAAGAAACTAGGACATGAATAACATGTCAAATGGTGAATCAACCGGAGAAATTTGAGGATGGGGAGAGGAGATGTGAGAAATCAATAGATAGAGGTGAAGATTTTATTAAAAAAAGAATGAGACAAAGAGAAAATAACAAAAGGACATTGGTAAAATCAATAAATTTATAAATCACTAATTATGTATGACCTTATTAGGGATTTATTAAAATTGCATGACTGATTCTGGATTTTAGTATTTCACATGGATTTTAAAAGGAATTTTCCCTTCTTTTATTGATGAGATGTTGAGAAAAATAATATAATTATATACGTGTGTGTTTATGACATTTACTTTGTTTAAATTCATAGAGTATTTGTTGTATTTTTTTAGAATGATAATATTTTAATTACCTCAAAGATAAATTAATCACTCTTTTGAATGCATGTACAAGACATGTCTACTGTCTAGACTCTAGAACATCACTCTCAACAATCTGATAATTGATCATATAATATTAGATAAAGAATACTTTTTTGGGTGGGGGCTACAAGAAGGTCTTTTTTGTTCTTCTCCTCTCTTGAAGATTTTGATATGAACATGTGAAATACAGTGCAGATCAGTTAAAGACATTCTGTAATTCACCAAACTAGAAATTAATTAATTATAATTAATTATGTAGAACTACTTGTTGTCTACTTGATTATTGATTAACTAAGGAGACTTGAAATTAACTAAAAACATTCTTCATTTTTTTTTTGAAAAGTTATATATGACACAAAAATTAAACTATCAAAATATATGAATATAATTAGGAATATCATATTTTGTCAAATATTATAATTGTTTAACATATATGGTGGAAGAGGGAGACAAAAAGAGGAATCTCAGACGAAATTTTATTCAAACATCACAATTCACGATATTATATAAATAAAAATCTTTGAGGTAGAGGTGGACAATAAATTTTTCTGAAGCTTATTTTTCAAAGTATGATAATTTTTTTTTTCATTATATTAACCAATATTCCATCTTGAGAAGTTTCATTCTTGTTATTTTTATTACAGTAAGAGACAATGCTATATATATAATCACCCTTAATGTTATACTCATCCAATAATTAATATAAGATCTTGTTTGCCATGCAATTTGCACTACGAGATCTTATATATATATATATATATATCAGAGCTTATGGTTCGATAAAATGGAACTTTTAGATCGCTATTAATTCTCATACTACTTTCGTTACCTTATTTGAGACAATAATTTTAAAATTTGCTATAAATTGTGGTAATCAAATAGTTTAAGTTATTGTTTACAGTCTTATAGTTGATAATTGTAGAAATATAATATGAATATTATAAAGAAAATAGAACCCCGTATGTATGAAGTAGAAATAACTGATTTACCTATAAGTTCTCATTTATCATTAATAGGAAATCAAGAAGAAACATGTATATTTACACCTTTTTTGCCAGGAGGAAATGGAAATAATACTTGGAATTTAATGAATTGGAATAATATGTATATAATGAAACAATTAGGAACATATATAAACCCCAATATTTATGATTTAATGCAAATATATAATTTAGATGAAATATTAGAAATGGTTCCAGAAGATATTAAAGAAAAAGTAAAAATAGAAAAACCCAGTAATAGGAAAGACAGATTAGAATTTTTAAGCCAGTCTTTAGAAGAAAGAATATATAATATGAAGAAGAAGATAGATAATAATACTGAAGATTTAAGAATAATAAAATCAAATGTAAAAACAATAATGAATTCACTAGGAGTAACAGATATGGAAATAGAAGAACCTGAAATAAAATCTGAATTAGACTTATTAGAACCTATAACACATAAACACCGAAAATTAAATATGATGAAAGCTTTAGAAGAGATGGAAAAATTAGATAATACTAAAGAAAAGATTTATAAACAAAATATGGATGAGAATGTAAGACAAACAAGATTAATAACAGAACAAATAATGAAAGGCCAACAAATAATGAATAATAATTTATGGACAATTCATGATAAGCTTAATAGTTTAGGAATTACAGAAGAAGAGAAAAAAAAATTAATAGAAATAACGAAGGGAAAAAATAAAAAAGAAAATTATGAAAGAAATGAAGAGATTGAAGAAGGAAGTAAAATTGCAGAAATAATATATTCTAAAGATATAATAGATATTTTTAAAATTCATAATCCACAAATAAAAATGATGAATGCAATAGATGATGAAGATTTAAATGAGGAAGACAATGAAATTGAAACTTTAATGGGATTAGAAGAACAAGAATTAGAACAAATCCAAAGAGACTTTAAAAATGCTACTATTATAAAAGGAAATATAGATGAATATAAAGAATTAAACACAGGAATAAAATTAAATGAACCAGGAGATTCGAGTAGAAAAGAAGAAACAGAATCCTCTAAAATAAGAACAGAAACAGATTATAATAAACATAAAGAACAAAGAGAAAATGAAATAGGAAAAGATGAATTAACACATGAAAAGAAAACAGATAATCAGGAATTTGATATAAGATTTGAAATACCAAGAGGAAGAGGATTTACACCAACGCCTATAGATCAATATGAAAGTAAAAGTATACCAGTATCTGGAATATGGTTAAACTTAGATTGTGTATTAGACCCTGAAAGAATAATTGAAGAATGGTCAAGAGCAACTATAATAGCATTAATAGGAAGAAATAATTTAGATTTCCAATCAACTAATTTACTTATAGAATCAAGCTTTTTAGGAAATGTATATTATTGGTGGAGAAGCCAAGAAGAAAGTTGGAGAAATCAAATAAGACAAATAGCGAAAGAAGAATATAATAGCAGAAAAGAATATTATGTAAAATTAGTAAAAAGATATGAATATGTGCTTAGAACAGAATTTGTAGGAAGAAGTAATACACTAGAAGAACAAATAACGAGTAATGAAGCAATAAAAAGATTATATCAAATAGAAATATGTTCATTAGAACCAAGATATTTGAATCCTTATATATGTGAATTTCAAAAGTATTATTATGAAATAAAAGAAAATCCAGAAATGAAAAGAATAAAATATTTAGAACTTTTTTATAGAAAATTACCAAAATTAATAAGAGATGAAATAATAGATGATTATTCTAAAATATTTAAAGAAACACCAGAATTAATACCTTATATAGATTCCTTAGGAAAAAGAATAGATTATTTAAGAAATTATTTATCTGAAAAATGTAAACAAGCTTGGAGGAATATGAAATACTATAAACAGAATAAATTAATATTAAGATGTTCAGAATATGAAAGACCACATAGATGGGGATGTAAAGATGAAAATAAAAAGATGAGAAGAAAATATAGTAAAGGAAAATATAAAAATAAAAGATGGAAACCCATGGAAAGATACAATAAATATAGGTATAAATTCAAAAAGTATCCAAAACAGAAATTTTATAAAAAATACAAACCTAAGAAATATTTTAGAAAATATTTTAAGAAAGGAAATAAAATAGATTATAGTAAAAAATCTAGAAAATGTAGATGTTATAATTGTGGAAAGATAGGTCATATATCAACAGAATGTAAAGAACCTAAAGATAAGAAGTTTATGAACATATTAGAGCAAGCTCAAGAATATGAATTAGAACCATTAGAATTTGATGAAGAAATATATAGTGATATAGAAAACCCTGAGATAGAAATATATAAAATAAAAGTAATAAGTGAAAATGAAGAAGAGGAAGAATCAGAATCAGAAGAATCAGAATTAGAAATAGAATATTTAGATAGTTCCGAAGAAGAATTTAAATTATATATGATGAAAAGTAAAGACAAAGAAGAAGTATAAAGAAAGAATTAAAGAAACAATTAGACTTATTGTCTAGAGTTTAATATGGGAGACATTCATATGTTAAATGAAGAATTAAGAAATAAAAGTAGACTAATAATAGATGGGGAATTTTGGGCATATAAAAAAAGAGAATATATTACAAAGATACCAAAAAATGATAAGAGTTTTTTAAGAATGATAATTAAGAGATTGAGTAAAACCTATAAATGGGAAAAAAGAAGGTTAAATTTTATACATGATAATCATCCCTTAATATATGAAGAAGAATATGCTAGAGTAATGAGGGAAAGAAAAGATAGAAAAGAAATTAAGAAAACATTAAAAGAACGTTTAGAAATATTGTCTAGGATATGAGTAGGCCATTATACTATATACTTATAAAATTTATATATGCTAAATATAGATCTAGAAAATATCATGCTCTGGTTGATACTGGAGCAAATCTAACTGTAGCAAAATATAATGTATTACCACCAGAATTATGGAAAAGAAAAAATAAAATGCTAAGAATGGAAAGTGCAGGAAAAGAAATCCATATGTTAGAATTAGAAGCAAAAGATGTAAAAGTTCAAATAGGAAACTACGAATTAGTAATAAAAGAATTAAATCAATATAATGAACCCTCTTGTGATATAATTTTAGGATTAGATTTCTTAGAACAATATTTTCCTATACATATGATTAGTAAAGCCTTAATATTAACAACACCTTGTAAACATGAAGCTTGGGGTATAAGAATAACTAGACCATATAGAAGAAAAGATGAAAAATTTCAGAAAAAGAATAATGAATATGAGGTCCAATTCTTACAAAATAATAATCCAGTAGAAATTCAACATATGTTAGCGACCTTGAATATCATAGAGATAAAAACTATAGAACAAAGAATTATAGATAACTATAGTGAAAATCCCTTGATACATTGGGAAAAGTCGAAACCTATGGCTAAAATAGAATTAAAAGATTATAGTAAAGAGATAAATTGTAAACCTTATGTATGGACAAAAGAAGATAGGAAAGAATTTATAATGCATATAGAAGAAATGAAAAAATATAATCTTATAAGAGAAAGTAGATCAGAATATTCATCACCAGCTATAATTGTGTCTAAACATAGTGAAGAAAAAAGAGGAAAAACTAGAATGGTCATAAATTACCAAAAATTAAATGAATTAGCTATAAGAAATAGATATCCAATACCTAAAATAGATTTATTATTCAATCTAATAAGAGGAAAAACTATATTTAGTAAATTTGACTGTAAATCAGGATTTTTCCAAGTAAAACTCGAAGAAGATAGTAAAAAATATACAGCATTTAGTACTTCAGAAGGACTATATGAATGGAATGTATTACCAATGGGTTATCATAATAGCCCTAGTATATTTCAGGAATACGTGTCAAAAATGTTATTATCAATAAGAGATTTTGCTGTAATTTATATTGATGACATATTAATATTTTCAAAAAATGAAAAAGAACATGAAATTCATTTGGAACAATTTGTAAATATTATAGAAGAAAAAGGACTAAATATATCACCATCAAAAATGGAACTAAGAAAAGAAAAAGTAAATTTTTTAGGACAAATATTAACCAAAGATGGAATAGGATTACAAGATCATATAAGTCAGAAAATATTACAATTTAAGAAAATAAGTAATAAGAAAGATTTACAATCTTTTTTAGGACTAGTAAACCAGGCTAGAAACTATATCCCTAATTTATCAGCATTAACCTCAAAGATATCTAAATTAGCAGGAGAAAAGACTATATGGAAATGGGACAATAATATAGAAAAAATAGTAGAAAATATAAAAGTCTTATGTAAAGAATTACCAAAGTTGACCATACCTTTAAAAGAAAATATAAAATGGATTATATATACAGATGCCTCTGATAATTATTGGGGAGCAGCTTTATACTATGAAGATGAAGATGGAATTGAAAAAATAACTCGATATACAAGTGGGAAGTTCAATGATTCTCAAAGTAGATATCATTCAAATTGGAAAGAATTATTAGCTGTTGTAAAAGCTATAGAAAAATTAGAATTATTTATAGTAAATAATAGATTTGTAATAAGGACAGATAATACGCAAGTTAGACATTGGTTATCTAGAGGAATAAAACAAAATAAAATAAGTAGTAAAATGTTGATTAAATGGCAAGCAGATTTATCTTATTATGATTATGAAGTTGAATATATTAAAGGAAAGAATAACTTAATTGCTGATTATTTAAGCAGATGGAGCCAGTAAGCCGACTTGGCAGAAAAAGTCCTGTAAATCAAACGAATAAGGAAGAAGAATCTTCCCCTTTGATGAACCAACTTATAATGAAGATGAATATTCTTGAAATGAATATGAGTCTATTAAGTAGTCAAGTTAGTACCAGTATACAAGGGTTAACAAGCTCAATATCTGGTATTAATGACTCTCTTAATGACATCTATATTCAGCTTGAGAATTTGAAGATCTGTAAGGCTGATGCCAACCCACTTATAAGGACAGAAGTCCAAACTACGAATAAAGGAAAAGAAGTTGAAGTTTATAAGCCAAGTCTACCTATAATGGAGTCATTCACTCCAGGTGAGTCATCTACTCACAACACCCAAAGTATAATCGAGTCATTTGGACTTGAATCTCTCCTAACCTCTAATTCATTATTAACTTCTACTCCTATAAGCCAACCATCTCCTGAAACTTTAACTTTTTCTCAGATAATGACAACCCAAGAAAAACAAAAAGAAAAAGAGAAATCTTCCAATAATTCTCCTCCTCCAAAAGAACCTTCCAATAATACTGATATTTTTGAAATCCCAAAACTTTATAATTTCTATAAAGTAATCATCAAAAAGTTGAACCAGCTTTCTTTGACCCATAAGACCATTAAATACGTGTCCCACTATGCATTTAACAAAGCTATTATATACCCAGGAACTCCTCCAAGTATTGTTAGAACCTTATACCAGTATGGATTAATCCAAAGTATATACCCTTCCAGGAATTTATCTGAAATAGCCGAATTACCCGAAAAGTTTATAAAAGCTGTAGGAGATTATTATGATATAGTAACTCAACATCAAGTATTCATCAGGTGTTATTCAACTGTAGCTGAAATTACTCCAGATCAATTTTATATGCCTATAAATCTTATCAGACTGGGAACCACCAAGAAGCCTTTGGTATACGAACCAGAAGTTAAAGAAGATATAACAGATGATGATGATTTTCAGTTTCGTGTATCAAATATAAGGGCTCAAGATTACCATATAATATTCCAGGAGATGAATCGTATAAAGGTGGCGAATATGACTATAAATCCAGAAAAAGAAGAAAAGATATATGTATGTTATTGTACAGATAAGACTTGTATGTATTCTCTTGGAAAGAAGCCAAAGAATGAAAAGCAATTTGGGTTATGGTATGACCAAATAAAAAAGAATAAGATGGAAAATACTCCTGATACAAAAAGAAGAATTTGTCAAATAATAGGAGAATATCCAAATCATGAGTGTGAATACTGCCAAGAAGTCCGAGGAAGAGATAGAAACCCAAATATCAATATGGATCCAAGCCTATTATGAAGTGTCGGCAGAAGAATAAGTGTCGGCAGAAGGAAAGAAAAACGTGACCGACAAGAAAAAAAGAAGAGCACTCAGAAAAATATGCTTTTAGCAAAGAATCTTATCTTGTAAGAACCTTATCGTCCTTTATTAGATGATCTGTAAAAATAGAATTGTCTGTTTGTAATCGTTTTTTAGATGATCTGTAAAGTAGAGTTGTCTGTTTGTAATCAGAGTTGGTCACTCGACTCTATAAATACTTATGTAAGCCGCTCAGTAAGGCACCCCTTCTGTAATTGCAATCACTTTTGAATGCAAAGTACTCCTTTCAGAAATTCTCTCTCTTGTGTCTGCGAGTTGTGTGAAAAGTTCTCCGTGATAGCTGCGACGAATATCATCTTTAATCAACTTTTATTGAAGAGTAACCAGGTATGAGGGGCTAAACTCCTTTAGGGATCTAAGGGGGAAATTTTATTCGATCATAAGGGAAGTATTATAGATTATGTTACTGGGCAATATGTAGTAAAAAAAAAAAAAAGAGTCTTTTTCTAATTTTAGGATGAGATAAATGAAAGTAAGATGATTACGCCTCTAGTAGGAAACGAAGGAAGGCTGTGCTGTTATGGTCTGAAGGGAGAAGGTCGAGATTCCAAATTATGAATGCTCTGTGAGAGATTCGAAAGGAATTCTCTGTAAATGATCCATGTATGAAAGAGGACATGGTTCCTTCTGTAACCCGGATCATTTTCGGTCAAACCTCATCTTAGTTTTGTTTATTAAATCCAATTAGTAAATATTTGTACATACTTTTGATTTTGCAAGTGTGTCCCTGTTTATATTCTTATTTTTAAATTCCGTATCAAAAATACATGTTGCCCAGGTCTACATAAGCTATGGTATATATATATATATATATAAATGATTGGAGGTATTATTATAATAACTAAATAAGTCCTCTAACTTGCTATGAAGATGAAAAATAACTTATACCATTTACCATCTATATGAATAATATAATTTTTTTTTTATATTTTATAATTTGTAATTAAATAATAAATATAAAAAATAATAAAATTAGTATAAAAATAATTTGAATAAAGATAAGAATTAAAAACATAATTTAATAAATTTAATAAATATTTTACAATTAAAAAAAGTAAGAGACGTAAGATATCTATAATATACACATACATACTATATAATTAATTAATAATTTCAAAATATGTAAACATGTTTCTTTCCTATTTACTCATTAGTTTCTTGTCTAATGCTTATAAAATAAAGGTATTCATAAAACGTAGTTTAGAAACATAAATTTGATTTGACTAGTTTGACTGTTTTAATTGACTCTCGGTTTTTCCTAAATTTTGGACTAACCTGAGCGTGATTTTGATATAGTTTTCTGATTAATAAATGATACACACACTATTATGTATTACCCTCGAATTACACATTTTTTTTAATCATAAATTAAATGGGTTACATTTTTTTTAAAACAAAAGTGAGACTTGAATTGGAATGTCATTCTTTTTTTGGGTTTGGGTAAATAATATGCATTTACTTCTCCATCTTCAAAAACTTGATCTCCAGCAGTCTTGTTCCAGATGATTTTAGATAATTCGCACACATATTAATACAACGGTTTAAAACATTAAATTTAATTTGTCATAAAATTCAAGTGATTTTTATTATTTTTATTAACTATAATAAATTCTAACATCATTTTAATTTCTCTATCCTTTCTCACTATCCTTGTTAAATATGCATGGGCATATAACAAAAAGGCTAAAATGCAACCAGCACCTTAAAGTATTTCTTCAAATGCATCCAGTACCCTAAAATAATTTATAGTGCACCCAACACTTTAAAGATTTTGTTCAACTGCATCCATCACCTAAACTATGTTTTTGTACAATTTTGCACTTAACAATTTAAATAATTTAGGGTGTTAAATATACCTAAAAAATACTTCAAGGTGTTAGATACACCAAAAAATAGTTTATGTTACTGGGCGCATTTGGAAAAATACTTCAAAGTATTCAATGCACCAGAAAAAATACTTCAAGGGGTTGGATGCATCACAAAATATTTTAAAGCATTGGATGCACTTATAAAAATACTTCAGGATGCTAGATGC
This sequence comes from Inga laurina, assembly GCA_963855925.1. NCBI lineage: Eukaryota > Viridiplantae > Streptophyta > Magnoliopsida > Fabales > Fabaceae > Inga > Inga laurina. The sequence continues at coordinate 27,992,588 of OY979713.1, forward strand.
ACATTAACCCAAACAACAAAATATGTAATTTTCTCTATAGCTATCTACCAGTCCTTTTGAATACTTTCTAAAAAGCGCCCTATATAAATATATAATAAGCACCGGTTTGAATTGATTAGTTAAAGGTGGAGGATAGTAAAAGTGGACAAAGTGAATAGTTCAATAGAATCTCAAATCTCATAACATGATTGCCAAAACAAAACAAAAAACAAAAACAAGAATCTCATAACATGCAATGCATACTTTGGAGATAGTCACACTCACACTCACATGGGAGTTTTACAAAGTGATTGAAGCTATGCATGTGGGAGATACCTTGATTAAAGGCAGATATATTCTTCCCATTAAACATTTTTGTTTCTACATACATTTATATAACTTTGTGCTATGTAACTAGTCACTACTACGTACTCCCTCTCACGCCACATGCTTCATTACTCCCCTATAAGCGGCTTTAATTTCACTTCCGATTTGGACCTAGCGTGCAACCTTTTCTCATGGGTTAATTATTACTTCATCTTATCTTTAATATAAAGCATGTTTACATAATTTAATCAGATTAAAAAAGTTAATTATGTTAGTTAATATGATATATATTTTCTAAAATATCTTGATCATCTTCCTTAACTCACCTATTCCCACTCCTTCTTGATTAGATCCAGATAGATCCCTAGGTGCTTTCTGCTCAAGAAAATGGTACCAAATACTTTGCTTCATGAACAAACAAAAGCATTTTGTTCTCTTACTCTTCGTACTAAATCCTCTTCTCTGATTTAGAACCGACCAAAAATAGAGAAGTAAATCCAACAAATAATCATGATTTCTCTCTAGGTTCTAAGTATAACACGCGCACAATAAAGTTAAGTTCTTGAGATCGGTCCTTATCCAATCTTCAAGTAAAAAGTAACACATAATGACCCAAAAATACAATATATTGTACTTCATAATTTATTCTATCATTTATATTACCGTATATTTTTTTTGTCAACAATACTTCTATATGACTTAAAAGCTTAAAAAATTAATATTTTAGTTTATTATTTTAAATATTTTTGTTTTATTTGTTTAAAACTCACGTACACATGTCCTAAAATATTGAAATATATATCATATATCCCGTACTCGTTTCCAGAAATTTTAAAAATTACCGTATTCAGCTTAATTGTTACGTATCTGTGCTTCTCGGTGTAGAATATCTCTTATATTTTTGTTGTTGTTAAATAATAATTGTTTTTTAAAAAATAAGAAAAAAATTTGATACTGTAAATTTTAAATTAAACGCATACATACAAATCAACAGTGGTTGCATAAGTAGAAAAATGTATTTAGTTGAGCTAAATAATTTGAGTTTAAGTGAATTTGAAAGACTTGTCCTGAATGAACTTAATAATATTCGAATTTAACTAAAAAGTATTACATAATAAAGGAGTAGTATAATAGACACTCAGACCCATGAAAAAGAAATTAAATAATGTACCTGAAAAAGTTCAATTTGAAGCTGGCTCTTCTACTGCATCAAATTCAAATAAGAAGGATGCATTTCTTGTTCAGCAATTACTGAATACGTAAAATTACCGTTGACGAAAACCAAGTTGCAGGGACAGTGATTTTGAGTTGTGTGGTCCAAGGCATATATGTTTGGTACCATAAAATTAAATCAGAAAAAATAAGCTGTAAAAACTGACGTACAAAAACACTTTGCAGCAGCAAATTAACTAAAAACTGACGTCCTTTTCGTATTTTCATTCATTTGAATATATCAACCTCAGAAGGTTTCATTTTGGAACTCTTCGCCCCATGCGAAAATTTTCCCTCTGCTAGGGTTTATTTTCCCTCCGTTTATACCATCGTCTAGATGCAGTCAAGCGCTGCAAGGGTGGTAGTCAGTCCCTTCTCTATGTAGGGCTGCTTCTCTCCTTCCGGTGGAGTGTCTTAGTTGGTTTATTATGTCGTGGCCGGTGGCTGTGCTAACTGGGAACGTGTCCGATGGCAATAGTGTAGGCGAGCAAGGTTGTAGGGTGGCCGGAGGCAAGGAGGTGTTCAAGTATCATTCTCCTGAGACGCCCTTCGACAACGACCTCCGATGGGTGCCCCCATGGCCTTTGATGTCGAGATCTGTGGTGGAGGAGTGGCGTACGAGACATCAGAGCTTAATGGTGCCGACAAGAATCCTAGGTGACTGTAAGGTAATAACGAATCAATTAATAAGGGGAATTTGGGGCTTTTTAGCCTTTCTAAGGAAGCCAAAGGCAGTGACGCAAATGCACTCCCAGGGATCTACTTTGCGATTCTTGGAGTCTGAGGTTAGTGGTTTACTAAAGTTTCAATCTTTTCCTTCTAATGGCCTTTTGGGATTGATAGTTGAGATTGGTAGGATAGCTTATCTTGGTCTTAGGTATTGTATGTTAAATTCTAATGATTGTGTTGAAGATTTGGCTCCCGGTATGGCTTGGTTAGTATCATTTGAATGGGTGGTTCATTATACTTCTTCACTGGTCAATGGGTTTTATATGTCAATATACCTTAACCAAGCTATCTATTCAGTGTGGATGGTTAAATGGGAAAGAGTAGGAATGGTTGAGCCAAGCCCCAAAGATGGGTTTAAGACCTTTTCAAAATATGGTTATACTTGGTTGGGGGTACCTATATGTGGAAGGCAGGTAAAATATTTATTGGCCAACTGTCAAAGGAAAGTGTATTAGATTGACAACTCAGAATCATCAATTTGGGCTTGTTCAGTAGAACTGTATGCACTGTTCTTTAGTTTCTAAGCATGTGCCCGTTCAGTGTGATCATTAACACTGTTCATTATCGGGTGAGACATGTGCTTGTTCAGTGTGTATAGCATTATTGTTCATCCTTGGGCTGGTGTTTTATTTCCTTTTGCCTTTTCTAACAATATGATGAATGTTGTTCTCCTTGAGTACATTTTGTACCAAGGAACTTGGTTAGGAATCTTTATTGCAGACGTGTTCCCATGGAAGCAAATTTGGTAGCCAGGTAGATTGCCAAAGCTTCATTAGAAGGGTCTTGTCCTTTTAGTTGGGTATTTCAACATTCGTCTCAGTTGCAGATCAATTTGGCCTATGATATGGAAGATGTACTAATTCTATTCTTACATTCTTGTTGTATTAAAGAACTTTTAAATTCTTGTCTTTTTACCTTGTTTGCTAGCTTAAAGCGTTTAATTTCCTGTTCTATTGGTGTTGGTTGTTTTAATTTTACCCATGAGACTTTGTAGCTTATGATTTTAATACTACTAGTTCCTTTGTTGCCCAAAAAAAAAAAATATATCAACCTCAGAGAGAGTATAACCAATCACAACATTACAACCTTATATAATCATTTTTCTTAGGTGGTCCTCTTGTCGAAAATGCCTTTCATTTTCCTCAGGGTCTAAAAACCCATCGCCATCAAACAGCTCATCCATCTGTGCCTCCTGTGTGTATGCATCAATTTTGGCCTCATCAGGATCCATATACATAGAGCTTAAATTTGTTCGGTAGCATATGTATAATATCTTTAATATAAGATTTCGTTCATAACATAAATTGCATTACCAATGGGATTATATTAAGGACTAGAGGTAGTATGATAATGCTTTCTATATTTGTCGTGAGACCATATGTGTGGCCTGATAATAATTGTAATTAAATTACCGTCTAATCGCAATTATCATAAATTATGTCCTTAATTAATGTGATATGTTTTTTTTCTTAAAATATCCTAATAATCTTCCCAGATCCCCTTGATCTTTCTCTTATTTGATTACTATTAAAGAAGTATTAATAGAGATAATTTTTAAAAAAATACTGTATTTACAAATATAAGAAATAAGTCTTACAGTTACGATCAAAATTAACTCTCTAAGTTTTCTACATTTGGAGGAGTATTAAGTACCGGAAGTAGTAGTAATTTAGGGTTTTTGGTGCATGAAGGTTGGTACGTGTTAAATGCTGTTCGTGTCTGGTGCAGTGGCTCATTACTACTATATCAGAAGCCAAATCTGCACAAGCAGCTTTAGAATCACATTCATGGCTTTTACTTTCATGTCCGAGGCTAGTCATGAAACCATATATATACACATATGTGTGTGTGTGCGCCTATCAATTAATCCTGCAATAAATTTTCATGGACTGACAAATCTTATTTTAATCTTTTTATGGATGAACTAATTTTCAAGTAAAAATTAAAAAATATGTTCCTGAATAATATAGTAATAATCTGTAATATAAAATTTATACTAAATTATACTATTCACAGTTATTTCTTAAATTTTGCATAATGTGCAGATTAAGTCTATTTATAATTCATTTTATACATTGACAAATTTTACCTCAACCCCAAATTGGGTCTCATATTTATGAGAATTTAAGAAAACCTTATCTAAAGTTGTGAACTTTTTACCACAGCTTGTGTAACCTTTATCAGAATTGAATTTTGATTTGCAAGTTGTGAACATCTAATATAAACTTCTAAAATTCTTTTTATAATTTCTGAAAACCTTATCCAAACTTGTGAAAACCCTTATCAAATCTAGTTATATTTTATATTATATATATCGATGTTGATATGACTATGTTGATTCACTTTTTTCATTTTGAAAATAAAAACACTATAGGTAGCCCGAAAAGTATGAAGAGGAAAATGAAGCTATTTTTTCATTTTAATTGTATTTAAATATTCACTAGTGGAAAAAGGTCTTTTTAGACAGGTTAAAATTGATTTTTTAGACTAGTTCTGGATCCGGTCTTAATACAACCGGTCTAAAAAGTATGTCACTTTTAAGACAAAAGTCTATATTTTTAGACCGGTTCTATTTATAACCGGTATAAAATCAAAAATTTTAAGGCAGGTTTTCATGAGCTCCGGTCTTAAAAGAACTCTTTTGAGGCGATTTATGTAACATTTTTAAGACCGATTATAATGATAACCGGTCTTAAAAGTTATTTTAAGATCGGTTTTGTATACAACCGGTCTTAAAAATGCTAATTTTAAGACCGGTTGTATTTAAAACCGGTCTTAAAGTTTTAATTTTAAGACCGGTTGTAAATATGACCGGTTTTAAAATAACTTTTAAGACCGGTTATCATTATAACCTGTCTTAAAAGTGTCATATTTTTTTTAAATATTTTTGTGATTAGGTTAGTTACTAGAACACATCATTGAATTGCTACCTTCAATGCCATACTTATTAAGTGCCATATGGTGTTCAGTTTGCTTCCACTTATCATTTCCTTTTGCTTTAACATTCTCATTGAATTGGGAACTTGTAACATGTCATATATATCCTCATATATAATGTTTTGTTTAAAACCATCATATATATATATATGCATAAATGGATTCAACCATGACATATCATGCAACCAACAAGTCAATTCATCAAAATATATAAAAACCATTTTAAAACCAACAAACTTGTGAAATCATACAACCAACAATATAAATGAATTCAACCAACTAACATGTCAATTCATAAATGAATATATACAAAAAAATTCCTCATCTTTACATATAAGAACTCACTGTTGTAAAAGTTTATAAATGAATTCAGCACAACAATTACGAATGTGCTCAATATCTTCTTCTGGAAAGGGGTCAGCAAGTTCAAACATCTGAAACACCAAAGCCAGGCAAAACATTAAATTCACTTAAAAAAATAAAAGTAATACAAAATTTTTGAAATATATATACATTTACCTCTTCAATAAGTCCTGTCGTACCTAGGGTAATAATATTATACATGTGCCTCAGAATATACAACCCACACAAGTTGGACCCTGGTGGTTGCTTACGGGTCTGAAAAATAACATGATATCGTTAAAACAAGCATAAAATTAAAGCATGGCTTATTATTGAATACATTCTTAAAACAAACCAATATGTAACTAACCTTTAGCAAGATCCATGTAGGGTCTTTTACCTCACGCATAGGCCTACCAAGAGCAGTGTGTTGGAATGTCCGCATAGCCCTATATCATCAAAATCACAAAGGTTACTTATTTTACACAAATGTCATAAATTTTGCACACGAAAGGTAATTAATAATGCAAGAAAACTTATGAGTTCAAGCTCTTTTTCAATTCACTAGTTGGCTTGCTGAGGTGGAGGGAGCATAAGAGGATGACAGAATAGCTCTTCTTGCACAAAATAGCCAATTGCCAATGATCACTGGAAAAAGGGAAAACTTTTAAGCAAATATAAAATACTATGTATAGTATGAAATATAAATTTGTGTCTTACCCGTGCAAATATGGGGCCAAGAAACACTCAATTGAGGTTTCACTAAGCCTGTGCGATAAGTATGTGTGTCTTATAGCAGAAGTGGTCCCTTTGTTGTAGAGTTGAACTGGGCATAGGAGTCCAAATTTATCGGTTTTGCATGTTCAACCAACCTACGATGCAAGCACCTACAATAATTCAAGTAGGGACATTAAATCAAAGTTTAACGGTGTAATTTGTAAAATATTAACTTCCAATTTGAGAAGATACTTACATCAAAAAGAGCTAGACAATCAAAATTGTAAGCTGTTGTAGAGGAGTTACCAGGGACATTAAATCATCCCTCTCAAGATAGCAGTGCGCCCCTGACTTGCCAACAGCTGACTCAGTAGCCCAATTTCTTGTTGCAAAGGACGTATCATATGCTATCAGAATCACTTGCTGCATGACATTCAATGGAGGCCGTGAAACATCTTGAGTGGAGGGAGGTGGAGGTAGAGGTGGAGGTGGCGAGGATTCCTCAGCTCGATCAGAAACAAGGTTCTTTGGCCAAAAGATGAAAGAGTTGATGACATCGCCCACAACCTTGAAGTCATCAACAGGGGTAGGGAGAGGTGCATCTATAACGATCACCTCTTCAACTACCACTCTAACTTGATCATCCTTTATTTCTTGGTGGTGGACAGTTGATCCCAAGTTGTGCACGCTCCCCCGTGCAACCAATCTTCTCAGAGGATCCTCCACAAACAAGTCACAAGGCTCACCAATCTCTTTTCCAGGACCCTCTGATGACTGACTAATGCAACTCCCTTTAGTGCTCTGTTTAGGGTTTAGGGAATGAGCCTGGGGAGCACTGGTATCTGCTTGTCTTGTGGTCGTCATGATCATCCATTCCTCCTTATCTTGCTGAACCTTTCTTCAAATCGTGCATCAAATGATGCTTCTGCCTTGGCCCTAGCTTCCACCCTCACAGTGGCCAATATACACTACATCTCCTCCCTAGTCACCATACCACTTGAGGAATGGCGTGAGGGTGCTCCAAAGTAATCCCTTATGCCTACCCCTCCTCCAATCCCCTGACACGGCTGGGATGCTCAGGTTTTCCTGTAGCTACGGTCAGGATGTCATTCCTCCCATCCGACCTAAACTAGGCTTGTTTTTTTTAAGCTCCTCCTATAAGACACAAATGACAAATGTTAGTAATGAAATTTGTTTACTAAATAATTAATAACAACAAGTTAACAACAATACTTACAATTTTCTCACCGACTATACGAGATTGTTCACTTGTATAAGACTCACTCCTCTTTTGGTGAGCGGCCAACCACTTCTGTTCGCGACGTATAAGGAGATGGTGGAGAAAGAAGAACAGAAGGATCGGATTGAGCTGCTTCTTCCAATCTCTTCCATTTGGCCGCCAACAAGTCTTTTTCGGCCTTCGTATACCCCCTACAAGACATTGTATGGGGGCAATCATTCTTTCTACTACTCTCTTAGGCCTTTTTCATTTTTTCCTGTGAATAAGAAATCAAAAGTAAGTCATTGTAAATCAATAAAGACAAATCATAATTTATAAGCAAATCAATTGCAAAATAAGTCAACTCACCAATACTTCTGGAGTAGTCCGAAGCCGTCTAAATTCTTACTAAGTTTGTTCATCAATAAAAGAATATTGATCGCACGGATTAGGAAGAGGCTAACCTTCTTCCACCTCGATATGCACGTAATTGTTGGTTAGATTTGTCTTAAACTTCCTCCAGCGTTCATCACAATACGTCATTGTCTTGTCATACAAGACTTCACTCTCAGGAATGTTGTAAGTGAGCTGGATAGTTTCCCAAATATGTCGCTTCACACCTTTATCGACATTTTTCCACTGCTCTATCAAGATGCTAGGCTTGTTGCGTGCTAGGAGGCTGACAAAACTCCTATACCGTTGGGCATTAGGCCCGATTGGTTTCCAATATCTATTAAACTTAATCGGAATCCTTTCCCAGGTATTCCGATTGAGAGGAATGTCTGTCAATCGGGTGGCTCTCATTCCCCTTCGTCTAGGTTGGTTACGTAGCTCATTGTGTTCCTGGCTTGGAGCATTGCTAGGCTCGCTCTGATTTGGATTAGTTGGATCAGGAGTACCCTCACTAGGATGACTCATTGTCTAAAAACACTTTAAGGACACTATTTAAGGAAATTTTGCTATACGGTGCTTATTGTTATAACAAGGCACTATCTACAATGGCATAATTCAAAATCAATATAACAGAAGCAACAAAATCAATATAACAGAAGCAACAAGCTTAAACCAAAGAAAACAGAACCCAGTTTAGCAAAATCAACTAAGAGCTACACCACTATAGTCTTCAACTACGATCAAAATCAAACAAAACAAAACCAAACAAGCTTAAACCAAACAAAACAATATAACAGAAGCTACACCACGACTCTCAAAATCATCACTTTCAAATGGAATAATTAACTCAGGTTCACTAGAAGCAACAAGCTTAAACTATAGTCTGTAATGCAAATGGAAAACCATCAAAATAAACCCAGGTGCACAATTTCAGGATAATTAAACGGTACCTTAAACCTTTGCTTGATGATCCTCTTCTTCCTCTGGAATTGAACAGACCTTGGCCACTTGCTGCAGGAATCAAATAAAGAAAATGAGGGCCAAGTCATCTCACATTTTCAATGAAAAACCCAAAAACGAAATGGAAACACAAACCTGATGACAATAAAGACGAGGTTGAGAACGAAACTAATTGGAGGGAACAAACAACGATAGTCTTCTGACAATGTATTCAACAGTAAATCTCCGTTGACGGCGGTGAAGTTAAGGACGGAGGAGAGAAGGGGAAAGGAGGAGCTGCTGCGAGACGATGCAGGGGTTTTGCTGATGTGCTTGAGTTTAGATTTCAAAGTCAAATTTAGGTGCCTTTTGAATCCAAGTCATTTTTAAGACCGGTTATTAATTACAACCGATCTTAAAAGTAATTTTTAAGACCGGTTGTAATTGACAACCGGTCTTAAAATATATATTTAAGACCCGTTATTAATAAATAACCGGTCTTAAAAATTGAAACTTTTTAAGACCTATTATTAATTAATAACCGGTCTTAAATTTTTAATATTTTATACCGGTTTTAATTTACAACCAGTCTTAAAACTAATAAAAATTTTATTTTTATAATTTTTTTAATTCAGATAATATTTTCTAGACCGGTTATTTTCATAACCGATCTAGAAAATATATTACATATATTTATTTTTTTTAATTGTATATATTTTTAAGACCGGTTTTTGTTATAACCGGTCTTAAAATTATTTTCAAGACCGGTTTTTACTATAACCGGTCTTAAAATTATTTCATTATAATTACAAAAATGTCACCGGTCATATTTTTAAGACCTTATCCGATATAACCGGTCTAAATGTTCCGGTCTAAAAACCCTTTTCTGTACTAACGATTGTCCTCTAATTTACATACTATTTCTTTAACAAAGTAAAGTTTAGGTGATGAGTTTGGTCCTTAAAAAAAGCTCACTTAGGTTAAGACATGTACCCATTGATAGTGGAATAATTAAGGTTGAGGTGGTGTTTCCATGAGCAGGACATCGGATCAAAATGGGGAGCAAATAAACATGCCATGTGAGATGCCAACTAATTTTTTGTTCATGATTTGATATCCTTTTTATAACACATCCTCACCCTAATCCCTACTTCCTATATATGTAGCCCTATTAATTTATTGTTCTCATGTGTGTGTGTGTTTGTCTTATTGCACCTAACAGAAAAAGAAACTAAATGACCATTACCTTCTAAACTAAATTGATTTTTCTTGAAAAAAAAATTAAGACAATGTTTGATAATATAGAGAAAATATTTTTTAAAAAAAAATAGAAAAGCTTATTGTTTTATGATATGGCCTTATGTTAAAGGCAATACACTTTCGCCCAGGGGCATCACTTGGATGGTTTGAAAGGAGGAGTCAAGGTGCCTCCTTCGCCATTGCCTCAAGGGCCTGAATTCGATTCCTGAGAAGTCCCTCTACACCGAGGGTGACTTCGGATTAGTCTACCTCCAAAGGGGGTGGGACACCGTGGGATGTAATACACTTTCATGCTTTTTTAATGACTCTACACAAATATCAAATCCTTATGGCTTCAATTCTCTTATTCGCATGTATGTAGTGTTAATTTAGACACGTTCATCAATTTAATTTATTTATTTTTATCTATTTTAATATTTTTTAAAAAATATACTTGCTTGATCCAAACTAGTGTGTATATATATAGTTCGACAAGTTTGTGGACCAATCTATTAAGAGAGGCATTGTGGGACAACTGGCTCTAATATTGGATCCATCCTTCTATCTTTCCGTAATAGCTTTTTCCTTCAAGTGAAGAATTGCCATCCATTCTCACAGAATTCTTAAGCAAAGTTTTATCACAAAATTTATTAGTATGTTATGTATTGATTTTTGCCTCCACTTAAAATTAATCAAACTTTGATTTATACCAGTTAGTAGTGCACAGGGTTTAAATTATTTTTAAAACTTCAAATTCTCTTTGACCGAATATTTTCTATGATTGGTCATTTGTAATTAACCTAATCATGATTAGATACAAATATTTTTATATATCACCCCGAAAGAATAATACTAAATAAAAATGGCATTAATCCATAAGAAAATAGAATATTTGTGTATAAATTATACATAATTTAATAAAATAAAGAAACTAAATTATAAATATGACAGACTGATAATTAAAAAAAAGAAAAAAGAGTTCAAAATAATGTAGCTTCAAGCTCGGCAATAAAGAGGAAAAAAAATACAAAATCCAACACAATCAATCCATTCAAAACTTTTAATTGGACCGTGACTGGCTAGTTTACTAATATTATTTGTGCTCTTGTTAAGGGGCAATGTTAATGGAAAGGGTTGCCCATAAAGGATTCTAACCAGTAAGAGGGTGAGTGAAGTGTTATAGTGTGGAATCCTTAGGGACGTCAACTCTTAAAGAAGTGACATTGTTATAAATCTTACACTGGAGAGCCTTACAAGTGTGGTGAGATCTATAAGTTTAAAGGGATATCCCTAGTAATAAGCTCTGAAGAGCTCTGAGTAAACGTGTGTTTAGATTAGTGTTTGAAGAATAATTTTTATGATTTACGAGGTAAGTATATGAAAGAAGTTTTGTCTCCATTTATGGAAAAGTGTTTCTGAAACCATGATTTCAGAGCTTACCAAACACACATTTCTGTTGGAGTAATGAAACCAAAAAAATCAAATACAAGTGGACGACATAGCCCCACGCAAAGTTTCCTCATTTTCTACAATTCACCGAGAGGGGAGAGGAGCCCTTAAGACGGGCACTTTCCCTCCTCCTGCCCCAATGTGTAGTATATAAAAAAATAATTAAAAAAAAAAAAGAGTATTTTACAAGGAACGTGCATGTTCCTCTACTTCTTGGCCTACTCACATGGCTTCTGCTCACAACAACCAACCAATTAAATTACCAAAACACCCTTGTCGATCGCTCTGAACTCCCATCTACCTGTGGGGACACCATTGGAACTCAAACATATTCGCATTTCAGAGGCATCGAGTCCATCTCCCCATATCCTTCCAATATGTTGCTTCTGCTCATGCCTCGTACCTAATCTCATGATCCCATAAAGTTACAGTTAGGATTAACACCCTATATTTAATCATATTAATTCATATTTTAATGATAGAGATAACTGATTACAATTCTTTTACCACTTTTTGTAAAATCAATCTAAGGTAAGGGTTCTTATTATTTTAAGTAATTTTGTGTGAGATAAATATGTTATAGGAATTTTATCTCGTTAAAATAATTATTTATAGTGAAACCAAACAGACACTTACCCTATAGTTTTATTGCCTAATTAATACTACCATTAAGCTCACCTCTTTTTCTTTTGTAGCTAGGAAGTCACACGTTGGATCTTCAATCTAGCTATTTCAGCTTGCCTCTTAAACAAGAAAATTTTGATTACACTGCTCCTATTATTAATGTAAGATCTAATTGAAGAGTTAATCGTGATTCTAAATGTAAGGCCTATTTATCAATTTTTTCCCTCGAATTACCCTTATTGATACTCTCTTAATAATAATCAAATAAGGATGGACCGAGAAAATTATAGAATATGATTAAGGTATTCTAGAAAAAAAACATATCATATTATCTAATCCTTAATCCTTTGCATTTTTCAGATAGTAGTCGTCTCTCTCTCTGTTTGTTTGTTTTTTTTTTTTTTTTTTTTTTTTTGAAGTTATAAAGTCAGACACTAACGACATGAGTTACATATGGGATATAATAGTCATCTCTATTTCTAGAATTAGTTTCTGAAATTGAGTGGCTCGCTGGGACAGCAGTGATAAATACAAAGGAGAGACAGAGAGATTAGGCTGTCAAAAACAGAGCTTGAGTATTAATAATTGGGCCATTAATGTTGTGAGACTGAAAGCGCAACACCTCACATATTATGTAACACAGAGAGAGCCAGCAATTCCAAAGAAGAAGAAGAAGAGGAAAGAGATCTGCATTTCGTCTTGTTCCTTTCTTCTCCATCTCTCTCTTCTCACTGTTCCATGTTCTTAGCTTCCTTCTCCTCCCTCACACATGGGCAAGACCAGCAAATGGCTCCGAAGCATCTTGACCGGCAAGAAAGACAAAGTCAAAGACTCACACAAATATCCAAAAACCACTGATATTAATCCTCAACAAGATCGAACTCCGCCGCCGCCGACCACCACAACAACCCCCAAAGAAAAACGACGATGGAGCTTCCGAAGATCCTCCGCCTCATCCACCACACCACCCACTGTCGCCGCCACGACACCGCCTCCTCCCGCAGAATCAAACCCCGTCGCTTCTAACTCACAGCCGACAGATATTGTCGCTGACGATGCGCAGCAGCAGATGAAACACGCCATGGCCGTCGTTGCCGCAGCAGATGCCGCCGCAGCCGCCGTGCAGGCTGCCGCAGCTGTCATTCGCTTGACCGCTGAGGAGGCTGCCGCCATTAAAATTCAATCTGTTTTCCGTTCATACTTGGTATGTGACTACAGAATTAATCCTCCATTAATCATTAATTATGTATCAGAACTTGATTAATTATTTCTGAGATTGGAGAATTTGAGAACAGGCGAGGAAGGCATTGTGTGCGTTGAGGGGATTGGTGAAGTTGCAGGCACTGGTGAGAGGTCACTTGGTGAGGAAGCAAGCGACTGATACGTTGAGGAGAATGCAGGCTCTGGTGACGGCTCAGGCAAGGGCTCGAGCTCACAGGATTCAAATGGTTTTATCCGAAGATCACAACTTTAATAATAATAATCAGAGAAGACATCTTCAAGAAAACATGTTCACGCAGATCTATGATGTAAGATTTCTTAATTGTCTTCAAATTATGATCTCAGGCATGATTGGATTTGCAGAATGCTCTGTTTCTTCGCTTCTTGAATGAGTTTGCAGAATGACCTGTTTCTTTGCTTACTCACTTGAATCTACTGCAGAAAATTTATTGGGAAAATAAATTTACTTTCGTTTGGAATTGGATTTGACCACGTCTGGTCTTTGGTCGGTGGAAGAAATGTGATTTTGTTGGTAATGGTGTTTATGACGTGTTTTTTTGTTTTGATTCCAAACATATGTGAACTTGTTTACAGTTTAGACTCCTTTTTAGACCTTGTTTAGAGTTTAGACTTTAAAGTTTGGTTTTTTTTCTAGTTCATTTTTTTAATTTAAATTGAATTCATTTATAATCTGATCTATTAAATTATGCTTAAATCTCTTATCAATTTTAATTTTAAAATTATAATTATGGTCATTTAACGATGACTATTTCTTAGTAATTAGATCAATCCTTAAATACTCCTCCATTGCCTATAGCTAGTTAGAATGTTGGATTTGATTCTAAATATAATATTTTATCTTTGAAATGTATCATTTTTCTGTAAATTAACTTACCTAACTAAAAATGATATATAACAAATATTTGAGTATTTTATTAAGGAGTTTGTATCATATTATTGTAATTGAATAATTTATCCAGCTTCTCAATCAACCCAAATTAATTATGTAGCTCTTATATTTAGAATTAGGGGATCAATTCTTAATTCATGTCATTAACTTGTGGTTTCTTTTTTTTTTTTAATTTATGAAATTTTCAATGTAGGAAATAGACATGAACCAAGAAGAGAACATCAAGATAGTGGAAATGGATGTATGTGAGACCAAAGGTGACAGTAGAAGGAGAAGAAACAACATCAACAACAATAACTACAACCCCAATTACCATCACACATACTATTTACCACAGCAAGAAGCCCAACGGGCCACCTCCCCAAGCCCATCAACATTGACCGACATGAGCCCACAGGCCTATAGCAGCCACTTTGAGGACTGTACGTCCTTCGGCACGGCCCAAAGCAGCCCGCAACTCTACTATTCGGCTGTGTCGAGGCCCCAAGATCTCATAAACCTCCCATTCACCTTCCCAGAACCACCACCCTATGCAGAATCAGGTATGTCTTATGACTACCCTTTGTTCCCAAACTACATGGCCAACACAGAGTCGTCTCGAGCCAAGGCGAGGTCGCAGAGCGCGCCAAAGCAACGGCCTCCAGAGTCTTTCGAACGGCAGCCGAGCCGACGGCGGGCTTCGGTGGAAGGGAGGAACGTGCCTAGGCCAGTGAGGATGCAAAGGTCATCATCTCATGTGGGCTCCACCGCCCATAACTACCAGTATCCTTGGTCCATGATCCGGCTTGACAAGTCCTCAGCTTCACTCAACAATAGTGAGTGTGGATCTTCCAGTACTGTTCTCACAAATACTAACTACTGCAAGTCCCTTGTTGCTTTTGATGTAAGTGCCTTCTAATTCTCCTCTTTCTTTTTATCATACAAGATTGTATTTATTTAGAGATGGATTCAGCAAGAGGTAACAAAAATTCATCTCGACAGTCTATTTACAACTAACGATAATTAATAAAAAATAATATGCAAGTCTTTATTATTTCAATTTATTTTTAATCACATCCCTATATCTTCTTTTTTGTTTTTTTATTGGTCCTTATAGTTTAAAATGATTTTTAATCATATCCTTGTAATTCCCAAGTGCTTGATCAAAATCATGTGAAACTATAAGGATTTGATAAAATAAAAAATTACAGTGACTTGATTAAAAATTAAGTGAAACTATAGGGACTTAAACATTAATTTTGTTTTAATAAAAAGATATGATCTTGTTCGTATAACTTGAAAAGTGTGTTTAATTGCAAATAAATGGTTGGGATGGATTTTTATGAGCTCTTACTAAACAATTTTTTAAAGATTCTGAGTTGGACAACACTACCTCCCATCTTTATTATAACATCCACTTTAATGAAAAAATTGAGTTACAAAGTATATTTTATATTAAGGATTGGATGAAGTACTCCCTCCAGTCCTAAATATTAGGCAGAGTTAAATTTTTTGGAGATATTAAGAAAGATAATTAAAGTATTTTAAAATATTTATATTTATCGTTTTTTCTTCAAACTTTTTGCTTGACATAAAAACTTATATATAATCTAATAATATACAACATATGATATGATTAAGTAATTTATTTAATTTCTTTAATCTCTCCAAAAAAATTTAACTTTATCTTATATTTATAACCGGAAGAAATTTATACATGTTATGACTCACCATTGGTTGTGTTTATTTATGGGTGCAGCCTTATGGAGGAAGGTACTATAACTAAAAGGAACCAGTTTTGCATGAACAATCATGAGTTAATAACCTTCAATTCAATTGCATTTCAAGACCCGCTTATGTAGAGATTTGTTTTTTCCCCTTTTATATGTTTCTTTATTTTTGTTTTAATGTGGCCATGTTTGTGAATTATTTTGTAAGGAAGACATTTTTAACAGGTTATGATCTTTGTATAAAAATTGTTCCCGGAAATATGTTCCCAGGCAGCATTGTTTATCCCAAACCGTTTCCAGGTTCTAGCCTTATTCTCATGAGGTTTTATTTTAAGTATTTTTTTATTTACATATATTTAAAATTAAATATTAATATTATAGCAATTAATTCTACAGTCATCATATAAATTAAAGATTAATGTTGCATATCTAATTATATAAATATATATAAAACCATTATAGTACTAAATAGGGACAGTGGCATATAGCAAATTGTATAATACTCCTCTAGGATCCTTAATGAAAGATCTATTTATCTAATTTAGGGAGATTAAGAAAGTTAAATAAATTACTAAATTATAAGAGATAAAAATGATAAATATAAGAGATAAAATGAAAAATATCTTACATTTATGATCAAAATTTAACCCCAAATTAGGTTCTACGTTTAGGACCGGATGAGCTTTATATGTATTTTGCACGTACTTTTAGCATTTTTTAAAAATTAGTCCCCCTTCTAATTTATAAATTAAGTTGTCTATCATTTTTAAAGTTTTATTGTACACATAATTTCTTCTTATAAATTAATGCCCGGAGGAATTATGAGAGTAAAAAAATTATGGGAATTAGTAGGTTGTTTTGAATCAACAAATTAGAAAAAATGAGTTATTTTGAATGAAAATTTTTTTAAAAAAATTGAAATGATAATTTTAAAAAAAATTAAGGAGATTATTTTTATTTTTTGAAAGAAAATAAAAGAAGTAAAATGGCGAGAGTCGGGAGATTGCGATGAACAAAACTTGGTGTGAAAGTAAGCAAATTAGGAAACAAGAACGGTAAAATTTGAGTGTGTCAATAAAAAATAACAGTAAAATTAGGACATAGTTTCAGGTTTATTTTATTTTCAACTTTTAAGCGTTTATTTATCTATCTATCTTCTTAATGGCTAATTATATTTCTTGATTCCATAATTTGAGTATGATTAGATAACAAAAATGATATTTTCATATTCAATTTAGGTTGTGATAAGTTGGCATCAAATTTTGGGTTACGACAATTTGGTCTGTATACTTCTCACTCGATGCATAACAGAGGGAGAAGGAGGGAGGGGAATTGATACTATTAGACTGTATGTGACCTGAGCTTCTTTTGGACCAATATGCCGTTTGATACTAATAGTGAGTAATAATGATTTTCTGTTTTAGAGTAATACGTTATTCAAAACTAACATTCTATATGATTTTTTAGGAAATGATTCTTAACATACAAATTAATTTTTAAATTTTTTTATCTAAATTAGTTAGTAATAGGTTTTTTGTGATCACTACTTTTTAAGAGTTAATTATTAAAGACAATTATAACTTTACAAAATTATTGCATATTAAAAAATATAAAAAAGAAAAAAGAAAGCAAGAAAGTGTAATAATAAGATAAATAGTCAAATAGAAGTAGCGTTGTGACAAGTTGGTATCATAAAATCATATTTTTGCTATGAGTATCAAGTTGGTATCAGATTTTAGGTCGAGACAAGTTGGTATCAAAACATGATATTTTAGCTAAGCATACCAAGTTGATATGAGATGTCAGGTTATGACAATTCAGTATAAGAATTTGAGTCGTGACAAGTTAGTATCAAAAAATCATATTTCACTATGCATACTAAGTTGATATCAGGTGTTGGGTCATGACAAGTTGGTATTAGAATGTTGGAAATCAAATTATGAACTGAGTTTTGATTCTTACTAGTAATTGAGACACACATTTCCTAATCTGCTAACATTCCTCCAAGTTTAAAAGTTTTTTTAAACAAAAGCAAGAAACAAAAATGGTGTGAAAGTACCAAAGAAACCTTGGAGGAACATTAGTAGATTATGAAATGTATGTCTTAATCACAGTTAAACTTAAAGCTAATATCGTTATTTCATTTCTAAGTCCACAGTTCAAAAATCTTAAAACATATTCAGATTTTGGAAACTTCTCAATTTCCCTCTCAACTCTCTCCCGTTTAGAGCTGGAAATGTGGGCCAGCCCACAGCCTACATCAACCTGCAGACCATACGGTATGAGTTGGTAAAATGTTAACCCTACCTGAAAATTAATTTGTATGTCAATAATCATTTTCAAAAAAATCATATCGAAAGTTAGTTTTGAACAGCAAATTGCTCTAAAACAGAAAATCGCTACTACTTATTATTAGTATCTCATGACATATTGGTCCAAAAGAAGCTCGAGGTTGCATATAATCTAATAGGATCAATCTCTCCCCCTCCCGTTCGCTTTGTTACAAATCAAGTTAGAAGCCTACAGACCATATTATCATAATCCAAAATCTGATACCAACTTGTCACAACCTAAATTGAATATGAAAATATCATTTTTATTATCTAACTATGCTCAAATTATGGAATAGTTTTTTTTTGTGATGACTTTTTTTATGAGATAATTGTTAGAGGCAATTATAACTTCACAAAATTATTACATATTGTATATTAAAAATTGATCAAAAAAAAAAGAAAGTAAGAAATAGTAATAATAAGATAAATTGTTAAATAAACATAGTGTCATGAAGAGATGGTATCAGATTTTGGGTCCTAAAAAGTTGGTATCAGAAAACCATATTCTTGATATTTTTATCACGTTGGGTATTAGACGGGTTGTGACAAGATGGTATCAGATTTTGGGTCGTGACAAGTTGATATCAAAAAATAATATTTTAGCTGAGCATACCAAGTTGATATGAGATGTCGAGTTAAGACAATTTGGTATCAGATTCTAAGTCGAAACAAGTTGGTGTCAGAAAATCATATTTTTGTTACGCATACTAAGTTGATATATGATGTTGGGTCATGACAAATTGGTATTAGAACATAAAAATTCAAATCATAAATTGAGCTTTGATTCTTAATTGTGATTGAGACTCACATTTCTCATTTTACTTACGTTCCTCCAAGTTTAAAAATTTTTTTAAACAAAAGTAAGAAACAGAAATGGCGTAAAAGTACCAAACAAAACTTGGAGGAACGTTAGGAGATTAAGAAATGTGTGTCTCAATCACAGTTAAACTCAAAACTCATATCCTTATTTGATTTTCAAGTCCAACATTCAAAAATCTCAAAACATATTTAGATTATGGAAACTTCTCAACTTACCTCTCAAATCTCTCTTATTTAGAGTTGGAATGCGTGGAAGTCTGCAAACCAATCATATAGAATGTTAGTTTTATACGACAATTATTCTAAAATAGAAAATTATTACTACTTATTATTAATATCTAATGGCATATTGGTCCAAAAGAAGTTTGAAGTCACATATAGTCTAATAGTATCAATCTCCCTCCTTCCCGCTCCCTCTATTACAAATCAAGTGAGAAGTGTACGGACTGTATTGTCCCAACCCAAAATCTGATACCAACTTATCACATCCCAAATAGAATATGAAAATATCATTTTTGTTATCTAACAATGTTCATATTATAAAATAGTGTCTTGTGATGACTCTTTTTATGAGATAATTATTAAAGGCAATTATATTTTCACAAAATTATTACATATTGTATACTAAAAAGTGATTAAAAAAAGGAAGTAAGAAAGAGTAATAATAAGACAAATGGTTAAATAAAAGTAGTGTCGTGAAGAGTTGGTATCAAATTTTGGTTCCTAAAAAGTTGGTATCAAAAAACCATATTTTTGGTACGTTTATTAAGTTGGTATCAGATTTTGGGTTGTGACAAGTTGGTATCAAAAAATCATATTTTTGCTAAACATACCAAGTTGATATGAGATGTTGGGTTATGACAATTTGGTATCAGATTTTGGGTTGTGATAAGTTGGTATCAAAAAATCATATTTTCGCTACGCGTACTAAGTTGATATCAGATGTTGGGTTATGATATGTTGATATTAGGAATTCAAATTATGAACTGAGCTTTGATTCTTAATTGTGATTGAGACACAGATTTCCTAAAATATTAACATTCCTCCAAGTTCAAAAGTTTTTTTTAACAAAAGCAAGAAACCAAAATGGTGCGAGAGTACCAAATAAAACTTTGAGGAACATTAGCAGATTCGGAAATGTGTGTCTCAATCAATATTTTAAAAACAAGACCGAACGTCAAGCCAAAAATGTCAGTGGGTCATGGTTAAAATGGTCAAAACGATCAGGCCATTTGGTTGAACCGGCGACATAATAATTAAACATAAATTTAATAAAAAATAATTATATGTAAGTATAATAAAATATTATAATTTTATATACCAGATGAATAAAATTAAATATTTAAGAAATCAGTTTAAATATATAACAACTAATTATAAAATACTGAATATTGAGTACGCTTTTATTATGGAAAAATAATAAAGATATTTTTATTAGCACTAAAATTTTTAAAAAGAAGTATTAAATAATAATATTAGCTGGCAAAACTCAATGGTATGGTGCAGACGCTTCTTCTTCCTCATGAATCACTTACGAATCACAAGGCAAGTCACATACTCATGAATCTCAATGCTTCCTTTTCCTCTCTCCAGTAGGTGCCTTCATCTCCTTGAAAATATTAAAATTGCCTTGTTCAAACCCCAAGTTGAAGAGGAAAGCAAAATTATTTTATCATCAGATCAAGCCATGAGTCTGAAATCTTAGCAAACCTTTAAATTCCCTCCCTCTCTCAATCTCGTTCCCTCTTGCTTCTCTCTTTTTGTTCCCTCGATTATTAGTTGTCATTAACTCTCTATTTGTGGCTATGGCTTCTACTTTTTCTTCTTCAATGAAACCAACCAGAAACCCTGTCAAAGGTAGATGAAAGATTGAGATTAAGAAAGTTGAGCAATCCAACAAGCATCTCGTCACCTTCTCCAAAAAAAAATTGGGGCTTTTATACAAAGTTGCTAAATTGTCGTTGCTGTGTGAGTCTGAGATCACCGTTGTCGTCTTTTCTTAGCAAGGCAAGGTGTTCTCCTCCAGCTACCCTAACCCTAACTCCATCTTCAGCCATTTCATCTCCCTTGGCAAGTTCTCTCTCTAATTTTCCTCTAGTTACTCTCACTTTGTTCCCTCCAATATTAGATCTTTCTCTCTGTTTCATGTTTCATGGCTATGGTTTCTACTACTTCTTCCTTAACAAGATGAACCAAATTTTGGGTCGTGACAAGTTGGTATCAATTTGACAAATTCATATCAGTAAATTGGTATCAAAAAATCATTTTACATCTAAATTTGCTTTCGCAATCTTCGATTTTGTGTTGTGACAATTTGGTATTAGAAAATCATGTTTTCGCTAAGCGTACTAAGTTGATATCAAATATTGGGTAATGACAAGTTGGAATCAAAACAATTGAAAACAAATTATGAACTAAGCTTTGATTCTTAATTGTGATTAAGACACACAAATTTTACCGTTTCCTATTTTTTAATATGCTTACGCTTGCTCCAAATCTCAGATTTTGGGTCATAAAAAGTTGGTATCAGAAACCATATTCTTGCTATGTGTATCAAGTTGGTATCAAATTTTGGGTCGTGACATGTGAGTATTAAAAAATCATATTTTTGCTACATATACTAGTTGGTATGAGATGTCAGGTTATGACAATCCAGTATTAGATTCTGGGTCGTGACAAGTTGGTATCAAAAAACCATATTTTTGCTATGCGTACTAAGTTGATATCAGATGTTAGGTCATGACAAGTTGGTATCAGAATGTTTGAAGTTAAATTATGAATTGAGCATTGATTCTTAATTGTGATTAATCACATAAATTTTACTATTTCTCGTTTTCTGTTTCCTAATTTGCTTATGTTCACTCCAAATTTGTTCGATAATCTCCTGCACCATTTCGGTTACTTTCTTATGTTTCAAAAAAACTTTTAATCCATCAAATTTTTAATTATCATTTTAATTTTTAAATTTTCACTTAGAATAACTCAGTTGTTTTTTTTTTTTATTCAAAACAATTTTGTCCCTATAAATTTGTTACTCTAATAATTCCTCCCCTCAGTAAATTATGAGAAGAAATTAGGTGTTTGATAAAACTTTAAAATTGATAGACAAAATAATTTAAAAATTTTAACATCAATCTTCTAATTTTTTTTCCGCCCTCCCCTCATACCAAGCAGCCCCTTACAGTAGCAACAAGTGTAAAACCCTTCAAGTGATTTGGGAAAATGTTTCAGGCCAAATTAAAAGGTCCATTATTATCAAACTATTCAGAATACAAATAATAATGTAAGAAAGACTTGATATTAATATTATAGAAAGACTATTATATCTGAAATAAACAAAGGGCTAGATAAAGCCTCCTGAGATCACCAGAACCTGCAAATTGCAACTTGAAATGCCTGGGATGTTTCAAGAAATAATGAAAAGTTTAGGTGTCTATATGACAAAAAAAATCATCATAATCAGCATTTCATATTTCCAAAATTTGCCTTAATTACAAGACAAACATTCATAACATTTCAATCTTGGAAACTGCATAATTCCCATGAACCGAGGAAATAAAACATAAACCAAATGATCATATACCTTAAGTTGATATGACAATGCTCTTTAACTACCTTGAATAATTGGGTTAAATATGAATACCACTCCCTCCGGTCTTAAATATAAGATATAGTTGATTTTTTTGGAGATATTAAGGAAGCTAAATAAGTTACTTAATTATATCATATATTGTGTATCATTATATTATCTATCAATTTATAAGTTAGATAAAATAGTTTGGAGAAAAAATGATAAATATAAACACTTTAAAGTAATTTAATTATCTTCTTTAATCTTTCCAAAAAAGTCGACTTTGTGTTATATTTAGGGCCGGAGGAAGTACTTCTGATTATTAATATAAGATTTCATTTATAGTGTGAATTGCACTATAAATAAGATCTTATATTAAGAATAAGAGATAATACTTCACATCAAAAAAGCAAGGGTAACTAACAAAACTCGAATGTGTATCCCTTCACAACATTTTATGAGTACTTGGAATATTTTCAATTCAGGCACTAAAAAATTACTTTTCAGAATTATTGTAAGAACATAAAAATAGATAATAGAATTAAATAAGCCCAAAAATTCAGTTCATTTAGAAGGAAATAAGCAGGTAATCCAAAATCACAAAGAAAATAACAAAAAGAAAAAAGAAAACACTTATTATAGCATGTGGCAACTTTTTCTGACTTTCTTTTTTTGTCGCTTCCACAATAATACCCACTATAAGTTATTAGAAGGGTTTTGGAATTCGGATCGGACCAGCCGGTCTAACCCGGGAACCGGTGCCTAAACCGGTTCGGTCCGGTGACCGAACCGGTTCACTTTTTTTTTAAATTGATTTTTTAATATTTTTTTCTTAGAATTTTATATTAATAAGCCTAAAATATTCAATTTCTCACCAGTTTAGTCCTTGTTTAGCTCTACTTTAGCCCCGGTCTGACCCATTGACCCTTAACCCAATACCCCGACCGGTTTAATACCCGGTCCGAGTTTTAATACCTTGGTTATTAGCTTATATTTTCATATAATAAGCTGCAATCAAGTGTGGGCAAAAGAGACAGTATGCTTTTAAGAAAAATCAGTTTGTGGATTGATGAGAGATTTTGTGGATGCCTCTATTGGAGGTTGTCATTGTTATAGTCCTTGGTGGCTTATTGTAATCCAGTCTATTCAAAAAAAAAAAATCAGTTTGTGAAATCAATTCCAAACTTTAAAGGCATTAAGAAATCAAAATTTACTCGTGAATAAGCAATTATGCTTTTGAGAACCACTAACAAGCTGTTTTGAAAATGGGCCTTTAGCACGCATTCAAACTTATAACATTATGCTAAAACAGTCAAAGTTCTTTTCACAGAAGCCGACGTCTGTTGTTTTTTATTCTAATTTCTAATTAAAAACATTTTTTTGTTGATGACTAGCTGCCCAGGGGCACTGTCTCCCAGCCCGGCGACTTTGAGATCCCAATATGAACCCCGCGTTCATATATGGTCATGAGCGTGTGTTTAAATTGTTTTTAATAAAAATATATATTAAGAAAATTGAATACATTTTCCACTCTATTGAAATGGAGTGTACAAAATAAATTACACTCTTTATAATTTATAAGTTAGTTTAAGTTTTTATAAATTTTATTACACCCTATTTAAACATTTTTTAAAAAAATAGGCCACTTCTAATTTATAAATTATTTTGTCTGACCGTTTTAAGGTTATATATATCAAAAAAATAGTTTCTCCTTATAATTTATTCATTGGAGGAATTATGGGAATAAAAATTTTATAAGGACCAAATTGTTTGAATAAAAAATATAATACTTGAGATATTCTGGGTGGAAATTTATAAATTAAAGTGATAACTTAAAAAATTGAAGGATTAATTGTTTTTTTTTTAAACAAAAGCACCGACCGCGGGAAATTACCGCACGAAACTTGGAGGGCAAGGTTTGGAGATTAGGAAACTTGCGTCTCACTGTCGCAATCACTATTAAACTCTAGATGATTATTTGATTTCTAACTGCAACGTTCGAAATCTCAAAAAGTTAGGAAATTTATCAATTTCCCTCCCAATCTCTATCTTGGTTCCCTCTTGCTCTGTTCCCTGTTAGCTCAGAGCTCTGTTTTTGCGTGGCTATGGGTCCTACTCCTTCAACTAAACCCACCAGAAAACCAGGGAAAGGCAGACGGAAGATTGAGATTAAGAGAGTTGGCCAATCCAGCAAGCGTCTGGTCACCTTCTCCAAACGGACATTGGGGCTTTTTCGTAAAGCCGCTGAGCTTTCTCTGCTTTGAGTCTGAAATCGCCGTTGTCATCTTCTCTCAGCAGGGCAAGGTGTATTCTTCCGGCTACCCTAACCCTGAATATGTCATCCGCCGTTACCTCTCCTCCGGCGCTTTCTCTTCCTCCTCCGACCTCTCGTCAGTAGTTGGGGAAGGAGAATCATCGGAGGTGTCGTCGCTGAGGCGGGAATATGAGGAGGCCGTGAAGGTTTTGGAAGATGAGAAGAAATCACTGATCGCTGGGTCGGGTCCTGGAGATGGGTCATGGAGGAACCGCTCGGCCGGGGAGATGGGTTTGGAGGAAATCCACGAGTTCAAGGAAAGGCTTCAACAGTTAAGGCTCAATCTTGTTGCTGCGGCGGAGGAGCAGTTGACTACTACTACTACAGCTTCCCCGGTCACTTTGCCGCCGTCCACGGAGGAGAAGATGATTACTACTATGACGGCTTCGCTGGTGACTTTGCTACCGCCTACGGAGGAAGACGAAAGTTTGTTCATGTCTATGTTGAACGACGATTTGGGTGTGGCTAAGAATGACCAGACATGGAATTGGGACTGGGATTCCTTGGTTGACACTACAGGGTGGAATGGTTCTTCTTCTCTGGTTTGGAACAGTGATGTTGGCCAGTCTTATATTAAGTACAAGGGTTTTATTATTCTTGGGGTTTAACTTGCTGTTTGATTAATCATGTTTTTGGCGGGAGATTAATTACGAAGTGGGTGTATGTTGATCTTCTTGATCAATTTTTGTGGGACCATATATAGATTTGTTCATTCATTATTATTGTTTCCAAATTTGAAAATTCACGTTCACTTGCTTTGCTGTCGAATCTCTCTCTCTCTGTTATTTTATTCTTTGAATCTGTCTTTATGCTTAAAGTTCTATGTTTTCAATTACAGTATACCTCAACGGCGATTTCCAAAACCTCCCGAATATATTTTGGATCCCATTAAGACAACAACATTTGATTAAAACAGCACCAAAAAAAAGAAAACAAAAACGTCGTACGAAATTCGAGACAAGCTTCACACAGAGAGAGAGATTTTACGTTCGGTAGGTTAACAATTTAACATGGAATGGTAATATAATCTTGCAAATGAACGAGTTAATCTGACTTCTGAAACTAAAAGTAGCAGCGGGCTTAACATTTGGGAACAAAATTTCAGGCCGAATTAAAAAGGTCCATTCAATGATCAAACCATTCAGAATACAAGTAATTTCCAACTAATAACAATGTAACAAAGGCTTGATATTACAGAAACCCTATTATATCTGAAATTAAACAAATGGGTTAGAGTCTCCTGATAATCACCAGAACGTGAAACTGCAACTTGAAACATCATCGTCCATATTGGTGGCATTTCATATTTCCAAAATTTGCCTTAAAAAGGCAACATTCATAACATTTCTGTGACCTAGGGAACTGCACAATTCCCATGAACATGTGGTTCTTTGAATAGGTGCGGAAGAATTTCATGAGCACCAATGTCCAGGACTTCCGGGTCCCTGAAAAGATCATTTAAAAAATGAAACTATAAATCTCAATGTTTATATATATAGCCAAAACTCAGCCACACACACTCAACAAAAAGGGGACCGTCTGTGTCTGTGTTGAAAAACTTCAATCAAACACAATGTGACAGTAATGACTAACAGCCAGGATTTTATGTTATTATTACCAAAGTACATGCATTTCACAAAAGGAATCATGTCTATGTTGAACATGTTTTGAAAACTAATATCCAACACATTGTGACCGCACACCACTGCTCAACAGCAAAAGTTTTCATATTATTATTGCCTAGAAGAAATTGATTATATGAATACCAGTAGCAGCCTAAGGACCTTCTGTACTAAGTACAGCATATTTAAAGCCATTCTTGTAAATAGTCTTGAGAGTTGAATGAACAGCAGATGTATATGGAATTTTCCAAAACAAGATTTCAAGCTCTTAAACTACTTTGAATAATAGGGGCTTAAAAACAAGATTCATTCATTATATATGCACAGCAAGCCCAAGATTTCAAGCAAGTTATATTTTGCCAGACCTGCAAACACGGCATGCAAATTTAGATATTTTGCTGTAACCGAGACCCTATCTCTGGACTGTAAACAAATTGTGAAATCACTGTTTTACAGGAATGATGATTAGATAGCCTAGTCTTTCCATGTTCCGAATCCAACCATTGGACCTCAGGGGTTTCCAGTTTCCAATTTAGAGGACAACTGATGGCAACAGTGTTTTACAAGAAAAGTGTATGCCAGTCACCTCACTGCCTACTGAGACCTACAGAATTTTGCCATTAGCAGTCGCAATTCTTGCACAAAAACATTTCTCCTTTAGACTGATCAATTCCAAACTTTAAATGCATTAAGAAATCAAAATTCACCTGTGGATAAGGAATTCTGCTTTTGGGAACCGCTAAGCAAGCTGCTCTGAAAAATGAGTCTTCAGCATATTGCCTGAGAAATGAAAAAGGGCTTCCATGTGTATGTATTGATTCAAAGGCCTGATACACCCAATAACACAAGAGTATGGCCATTAAAAAAAAAAAGCCGCTGAAAGAAAGCGCGAAGTGCACGTGCGTGCACATCTCTATAATGGAAAAGGGACAATACACCAAGCACACCACGACAAGAATCCTATTAAAAATCAACAAGAACTTTCATCTTATCAATATTAACACCTGGAGCATATTTATCAGTATTTGCCTTTTCATTATCAAGAAGGAATTAGACTCAAGGATCCACTGTAGAAGTTGCATGCCATGATTTTACAGCTGTATCCATGGTCTCAACAACGAAAGAAAACAAGTCTTTCCAGCATTTTTCAGATCCATACCTTGCAGACTGTATGAGGAAGACCAAATAGTCAATTTGCAAATGTTAAAAAAAATGCATGAGTATATAAGGGCATGTTAATTACTTTACGTCTTTCCCATCTTAAACGAGTTTATGAGAAGCCTCCCAGAATTGAAATGGACAAAGAAAAACATTTCAGAAACCCAGAATATAGATCAATTAATGCAATAGGGCATCCTACACAATGTACATGCATGTATGTAAAGATCTCCAGAGAATAAAACAGGAATATATCATTAAATTAACAAACAATACTAACCAATTCAGATTTCAAAGTATTTAAATGCTTGGTCATGTCAACATTAGATCTTTCATTCTCCACTTCTTGTGCTCGATCTCTATCTTTGGCTAGCTGGTTTATCTTCCTTATCTTTTTTGATACTTCTTGACTTTGTGGATTATACTGCAAAGCCATCTGAAAGGCAGCTAAGGCCTACAAATATTGAAAAGCCAGGTATATTAGAACCAAAAACCCAAAATTTCAGGGACGCAAGGGACACACACATCTTTCAATCAAAATCAAAGAGGAAGGAAAGTTGTATGATGATGTACATCATCATATCGTTTCAGGACCTCAAGTAAGCATCCTTTCCTAAAATGCCCCTCGAAGTGAATTCAAGAATGCTGCTGAGCATATTATTTCTACTGCAAGCTTCAAATAAGATCAAGCCTGGAGAAATCTAGTATATGTTCACCTGTTCCCATTCAGGTTTTAGTTTAATTGTCATCTCAGCATCCTCAAGAGCTTTTGTAAGCTTATCCAGTTGTAGCAATGCAGCTGCACGGTTACTGTAGACAATTTACAGAAGTTTCATGAGGGCAGGATGTTTATTATTGGCATGCATGGCATGGAACATTTCTCATCGTTGAAAGGCATGAAGATACAAAGTTACAAACTACTGCTTAATAATGGATAAGAACAAAGAAACCGTTGGCTCCCAAATGCAACAGGCACACCGCATTTCTATCATTAACCTATATTTTATCTCCAGCAATGTGCTGTCCACCACTTGATATTATCAGCAGCACATTGGATGTGGCAAGTAAACAAATAATCTATTATCACATGGAATTTAAGAATAAAGAGTAACCGTCATGAATCAGTTAACCAGTGAGCAAACAAATATAACCAAATGACCAGGCCCCACTTGATAAGCACCTGCTCAAATTTAAAAGTGATCAATCATCTGAGTTATTGATCTCGTCGATATCATGCTTAAATCAGTAGCAGAAACTGTTTATGACATGACATATCACTAGTAAATATTGAACCTGGTTCAGTGAATCAAGTGGCTTATTCAAACACTAAAAGAGAAAGCTATGGATTTTCAGACATTGTAATGAAAATTATATAGGTCACAACATTAACAACCAATTAATGTCAAAATAATAAGGGGAACCCATTGAAATGCTAACTACAGGAATTGGATACAATGTTGCATGCTATTGCACTACAAACCCAGCTTGGTAATAAATGTCAGAATTATTATGCCCTGATGGAAGTTCGTGAGCAATGCCAATGCCTAGAAAGAAATAGGCCAGAACTCATGAGACAACAGTTAATATCTGTAACATGGGCAAAATGTTTGTCCATTACTGTATAATACTAAGGGCAAGAGATATGGATCACAATCAACACATAATGCGATACTTTCAAGCTCTCACACTCAAAGGACCATTCTTTTGGTTTGTATTGCATTAAGTGGCTCTTTGATTGAAAGCTGACCAATACAGAAAGAGCAAACTGGAATCATTTTTACTTTTCACAGTCCATTTGTTTAGAAGGAACCAGAGGCTCTCCTCTGCTGAAACTCTGCAGCAAACAGGAACCAGATGTTCAAACTTAATTCACAATAATAGTTAAAACCCAACTAAAACCAAAGAAACACCACAGACGCAGGCACCGATATTGTTTTCAGCCCAAGAACTCACAAATTCAACCCAAAGGATTCAAAAAGCCAGATCAGCAAAAAGAGGCCAACAATTTGAAACTCATTAATTTAATCCAGTGAAGAATATCATTAATTAAACAAAACTACGTCACGGTAAACGAAACCAACAAAAAACTCGCCGGCGATTTTGAACAAATGATCAACCTCGATAGAGTTACAAAATTTGAAAGGATGTACCTATGAAGAGTAGGGTTTGAAGGATCTTGCATGATAGCTTGGAATAGGGTGCTGCGGCTTTGAGATACTTGCCTGACTATAAAAATTCATAGGCCTGATCTTAGCTGGAGCAGTCGCCATTGGGTATTCTTCTTCAAAGAGGAGAAACTCAACGGCAAGAATTTGGAACTTGCCTTCTTGAATTAATCTCAGAACTTGGTAATCCTATTTAATTGTTGTCGAGATACTAATGTGTATATCTTTCTTAACGAAAATTCAAACCCATAGTGAGGACAATTTTTTTTTTTTTTTTTGGACCAAAATAGTGCGGGCAGTTAGACCCAAAAGTGTTGGTAATTTTTCAATTTTTCGTAGCTTCTAAATCTAATGTTTTTAGTAGGGGTTAAATATTTTGGAGATTATATAAATGAGTTTGTGGTTCACTTAGTTTTTTTTTTTTTTTTTTACATTCATAAATCCAAGATTAGGAATTTGATGATGAAACTAAATTCAAGGACAGAGGTAAAAGAGATATTATATTGATTGGAATTCACTCACCCTTTCTAAAATATCTTCCATTATCTGTCCTATTTTTCTTTTCCTTTTTCTTTGATTCTTTTTGTCATTTTTCACTCAGTGGGGAACAAAAACTTACACACTGATTACATCTATAAGGTTGAACTCACAATCCCTTACTAAAATCAAGAATTTATAAAGTACTTAATGTTAGTTTAGCAAAACTGATTTGACCATATATTGTTTTTTTTATAGTTGATTAAATTAAAATGGACTTTCGGAAACAAAAGCAACCTTATTCTTTTGTTAAAAGTATTTAGTTCATAACTTTAAGATATTTTTTACACAAATATAAGGAATTTAATATTGATTCTTAGTGTTTTATGACATTGTACCGTCAAGAGATATCAAACTGTGTTTGATGAATATCTTGCACAGATTAGTTATCTTATTAACAATACGTTTAGCATTGAGATTAAGATACTTAAGATTTTATCTATAAATATTGTAATGCTCAGAGCTAGCTGACTTTCTTTTCACCCCACATGATTAATAGCCTTGTTGTATTGATTGATATGTGATGGCAAAAAAAAAAAAAAAAAAGATTGATATGTTTTGTATAGCCCTGAGAAAGAGAAGGCCTGTTAACAATGTTATGTTATCTTCAAATATTATAATCTCAATTATGATAGCACTTGTTTACTATTTTTTTAAAGTTATATATAGAAGGATCAAAGGAAAGGCTCCTCAGTTTATATAATACCGTTATCTAAAATATAAGTCACTTTTAACTATCTCATTAGAATTTTTAAAAAAAAATGGTTAATTCATGAAATATGTCTTAAATTAAAAAAAAATCAATTTTACAAAGGAGTATTATATTTTGATATTTTAACAACATCTAGAAATCCCTAGTTAAGCCTTTTGGCTTCATTAGGAACTTGTTAAAAATGTAGACAT
Organism: Inga laurina; assembly: GCA_963855925.1. Classification (NCBI taxonomy): domain Eukaryota; kingdom Viridiplantae; phylum Streptophyta; class Magnoliopsida; order Fabales; family Fabaceae; genus Inga; species Inga laurina. The sequence goes on from OY979713.1 coordinate 28,023,956, forward strand.
AAATTTGGATTTTAGTATTTCATCTGAATTTAATTGAAATTTTCCCCTAATTAAAAAAGTAATCTTGAAAAACAATTAATTAATACTATGACTTATACCATCAATTTACTCTAAATGTGCTTTATAATACTATAAGTACCCTCTCCGGTTCACATTATAAGTCACTATTAGTTTTAGAAGACTTATTTAGTTCAGAATATAAATCATTTGAAAAACAATTAATGCTTACTTATCAATTTTATCCATATAATAAATGTTTAAGAGTAATTACTTATATTTTTTTCTCTCATTTAAAATCTTATTTAATATAGATAAAGTAGTTGAAAAGTTTTTTTTTAATTTATTTAAATAAATTTAATACATTAATTATCATTTTTAAATTTTAATGAATTAGTTAATGTGGCTCGTATTGTATATTGTCAATGGGAAAGACTATTAAAGGAAATCATTTATTCAATCGGTTGGCCTTCACAGTGGTCACTTTTGCCCATGATATTGCCGGCCTGTCATCATTCATTGGGCACCTTAATCCTAGTCACCCTCCAGTGGCTCGCTGTTGAAGAAAGTAAATGCATGTGTAAGCTTCTTAATCCGTGGCAATAAGCACATGACGACCGGAATCTCACTGGAAAACTTGTTATGCCCTACATTCAACATCTCCAAGCTCTTCATCCCCGCCATGGACTCCGACAATGACCCGAAAAAACTGTTACCTTCCTATAATAAATTTAACAAGGTAATTTATATTAAAGGAAAATACTCTCTTGCCGAATAAAGAAGACTAAAGGAGAACTATTTTAATCTCCGAACATGTAAAAAAAGAGAACCAACAAGTGTCGGACGCAGTGATAAGCGACTGACGCTCCCGAGGTGAGAATGCGAGTTCGATCTTCAGAAGCGCACTTGTAAGTAGAGAATGATGCCCATCTTGGAATAAGTGTTATAGGATGCGCTCCACATAACCTCGACTCCAGATTAGGTAGTTGCTCGGGTTTACGTGGCCTAGTTGAGAAGGCCAAGGCCCAGAAAAAATGCCGGATACCGAGGGGTTCGTGGGGGGACCAAAGACCCTAATTGCCCTTGTTCACCAAAATAAAAAAAAACAAAACAAAAAAAATCTAAAAGAATAGCCGTCTACATAACTAGAAACTACTGAACACATTGGATCAAAAAAACAAAGAAACTACGGAACGTAAAAACCTCTCTCTGGGCATAGCTTGTCTCAAATTTCATACAACGTTTTTGTTTTTATGTTGTTTAATCGAACATTGTTGTCTTAATGCGATCCAAAATACTGTCGGGAGGTTTTTGGAAATAGCCTGAGGTTACTTTGATTAAAAGCACAAAACCTTAACCATGAAAGACAGATTCAAAGACTAAAATGATAGAGCAAAAAGAATGCATTTTTGTAAGAACATAAAAATAGATAATAGAATTAAATAAGCCCTAAAATTCTGACATTCACCTACTTAATGTCTCATAAGTTCATTTGGAAGGAAATAAGCAGGTAATCCAAAATCACAAAGAAAATATTAAAAAAAAAAAAAAAACTGATTATAGCGAGTAGCAACTTTTCCTAACATTATTTTTTTGTTCCTTCCACGATAACACCCACTATAAGTTATTAGGCATTAGCTTATATTTTCATATGATAAACTGCAATCAAGAGAGGGCAAAAGATAAATTATGCTTTTGAGAAAAATCAATTTGTGAAATCAATTCAAAGCTTCAAATGCATTAAATGCTTGTTTGAATGTGTGTTTGGAATAACGATTGGAAAAATAAAGTTTCTCAATTTAGCTTTTAGTAATCTTATTTTTGGTAAAAGCCTGATTATGTAATGTGATTTATGTTTAGATTAGCGATTGAGAAAATGGAGTTTGTCAATTTAGCTTTTACAAACTTGTTTGGATTGATTTAAGCATAAGTGATTTTTGTGATAATGATAAGTTTCATATTTAAAACTTTGGTGATGCGCCCTTGCATTGTGAGAAAATGTGGGTTGTTAACATTCAGCTACACAGAATGAAAAAGGTTTTGAACTTGACTAGGCTGGGCAAGTTTCCCGTTGATCAGATATTTGTTCTTTCCACCAACTACAATCTGGCATTGTCTCCAAACGCATCCATAGCATACAGATGAGAAGTCAATAAATTGCTGGCTAAATATAATTGCGAATTCAAAGAACTACCATCATAAATGGTTAACATAATCACTTCTAAGGGCAGAGATGGAAAATCAATCCAAGCCATCCTAGAAAGTGAACCCAAAAATTCATTTCACAGCTCTAACTGTGATTCTAATACAGATCCAAAGATATTGGTGAGTTATATTGCCTAGACAAGCCAAACTGACACCTTTTACAGCATTATATGCTGTGAAACAAAAATCAACCGAAAAAATCGGGGGGAAGGCTTAAAAATAAAGAAAGAAACCTGTCTTGTCATTGTAATCTCTGGATGGTCTTCATACCCAAGAGGGCTCCGACTCCTATCCTCATTATCAAACACAATCGACACTGTAGCTTTTCTAATCCCTGCCTGTCCTTGCTTATACACAAGCTCCTGAAGGTTAGAAGCCCGAACCTGCTGCAAATTCGTGATCCCAAGTACAAAGCAAATCGAATCAAGTATGTTCGACTTGCCGGAACCGTTTAACCCCATGATGGAATTGAAATAGGGATCGCAACCTAGAACAACGGTTCTGGTAGCATACGATTTGAAACCTTCCAAGCAAATCTCCTTGATGTGCATCGCTTGAGTAGTGAGTTGTTGCCGGAAAGAAAATTAAAAATAAAAATTATGGAAAACTGGTGAAAATTTTATGGAGAAGGGAAAGTGTGGAAATTATGAACTCTGGGCTTGGAGGTATCTCAATGAATTATATGCAAGAAACGGAAGGATTTCGGAGAACGAAACCCTGAACAGAACGGGCGCTTAGCTTTTGAGAGCTTCAGTGAATGAAGAATTTTTGTCCTTCGAAGCCGCCGAAGGATAGATCGAACGAATGACAGATCCAAGTTGAAGATGAAGCAGCTCTTCAGCTTGAAGATTGGGTGAACGCCGAGAAAGGGAACGGAGGGAACGAAGCTCAGAGCACACGAGCCTAGACGGAACCACAAACGAGGACGAAGAAGATGAAGAAGGAGCTATACGGCGAGGAGGACAACGTAGAGGGAAAGAGACAGAAAAGAATAAAAAATAGGTGAGAGAAGTTGGAAGATAATTATTAGCTAACGGTAATAATAAACGCTCAATGGACACATAGGAAAAGCTCCACATGTGAACTTTAGGTTTAAGCTATTTTTGAACTCAGAAGCTCAATTATCAATTAAGCTCTCCAAACACCAGTTTTTTTTTCTCAATTGGCTATTGGTGTTTGGGCTAACAGCTGAGCGTTTGGGGGCCCAAATGCTCCCCCCAAACACACCCTGAGTTAACGATAGAAGCTACTTTTATAACGTGATTTAGGATCTATTTGGGAACATGTCTAGGTGGCAAAAAAACCCAATTGGCTGCCCCAAACACCCAAAAGCCCAGTTGCCTTACTTAGCATCCATTTGGGAGCGTGTCTCCTCCCATTGGGCCTAACGAAAAAAAGTCACTTTTCACATAAGCTAATGAAAGGTGCTTCTTGCTCAAGTGAAGCTGCTTCTGCGACTGTTGGAGAATTTATCACTAGCATTCAAAACTCCTAAGGCCCCGTTTGGTATGTAGGAATTGAGGGGGTGGATATGGAAATGGAATTCATTTCCACCATATAAGTTTGTTTGGTACAAAGAAAGATCATGGAATTAAATTCCATGTGGAAGCCAAGACATGGAATTAGCCTCATTTTGGGTTCCATCAAAAAACATGTGGAATTAGGAGAAATTCCATGGAATCTTTTTTTTACCCCTCATTTTTTATAATTCTATATGATCATTTCCATCTATTACCTTTCACTATTTTCAAAAAAAAAATAAAAAATAAAAAATTGAAGGACATTTTGGTATTTTTATACAAAAATTACATCTCATTTTCATGACATACCAAACATACTTTTAGTCCCCATTTCCATTTCCATTTCCATATCCATTTCCATATCCATATCCATATCCATTTCCATCAAAATCAATTCCAGCGTACCAAACGGGCCCTAAAGGAAGACACAAGACTCACTGCTTTTAACTCCCACATCTATTTAGGTTCAACTTACTAGTCAATAGGACTTTTAAAAAATTTCCAAAGTGGCCTAATTTTCTTCTGGTGGGCCCAACTCGTACTATTGTGTCACCTTTTATTTAGACTATGAGAAAAATGGGTAATAAAAGAGAATTAATGGTAAGTTGAAAATAATTAATACAAAGACATGTATTTAATACAATATATATAAATAACATATATATATAGCATTCAATAAGATTCATGCCCTTTTAAGTCATTTTTTATCTAAACGGGCTTTTCAAAATCTAATCCAAACAGGTTTAAGGTTAGGGAAAAAAAAGTCAATTATGCTACCGTCAATCCAAACACAAATCACATTTACAACATTACTTTTATCCAACTTGACTTTTGCAAAAGTCATATTGAAAAAAAAAAATCTACTTCTCCGCCACTAATCCAAACAGGCACTTACAGTGTACGAGGTAAGTATGCAAGAGGAATTTTGTCTCGACTTGTATGAACATACATCTGAAAAGCCAATTCAAGGCTTGTTTGGGTTAGTAGTGGCAAAAATTGTTTTTTTTTTTTAATTTGACTTTTACAAAAGTAAGATTAGGATAAAAGTCATATTATAAATGTGATTTGTGTTTGGATTAACGATGACAAAAATGACTTTTTTTTTTGGAAAAGTCAGACTTTTGAGCTTTTTCTCAAAAGTTGCTTTTATAAAACTAAAACGCCAATCCAAACACTCCAATTTTCAAAGCTTGTGTTTGTTTCCACGATTTGCCAGCAAATCGGACTTGAACAGTGGAGTAATTGAACTTGAACAGTGTTTTGATCTTCTAAGATGTTTGTTTCAGCGATTGGATTTAAAGTGAAAAAAGTTATAAGTTGGAAAAAGTCATAAGCCTCAAAATAAAGCTTATTGGAGCTTATGTGCCTGTGTGTGTATAAAAAATATATTGATAGGAGTATTTTCATATTTTTAGGGATCAATGAGGTACTCAAAATCACTTCTAATCACAAAACTTCTTATATGAAAAATGTTCTAAATAATTTTCTCTTTCTTTAGATAGTAATCTTCTGCTAATTAGAGAATACTTTGGGATAAGAGTTTAGGCAAGTTTTGAGTTTTGTTAATATATGACTGTAGAAATGTGGAGAATAATTAATAATTAATTTTAATCAATTTAGATTTATTATTTAATTGTTTTATGATTTTATAATCAATTTTTTTTTATAAACATGTCATAAATTAGTTTCTATATAGTGTTTTTACCCATTAAATTTAGTTTAAATAATTTATTTGGATTATTGGAGATATTATTGAGATTTTAATCAGTTTATTTTGTTAGATTTTGAGCTATGTAAAAATATGAGTTAGGATTTAATATTTAAATTAGAGTTTGATATAATTTATAAGATTTAAGCTTGAGGTGCACAGTATAAAAGAATTTTAGAGTGTACCAATTTAAATTAGAGTTTGATATAATTTTATTAAAATTGTACCATTACCAAATTTTCAAAGTTAATTTTTGAGAAAATTGTGAAAAAATCCCTTCGTGTGTAGATATCTTTTCAGGTTCCATTGGCAATTAAGTTGCCAATGAGAACTTTTTTCACAATTATCCCTTCATTTTTTCATTTTTCATAATTTTTTTCTCTTAATTAATACAAAAGTCATTTATGCAAAAATCAAACCAAACATCATTCACTTTTACATAAATTACTTTAAGTTACTTATCCAATCGCTAATTCAAACATTCATCATTTTACCCAATCTAACTTTTTTCCAATCTTAAGATTCCATAAGTTTAAATAAAAATAAGTTACTTATCCAATCGCTAAAACAAACACATCCAAAAAATCATCAACCACCTTGATTTTTTTTTTAAAAAAAAGCCTTTTTTTTTTTGCCGGTATTTAAAAAAAAAAAAAAAAGCCTATTTAGAATGGCGGATCGCCATCCTAAACAGGCACTCAAACAAACTATAAGAAATCAAAATTTACCCGTGAATAAGAAATAACGTTTTTGAAAACCACTAAGCAAGTTGTTTTGGAAAAGAGGTTCTTCAAACACGCATTCAAACTTATAACTTTGTACTAAAATAGTCAAAACTCTTTTTACTAAAGCCAACTCCTGTTGTTTTTTATTATAATTTCTATTTCTAATTCTAATTATATACATTTTTTGTTGATGACTAGCCACTAGAGCTGGGAATCAGGACCGGCCCTTGACGGGTCAAGGCTTAACAGGGCAAGCCCTAAAGGGCTCAGGGTTAGAAAAATTGCAGTTTTTCAAGGCCCGACCCAAGAGCATCAGGGCCAGGGCCGGCCCGCAGGGCTTGAAGGTCCTTTTCACAATATTTAACTATTTTTCCTGTGTATTTTCCTCAGAGAGATATAATTAGTAAATAACAACGATTAAAGTTCTAATTTAATACATAAATTTTGTCAACATTAAGGTTTAAATAACACGTCTCTTGCAACAAACAAACACAATTACTAATATATAATCAAAAATAAAATCATGTCCATAAATAACTCACACAAAGGTCAAAGTATAAGAAAGTAAGAAGCTAAATACTCTAATCTCTAAACAACATTAGTATGACGACTATCATTTTCACCTTCTTCATCACTATCATCAATTTTAAGGATATTTGATTTTGTTTCACTTTGAGTAGTAGGTTCAAGTAGTCAAATAATCACAACCTCCATCAAAAATCATACTCTATCAGGCAGAATAATATATAATATGATTTTATTCTAAACAAGTAGAATAATATACTCAAAAATCACAATATGATTCAATTAGACAAAACAATACACTCAAAAATCATACTCTATACAATATAAGGACAGAGTGACATATAGATTCAATAAGGCAATTCAAAAATGTAACATGATTCATTTCCAAGCAAAAAAATAAAAAATAAACGGGCTTAAAGGGTTGGCCCGAGGCCTTCCAAGGCCGGCCCTTTTAGGCCCAACTTCCTTTTGAGGCTACAATTTGCAAGCCCGGCCCTTGAAGGGCCGGCCCGACAGTCTCGACCCGTTTTCCCGACTCTATTAGCCACCCGATGGCTGAGTGTCTCAGCCCAGCCACTTTGAGATCCCTGTGAGAACCCGACTTTCATATATGGTTATAAGCGTGTGTTTAAATTGTTTTTAATAAAAAAAATATATTAAGAAAATTGAATACATTTTCCACTCTATTGAAAATGGAGTATACAAAATAAATTACATTCTTTATAATGTCTAAGTTAGTTTAAGTTTTTATAGATTTTATTGCACTCTATTTAAACATTTTTTTAAAAGAAATAGGCCCCTTCTAATTTATAAATTATTTTGTTTCTAAGGTTATATATATCAAGCAAATAATTTCTCCTTATAATTTATTAAGTGGAGTAATTATGTGAAAAAAAAAATTATAAGGACCAAATTGTTTGAAAAAAAAATTATAATAATTGATATATTCTGGGTGGAAATTTATAAATGAAAGAGATAATTTAAAAAATTGAAGGATTAATTTTTTTTAAAAAAAAAAAAACAAAAGCAACAGGCCGCGGGAAATTACCGAACGAAACTTGGAGGCAAGGTTTGGGGATTAGGAAACTTGCGTCCCACTGTCGCAATCACTGTTAAGCTCTAGATGATTATTTGATTTCTAACTGCAACGTTCGAAATCTCAAAAAGTTAAGAAATTTATCAATTTCCCTCCCAACCTCTCTCTTGTTTCCCTCTCACTCTGTTCCCTGTTAGTTCAGAGCTCTGTTGTTGCGTGGCTATGGCTCCTTCTCCTCCTTCTTCAACTAAACCCACCCGAAAACCAGGGAAAGGCAGAAGGAAGATTGAGATGAAGAGAGTTGACCAATCAAGAAAGCGTCTCGTCACCTTCTCCAAACGGAAATTGGGGCTTTTTCGTAAAGCCGCTGAGCTTTCTCTGCTCTGTGAGTCTGAAATCGCTGTTGTCATCTTTTCTCAGCAGGGGAAGATGTATTCCTCCGGCTATCCTAACCCTGACTACGTCATCCGCCGTTACCTCTCCTCCGGCGGGTTCTCTTCCTCCTCCGACCTCTCGTCAGTAGTTGGGGAAGGAGAATCATCGGAGGTGTCGTCGCTGAGGCGGGAATATGAGGAGGCCGTGAAGGTTTTGGAAGATGAGAAGAAATCACTGAACGCTGGGTCGGGTTCTGGAGAAGGGTCATGGTGGAACCGCTCGGCTGGGGAGATGGGTTTGGAGGAAGTCCAGGATTTCAAGGAAAGGCTTCAACAGTTAAGGCTCAATCTTGCTGCTGCGGCGGAGGAGAAGATGACTACTACTACCACGACCCGGGTCACTTTGCCGCCGTCCACGGAGGAGATGACTACTACTATGACGGCTTCGGGGGTGACTTTGCCACCGCCTACGGAGGAGGAGGCAAGTTTGTTCATGTCTATGTTGAACGACGATTTTGGTGTGGCTAAGAATGATCAAACATGGAATTGGGACTGGGATTCCTTGATTGACTCTACAGGCTGGAATGGTTCTTCTCTGGTTTGGAACATTGATGTTGGCCAGTTTTATATTAACGACAAGGGTTTATGATTCCTGGGGTTTAACTTGTTGTTTGATTAATGATGTTTTTGGCGGGAGATTAATTAGGAAGTGGGTGTATGTTGATCTTCTTGATCAATTTTTGTGGGATCATATATAGATTTGTTCATTCATTATTATTGTTTTCAGATTTGGAAATTCACATTCGTTCATTCGTTTTGCTGTCAAATCTGTCTCTGTTGTTTTATTCTTTGAATCTGTCCTTATGATTAAAGTTTTATGTTTTTAATTACAGTATACCTCAAAGGCTATTTCAAAAATATTCCCAATATATTTTGGGTCCTATCAAGGCAACAACTTTCGATTAAAAACAGCACACAAAAAAACGTACGAAATGTGAGACAAGATTCGCAGGGAGGGAGACGGAGAGTGAGGTTTTATGTTCAATAGTTTATAATTATGCAGACGCCTATTCTTTAAGATTTGCCATTAAAATATATACTTTTTTTACCAGATTAAAGAATATATACCAAATAAAGGTAAAGTCAAAGAATTTGGGAGCTTTACTTAGTTCGGACAAATCATATTCATTTGTTCCTAATATAAATTACCTTGCCATATTTACTATATGAACGTAAATTATCTTGAATTTATTATTCCGCATACAGTTTTTCTTTTCCTTAAACTCCCCATTAACATGTGTATGTATTAAATAGAGGTAAAATTGAAATTTTATTAAATTTTATGACATAGTTAATGAGATATAAAATTTTTCATCTTTGGTGAAATATATTGGGAGTGCTTATACGAGTGATGAATATATCATAATTGACACAAGGTTAACTAATTAACATGGAATGGTATGATTATTCATTCTCTTTAAATATACCTGTTATGTGCAATTTTGCAAACGAACGAGTCAATCTGACTTCTGAAACTAAAAGTAGCAGCTTATATAGTAAAGATATTGTATTTTTGCCTATCAACAAAGAACATTTGGGACCAAAATTTCAGGCCAAATTAAAAGGTTCATCCAATGATCAAACCATTCAGAATACAAGTAATTTCCAACGCTAATAACAATGTAACAAAGGCTTGATATTACAGAAACACTATTATATCTGAAATTAAACAAATGGGCTAGAGTCTCCTGATGATCACCAGAACATGAAATTGGAACTTGAAACATCCGGGCTGTTTCAATGGATCATGAAAAGTTTAGGGACCTACCCGAAAAAAGAATCATCATCATCATCATCCATATTGCTGGCATTTCATATTTTTAAAATTTGCCTTACAAGGCAACATTCATAACATTTATGTGATCTTGGGAACTGCACATTTCCCATGAACCTGTGGTTCTTTTTGTTCCAAGGGGAAAAAAAGCATAACCCAAATGATAGTAACGGGCTAGGAACTGGGCAGCTTTTCTTTGAATAGGCGCGGAAGAATTTCATGAGAACCAACGTCCAGGACTTCTGGGTCTCTAAAAAGATCATAAACAAAATGAAACTATCAACAAACTCAACAAAAAGGAGAGTGTCTGTGTCTGTGTTGAAAACTTCAATCAATCACAATGTGACACTAATGACTAACAGCCAATATTTCATGTTATAATTACCAAGTACATGCATTTCACGAAAGGAGCCATGTCTATGTTGAACATGTTTTGAAAACTAATATCGAACACATTGTGACAGCTCAATAGCAAAGGTTTTCTTATTATTATAGCCTAGGAGAAACCATATGAATAACAGTAGTAGTCTAAAGAACTTCTGTATTAAGTACACAGCATATTTAAAACCATTCTAGTAAATAGTCTTAAGAGTTGCATGAACAGCAGAAATATATGGAATTTTCCAAAACAAGATTTCAAGCTCTTAAACTACTTTGAATAATAGGGGCTTAAAAACAAGATTCATTCATGATATATGCACAGCAAGCCCAAGATTTCAAGCAAGTTATATTAGAATTTTCTATTAAAAAAGACCAGTTTTAGATTTATTTGTAGATGCAAACTGCAAACATGAATGCTTTGCAACATGAAGGAAGGACAAGAAACAAAACTACAGTTTTGCTTCACAACATTTTATGAGGGAACCTGGCATTTTCAATTCAAGTTCATCTTAGGATTCATGCAATCAATGCTTGCTAAGAGGGGGAAAACCAGAGTGCCTAAACAATTACTTAACAGAATTGTCTTCAGAACAAAAGTAGGTAACAGAATCAAACAAGCCCTAAAATACTAACATTTCTCTGCCTATTGTCACATAAGTTGATTTGGAAGAAAATAACCAGGTAATCAGAAAACACCAAGAAAATAAAAAACTGATTATAGCAAGTAAGCAACTTTTCCTGTCATTATTTTTTGTTACTCCCACAATAACAAGTTATTAGATTATGTTTTCATAGAATAAGCTGCAATCAAGAAGGTAGAAGAGAAACCTGCATAATGTTTGTCCCATTTCATTAGAACTGGGAATAAACCAGAGTTTTCTCAGTGAAGATGATTCAAATTGAACAAAGAAACCATCATTCTGACCATGTTTCCATCTCCTTGATCCTTGGCCTTTCCAGACCTGCAAACATGGTATGCAAATTTAGATATTTTTCTGTAACCGAGACCCTATCTCTGGACTGTAAAAAAAATTGTGAAATCAATCTGTTTTACGGGAATGATGATTGGATAGCCTAGTCTTTCCATGATCCGAATTCAACCATCAGACCTTGGGGGTTTCCAGTTTCTAATTTAGAGGACAACTGATGGCAAAAGTGTTTCACAAAGAAAAGTGCATACCAGTCACCTCACTGCCTACTGAGACCTAAAGCATTTTGCGGTTAGTAGTGGCAATTCTTGGACAAAACCATTTCTCCTTTAGACTGATCAATTCCAAACTTTAAATGCATTAAGAAATCAAAATTCACCTGTGGATAAGCAATTATGCTTTTGGGAACCACTAAGCAAGCTGCGTTGGAAAAGGAGTCTTCAGCATATTGCCTAAGAAATGAAAAGCAGCTTCCGTGTGTATGTGGTGATTCAAAGGCCTGATACACCCAATAACATAAGAGTATGGCCATTAAAAAAAAAAGCCATTGAAAGAAAGAGCTAAATTGCACGTGCATGCACATCTCTATAAAGAAAAAGGGATAATAAACCAAGCACACCACAAGAAGAATTCTATTGAAAATCAACAAGAATTTTCACCTTATCAATATTAACAACTGGGGCATATTTATCAGTATTTGTCTTTTCCTTATCAAGAAGGAAGTAGACTCTAGGATCCACCGTAGAAGTTGCATGCCATGATTTTACAGCCGTCTCCATGGTCTCAACAAGGAAAGAAAACAAGTCTCTCCAGCATTCTTCAGATCCATACCTTGCAGACTGTATGGGGAAGACCAAACAGTCACTTTGGAAATGTTAAAAAGAATACATGAGTATATAAGGGCATGTTAGTTACTTCACGTCTTTACCATCTTATACAAGTTAATGAGAAGCCGCCCAGAATTGAAATGGGCAAAACAAAACATCTCAGAAACCCAAAATATAGATCAATTAATGAAATAGAACATCATACACAATGTACATGCATGTATGTAAAGCACTCCAGAGAATAAAACTGGAATATACATTAATAACAAACAATACTAACCAATTCAGGTTTCAATGAATTTAAATGCTTAGTCATGTCAACATTAGATCTTTTATTCTCCACTTCTTGTGCTCGATCTCTATCTTTTGCTAGTTGGTTTATCTTCCTTATCTTTTTAGATACTTCTTGACTTTGTGGGTTATATTGCAAAGCCATCTGAAAAGCAGCTAAGGCCTACAAATATTGAAAAGCCAGGTGCATTAGAATCAGAAACCCAAAATTATAGGGATGCACGTGTCTGCCAATCAAAAGCAAAGAGGAAAGAAAGTTGTATGATGTACATTATCATATCGTTTCAGGGCCTCAAGTACGCATCCTTTCCTAAAATGCCCCTGAAAGTGAATTCAAGAATACCACTCAGCATATTATTCCTATTACAAGCTTCAAATAAGATCAGGCTTAAAGAAATCTAGTATACGTTTACCTTTTCCCATTCAGGTTTTAGTTTTATTGTCATCTCAGCATCCTCAAGAGCTTTTGTAAGCTTATCCAGTTGTAGCAATGCAGCTGCACGGTTACTGGTAGACAATGTACAGAAGTTTCATCAGGGCAAGATGTTTTATTATTGGCATGCATGGCATGGAGCGTTTCTCATTGTTGAAAGACATGAAGATACAAACTACTGGTTCATAAATGCACAAGAACAACGAAACCATAGCCTCCCAAATGCAACAAACACATTGTATTTCTACAATTGATCTATTTTTTATCTCCAGCAATGTGCAGTCCAGAATTTGCCATTATCAGATGCACATTGGATGTGGCAAGTAAACAAATAATCAATTATCGTTTAAGAATAAATAATAAATTTCATGAATTAGTTAGCCGGTGAGCAAACAAATATAACCGAATGACAAAGCCCACATGAGCAACTGCTCAAATTTAAAAGAGATCAATCATCTGAATTATTGATGTCATCGACTTCATGCTTAAATCAGTAACAGAAACAGGTCATGCCATGCCATGCCATATCACTAGTAAATATTGGACCTGGTTCAGTGAATCAAGTCGCTTATTCAGATGCTGACCGAGAAAGCTATGGATTTTCAGACATTGTAATGAAAATCATATGGGTCTCAGCATTAACAACCAATTAATGTCAAAATAATAAGGGGAGTCCCCATTTGCATTAAAATACTAACTATAGGAATTGGATACGTTCATTGATAACAATGTTGCATGCTATTGCACTTCAAACTCAGCTTAGTAATAAATGTCAGAATTATTATGCCCTGGTAGAAGTTCGTGAGCAATGCCAATGCCTAGAAAGAAATAGACCAGAACTCATGAGACTGCAGTTAATATCTATAACATGGGGAAAATGTTTATCCATTAATGTATAATACTGAGTGCAAGGCATATGGACCAGTCTTTTGGGATGGGACTTTTGCATTGCATTAAGTGGCGCTTTGATTGAAAGCTGACCAATACAGAAAGAGCATGCTTGGAAGGAGCAACTTGGAAAAGGGTTACCTGGAACCCAAGGGTCCTAGATGCATGCATGAGTGCTTTGCGAGTTTAGGCATGGAAACAAATTGAAGGCATTTAATTATAAAAGCTTTTATAGTGAAACAAAAGACATGGATAACATAACAATTATTGAAGATCTTAATAACTGAGATGCGACGACAACTCAAAACAAACGTGTTAAATGGTTAAACTTTTGCTCTTCTCAAGAAATGGGAAGAAGCTACATAGAAAGCATCCAGGACAATAAGAGTGAACAGCAACCCTTTTGCTCTTCTCTTGGCTCAAATCGGATAAACTAGCACACTTGAATCATTTGTACTTTTAACAGTCCATTTGTTTAGAAGGAACCAGAGGCTCTCCTCTACTGAAACTCTGCAGCAAACTGGAACTAGATGTTCAAACTTAATTCACAATAATAGTTAAAACCCAACTAAAACCAAAGAATGTCAACTTTCAGCTCCAAAAGAATTCATTCGGCCGCAACACCACAAACGCAGGCACCGATATTGTTTTCAGCCCAAGAACTCACAAATTCAACCACAACGATCCAAAAAGCCACATCAGCAAAAAGAGGCAAACAATTTTAAACTCCTTAATTTAATCCAGTGGAGAATGTCGCTAATAAACAAAACTACGCCACGGTAAACGAAACCAACCAAAAAAAAAATCTCGCCCGTGATTTTGAACAAGTGATCAACCTAGATGTGAAACCACTTATAATCGATAGAGAAACAAGATTCGAAAGGACGTACCTATAAAGAGTAGGGTTTGAAGGATCTTGCTTGATAGCTTGGGTGTACAGTGCTGCGGCTTTGAGATACTTGCCTGACTTGAAAAACTCATTGCCCTGATCTTTCAGAGACATTTTTTCTCCTTCTGCCGAAGCTGGGGCAGTCGCCATTAGTAGTCTTCTTCTTCAAGAGAAGAGACTTAACGGCAAGAATTTGGAACTTGCCTTCTTGAATTAATCTCAGAATTACGGTGCGAACTAACAAACTTGGCAGGGTTTTATCGAAATGTTTGCTTCGAGCGTTCTCTCTTGGAAGGTTTTAGATGCATGATTTTTTTTTTATTTTTTTATTTTTTGGCCAATTGGATGCATAATTATTGGTCGCCCTGAAACTGAAAATATTGATTCACACAGCTTCACCCGTGACTTCTTAAAAGTTAAAAGGGGTATGGCTTTACCTTTTTTTTTTTTTTGTCCAAGAGTTTTAGTTTTAATTTTAATTTTCCCCACAAAAAGGCAATCCTATTTAAAAAATTGTTCATGAATACCTTATTAAATATTTATTTGTCAAATGGGATTTTCCGGTGCAAACAATATTCCTTATACATAAAAGATTTTCCTTTATGTTCAAACAATCTTTTCATATGTCCAATATACTTTTTCTATGCGATCTTCCCTTGTATTGGAACAATCTACCCTTGTGTGCAAAAAATATTCCCTCATGTCTCCTTTAGCAAATATGCTTCCAATAAGGTATTTATAACAATTCTCCCATCTTATTATCTTCCTAAATGCTTATATCTTTCTTGATGAAGATTCAAACCTTGCTCATTACAGGGTAAATAGACAACATTGTGTTGGTAATGTTTCATAGTTTGTAAATCTAATGATTTTAGTGGTGGTTAAATATTTTGAAAATTATATAAATGAGCTTGTGGTTCACCTAGTTTTTTTTTTTTTCATTCACGTATCTAAGATTAGGAATTTGATGATGAAACCAAATTCAAGGATAGAGATACAAGAGGTCTTAATATTGATTAGAATACAGTCACCTAGAACGTTGTCACACCCTTATCTCAATTTCAACCTTTTTTAGAATATTTGCGGAAAACTATATGCGGTTCGGTAGGCAACACAGGAATAACATAACTATACTGATAATATATACATGATTACATAAATTCCTCATAGGGGTTTGTACATGATACTTATGATTAAGGTAGCCGCACAAGGCTACTAGGATGTCTAAACTCATCTCAGTGAAACGGAGACTTCTTCTCGTCTTCGTTCCACTACTGTAATCCCCTCGAACGGTACTCTATATTGTTGTTTGCATATCTTCAGTCGTTTCCTATCTAAATTGTTGGTAGGGGAGGGTGAGATTCGAGAGAATCTCAGTAAGAAACAGATACAATAATGGATGCATGATTGATGCTATGTGTATAACATGTTAGCTTTATCTAGATGTATACCCCATAATGACATTTCTGCATACTCAATGTTTCATACAACAAGACTATGGCCACAGCGAAAACAGAAACAGAGTTTCATTTATTCAAATATGCTCTATACAATCAAGTAAAGCAATCACATACATCATTACACAAGCAAAGATATCAAATACATACAAGTAAGGTAAGTCCCCTACCTTAACCCTTTTCTGCCTTGAAACGTGTGCCTCGATCTACGTGCAAGCAGCTCGGGGCTCCATATTCAATCCTACAATGTCAAATGTATTATTTAGACACTTCCATAGTGTTAGGAAATAAATATGTAATATCTTAGTATCCCACATAATCAGGGATAATTAGGATCCCTCATAATTAGGAATTGTGATTGATATCAATCACCATAATGAGCCATTAATGTGGAGGCTCCTCTCTTGTATATAAATACCCTACATCTATACATGAAAATATACTTTTCTGAGAATACACTTTCATGGTATCAGAGCTCAACGTTCTGGTTCCTGTTCTGTTTTTTTTTTCGCTGGCTTCTGTTCTGTTCTGGGTTTCTTCTCCACAGCACTGTTCATGCGTTAGGGTTTCCAGTGACCGGGCGCCACTGCACACACGCGCCGCACAGGAGGGCTCGCCGGCGTCCGATCGGCCCGTCCCCAAAGATTCGCCGCCATCCGAGCAGCGCGTGGCCTTCACGCGCCACCTCCAGTTCGGCCGGAGCTCCACGTGCCGGCGCGTGAGGCGATTTTTCGGCGAGTTTTTCACCGCTGTTTGCTGCATTGGGTTTGGATTACTACCGCCGTCCTTCCCCATGTGGTTTCGTGTAGTGGGTACTTACCGTTTGCGGGTTGGTTGTTGATTTATCCCCTTGCTCCTGTTTCTGTGCTGCGTTTCTGTGCCTCTGTTTCTGGTTTGATGCATTTCTGTGCTTCTGGTTCTGGTTTGCTGCGTTTCTGTGCTACCATTTTGTGTTCGTGGTTATTGCCTTTGTGGTGCTGCCTGTGCTAGCTCTTTGTTTTGGGGGGTTGTTTGGTTGTGCGTCAACTCCATTTAGCCCTTTGGTGTGTGTGGACTTGCGTGGAGATTATAAGTTGGAAGTTATACACTTTTGGTGTTTTTTTTTGCTTGCATTGATGGGTGACTCCAAGGCTAGTGTTACTGAAATTATTCCTGTGACTAATAAAATCACTGAGCACAAATTGACCTGGACAAATTATATGGATTGGAGCAAAACCATCCGAATGTACTTACTTAGTATTGAGAAGGAGGGCCATTTGACTGATACGCCTCCCGCAGATGACCCTAAGATGGCTTGGGCCCGAGCGGATGCCCGTTTATTCTTGCAAATCCAGAATTCTATTGACAGTGAAATCCTTCCCTCAGTTAGTCACTGTAATACGGTTAAGGAACTTATGAGCTGTTTGGAATTTCTGTACTCTGGGAAAGGAAATATTACTCATATTCATGATGTCTGCAAGGGATTCTATCGTGCTGAACAGCAGGGGCGCTCGTTGAAAACCTTTTATGTGGAGTTCAAGAAAATGTATGAAGAGTTGAAGATGTTAATGCCGCCTACTACTGACCTTAAGGTTCAGGCTGATAACATGGAGAAACTAGCGATTCTCAGCTTCTTACTGCCTTGGATCCTGCCTATGAGACTGTTCGTTCCCAGGTTCTGTCTAGTTCTGAACTTCCTTCACTTCAGGATGTGTACTCTCGTGTGCTACGTGCAGATAGTCTCTTACACCCGACTCCTACTCCGAATGCTAGTGCATTAGCTGGCCGTGGTCCCACTGATACCCGTCAACAGAATTTCGTCAAAGCTGGCTCGTCCTCTGCTGATCCACGGAACCAAGGTCCTCCACGCTCTAGCAACAATGCTTCGTCTCCTGGTCCTATTGTCTGCTACTATTGTAAGGAACCTGGTCATACCAAACGGTACTGTCGTAAGTTGCAGAACAAACTACAACGTACTGGAGCTGCTCATGTGACCCAATCCTCCGATCCATCTGATAATGGTCCATCCTCTCCGAGTGCACTTGTTACAGGTAACGGCAACTCATGCCTTGCTACTTCTTCCTCGAAGTGGATCATCGATTCCGGTGCCACTGACCACATGACAGGTAACCATCATTTGTTCTTTACGTATGCACCTTATGCCAACCCCTCTTTTATAACTATTACCAATGGCTCGTCCTCTCGCGTCCTTGGCTCTGGCACGGTTACATCTACATCCTCTATTTCTCTATCATCAGTCCTTAATGTTCCTGATCTTGCTTTTAACCTTCTGTCTCCCAGCAAACTTACTCGCCAATTGAATTGTTTTATCTCACTTTTCCCTGACCATTGTGTGATTCAGGATCTTACGACGAGGCGGATTATTGGTAGGGGCTATGAATCTGGCGGCCATTACTTCCTTGACGATCAGGTGCCGCTTTCCGTTGCTTGCTCTGGTAGTTCTTCCCTTTTTGATATTCATTGTCGTCTAGGTCATATGTCATTATCATCCTTAAAGAGGTTGTACCCTCAGTTTCATGCTTTGTCGTCATTAGAGTGTGAGTCGTGTCAATTTGCCAAACACCATCGTGTTCACCTGGCACCTCGCGTTAATAAACGGGCTGTGTCCCCCTTTGATTTGGTTCATTTTGATGTTTGGGGCCCTTGTCCTATCATGTCCACATCTGGTTTTAAGTACTTTGTTACTTTCGTTGATGATTTCTCTCGAACCACCTGGCTTTATTTAATGAAAAATCGTTTCGAGTTATTTTCTCACTTTTGCAACTTTTGTGTTGAGATCAAAACCCAGTTTGGTATCTCTGTGAAAACCTTACGAAGTAATAATACTAAAGAGTATTTTTCTGGCCAGTTTCACGACTATATGCTCACACATGGCATGATTCATCAGTCCTCATGTGCCGATACACCTGCTCAAAATGGTGTTGCAGAGCGAAAAAACCGGCACTTATTAGAAGTTGCCTAGGCTCTAATGTTTCAAATGCAAGTTCCTAAATCCTTTTGGGCGGATGCTGTGTCCACCGCATGCTTCCTTATTAATCGTATGCCATCTCCTGTTCTCAGTGGTGACATTCCATACACAACTTTGTTTCCTTCCAAACCATTGTTTCCTATTGCTCCCAAAATCTTTGGTTGTGTCTGTTTTGTTCGAGATATTCGTCCCACTGTCACCAAACTTGATCCTAAATCTCTCAAGTGTGTCTTCCTTGGCTATTCTAGGGTTCAGAAGGGTTATCGGTGCTACTCACCTGATCTCCGAGCTATCTTATGTCTGCCGATGTCACTTTCCATGAGTCTACTTCGTTCTTCTCTGTCTCTGTTCTGCCTCCCTCTCCTAACCCTGATCTTGATCACCTTTTAGTGTATGAGGTTCGCTCCCCACCAGTGCAAGCGTCTGTGCCGGCCCCTACTCCGCCTCCTATCCACCATGTCTATCAAAGACGTCCTAAGGAAAGTAATGCTGCTGCTGGTTTCTCTGATCTACCAATGCCCGCCTCGGCGCTTGATCCGCACTTAGCCTCCTCAACCCCAATGGCCTCTGACCCTGAACTCGTGCCTGAGTCCATGCCAGATACTCTAGATCCTCCTGCCTCCTCTACTGACCTACCCATTGCCCTCCGTAAAGGTAAACGCACTTGTACGTACCCTATTTCTTCGTTTGTATCCTATCATCACCTATCGCCCACCTCCTGCTCCTTCATCGCATCCCTAGACTCTCTTACCATTCCCACCAACCTTTCCCAAGCCTTGGCCCATTCTGGTTGGCGTGTTGCGATGGACGAGGAAATGATGGCCCTTGATAAGGCTGGTATCTGGACTCTCGTTGATTTACCTCCTGGGAAGAAGGCTATTGGGTGTAAGTGGGTGTTTGCCGTTAAGACGAAAGCTGATGGTACCTTGGAACGATTGAAAGCTCGACTAGTTGCTAAGGGTTATGCTCAGACGTATAGTGTTGACTATTCCGAAACCTTCTCTCCTGTGGTCAAGTTGTCCTCTGTCCGTCTCTTCATCTCTATGGCAGCTACCCATGGTTGGGATCTTCATCAGCTGGATGTTAAAAATGCCTTTTTAAATGGCGATCTTCTTGAGGAAGTTTACATGGAGCAACCGCCTGGCTTTGTTGCTCAGGGGGAGCATGGCAAGGTATGCTACCTTCAGAAGTCTTTATATGGTTTGAAGCAGAGCCCTCGTGCTTGGTTTGACAGATTCAGTTCTGTGGTTACGAAGTTTGGTCTGAATCAAAGTAAATGTGATCATTCTATGTTTTATCAACGGACAGACGCTGGTATGATTCTCTTAGTAGTCTATGTCGATGACATTGTTATTACAGGTGATGATATGGCAGGGATCTCGTCACTCAAGGTCTTTCTTAATTCCCATTTCCATACAAAGGATTTGGGTCAGTTAAAGTACTTTCTTGGGATCGAAGTTATGAGAAGCAAGAAAGGCATTCTCCTAACCCAGCGGAAATATGTTCTTGATCTACTGAAAGATACCGGGAAACTTGGAGCATCACCAAGTAGTTGTCCCATGATTCCTAATCCTTTTTTGGATATTGATGAGAGTGTGCCGTTTGATGAGCTCCCTGAGGATATGAAAAAAAATATTGATCCTGAGAAGATTAAACCGTTTGCCTACCCTGAGCGATACCGAAGGCTGATTGGAAAATTGAATTATCTCACGGTAACTCGCCCTGATGTAACCTTTCCTGTCAGTAGGCTGAGCCAATTCATGGTAGCACCAACTGTTGCTCAGTGGGAAGCTTTGGAACATGTCTTACATTACTTGAAGGGCTCACCCAGTCGTGGTATACTCTATACGAATCATGGACACACAAAGATTGAGTGTTTCTGTGATGCTGATCATGCGGGGATAAAGACGTCTAGGAGGTCTACTATAGGCTATTGTGTTCTTGTATGTGGAAATTTGGTATCTTGGAGGAGCAAGAAGCAGGACGTGATAGCAAAGTCTAGTGCAGAAGCTGAATATCGAGCCATGTCTCAGTCTGTACAGGAGATTATGTGGATTCACCAGTTAATGAAGGAAGTTGGCCTTGCCACGTCATTGCCTGCGAAGCTATGGTGTGATAATAAAGCTGCCTTACACATAGCCTCTAACTCCGTGTTCCATGAACGTACGAAGCATATTGAGATTGATTGTCACTTTATACGTGACAAGATCAAGGAGAACTTTATTTCTACAGGACATGTACCGTCTAGTGATCAGTTGGGTGATTTTTTGACTAAGGCTTTGGATGGCACTCGGGTTGACTATCTTTGTAACAAGTTGGGCATGATTAATATCTATGCTCCAACTTGAGGGGGAGTGTTAGGAAATAAATATGTAATATCTTAGTATCCCACATAATCAGGGATAATTAGGATCCCTCATAATTAGGAATTGTGATTGATATCAATTACCATAATGAGCCATTAATGTGGAGGCTCCTCTCTTGTATATAAATACCCTACATCTATACATGAAAATATATTTTTCTGAGAATACACTTTCACATAGTATTTCTGGGGGTTATATGAGTCTATCTTGAAAAATTACTAAAATACCCCAGGGGACCCAGCCCCATCGTCCCCGGTTCGGCTGTACTTTTCTCGAAATTCTAACCTGGGCTATCCTAACATATTTTCACCCAAAGAATCCATTTCCAGACTCGAAATTATAAAATTCATTGTCAAATGACAAAATTACCCTGGGCAGCCCCACCTTAAGGGTTTCAGGGGAGTTTTCGTAATTATGCTTTTTCGGCCTTTTCCGAAAAAGTGCCCAACTGTAACCCCACATAATTTTCCCTCCTGAATCCAATGGAACTATCAAATTATTGAAAATCTAACTCTAAAGCCCTCAAACATCCCTGGCCGAAATTATGGCGTTCTTCAAGAAAAATCGGAATTTTTCGGTTTCGGCTCCGTAAACGCGTTTCTTTCTACTCCTAACCACTTTATTGACTATTCCATTAGGATACAACTACCATTTAGTACCAATTTGGGCAGCATAACCCCTAGGGAAACCCATTTTCCATTTTTACAACCAATGACAATCCGGCGAAATTTCACCGATTAAATTGTCCACAACAACCAGAATAGTCAATATACAAGAGTTTGGAAGTTACCTCAAGCTCTTACGGGCTCTCCCTTGATATGGCTGAACCCTAGGTCACTTCAACAAGCAAATTTGAGCTTCCAACCCTTGAATCACATAGGAGAATAGCTTAGGAACGGAGTTATACGCATTAGGAACTGATTTATCGAAGAAATTACTTACCTTTGCAAGTTTTTTCCTCTCCTTCTCTCTCTAAAACTGAAAATGGCGTTAGTTATGGCTGCTGGAAGGAGATGATCACTTTTTATTTTAATATCTAATATCATATTTCATTTATTTGATAATTTCCCAATTTTCTTATTTTTTACAAAATTCTGGTAGATTTCTGCACAAACTTTGAAAAATCATAACTAATTCTAGAAAAATCGAATTGGAGTGATTCTAAAGCCTATAGAACCCTTATTGAGTCTAGTTTCAAGAAAAAATATATAATTTTGCTAGATAGAATCACAAAATTCCCAGAATTTCAATCTTTACATGTTGTTCCAGAAAATTTCCAGTTTTTCTGGGCTAATTTCAAAAATTCATATCTTTTTGTGTATAGCTCTAATTGAGTCATATGACCTATCAAATTAAATCTTAAGATGTCTAATTTCATCCTGTAAAATTTCATAATTTTTTATCATCATTTGGTTATTCAAAATCACATGACAAGCTCCCTACCTTATAGGCGATTTCACAAAAAACATAATTACTTTCTCCAAAATTCATCATTTTACTTTCTTAATACCCCAAAAATATTATAATCATTAGGGGGCTTAACAGTCCATTTAATTTAGACATATTCTCAAGCCTCCAATCCCAAAATTCGGGATATTACAAACGTCATCCATTATCTTGTCTATTTTTCTTTTCTTTTCTTTTTTCTTTTTTTTTTCTTTTGTCATCCTTCACCCAACGACAAAAACTCCCACACTCATTATAGTAGTAAGGTTGAACTCACAACCTGTTATTTAAATTGAGAATTCTGGTATTAGTTGAGCAAAAACTCCAAACATAGCATGCTTTTCATAATAGATTGAATGCAGTGGTTATTCTAAAAAGGGAGAATTGCTGATAAATACTTTTTTGGTAAATTAATTGTTGAATGCTACCATGAAAGATGATTTGCACAAAATGGAAGGTGGTTTGCACAAAACGAAAGATCGCTTGCACATTTATACGAAAGATTTTTGCACACATGGAAGATGGTTTGTATAAAACGGAAGATCACTTGCTTACACAGAAGATCGCTTGCACACTTGGTAGCAACCAGCAATTAATTTGCTCTCAAGGTATTTTTGGGCAATTATCCCTTCTAAAAATGAGAGACAATCATATTCTCTTGCTAAAAGTATTTAGCCCATATCTTTAAGATATTTTTATACAAATAGGTGGATTTTAGTATTGATTCTTAAGGTCCGTTTGTTTTAGTTTTTTTGAAATGTTTTTATTATTTTCGAAGTAAGTATGTGAGAGAAGTTTTATCTTAGTTTATGAGATTGTACATTTTTTTTAACCATTCACATTGTATAGTCAAGATATATAAAAACTCTTGTATAAAAATTATTGTTTGATTTTTTAAGTTCAGGATAGCTATGTTTTGTATAGCCATGAGATATATGAGGCCTAGTGATAATGTTATCTTCAAATATTATATTATAATCCCAATTATGATAGTATTTGTTTGCTGTTTTTTTTTAAGTAGTGTATAGAAGGGATAAGGGAAAGGCTCCTCAATTGATGTACTCCGCTAGTTCAAAATATAAGATTTTTTTTTTAATTTGATAAAATGTTTTTACTTCAAAATTTAGAAGGTAAAAGGTTTTCACCTTTTGTAATAAGTGTAATTCTTTGGATTCGAACTTTAGTTCTCCTCATTACGGGGGTGAGCCCCTTACTACCTCAACCAACAACTTGTTGATAAATATTAGACATTTTTAATCACCTCATAGGAAAGAGGGAGGGAGGGAGGGAGGGAGGGAGGGCATTAACTCATCAAAGATGTATTAAAATGAAAAAGAAAAATCAATTGGGTGTTCTGATCCTTTAACAACATTTAGAAATTCCTAATTAGGCCCTCATTATGAGTTTATTAAAAATATAAACCTGAATTTATATTTTGATATTTCACCTAAATTTAATTGGAGCTTTAATTCTCTCAATTAAATAGAAAAAATCTTAGAAAAAATCAATTAATACTATGAATACCATCAATTTACTGTAAAAGTGCTCTATGATAAGTACCTTCACCCCCAAATAATAACCAATTTTAGTTTTAGAAGAGTTCTTTGGTAATCAATATAAATCATTTGAAGAACAATTAATGCTTGTTTATCAATTTTATCTATATAATTAATGTTTAAATGTGGATCATTATATTTTTTTCTCTAATTCTAAATTTCATTTAATATAGGTAAAATTTAAAAAAAATTAATTTAAACAATTTTAATGAATTAACTATCATTTCTTAATTATAATAAATTAGTTAAAATGAATTATACCGTGAATAAAAAGAGTATCAAAGGAAAGCATTTAGTCAAATGATTGACCCCATGGTGGCCTCTTTTGCACATGACATTGCCGGCCGGTCATCATTCACCCGGCACCTTGGCACACTCCAACGGCTCCCTGTTGAAGAAATTAAATGCATGTGTAAACTTCTTAATCCTTGGCAATAAGCACACGCCGACCGGAATCTCACCAGAAAACTTGTTATGCTCCACATTCAACACCTCATCCCTACCATGGATTCCGGCAACGACCCAACAAAACTGTTAGAGCCCACGTCGAAAACCGTCAAATTAACTAACTCCCCAATTTCTTTAGGCAAAGAACCACTTAATCCACTGTTTGAAACTATAATCTCATTCAATATATCCTTCATTTTGGCCACACCACGAGGAATTATGGACCCCTTGAGATCATTATTCGCCATTAGAATCACAGAAGCAGGGGAATTTCCCAGATTCTCGAGCAATGTGAACCGAAACTTATTGTCGTTTATCAAAATGGCGTCAAGTTTCATGTCGAATAGCTGGGAAGGGACATCACCATGGAAGTTGTTGAACCTTAAATCCAAGTAACGCAATGAAGGGAGATTCAAAACGACATCAGGGAAAGCACCAGAGAATTGGTTGTTACTGACATCAAGCTCGAAGAGAAGCTTCATGGAGCTGAAGCCTTTCATGAGGGGTCCAATGAAATGGTTCGAGTTGATGTGGATGACAGCGAGGTCTGTTAAAAGGCCGAGCTTTTCCGGCAATGAACCGGATATGTTAGCACCATTGAGGTCCACTCCGGTGACGGTGACGGTGGAGGGATCCTCTGGGAGTGGTGCACAGTAAAATCCGGTGTAGTTGCAGACGTCGGGTCCGTTCTAGTTTGAGGTGAAGCCTAAGGGATCAGAAGTGAAAGTGTGCTTCCAAGCTTGAAGAGCTGTGTAAGCTTTTGTAAGTTAGGATTCTTGTTTGTGTCAAAAGATTGATGGGAAGGGTTAAGAATTGAGAGGAGAATAATAAAAAGGAGAAATAAACGAGATGTCATAGTTGATAATCAATATTTTTTTTTTTGTATAATTTGTTGCTTTGCAGTGACTTGCTTTATCATGTGTGTGTAAGGAGGATACAGATGACTATGGTGTAGCGAGAAACTTGTGTTTAAATAGGTGTAGTTAGATTTTTTTTTTTCCTTTACCAGATAATAGGGGTGTAGTTAGATTTGATGACATTCAGAAAATAAAAGAAAATTAATTTGTGTGTTGTAAATATATATATTAATATATGATGTTCTATGGGTGTCAATATCTTTATAGGGTTCAAGGAATTTAATTATTATTTTCATGAGTCATTCTTTCTACCTCAGCTCTTTATCTTTCTCTCTCCGATCCCAATCATGAATCAAATGTACTATATATTAGGGAAAACGACATTAAAATATCATTTAAAGTTATAAAACCCATAAAAATCTATTAACATTTGAAAATAATATAAAAGTGATAAGTATTAAATTGAGATTTTTAAATTTTGACAATTTTATCATTTTATTCCTCAATTTTTTTTAAAATAAGAATGATGCTCCTGCTGGAGCACCATCGTTGACTAGCCGTTGGTGCTTTGGTGGCCAGCCGCCTGAACCCCCAACGGGTCCTTTTTTTTTTGGGTGTTATTTCTTAAAAAAAAATTGTTGAAAGGGATAAGGGGTGGTTTTGAACCCACCCCAGACCATTTGAAAACTGACTTGGTGGCCTTAGTTTTTTTTTATATATATGTACATTAATAAATATATGTATAATATAATTGAAGATATAATAGCTTTAACAAAATCAATAATAGAGATGACAAAATGTGTAATGGTTTTAATAAAACGAGTAATGGAATTAATTAAACGAGCTCTGTGTGTGTGTGTAATATAAAAAAAATGGAATAATGACTTTAACAAAATCAGTAATTGTTTTGACAAAATCAGTAATGTAAATAATAAAATTAATAATGGTTTTAACAAAAGAGTTTGCTGATGAAAATATAAAAGTCAGGATTCATCAACATTTGTCACATTTCACCAAAATTCGTAATGGAATTGACAAATTTAATAATGATTTTGACAAGAATTGTAATGGTTTTGATAAAAGCGTTTTGTGTAAAAATGTTGATGAAAATATGTAAGTCAAGATTCATCAGCAAACGATTTTGTCAAAACCATTACAATTCTTGTCAAAATCATTACTAAACTTGTCAATCCCATTACGAATTTTGGTTAAATAAGATAAATGTTGGTGAATCCCGACTTACATGTTTTCATCAGCAAACTCTTTTGTCAAAATCATTATTGATTTTGTTATTTACATTATTGATTTTGTTAAAGCCATTATTCTATTTTTTTATATTACACACACACACACACACATATATATATATATATATATATTGCTCGTTTAGTCAATCTCATTACTCATTTTGTTAAAACCATCACGCATTTTGTCATTTCCATTATTGATTTTGTTAAAGCTGTTATACCTTCAATTATATTATACATATATTTATTAATATACATATATATATATATATATATATATCTCAAAAGAAACTTGGTGTAGGCCACCAAGTCAGTTTTCAAAGGGGGAGAACTCACCCCTTGCTCCTTTCAAAAAAATTTTTTAAAAAAATAACCCCCCACCCAAAAAAGGACCCAGGTGTCGTAGCTCTGACGGTTGGGGGCCAGAGCTCCAGCCGTCGGGGGTCCAGGGCAGCCGACCACCAGTGCTCAGGCAAGAGCACCATTTTTATTTTTTTTAAAAAAAATTGAGGGACAAAATGGTAAAAATGTCAAAACTTGAAAATCCTAATTTGATACTTGTCACATTTATATCATTTTCAAGTATTAATAGAATTTTGTAGGTTTTATAAATTCAAATGATATTTTAATGTCATTTTACCTAAATATTATGCATTAAAGGATGCTTCCGAGTTTCCATTATGGTCTGGTCAATGTACATCAGAATGTTATAATAGGTTCAATGTATGAATTAATATTTGAGGGATTTAAGTGAAAGTTATAAGCTACAGGGAATTTCTGTGCTATCCCATTAAAATGTCATTGTAGAAGATCTTATTGTATTATTTAATTCTTTAATTTCCATGGATTCTTTTTATGCTTCGGACAAAATTTATTTCTTTTCAAACTTTGATACCCCTATCCTATAAAACAATAGTTTATTGTGTTGTACCTTTCTATTTTTATTTATATATTGCTCTTTATTAAAAAATATCTGTATATAGTTATTCATGGTGTAGGTAAATAGAATCCTAGTTTATGATTTTATATGGGTTTAAAAAGTACTTATAAAGGTATTTATAAATCATCAACTAATAAGATTTTTATATCGACAATAGAATTTGAATAGACAACTTTATAAATTAACTCTTTACTAACTGGATCAATTTGTATTGGCATTATATTCATTATCCTACACTTACTCTTATCAAGTATGGTGAACTACCATATCAAAAATATCTTAGCATAATGGAATTACCGGTATATATTAATATTCAATTGAGTTTACAATAACTAAAGGCATTTTAATTTGTTGTATTTTAGTTCGCTTTCTTTAACCTCGTTGTAAATTTTTTAAGGGTATTAATATCATTTTGCCTTTAAAAAACAACCTAAAGGCATCTGAAAATCCATTCAAACAACTTAATGTAATTCAAATTCACAGAAAACATCAAAAGTATTAATATTCAAGTGTCCCATATTTGGGCTCCCAATTGGATCATCTTCGAGGCCCATTTCTCTTGGAGTCACACAACATCCAGTTGTTTATATATTTATAATTCTAATTATTTTTCCATGTTACCAGCTTGATATTTAAAAATAAAATATACGTATGTTTAAGAATAATATATATTGATTGATTGGTAGACATCTAATTTAATCTTACTCATATCCTAAATGTATAATTTATTCTTCAAATTATAAAAGGAAAAATCCTAATTAAATTCAATCGAAATGGTTAAAATCAAAATTGGGCCCTCACTTTTAACAAATTTTTAATAAGGCCTAACTAGAGATTTATGAATATTGTTAAAAGATCATAATACTTCTCTGTTGTTTAAAATAAAAATTGAAGGTAATTAAAAAGGGCAAAAAATGATTTCTAAATTAGGCATCTCCTAACTTAAATTAATTAATAATTATTCATTATTACCATGCCTTTGTTATTTAACTTCATACGTTTAACATATTTTTAAAAAATAAAACGTGATCATTTATTTGTATATTTATATCTAACATAAATGATGATGTACTTACAACATTTGAGCAGCATCCACAAAAAAAAATTCCCCTACATATATTAAAAATTTAAGGATTTCACATATAATATCCACTATAACCAAACTTAATTAGTATTTTCTTCGCATAAAATCAAGGTTCTGAAACCCAGACCGGTCACTGAACTGATTGAAGTACTGATTCAAGGGTCACTGGGGCAAATCAGAGTCAAACAGGGGTTAATTCAAGCTATACCGGTGAGGAAATAAAGATTTTAGGATTATTTATATGAAATTCTAAATAAAATACTTTAAAAAATCAGTTGAAACGTCAAAAAACAAGTCAAACTACATAAAGCACGGTCGAACTGGGATCAACCACCAGACCGATCGGACCACCGGTTGGCCGGTTTCCGGCTCATACCTACTGTTCCAGTCCAATTTTCAAGACCTGACATAAAATAATTCAAGTATTAATTTAGAATCTTTTGCTTCATTGCCTGCAAACCTGAATAAATAAAATGAGACTATATTTTTGTGTGGACCCAAAAATAATATGCGGAATAGATACCCAATCAATAATTAAACTTGAAGTTTATATATATAACACGATCATATTTTTCAAAAAGAATCTGTCAAAGTCCGTAATTAAAATAACAAATCATACCAATTATATTAAATAGTTATTAATTTAAGTTAGATAAAACCTAATTGAGAAATCCCTTTTTTTCTTTTTTTAAAAAATAGAGGTATTTTGTCTCTTAACAACATTTAGAAATTCTTAAATATGCCTCTTGACTTAATTAAGAATTTGTTGAAAATGCAGGTCCAATTGTAGATTTGATAATTTCGTATGGACTTAATTAATATTTTCCCATTATAAAACTCCAATAACTTTTTCTTTGAAATTTATAATTTGTTCTTCAAATTATCTCTCTTAATTATATTTATTAAGAGGGTGTCAATGAGAGAGTTTCATTTCGCAACTTGTTAACGAAATATTTTAGAAAACCGATGCATAATTTTCATTTATAGCCAATGACAAATTTAGTTATACAGTCTTGTACTTTTGTCAGAAAACATACAAAAGTGTGTGTTTGAAAGAGCTTATATTTGGAAAATAAGTCCTTATTACTCAAGCCGAGACAAAACTCCTCTCACATACTTACCTCGTATACCGTGAATCACGAATTATAAGGACTTATTGTCCAAAAATAAACTATTCCAAACGAGTACTTAAGTAGTTGCATGTACAATTAAGCATTAGATGGGAAATCAATTCACGAGGAAAATTCCATGGCAAAGCTCTTTGCTCATGTGCTGGTGGCCCATATGAAAAGATAGGTGCAACACAATTTAGTGTTTGTTTGAGATAGTTTATTTTTAGGTAATAAGTGCTTATAAATCGTGATTCACAATATATGAAGTAAGTATATGAGAAGAGTTTTGTCTCAACTTATGTAATAAGTGTTTATTTCTCAAAAATAAATTATTTCAAATACTCATTTACTTTGATGAACCTAGTAATCGAAAAGATATAGTCTTTTCGGTTACTCAAGGAATTATTGAGGATAAAAAATCCTTATCTCTTAAAAATATCCTTAATCTTTCTTATAGAGAATCCCTATACAGATGGATCCCTCTTAAGGAAGATTGGCTAGGACTGGACACTTATGGCTCTGTGTTTTAGAGTGGTGAAGCTACTTGCGGCGGTTTGCTTAGAGATATCAAGGAAACATGGATACTTGGTTTCATCAAGGAAGAATGTTACAGTCTTCCTATTGCCGCTGAGATTTTGGGGATTCATGAAGGCCTTTGCCTTAGTTGGATTTACGGTTATCACAAAATTGTTGTTTTTAGCAACTCTACTAAAGCCTTGCTATAATCAATAGCGACATATCTCGAGATCATCCCTTCAAGACAAATTTGCCCTCCTGGTGTGTGATTGATTGGTTTCATGTCAAGAGAAGCCAATCGTTATATCATCTCTTCAACTCACACCAAGGTCATCAAATGGATATTGAAACTGTCATCATGAATATTTATTTATTTATTTTTTTGAATTAGCACCCAAGGGTGCGGACGCCGGGATCGAACCCGGGATAAGAGGCACATAGGCCTCATGCCTATGCCAAGTGCGCCAGTATGCGCTGGTTGAATATTTATTTTGAAGAGTATAGAATAACTCAAAAGATTCCAGTTACGTCATAGGCTTCTATTTAGCTTGCTAGTGCCTAGGTGTTTTCTCATGCCCTTTAATTCAAAAATAAATAAAATAGACATCATCTTACTACCACGAAGTTGACTATAGTTATGAATTGTAAAAATCAAATTTTAACAATTTTATTTTTTTTTCTTGCCATGATAAAAAGTTAAAAACAACATTATCCATCATGGCAAGAAAAAAAATAAAATTGTTAAAAATTTTATTTTCTTGCCATGATAAAAAGTTAAAAATTTGATTTTTAACAATTTGATTTTTTTCTTGCCATGATAGATAATGTTGTTTTTAACTTTTTATAAGAAAAGATCCGGCTATTATGTCTAACTGGGATTTGGTGTTTAGAAAGAGATCATTTTGTAAGTAAGATTTGTATTATTTTTCAGATCTCTATAAATATTCCTAACTGTTTTTGAAGGAACTATAACTGAACTAATTAATGCAGAGCATCTTTCAATTGAAATGTCTTGGTCCGGAAAGGGGAAGAAGACGAAATATATATTAATGTGAAGTGTGAACCCGAACCCGTGTGATGAAATTTTCAACTTTGACTGTGTCAATTAAACTTAATTTATATATATTTAACTTATCAACTTAGTCCTTAATTTGGAAAATATTCATTTTTTCAATGTCAACGATTGTTTTCCTAACCACTAGTGAAGAAATGGTCTAATAACATGAGTAAATGACAAGTCCCATGTGTGAAATTGACCCAATAAAAAGTCCCATGTGAAAAGCTTTAGCAGGGTAGGTATTAATTATAAAATTTATCAACATTTTGGAATGAAATTAAATATTATTAGCAGTATTCCAACACTCTGTTTTGAATTAGCACCTTGATTTTTTGTCTTGTGTTTTGATTCCTTTTGTTTGGTATGTAAAAGTAAACGATTCTGGCTTTCTAATTCTTTTTACGATTATTTTGTCCCACTTGTCGAACACAAATTCTACTTTTTAAAAATGGTATAAATGCTTTACCCAATTTCATCATGGTTAGTTTAATTTTTACTATATAAAATTTTGATAATTCCTTAATATTTGATAAATAAGTTGTATTATTTATATTAAATAGTAATATTGATATAATATAAAAACATCTATCCTTCACCGATCAAAACTAATTTGGGCCACCCAATTCAATTAACTTTTTCTTTGTCACATACGAAATATCCAAATCAGGAAGGGAAAATTAAAAAAAGGGAGAACAAGAAAGAGAGTTAATTCAGGTTAAATTGACTCAACAAACAAATACCAATAATTTCAAATATAGGTACAATGCCTGGCAAAAAGTGTATGAGTACAGCACAATAATGTAATTAAATCCCATAATCAACACCATCAATAATGTCGACATGCCAAAAGTTTTTGTTGTTTCTTTTTTTTAAATGGTGACTCACTACTCCAAGGAAATACTACTACTAATAATTATACTTTCGTTATTTTTCTATACGGGAAAGAAAGAAGTAAATTATATTTACTTATTTTGCCAGTCATCAACTACGGATAATAATAATGGTGAACCGCCGGCGGAGGAGGTGGTGGCGGTGGAGGTGGCGGTGGAGGAGGTGGAGGTGGTGGCGGAGGAGGGGGTGACGGAGGAGGAGGAGATGGAGGAGGAGGCGGCGGCGGAGGCCTCCGTGAACATCCAAAGGCGCCACAATCAACGGGGTGAGCATAAAAAGCTTCACATTCCATCTCCGACCTCTGCAACGGCCGGTACGGAATGCAATTTTTCCGGTCATCTTTCGCCGGCAACTTCAGGCAAGCAGGCGGTTCGCTACAGAAGTAATTAAAGGAGTACGTAAAATTCTTCAACCTCGGCAACGAGCACACACTCGCCGGAATCTCACCGGAGAGCTCGTTATGCGCCACATTCAACTGCTCCAACTTCTTCATTCCCTCAATAGATTCTGGCAACGTCCCGACCAAATTATTATCACTCACATCAAACACCGTAACCTGATCCAATTTTCCAATCTCTTCCGGCAAACAACCCTTTAATCCACTGTTTGAAATAATAATCTCATTAAGCGTAGCCTTCATTTTCCCCAAACTCGACGGAACACAGCCCTTGAGATTATTATTGGCCAAAACCACGACGGACACCGGCGAATTCCCGAGATTCTCCGGCAACGAGAACTGAAACTTGTTGTCGTTTATGAAAACGGCATCGAGTTTAAGGTCAAAGACATCGGAAGGGACTTTGCCATGGAAAGAGTTAAATCTAATGTCCAAGAATTTTAGAGAACGAAGACATAAAACGACGTCGGGAAAGGGACCGGATAATTGGTTGTTGCTGACGTCAAGCTCATGAAGGAGGTGGAGGTTACGGAAGCTCTGTGGGAGGGTCCCACAGAAGCGGTTAGAGTTGAGGTGGAAGAGGGCGAGGTCGGTGAGGAGACCGAGGTCTTCCGGCAAGGTGCCGGAGATGTTGCCGTGGTTGACGTCGATGCCGGCGACGGTGTAGATGTGGGGATCATCGGGCGCCGGTGCACAGTAAACGCCGTTGTAGTTGCACACATGGTAGCCGTACCAGTTGGAGGTGAAGTTGTTGGGATCAGAGGTGATGGAATGTTTCCATGCTTGAAGAGCATAGTAAGCTTTGAGGAGTCTTGGGTTTAACGGGACGGTGACATTAGAAGAAGAAGAAGCTTGGTGAGAAGGTTTGATAATGGAGAGAAGAAAAATGAGGAAGAAGATAAGAGAGAATATTGGTAGAGGAAGAAGACGATGATGAGGTTGAAGAAGAGAGGCCATTGATGATTGCGTACTAAGGCCTGCTCGGAGAAAAGTCCTACTACTCATATATGATGTGTGAGGTTAGGCTTATATATAATTAAAGGGACGGCACTGCAAATTGATTATTAATGGAGGATTTTAATAATTATTATGGAGATTTGGTGTCTTCAAATCGTGTTTAGCGTCTTTATAATGGTATATGATTATGAGTAGCTCAAATATTTGACTTTTTGAGAATTGTTTTGGGAGGTTTATATAGTAAGGTTCTTGTGTTTGTTTAAAAAAAATTCAATTTATCCAATACTACTTGATAGGGACTAAATTGCTATCTTCACAGAATCACAGTGCCTTTCACATCGGGTAGGAGTATAAATTACGCTATGAGTAGTTATTAATTCACACACACACACATATATAATTAGGGGTGAATATTCCATGTTTACCAAAAACCGAAAAAACCAAGCCACCAAAATAAGGAAATTTTGAAATCAAATCAAAATCGAATAACTAAAATAACTAAAATTATTTGGTTTGATTTCGGTTTTTTAAGGAAAAGCTGAAATTTTTTGGGCTTTCATAATTAACTTAAAATATCTAAATTTTCAATCAGTAAAAATTAATACAGATTATAAAATTGAACAACCTTATCAAGATCCAAAGAAAGATGATACAAAATAAAGTATAAACAACATATTTTATATATGATCAATGTAGTTTGGAGTACCCAATATTCTAATAATGGACTCAAAAATATGAAGTTTTATGAGAGATGTAGAATAATTGTATTAAACATTACTTAATCCAAAGAAAGTATTACAAAAGTTCAAAAAGATGAATATCCAATGATATATCATATATCATTCTTTGCCTTGTCTCCAATTTTTCGATGGTGGTGTATTCTTTTAAAATTTTTGGTTTTTCGGTTAAACCGAATTCTTTTGGAAAAAACCGAACTGAACTGAAAAATTGAATATATACCGAACATTGAAAAAACCGAACCGAAAAGACCGAAATTGATTCGATTCAGTCTTCGGTTTTTGATTTGATTTTGCTCACCCCTATATATAATATAATTTGTTTTTTTTATATTGTAATTAATACATAAAATGTCATCATCAAAAGAGTTACCTTTATTATGTTCAAAAAATGCTTAAATTTGACCCAATCAGATAATTATATTAAAAAAAAAGAGTAGATGACAAATGAATCTGTCTGCTTAACTAAGTATTTTTTTTGGTAATGAGAGTACAAGTTATTTATGTATATTCTTTATAGTATATATGTAATCTAAGATTTATGCAAACTACACACTGTTTGTAAATATTACTCCCCTCCTGTCATTAATATAAGATATATTTGTGGAGTTGATATTGGTCTTAAATATAAGTTATAATTTTTATATCTTTCAATCTTTTTCTACTTTACACCTATTGATACTCCCTCAATATTAATCATGAAGGAAGGTGAATGAGGGAATTAAGGAAAATGGATAAGACATTTTAAAAAATAGATGATATATTAACTAACTTTCTAATCAAATTAGATAAATATGTCTTATATTAAAGATCGCAGAAAGTAAATAGAAGAATTTATTCCAGATACTATCTGTAAAGCCTTTATAATTATAAAGTGACATTGTTATTTTGCTTTCAAACTCTTATTCTCAAATTATAAAATATATTATACTACCGAAAAGATTAGCATGCTAAAATGATATATTCTAGTCCCTACCCACTTTATATATATATATATATATATATAACATATATTGATATATTCAGGCCCATGGCATGCTAAATTGCTAACGAAGGTTTTGCTTGTTTAAAGAGTTGAAACTAGAAGGCGGCTTTATGCTTCTTACCAAAAACGCGGTTTTCGTCATATTTGCTCATATTATATATATCCTGCCTATCTTTTATATTACAAGACAGTTTTTGAAGTGTTATAGATATTTTAAAATATAAGATATTTTGAGAAAAATAATGTTCTATTAAAAGGCTTATTCCAAAATTGGTCACATCGATGATATAATAATTAAGTGTGATTTTGGGTTGGGACTGTATTAATTGAAGAATACTCTTGAAAATATGAAACGCAAAAAATGTGTGTGTATAAAATGTTTTTGATCAATATTTTATAAATTAAATTTGTAGTGTGTATAATTATATATTCTATTGTTGCAAAGGAAGTTAGGATAGAAAAATACCTATATATTTTAAAAATATCACTTAACTTTGTCCAATAAAATCATAACAACTAATATAATTTAAAAAAAAAAAACCTCAGCCAATTAGGCTTAAGAGGTTTGTTTTTCTTAAAAACAGAATAAATGTGGATTATTTGATAGCAGCGTGGTGTTTTTTTGAGTAGGAACTGGATATCATACAACAAGGAAGGTAAAAAAAAAAAAAAAAAAAACAAGGACAACTAGTGTTACATTCTTTCATCATGATCCACCTCTTGAATAGGAGGTGGAGCATGATCAAAGATACAAAAATTACCGGATATAGTATGAGCAAGTTTAGCTAATTTATCAGCTAGCAAAAGATCCTCTCTAGGAACATTAACAAAATTAACCTGCCAGTCTCTATAAAGAAGAGACCTAATTTCATCCACAAGGTCCCTGAAAGGATAGTCAAAATCACACCCTCTGACAGTAAAATTAATCGCCTAAACACAATCCGACTTTAGATATACTTTTCAAATGCCTTTGCTCCAGCATAAATATAGACCATGAATCATACCTATAAGCTCAGCAACAGCTGGCGGAACTCCAATAAGTTTATAAGTAAAACCGCACACCCACTGATTTCCATTATTTTTAATGTACCCACCACACCCGCTTCTTCCATTCCTCAAGACTGATCCATCCACTTCTAAGATGTAAGAATCCATGACATCATACGGAATGATTCATTGATCATCACCCTTAAAATCGACAAGGACTCCCTTACGTAACAAATCCTGGTTAACACTGGCTCTAAAGAAACTAGAGATGGCCTTATGATCTTCGCTTTGAACTCAGTCTCCAAAAAGTTTATTGCATCAGTGACGTCCAAATATCCCAACAAACATACCCAAACAAGGTTGACCAAGGAACCTTTTTTGTATATTCGTTACCCGCTTCATGAGTTAAATTCCATTTAACCCATTCAACACCTTGGAGGGAGATAAAAGAATTCCATTGGTCCTGTACTACTATTGCTTTCCATCTATCCACAACGTTAGAACAATCTCTTAGGAGGTGCATGGAATCTTCGTGCTGAGGGCATGAAAACGGACAAGAAGCTTACTCCTGAATCCTTCTGCTTGCTCTTAGCTGCGCTGTGTGTGCCCTTCCATGAGAAAACAACCACATGAAAGATTTGATCTTCTCAGAAACTTGTCATTTCCATAGAATTTTCCATATGCTGTCCGTATTTTCTTCGGTACCTGCAAAAAGAGAAAGATAGGCAGATTTTACAGAAAATTGACCCTCCAATGATCGCTTAAGCGTGTTTTTGGCATAGTGTTTTGGCCTCCCAATCACATATTTCAAGAGCCAAAAGCAAGATTGGCAACTTTTGACTATGTTGTGTTTGGCTTAGCTTTCTTACAATTGAGCTTATAAAATTAAGTGGCTTATCACTTTTGATTTTGGCATTTCACACGGGCCTCATCCCCTCTTGTGGTCCCCACCACACCCCAACAATTCACACCTACTCCTTCTGACTCCTGTCATACCCCTCCTCTTTCCCTATCCCTATCTTTCTCTCTCTATACCCTTGGTCTTTTATTTCCAAGAGTCTCCCTTGCCCTTTTTTATAGGTAAGCTGGGCAAAGTAAGCCGTACATTCCTTAAAAAAAATTATTTTGATTTCAGTTTTTTT
Source organism: Inga laurina (assembly GCA_963855925.1). NCBI lineage: Eukaryota > Viridiplantae > Streptophyta > Magnoliopsida > Fabales > Fabaceae > Inga > Inga laurina. The sequence continues at coordinate 28,061,667 of OY979713.1, forward strand.
TTTTATAATTTATATATGGTCAATTTAAATAAGTTTCATTTTTATAAAGCATTTATGTAACCATCAATCTAAGTGTAAATTATATTACACAATCTAACTTTTATCCAATCTTAAGTTTATATAAATCAGATTATAAATAAGTTATTTTTTCCACTACTATCTCAAATACACACCAAGTCATTAAACTAAATAGAATTAAAATGATATGAGCTTTATATTTTTATTAGATAAAGTTTATATGATGCAACACACTAGACAAAGTTTATATGATGCAACACTCATGCATGCAAGTAATTCTCTATAAAATTATCAAATTTCTCTACGGCATGTGTTGCTTAAAGAACAAGTAGAAAGTTCAACGGGGTTTACTGTTTACATATATAATAATAAATAAAGTCATTATTCTTCTAGTACCTGTCTCTAACATGTTTCTTCTCCTTTCAGAAAAATAAAAAACAAAAGAAATTAATTCCACCATATTGTTGCATGATCATGCCATATAGACCAACGGTTTTATTATGTCCATGAAAAAACTAGTCCACGTCCGATCCTAAGTAAAAGAAACCATTTTCAGCAAACCTTTTGAAAAAAGGAGGAAAGATGAAGGAATAAAATTTCCTAATAGGCACATTATAGTTAGTGGGTTTCATTTTCTTTTCTTTTTTAATATTCTATTTTTTTCCTATCTTTTTTCCTTGCATTTTCAAGGGCTACAATAATTATTGTTAGACTCGATATGTTTTTTAGGGTTTATGGTTTGGTGGTCATAGCCATAGGTTTTGCTTAGAGTCTCATCATTAGGAACAAAAGTGATATGGTGAATTATTTCACTGATGTACATATTCGTTTTTTTCAATGTTCTCGAAATAATTATGATATATTCTTAAGTCATAAACAAAAAATAATAATTTTATAAAAAAAAACCATTTTATTCCGATCCCTTAATCAATGAAAGTCTTTCATTAATCGAATTTATTGTTACAAGTAACAATAGTTTGTTGTATTACAATTAATAATGGTTTGCCATCATAGTGGCCCCAGAAAAATAATGGTTTATAATCCTATAGTTAGCTGTAATTTGACTCCTTCATACATTAATAATAATGACATAAAACGTTAATTATTTGCACATTAACTAAATATTATACTTTCATGTTTCAAAAGTTGCTTTTATACATATATAGATATATTATTAATATAATAAGAAATCGTTATTACTTGTTAATTCATTTGCACCTGAAAATCACACAAAGCCAATCCTTTTACATGCATTGAGCCGACAATGGTTAATCATATGTGCTTCGTAACGATAGACTTGGTTTTTGATAACATATATAGATAACTGTTCAGGAAAAAAAAAAACTTTTGTAATAAATAACCATTACATGAAAGCGGCATCTCGACATCATAACTTGTCACATAACAAAACAAAGCAAAACTCGCTTAATTATATCTATAATGAAAACCTTTTAAATATATTTTTTAATTAAACCTTTTAATTAGATTTAAATACTGTTGGTCGTAAGCAATAGTAACTCTCCCAAAAGTGTCTTATTTTTACACAGATTCAAATTTGGAATATCATGTCCAAGTAGCCACAATAATCTCTTCTATTAAAACCAACATTTGTTGGCTTAATCAGGGTTTTTTTTTTTAAGTTTATTAAGACCAACATTAACTATTGTGAACAGAGGTTGGTTCAGTCGATTTGAAGTTACCTATAACCCATAATGTTATAAGTTAAAATTTATATCCCACTACACCTACAACTAGAGCTGGGAATCAGGGCCGGCCCTTGACAGGTCAGGGCTGGCCCTAAAGGGCTCGAGGTCAGGAAAATTACAGTTTTTCAAAGCCCGGCCTGAAAGCATCAGGGCCAGGGCCAGTCCGCAGGGTTGGAAAGTCATTTTCACAATATTTAACTATTTTTACTGCGTATTTTCTTTTAGAGAGATATACAAAGTTCTAATTTAACACATAAATATTGTCAACATTAAAGTTTAAAACATGTCTCACGCAAGAAACAAACACATTTACTAATGCATAATCAAAAGTAAAATCATGCCCATAATAACTCACATAAATACTAAAGCATAGGAAGGCAAAAAACTAAACACTATAACCTCTATACAACATTAGTATGACGACTATCATTTTCATCTTCTTCACCACTATTATCTATTTTAAGGACATTTGATTGTGTTTCACTTTGTGTAGTAGGCTCTACTTGAGGAGTAAAAATATCAAGAATTTCTGGACAAGGGGTAGGGAGGGTAGGGGCAAAAAAAACAATTAAAAGGGCCTAATGGGCCGGCCCTCGGCCCTACAGAGCTGGGCCTTTTAGACCCAACTTCCTTTGGAGGCTCCAATTTACAAGCCCGGCCCGAGATTTAACAGGGCTTAAACAGGCCAGCCTGACCGGCTTGACCCAATTTCCCGGCTCTATCTAAAACCCTTTTATAGTGAGATACGGCTTGTTATTGTAGTATATTTATTTTCTTTTTTAACCTAGTTAGTTTTTATGTTATTAGTAAATGATCTTTATAAATTTTTAGTTAACTATATGCTATTTGTAAATTATAATCATTAACCATTATATAGTGTGTTTTATATATAACATATTTTTAAAAATAGGGGCATAAAAATAATTAGTTATTTACAAATAAATAGCTAAAAATGTTTTTGTATGTGTCATATGAAATTAAAATAAAGATTTTATTATTTATTAATTATAAATAATACAACTCAAAATAATTTCTTAATTTTATATTAATATAGGTATATTAATGGTAAGAAATAGAGAGTTGGGATCATAAAAAGCTAAAAACTTTTTTTTTTTTTTTAAACGGATAATTGTATGGTTCGGAATAATTAAGGACAAAGAGGGATGTAATTGATAGACATAGAACCTATGAAATGGACTGGTTACACTGATTTTGAGGACATGGAGTCCTTATTAATAAAAAAGTCAACAGTTCTTGCCGGTTGTTTGTTTAATTCTAAAGTCCTAATCATAGTATATTAGATAAGTGAGGTTACTTAAGACAGCAATTTCATAGAGGAAAATGACATTTTGGGATCATTCTCGGAAGGTGACGATGATAGAGAAAAATTTCATGTTTTGAATATTGATGATTGAGAACTTATAAGGTTGATATGTTAACCGATTAAAAATAAACTATGGACTAAACTTGTTTATTTCATCATAAATATAATAGACTTTTTAAATATTAAAATTAAAACTTTATCTCTAAAGTGAAAACAGAGTCTTGGAAAATTTGCCACTACTCTCATGATTTACAACTATATAACGCATATAAGCTCTTATTTTTTAAAATAATTAATTGAACTTTTCAAAATTCAAAGTCCTCTCGTATTATCATCTATTTAAAATGCTTTAAACTTGGTTGTGGGCTACATTCCCACAAATTAGTAGACTCGGATGTATTAGGACTACACCAGGACTTACCTGAAATCAAAAGGAAGGGTGATGCCTGTAATATCCCGAATTTTGAGATTGGAGGTTTGAGAATGAGCCTAAATTAAGCAGACTGCTAAGTCCCGATTTAGCAGGTATCTCAAATCTATTCTCTAATATTTCTTATATCTTTGGGGTATTAAGAAAGTAAAATGGTGAATTTTGGAGAATATAATTACGTTTTCGGTGAAATCACCTATGAGGTAGTGATCTTGTTATGTGATTTTGAATGATCAAATGATGAACAAAAATTATGAAATTTTACAGGATGAAAGTAGACATCCTAAGCTTTAATTTGATAGGTAATATGAATCAATTAGAGCTATACACAAAAAGATATGAATTTTTGAATTCAGCACAGAAAAATTGTGAAAATTTTGGAACAATATGCAAAGATTGAAATTCTGGGAATTTTGTGATTCCATTCAACAAAATTCTATATTTTTCCTTAATACTAGACTCAATAAGGGTTCTATAGGATTTGGAATCACTTCAATTCTATTTTTTTAGAATTAGTTATGATTTTTCAAAGTTTAGGCAGAAATCTGCCAGAATTTTGTAAAAATCCGAAAATGGAAAAATAATTATTGGATAATTATAATACCTTATAAAATCATATTTTATCATCTTCCTCCTCCCATTTTCGTCAATTTTTATGCAACAAGAGAGAGAAAGTGTGAAATTTTAGAGAGAGAAAAGGGGAGGAAAAAGCTTACAAAGGTAAGTGATTTCTTCGGTAAATCGGTTCCTAATGCGTATAACTCCGCTCCTAAGTTATTCTTCTATGTATTTAAGGTTTGGGAAGCTCAATTTTCAGTGGGAGCAAGGGTTAGGTTTCAGCCACTTTGAGAAAAGCTAGTGGGAGCTTGAGGTAACTTCCAAACTCTTATATATTGACTATTCTGGCTGCTATGGGCAATTTAATCGGTGAAATTTCGATGGATTGCCATTGATTTTAATTCTTGGAAATGGGTTTTCCTAGGGGTTATGCTGCCCAAATTGATACTAAATGGTAGCTGTAACCTAATGGAATAGTCAATAAAGTGGTTAGGAGTAGAAAGGAACGCGTTTACGGAGCCGAAATCGCAAAACCCCGATTTTCCCCTGAAAACCCATATATTTCGGCCAACACTGTAAATGGGTCTTAGAGTTGGATTTTCAATGACTTGGTGGTTCCATTGAGTTCAGGAGGGAAAATTAGGTGGCGTTACATTTAGGCACTTTTTCGGAAAAGGCCGATAAAGCATAATTACGGAAACGCCCCTAAAACCCTAAAAGTAGGGCTGCTAAGGGAAATTTTGTATTTTGACATTGAATTTGGTAATTTCGAATCCGGAAATGGATTCCTTGGGTGAAAATATGTCAAGATAGCCCATGTTAGAATTTCGAGAAAAATACAGCCGGACCGGGTACGATGGGGCCGGGTCCCTGAGGGTATTTTAGTAATTTTTCAAGATAGACTCATATAACCCCCAGAAACACTATGTAAGTGTCTAAATAGTATATTTGACATTGTAGGATCGAATATGGAGCACCGAGCCGTTTGCATGAAGATCGAGGCACATGTTTCGGGACGGAAAAGGGTTAAGGTAGAGGACTTACCTTACTTGCATGTATTTGATATATTTGCTTGTGTAATGATGTATGTGATTGATTTACTTGATTGTGTAGAGCATATTTGAATAAATGAAGCTCTGTTTCTGTTTTCGTTGTGACCATAGTCTTGTTGTATGAAACATTGAGCATGCAGAAATGTCATTGTGGGGCATACATCTAGATAAAGCTAACATGTCATACACATAGCATCAATCATGCATGCATTATGGTATCTGTTTCCTACTGAGATTCTCTCGAATCTCACCCTCCCCTACCAAGAATTTAGACAAGAGATGACAAGAGATATGCAAACAATAATGCAGAGTATCGAACGAGAGAATTACAGTAGTGGAACAAAGATGTGAAGAAGTCTCCGTTTTCACTAGGATGAGTTTAGACACCCTAGTAGCCTTGTGCGGCTACCTTAACGTAAGTATCATATACAAACCCCTATGGGGAATTTATGTAATCATGCACATATTATCAGTATAGTTATGTTATTTCTGTGTTACCTACCGAACTGCATATTATTTTCAGCGAATACTTTGAAAAAAAAAGTTAAAATAAGGTAAGGGCGTGACAATGCCCCACTTTCGATTCACAAGATAAGTAAAATAACATACCGATCAATCTAGTCTAAGGTCTAAGAGTAGCGTCGGACACCGGGAGATTAATTCAAAAAATGATTTAAAGTGTTATTATCCTTATTCATGAACTAAGAGTATTCGTAGGATGGAATGACATGAGATTAGGATACTGGCAAGTTTTTTCAGCCGTGTCCCGTTGTGTCTTGAAGAAATAATTGAGTGTAAATATTTCATCCCTTGCATAGTTGTGGAGAAGCACTTTATCATCATATATATATGAGACGGCTTACATTGCATGCTTAATTGCTTATGCACCTTTTTATTCCAATAAGCTTCTTTCATTCTTTTTCCATTTACTTTCCCTTTCAATAGTTGCCTAGCTTTTTAAATATAATCTGTAATTTTTGTTTATAATTGATAGAGCACAATTAGATTTTATAAGGAAATTATTTAAATACCTTTTATTTAAAAAAAATGACAACAAAAATTTGGCTAGGAACAGCTAATTTCACGGAGAGCAATTATATCATTTTCATAAAGAACTTCATAGGAATTAAGTTATTTTGATCGATTATTTGAGAATATCTTCATTTTGGTGGGGCTATAATTTAAAATGTGCTTGCTTTTTGAACTCTATATATACAACTCATTGACTGCATTCTAGATGTATTAATAATGGAGATGTTGCAACTAAGATTTGGTGAGTTTTGATCTTTTTCTTTGTCCAAATTAAACTGTGAAATATAACCAATTAAATCTACAATATGAGTAGGTGAGCTCCAAAAATTCTGTATAACCCATAAAAGAGAAAAGATTGAAGAAATTAAGAAGAAAAAGAGAGGGATTAGGTAGGTTTCAGACAGCCAAAGCTTAATTAGTTGCATTGTCTATTCAAAGGATGCTTGACGCAACTAATTAAGACATATAGTTGCTTTAATTAATTATTATTAGCCCTCTCATTTTCTCTTTTTGAATATTATGTATGAAGCCGTTGCTTATTATATTAATTAATATAATCCCACTTGTGATCCGAAAGTTATCACGAAGCTATAATCAAAGTCAAACCAAATTAAGATACATACATGTATATAGTTGCATCTCTGAATGATGATTTTAGTATTTTACTTCTTTTTCAATACTGTTTGTATTGAGTTTGACTCTTCAACAAAAATAGTTCACCAAATAAATATACATGCATTATTAGTACTCCCTGTCTTGCTTAATATAAGATATATTTGAAGAATTGATTTTTATCCTAAATATAAAATATATATTTTATATTTATTAATATTTTCCTAATTTACCCCTATTCATACCCCCTCAATAACAATCAAGGAAGAGATGGAAGGAGATAATTAAAGAAGATAACTAGGGAATTTTAGAAAATAGATATCATATTAACTGACTTAATTGACTTTCTTAATCTAATCAAATTAGATAAATATATCTTTTATATATATATATATATTAAAGAGCAGATGGAGTAACGTTTTTTTTTTGATCGGAGATGGAGTAACGTTTTTAAGATTTGATTAATCATGCAAGTTGTCACACACACACATACACACACAAAAGATAATATGCATTTTGCCATATTTTCATATGAAAAACAAATAAAAAATGCCACTTGAACTTTAAAATCCTAAATAAGTTTTGTTGTTTATAAAAGTATATGTACTCTCTCTAGTCCTAAATATAAGATAGAGTTTATTTTTTTTGGAGAAGTTAAGAAAGTTAAATAAGTTATTTAATCATATTTCATGTTGTGTATTATCATATTATATATTAGTTTATAAGTTAAACAAGATAGTTTGAAAAAAAAATGATAAATATATATATTTTAAAGCAATTTCATTAGCTTTCTTAATATATCGAAAAAAGTTAACTTTGTGTTATATTTAGGATCAGAAGGAGTATTAACTACAAGAGTATAACAATTGACAACTCATTTTAATAAGAAAACATTGATTTAGAATTTTGAAATTCAAGTGATTTTCTCCCTTTTTATTTCGCCTCATCCCTACCAAAAAGGAAAAAGATAAAACAAATACACCCCTATCACTTTGGTTTGTTGTTCCATGTTATATCAATTTTTTCTTTTCTGTTTCTATTTTACTGTCAAACTGAAGATTAATTATGAACAAGTGAATAATTGTAAATATGTAAGCATACAAGCTATTGAACATTATTATATTATTCACAGGTTATGGAAATTAGACTGATATAAATAAACAAAAAAATTATGTATAATTATTTCACTACTACAGATTTCGGCATTTATCATGCTTAACATATAACGATTACGGCTAATAAACATTAGGTATGTCGAGACAGAGGTCGTGCAAGGATATATAATGCTTAAACATAACGGTTAATTATGTGCACCATCATGTATTGTGAGATGGAATTCGGGAAAACACAAAAATAACAGTTGTAGCAAATAACCGTTATTTATTTAGTGACAAAAATAACGGTTTTTAAGAAACAACTGTCATGTAACACTTACAAACGATTTATCTTTCAATACTTATATCAGTGAAGACAAAACATAATAGTTTTCAGAAACCACTGTCATCTAACTATTTCATAATCCTTTATAACATTCGTACCTTTAATGTAGTAGCTCATAACCATTCATAATCCTGTTAGACCTTCATAAGTCATAACTCATAATCGTTCCTAATTCATTAAACCTCTATTTAAATTCAATTATTCCTTGACTCTTGTGATTCTTACTACTTTTCTTTATCAGCCTCCTTTTTCTCTCCTTCATTATGTTAAGATCCCAAGGAACTCCTCCCCCTCCTCCACCACCTCAAGGCTTGTTGGTGGCAACAAATGGCTCAAGTACTAAGGATTCTAACCACGTCGCCCCCTCCACCGTAGCCAGAGCTTCCGCCCCCTCTGCCAATCCATTTATAATGCCGAATGACGAGATGACACAAGAAAAAAGAGCATTAAGGAAGGGTCTTGTTGTCATGAAGAAGGTCCAGAAAGCAAATTAAGAGATAGAGGAGGAAACTAACTGTGAGATGGAACAATAAAGGACAAATTGTGAAATCTAAAAACTTCATTTGCTACCTTGGCACATTGCTTTTGGCCTTGTTAGATTTCACAATTTATCCTTTCTTGTTCCATCTTACAACAGTAAGTTTCCTCCCCGCTTTCTTAATTTGCTTTTTGGTCATGACAACAAGACCTTCGCTAGTGCTCTTTTCTCTTGTGCCATCTCATCATTCAGCGCAATAGATAGATTGGCGGAGGCATTGGATATGGTGGTGGGGGCAACGTATTTAGGATCCTCAATATAAATACATAATGGTTATTAAATAAAACTCGTCACTTAATAGAAGATCATGCAAATAAATAACAGTTCTAAGTTAATAAATGTTAAGTTAATAGTAACTTAAAAATATAAATTGTCAAATACATAATGGCTATTAAGAATTAATCACCACCATTTAAAAAATATAATGCTAAAAGACATGAGGTTTCGATAATCCAAGAAACCCTCTCTATATGAATGTCTAAAAACTGAACTGCACTTCTCTACTTTTATTTCAACTTCTCAAAGCCAACTTCTATTTCAACAAAACATCATGGACAAATGCAAGAGAACTTCTGATTCATCATCTTCCAAAAAATTGAAAGAGGAACTCCCTCCGCCAACAAACATTGAAGGTCTCGTCCACATAAACTATGAGCCCCATCATATGGTCTAGGATTACATATAAGAGCAAGGACGTATGGACTAGTGCTTGAAGAAACTTACCTCTCTCATTCGTTCTTTGAACGAGAAGGTGGGCAAGTTAACCGAGAAGGGAGAATCTAATGATATATCAGATTCTTGAGCGCACGATTGCGCCTCTTCAACTTCCAACGTGTGCAATTATAGTTCGAACCCATTACTTCCAATTTATATAAACTCCCCATTTCTATCACGCATTTGTCTCATTTTAACCTTTCTCAGAGTATTTGCTGAAAATGATATGCAGTTCGGTGGGCAACACATGAATAACATATATATACTGATACTAAGTGCATGATTACCAAAATTTCTCATAGGGGTTCGTACATGATAATTACCACCAGTGTAGCCACACAGGGCTGCTTGGGTATCTAAACCTGTCCCAATGAAACAAATACATTTTCCCGTCTACGTTCCACCACTGCATTCCCCTCATACGGTTCTCTTCTTTGTTCTTAGCATACCTTCTGTCTTCACTTGTCTAAATTGTTAGTATGGGAGGGTGAGATTCGAGATAATCTTAGTAGGAAATAGATACCATAATGCATGCATAATAGATGCTATGTGTATGAAATGTTAGCTTTAACTAAATTTATGCCCCATAATGACATTTCTGCATGCTCAATGTTTCATGTAACAAGATTATGGCCACAGCGAAAACGGAAACAGAGCTTCATTTATTCAAATATGCTTTACACAATCAAGTAAAGAAATCTCATACATCATTACACAAGTAAAAATATCAAATACATGCAAGTAAGGTAAGTCCCCTACCTTGTGTCCCTTTTGCTAAATAGAAATAGTTCCTCGATCTATGTGCAGACATCTCGGGCTCCATATTCGATCCTACAATGCCAAATTACCATTTAGACACTTCAATAATGTTTTTGGGGGTTATATGAGTTTATATTGAAAAATTATTAAAATGCCCCTGGGGATCCAACCCGACCACACCATACCTGGTCCTGCTGCACTTTTCGCAAAATTCTAACTTGGGCTATCTTGACACATTTCTGCCCAAGAAATCCATTTCCGGACTCAGAATTACCAAATTCACTTCCAAAAGATGAAATTGCCCTTGACAGCTCTGCTTTAAGGGTTTCAGGGGTGTTTTTCGTAATTATGCTTTTTTGGCCTTTTCCGAAAAAGTGACCAAGTGTAACCCCACCTAATTTTTCCTCCTAAAATCAATGAAATTATCAAATAATTGAAAATATAACTCTAAGCCCTCCCAACAACACTGGCTGAAATTCCCAATTCTCCGAGAAAAATTGGGGTTTTCCTATTCTGACTTCACAGACGTGTTCCTTTATACTCCTAACCACTTTATTAACTATTACATTATGTTACAACTACCATTTTGGATCCAATTTTGTTAGCATAACCCCTAAAGAAACCCATTTCCAAAAATTACAAACAAAGACAATCCGACGAAATTTTATCAATTAAATTATCCACAACAGTCAGAATAGTTAATATACGAGAGTTTAGAAGTTACCTCAAGCTCCCTCTGGCTTTTCCTTGATATGGTTGAATCCTAACCCTTCTTACCACTGAAAATTGAGCTTCCAACACCTTAAAGAATATGAAAGAGAAGCTTAGGAACAAGGTTATACACATTAGATGCGAATTCATCGAAGAAATCGACCTACCTTGCAAGATTTCTTCCCTTTCTCTCTCTAAAAGCTCTTAACTCTTTCTCTCTCTTTTTAGTTGTTGTGTGCGTGGAAATGGGCTGAATAAAGGAGGATGATGATGTTTAATATCATATACTTTATGATATTTAATTATTTATTGAATTTCCCAAATTTCGGATTTAAGGAAAATTCTAGCAGATTTTTCGTCCAACTTTGAAAAATCATAACTAATTCTAGAAAAATCTAATTGGAGTGATTTCAAAGGCTATAGAACCTTTATTGAGTCTAGTTTCAAGAAAAAATATAAATTTTTGCCAATTGGAAGTACAAAATTCCCAGAATTAATTTCTTTGAATACTATTCTAGAAACTTTCCATTTTTTCTAAGCTAACTTCAAAAATTCATACCATTTTGCATATATCTCAAATGATTCATATGACTTATCAAATTAAAGCTCAGGATGTCTACTTTCACCCTGTAAAAGTTTATAATTGTTACTCATCATTTGGTCATATAGAATCAGATGATAAGCTCACTGCCTCACAAGAAATTTCACTGGAAGCATAATTATATTCTCTAAAATTCACCATTTTACTTTCTTTAATACCTTAAAAATATAAGAAATACTAGGGAATAAATTTGGGGCACCTGCTAAACTGGGGCTTAAAAGTTCACTTAATTCAGGCTTATCCCAAGTTTTCGATCCCAAAATTCGAGATATTACAATTTCCATATATTTATCGTACTATTTCTTCTTCGTCATCCTCTGTTCTTTCAATTGCCAAGATGAAATGCCATGCTAAAGACTTGCTAGAAAATCCATGGCATCATCCTCCTCTTCCATCTCCTTCTCCTCCTCCATAAACTCCACTACCTCCTTCTCATGCTTCTCCTCCTTTACAACCTTCACTTCAGCCTCAAGTGGAGCCAATGATGCAATTTCTTCTTCGTCATCCTCTGTTCTTTCAATCACCAAGATGAAACGCCATGCTGAAGAGTTTCTAGAAAATCCATGGCATCCTCCTCCTCTTCCACCTCCTCCTCCTCCTCCATATACTTCACTACCCCCTTCTCCCCCTTCTCCTCCTTTACAACCTTTGCTTTAGCCTCAAGTGGAGGCAATGATGCAACATGCAGAACGCATTGACTATACAATGAGGAGACTGGTCGGATATTTATTGAGTATGAATAGGAAGGCCAATATCATTCTTAATGGATATGAGATTGGCCATCATGATCCAGACATACTCTTAAACGATTCAGGCCACTTCTCTGGTGATGAGTAGTGTGATGATATGAGGTTTGTTGTGAATTTATGGAACTTTTGATTCATTCAAATTGAAGGAAATAAAAGTTTCTAAATTCGCAGCAGACCTTAAATCATCTATTAGGCAACTAGTCACTAGATTGAGCGTGATATTTTTTTGTTTTATTTTTATAAAATATAAAAATTTAATTATTTGGGCATTAGCTGCCCAAAATTTTTTAAAAAAATAATAACATACCTCACTGTTATTAACTAATAACCGTGATATACACACACACACACACACATATATGTTCAAATAATGACATAACTCACGGTTATTAACAAAGAACCATAATAAATATAATCAAATAAGTAATAATTTTATCGATACAACTGTTATGTAAAGTTTTAAGCACGACAACCAAAAAAACCCTACCTTTCTCTTCTATTTAAATGTCTGAAAAGGAATATACTTGACACTTAGTCTGTTCGAATGAAACCCATCAACATCTCATAATCCTACTACTCATGTGTCGAGTCCCACCATAAAAAGCCTTCATCTTACTTCTCAGTGACAGCTGCGCTAGTGAATACCTTCAAACTTGTCTTAGCATCTGTTTATCGAGTTGCTTTCACTTGCCCCAACTTGTGTTTTAATCATTCGTGATCCCTAGCTAGGTCGCATATCTTTGGTGCTTTGTTCTCCTTATTCGATTAAGGTGCCTTTGTAAAGTCACGACATGATAAAGCATTGAAGGTGGCATTAACTTGCTTTTGTGAAGTAATGTATTTTTGGAAATTCTATCATTGCTCTGATTGAAGGTTCATTTCCTGTTACAGGAAGTTGTCATCCTATTGCTTTGACTAAAGGTTCTTACTTTATTGATCTTTTTTTATATAGCTTTTGGAGATATGATCCCTAAGCAAATACATCTCTTTTTTTGGAAGTATCCATATCTCCAGAAGTTACTTCAAAAGTTCAATAGGGATGTGATGAATAAACTAGTTCAGTCTTACTGATGAGAGTCGTACATGAACAAGCTCTGTGAATGAACTAGTTCAGATGTATCGAGAGTTATACAAGAATAAGCTCTGTGAATAAACTAGTTCAGGTGACATATTGAATTGCTTTTGTGAAGTTATGCTTTTTTTTGGAAATCCCATATTGCTTTAACTAATCTTGTTTTTCTATTGAGTAGGTGGCACCAAGTTAAAAACTATGAAATTCAATATTGTGATCAATCATAGACTCTTCAATATGAGAGTTTCTGAGTTACTTGGTCTTATCTTTATATATATAATAGAGTAGTATTCACCACATCAAGTATCCATGCAATTTGGATGGATCAAAATTTTCTAAGCTTTGTAGCCAGAATCAATCGCACTCCTTATCTAGATATCTAATAATGTAAGTGTTCATTTATACATTGTGTCTTCTCAACAATTAAGCCTGATGGGGAAAAACAAATGTCCATATCAGAAAGGGCACAAGGGTTATGCAAACCCTTGAGTTCAAGGGTTTGCATACCCCTCTACCCTTTTTGAGAAGGGGTATATGTTTTTTCCCCGGAGTCCTTTGCTTTCCAAGGGTTAATTCCTATGAAGAGACATAATTATATATAGGTCATCAGTTACATTATCACTTCAATACGTCAACAGTTGCCATTGATTCTCCCCACAAAGCCTGGAATATCTTGATTCATGCCTAATTGCATAGCCACTCGATGTGGACGGTACTGCTATTTTATTATATATATATATAGAAGATAAACTAACTCAGAAACTCTTACTGATGGTTATTATATAAAAACTATCATGTATTATAAATATTCAAGGTTTTTATTTAGAAATCATTATTCATGTACTTAATACATAACGGTTATCTACGTGAGATCGTTGTTCATTTTTATTAAAAGTCACAGTTCTTATATACAAACCGTTATGTATGTTATTGAATAAATAACAACTGTAAAATGAGACCATTACATATTATGCAAGCACTACTATATATTATGAAAGTTGTTTACGTGTGCCCACTAATTATTATCATAGCAATGAGAAGATCATAACCTCACCAAATCTCAATACATAATAGGTATTATAGTATAACCGTTATAATAGGTCCGGAATAAATAACGGTTTGGAACCATAATGTATCTGCGCTAAGCTTTTATAGCGCCTGCATATATGACAGTTCGGAACCGTAATGTATAGCAGTTAATAACTATCATATATCGCTATTTCTATAGTAGTGTTTTTATTTATTTATACATCTATATGGATTTGATTTGATTATTTGAGAAATTAGGATGGACGCTATGCATTTAGGTTAGATGGGAACACCTATGATCTTTTTTCTTGAAATTCTTTGATGCATTCATGTTTTTTGTGTTTTAAGAAATTGGCTAGGAATAAAATTTATAAGTAGCTAGCTGATGGGAATATCTCAACTCTACAATATTTTTGTATCTACACGTTTATTTTATGTCAAAATTTCTTAAATTTTGATGATTTTATCAGTTTATATTATATTATACATGAATAAAAATAAGGAAAAAATTAATATGTAAGTCTATAATGTCTCATCATTTTTAATAGTCATTGTAGTTTGTTTTATCAAGTCTTTATAGTTTCACATGAATTTTAATAAGGTTCTTGTAATTTTTGTTCTTTTTATTAGGTCCTTACAATTTCACCTAGTTTTTAATTAAGTCATTCTACTTTCAAATCATCGATAAAAAGAAAACCTTATTAAAAATTAGATGAAACTATAATGATCTGATAAAAAGAAAAAAAAAACTATAGATACTTGATTAAAACTAAGTGAAACTATAAAAACATGGTACAAAGGGGAAAAGAAGCTACATGGATCTAGTTAAAAATAATGTAAAACATAACTATTGGAATTTATTGATTAATTTTTTCTAACAATTATTATCACAAATTTGAAGGAAAGATACACACAAGAAGGTATCTACATGTCTCTTCTATAGATTCAAAATACCAAGAATATGAGACAAATTAATTAAGCATAAAAAGGCCTAATTAATTAATTAATTAATCCATGCTTAAATAATTTCAACAATTGATTAATTAGTGTGGAATCTTCTTTTGAAATACTGGAAGTCATATTGATGTTGCAGTGCTGCTCTATAGGAAGAGGGGGATGAAAGTCATATTAATTAGCACAAGTTTGGTGAACAGAATATAATTTTTATATATATATATATATATATATAAAGTGGAAGACTTGTTCTTTGTAATTATGGCCGGTCTTGGCGTAAATCACAAATCAAAGTTTAATTTAATCATGTGTATTGAAAAAGTGCAGAAGCAAAACACCGACAAAATTGTATACCTAGGTAAATCTTAAAAATTAATGTACAATATTTTTACAATTAGGTATGGTTTTGATAATAAATATTCATTTTTAACCCAATGGCAAGGTCGTCCATATGGGTTGGTACGAGTCTATCAAGAATTAAAAGGTGATTGGATATATAACCTACTATTACATAATTAGTCAATTTGAAGATATTCCCTAGACATTGATTGATCAAAGTATATATAAGTTATGTAAGTGAATCTGATTTTCTGTTTAGTTTATTTCTAATACCTTCTCAAGTAGAAAATTTTAAATTTTTAGGTATTATTCGGAGACACAAAAATTTATTAAATGACATCATTAAAATTATACCAAACGATTTAAAGAAAGTTTTAATTAAACATAAATTATAATATTAGCAAATTCCCTAACGTCCTGCTCATTGGTTGGAGGTGAGGGGGGGAGAGATTTCAATGTATTCAATTTTTTCAAAGGAAAAAACAAAACAATGGATAAGTGAAGTGATAAATTTTTAATACAAAGAATATGTAAAAAAAATTTGATTAAAATTTTTCAACAAACTTCTCTCTCTTTGAGAGCCTGTGTATAATACACTGATTTTTTTTTTTTAAAATGGTTAATGTGTAAAATTACCTATAAATTTTTTTAAACTTGTACCCAACATCATAATTTTTTTTCTGTGTAAAAATAATCATAAACTTTAAAAAAAAAAGGATAAAAATGACAAAAACGTCGAATACACTGAAAGTGCCAAAATACCCCTAGCACCAAAAAATGCGAAGTCTCCTTCTGACCCTCGATCTCCTGCTTCATCACCATCAACAATGTAAGGCCCCGCCTTATATACCACTTATTATCGATATTAATCAAAATAGCAATTGCGTAGTTCGATGGGTACACAGAAATAACATGAAAATATTGATAATAAGTACTAGATTACAAAAATTCCCCACAAATATTGCATATAACAATTACAAATAATATAGCCGCACATGGCTATTAGGGTGTCTAACCCATTATAGTGAAATGCAAACACCTTTTTGTCCTCGTTCCACCAATGCATTCCTCTTATGTGATTCTCTTCTTTGTTCTCAGCATACCTCATGTTTTCACTTGTCTAAATTGTTGGTAGGGGAGGGTGGGATTCGAGAGAATCTCAATAAGAAACAATTACCATAATACATGCATGATAGGTGTTATGTGCATGACATGTTAGCTTTAACTAGATGCAAGCCTTATAATGACATTTCTGCATGCTCAATGTTTCATACAACATAACTATGACCACAGTATAAACAGAAACAGAACTTCATTATTCAAATATGTTCTACATAATCAAGTAAATCAATCACATACATCACTACATAAGCAGAAATATCAAATATATGCAAATAAGGTAAGTTCCCTACCCGAATCGCCCTTCCCTTGTTTGTCTATCGGTTCAATACTCTGTGTCCGGCTCGGGCTACTGTCCGATTCTAAAATCCCAAATTTATAATTAATGAATTTTTACTCATTCATGTATTATTCCAAACTCATTTTGTTGGTTATTTTAGTTTAAAACTACAAATGACCAAAATACCCTAGGGGACCCGATCAAAGCCCTTTTGTACCCGGTCCAATCGTACTTTACAAAAATTATGACATGAGCCATTCCTAAACAGTTTTATGTGTAGAATCCATTTTTGACCTTAAGTTTACCAAATTCACTGCCAAAAAATGAAAATGCCCTCTACCCTAACTTAGAGTTTTTGGGGTAGTTTTGTCATTTCACATTCTAGGGCCTTTGTACTTCATAATTCACATGTACCCTACACAATTTCCCCTTCTAAATTCAATGAAATCATTAAAAACACCAAAATCCAGTCCAAACATAATGAAAATAGCTGCTGGACGAAAATCACAATAAATTGGAAAAATTAGAGTTCCTTGATTCCATTCCATTAACCACCTTCCTTTCATCTTTAATCACTTGTTTAACCACTTAATTACACTTCCCACATGATTAATCCAAATTTGGGCAGCACCGGGCTTGTTTGGTCTGAGGGGAGGGGAGGGAAAGTGGGTGGAGAGAAAGTTTTTTGAATTGAATTTAAAAAAATTATAGAAGTGGGGTTAAAAAATTTTAATTAATTTTTCTCACTCTTCTATTTTTTATATTCTTTTTTGTTAAAATTTTATTACCCCACTTCTTCAATCTTTTAAAATTCAACTCATAAAAATTTTCACTCCCCTCCCTTTCTCTCCAAATCCCTCACACCAAACAGACCCCTTGGGGTTTGTGCTTTCCAAATTACAAAAACAACCAAAACAATCTAATAAACCAACCACAACATCAACAACAAGCATAAATCATTAAGATAAGACAAGCTTTCAAGCTTTTACCTTGATTTCCTCTTATTTCTCTCTCTAAACTGTCCTCTCTCTCCTCCTTCTTGCTCTTGATTTTGCCTTGCTACATGTGTGATTCATGAAGAAATAGAGATTATAGGGAGTTTCCAAGAGATTGAAGATAAGAATAAGTGAATTTACCTGCTAACTAACCTTGATCTTGCTTTTTAAATCATTTATGCTTCTTGTTCGTTCTTGTTTCTCCAAAGCCCCCCCTCTCTGGTTTGTGTTGGGATGAAAATGAGCCTTGTGAAGGAGGATAAATGATCATAAAAATATATCACCATCCATCTCCCTAATAAATATCATTTTAATTGAAATTGAACACAAGATTTTTGACTAATTGCATCATCTTTTCCTATATGGCTAAAAATGCTTCCATCTGGCATCTTTAATGTCTAAGTATTGGGTGTGTTTGTTTTGACGATTGGATAAGTAACTTATTTTTACTTAAACTTATGGAATCTTAAGATTGGAAAAAAGTTAGATTGGGTAAAATGATGAGTGTTTGGATTAACGATTGGATACGTAACTAAAGTAACTTATGTGAAGCATGTTTGTTTGAGCTTAAAAAAACTTATAAGTTGCTTTTTACGTAAATCGAGACACAACTCCTCTCACATACTTACTTCGTATACCGTAAATCACTATTAAAAAGCAACTTATAAACAATCGAATCGCTCAAACAAACATACCTATATGTTTGGTTTGACTTTTGCATAAGTGACTTTTGTATTAATTAAGAGAAAAAAAATTGAAAACATTATGAAAAATGAAAAAATGAAGGGATAATTGTGAAAAAAAGTCAACATTAGCAACTTAATTGTCAATGGGATCTAGGAAGATATCTACACACGGAGGGATTTTTTCACAATTTTCTCAAAAATTAACTTTGAAAATTTGGTAATGGTACAATTTTAATAAAATTATATCAAACTCTAATTTAAATTGGTACACTCCAAAAGTCTTTTCTACTGTGCACCTCAAGCTTAAATCTTATAAATTATATCAAACTCTAATTTAAATATTAAATCCTAACTTATATTTTCACATAGCTCAAACTTTACAAAATAAACTGATTAAAATCTCAATAATACCTCTAATAATCCAAATAAATTATTTAAACTAAATTTAATGGGTAAAAACACTATATAGAAAGTAATTTATGACATGTTTATAAAACAAATTGATTATAAAATCATAAAACAATTAAATAATAAATCTAAACTTATTAAAGTTAATTATTAATTATTCTCTACATTTCTACAGTCATATATTAACAAAACTCAAAACTTGCTTAAACTCTTATCTCAAAGTATTCTCTAATTAGCAGAAGATTACTATCTAAAGATAGAGAAAATTATTTAGAACATTTTTCATAAAAGAAGTTTTGTGATTAGAAATGATTTTGAGTACTTTATTGATCCCAAAAAATATGAAAATACTCCTATCAATATTTTTTTATATACATACAGGCACATAAGCTCCAATAAGCTTCATTTTAAGGCTTATGACTTTTTCCAACTTATGACTTTTTTCACCTTAAATCCAATCACTAAAACAAACACTCACTTTTGATAAAAACACTGTTCAAGTCCAATTGAACACTGTTGAAGTCCGATTGAACCCCCAAAACGCTGAAACAAACACGCTCATTATTTTCTCTTTCCCTCCTTATTTGGACGTAAAGGAGGGCTTGTAAAAGAGGATAAAAGCTTATAAAAATATCCTCTTACATTTTCTTAAAATATTATATTTTATATCAATTTAATCACATACCAACCTTTTTTTAACTTTTCAAACATTATCTCTTTGCTCTCATGTGTTGGGCGAAAGTGTGAGGCATTTGGAAGGATAAATAATGTCTCAAAATATCTCCTTTTACCTCCTTAATAAATATTAATTAATGGTAATAAAACACATACTAATTTTTAACTTTTCAACCTTTTATCACTTAATATTGCTTCATCTTTTGCTTAATCTAGACTAAGTATCTAATTCCCTTCTTATTCCCTCGTGTTGGACGTCCAAGAACACATGAAAAAGGAAAAATATGGACTTGTTGGAAAATTGGCAGAATTTTTATTAAACTTTGAAAATTCATAACTACTTGTACAAATGTCCAATTGGCGTGGTTTTAAAGGCTATGTGACCCTTATTAAGTGTGTTTTTGGGGGGCGTTTGAACCCCCCAAAAGCTCAATTGGGCTAAGAAATTCAATGGGCAATTTGAAAAAAAAAAATTGAGTGTTTGGTTTCCAAAGTGAGCAATTGGGCTTTACTCTATCTTAATAGTTTTTGCTATAAGCTCCATTTATCATCTTTTACTAATTTAGCTTTTGGGGAAAGTGAGAAGGGTTAAAATATTTTTTCAGTTGTGTCCAGTATACTATCAGACTGATTGCAATTTTACCCTTAATGTACTTTTTTGGCTACAAAAATTAATTTCAACTATTATTTGGTGCTTTTAACCCTTAAAATATTGTTTCAGCTGTACCCAGTGTGTGTTATCAGACTGATTGCAATTTTATCTTTAATGTACTTTTTCAGTTCCAAAAATTATTTTAAACTATTTTTTTGGTGTTTTTAACCCTTTAAAATATTTTTTAACCCACTCTCTCTTGCTATTATCACAAAAGTCACTTGAGCTTAAATCAATCCAAACAAGTTTTACTTTTGTAAAAATCATTTATACAATCGCTGTTCCAAACATAAATCACATTATACAATTGGGCTTTTACTAAAAATACAATTACCAAAAGCTAAATTGAGAAACTCCATTTTTCCAGTTACTATTCCAAACACACTCTAAGTCTATTTTCAAGGGAAAATATAGCATTTAGCCAACTGGGAGCTCACAATTCCTAGAATTATTGTTTTTGAACGTTGCCATTGAAAATCACCAGTTTTATTAGACTAACTTAAAAAATTCATAACTATTTGTATACAGCTCCAAATGACTTATATGGTTTATCAAATTAAAGCTTGATAATTCTACTTTCATTCTGAAAAATATCACAGGCATTGGATGTCATTTACCTATTTAAAAATATCAATCAACAAGATTGCTATACTGGAAAAATACACTGGCAGGAATCCTCATTCCCAGAACTCTTGTTAAACAAGGGCTTAACAGCTCACTTGATTCAGACTTATTCTCAAACCTCTAATCCTAAAATTTGGGATGTTACAAATAACATCTCCAGCTCATTGAAATTCATCAAACTCAACAATAAATTAAACCATAAAAAATCAATCTTAACCAATAGTAGAAAAATAAGTTTCAGCTTGTAAGCCTTCTCTTCCTGTGCTGGTATGGAAATTCCATCAACTGGCAATTTCAGAAGTAAACAACAAACGATTTTTATGACTTTGGTGGTGGAATAATAATCACGCTGTCGGTGGTCAAATGAAAAATATATACTCCTTATTAATAATTAATATAAAGCAAAACTGACTTTTTTTATAAGATAAATAAAATTAAATAAATTATTTAATTATATTTTATATTATATATCTCTGTCGGTGGCCAAATGAAAAATATATACTCCTTATTAATAATTAATATAAAATAAAGCTGAGATAAATAAAACTAAATAAATTATTTAGTTATATCTTATATTATATATCTTTAAATTATATGTCAATTTATTAGTCAAATTAATTAATTTATAAAAAAAATATAAATACTTTTAAAAAATTTTAATTACCTCCTTTAATATCTCTTAAAAAAAAAATGTAAATTTATCTTGTCTTCAGTACCGGCGTACCTGAAAAGCTAGAAGGGTAATAGAGGTGTTACAAGTAGCTGTGAAATTAGCATCAACTCATCAGCTCTAATATCATCAAAACAAAAAAAAAAGGGCATGGCAGATTCTCGAAAAGAACCTGCTAAAAAAACTCCGAACCTTCAAATCGCAACGTAAGTTGATTTCTTCTTCCCCATCGTTTGGGTTTTGTGAGGAGGGTAGACAAATGAAGAGATTAACGGAGCCGTAAACGCAGACGCAGATATCGATGGCGCCGTCAACGCAGATGCAGAGATCAACGGTTAGCTGAGAGGTGAAACACAAGTGAAAAAGAAGAATGATAGAGAATCCAAGAAGACGTCGTCAACCTTACCATGCTTGATTGGCCGCTTGGTGGCGGATACCGCCACCGGCGCCGATCTGAGAAGAAAGTGTGGAAGTCGAAGGGATGAAGGGAGGGTCTGAGAGAGATGACTGAAAAGGGGCTTGGGAAGGATAAGAATGGAATTTAAAAAACAAAATAGTTTACTAATTAGTGTGGGGCCCACTAGTAATTTTAACAATATGTGCTTTTCGTGGAATGATTACTTTTTAACTTCTTTCAGATTACTCCTAAAAAGAGTTTATTGTGTGGGAAGCTATTTAAAAAAAAAGTTTGTAGGTATTTTTGTATTTTAATTTTAAAAAAATTGAGAAATATTTTTATATTTTAGGAGCATTATTTCATTTATATTCTAAGTTTTAATTAATTAAAATGTAACAATTCATCTTATTTTAATTGTATATGGGTAAATGAGTCATCCAAAAAAATTTAAATTTTATGATTTTATGGATGAGACAGGAGAATTGCATTTCTTATTTTTTTTAAATTAAGAAATTTATGTTTTTAAAAAACATAAAATCTCAATAACAATGCTGATAAACCATCAAGAGGATCCTCAAACTTACAAAAGTCCTCACATATTCCTATTTGCATCTCGTGGCCATGCGTGTAGAATTCTATTTCTGATCCTGCCTCCTCCTTATGCTTCCTGCAACATTTGAATCGCAATACTAGAGTCACCTTCTACAGGCAACTTAGTGATCCCTAGCTCTTGAGCCATTTTCAGTTCATAAAAGGCTCCCATAGTTCCACGTGCGATTTCTACAACCACTCGCCCTTGGTTTAAGTTTTCTATACATGTCAGCCACAAAAAACTCTCCCGAAGGGCCATCCTTCCATATAATTCTGTCCGCCTCTTCCCTGCTACGGGGTGGAGGGATTATTGCCCAGATTTGCCGCACAACTTCACCAGGTAGCACTTGCTTTGGCCACTTCCACTCTCCATCTCTTCCAATTGCCTTGTTAGTAGTCATTCTTATGGTGGGCTGATTTTAGTAAAACTTATTTCTTGGCACAACCGCACAAGTATCCTCTATGTGGCTTCTATTCGAAACATTATCGAGTACGTCTCTAAACCTTTTTTTTATATGTTTTTAAAATCAAGGGTTTTTCTTTTTGAGATGAAAAGGGTAAAGGGTTTTTACCTCTCACAACAAATATATTTTTTAGGATTTAAACTTATATTCTCTTCCTAATGATAATAATGAACCACATAGCCAATTTCACATAATAGGATCATGATGATTGTTGTTGTATCAAGATATATAACAAGACATTATTTACAAAAAAAAAAAAAAAGGTAAAAATAATGTCAATATCAATTATATAACGTAAGTAAATCAAACTATTCTTTTCTTTGTTTTGTTATCTGAGTTGATGCAATAAGAACAATTATTTCAACAAATTTATATGTTTTTTTTTTCAAATTTAATTTTTTACAATAACTATCCAAACAGTTTTTTTTTGGAAGACAATTCCATAAATATGTTTTGAGGGAAAAAAAGAAAAAAAAACAAATAAACTTTAAATTTTTAAGATTTAATTCCATGCTAACACATGTTTTACATATTTTTGTAATTTCAAAAATTTAATATTAAAAAATATCATTTAACACTAACATCATTCAATAATTTTTAGGGCCATACAACTCAATCTCGGGCTTTATGTTAACCTTCTCCCTCCAAGATAGATCATTTACCCATTTTTCCTCCCTTCTTTCCTTTCGAAATTCCCTTATTCTTACCGACAGCCATTATTGAAGATTGAGGTGTTCAGAGCTTTCATTGCAGACAGTAAAATTATGAAGAGCTCACAAAAGCTAAGGGACGAAGTGACTCAATTATACATCGTTTACTTTCTTAAGAACATGCTACTCTTATTAGAGATGCTCTTATTGCTTTACCCTCATACCACATGTAAATCATGTTGCTACTAAAGTGCCTTCTGAATGAGCTTGAAAAGAAGAGTAAAATTTTCTTGTGGGTAGAAAATGATAAGGAGAGAAAACTACACCTTCTTATTTGGTTACAAATTACTGGAGATAAAAACGAAGGCGGTTTAGGAATAAGAAATTGAAGAAAACAAAATGAGGCTTTTATGATAAAACTTTCTTGAAAGCTTCTTCACAGCATAGATGCTCTTTGGGTAGAGTTCTCAAAGATAAACACAAGTGTGGTGATCTTGATATGCCACTTGTAAGGAAGAAGGAGATCTTGTCCCTCACTTGGAAATGAATTTGTACAATGAGGATATAGTTTACATTAAATAAGGATAAAATTAATAAATAAAAAAAATTTTCAAAAAAAGAGAGGATAAAATTAAAAATTTGTTAAACCTTAATGCATGATTAATAAGATTTAATGTTTTTCTTAATTTTAATGAAATATAGATGGTGACTTATAAATAGGATAGGATGAATATTCTTATGGACAATCAAATCACTCAACGAGACAATGTCGCATCAAAGATTGACGTGAATGGATCTATGTTACAAAATTTCCGCAACTTATTAGTTGGAAACTCAATTCCTCTAACTTTTTTTTTTTTTTTTGCCTAGAAGAACTCAATACCTCTAACTACTGCAAAGTTGATTGAAATTATATATCGTTGGAACTTATACTAATCTAAAGGTTATAGAAAATTAGAACTTTTTTTCCTTATTGTATAACTGCTATTTGTTTGGTAAATAAGGGATGTGATTTTAATATCAAGCAAAGGCATCATTAAATTTTCACACAAAAAACTTTTAATTTCATCTGGGTTTAAGGGGGAAGTGAAATTTCAAGATTCTTTGGGTTTGACTGAAATAAATTTAGTTTTGGACAGAATTTTTCCCAAAAACAAAATTTCAAGGCCTGAAACAAACAATTGACGAATGGACTGTCCGATAGATAAGTCGGGCCTTATTTGGAAATAAGTCCATACAGTTTAAAAGCCTGGCCCAAACATCCAGCCCTAAAAGCCCTAAAGAAAGAAAAGGCTATATATTGATATAAGTTAAGCAATTCGTCTATTAGGGTTTTGTGTATTACGGCCGCTCGCATAGTTCTGCACTCTAAACACCAGCCATGGCAGTTGGAAAAAATAAGAGAATCTCAAAGGGTAAAAAGGGAGGAAAGAAGAAGGCGTAAGTTTCCACTTTCCTCAATTTTGTTGTTCTATCGATGTGTATTCGATTCTAATCTGTTTCGTGGTTTTTTTTCCCGTCTTTTGCCAATTTTGCTTTCAGAGCTGATCCGTTTGCCAAGAAGGATTGGTATGATATCAAAGCTCCCTCTCTTTTCCATGTTAAGAATGTGGGCAAAACCCTCGTCACGCGTACTCAGGGTACCAAGGTAATTTTCTTTTTGTTTTCACTGATTTATTTTTCTACAAAAGTAGGGTTATCGTTCTAAATTTAAACCTCGGAGTAAAGCCTCATGATTTATCTATTCTTTGTATTATTGCTCACTATTTTTCCCGTAATCCATTTCCATAGCTTTGATTTGTAGGGCAATAGTAAGATTTATCTTCCTTAATTTGTTTTTAGTAATCTGGAAGTGAAAATAAGGTTGCTGCCGGGATCTTAGAACGTTGGGGAATAGTTTTGGTCTTTTGATGTTGGTTGCTTATCTATGGTCCTTTCATTCAATTGTTTATTTTATTTTTAATTTATACGTGTAATTTTGAATGCTAAAGTTTGAGATCTCTTCTTAAGAGTACAATGCAATTGTACAACGTTCTGGGTTATACTTATTGATGAGGTGTGTTGTAAATGATAGATTGCCTCAGAAGGACTGAAGCACAGAGTGTTTGAGGTCTCTTTGGCTGATCTCCAAGGTGATGAGGATCACGCATTCAGGAAGATTAGGTTGAGAGCTGAAGATGTTCAAGGAAAGAATGTTCTCACAAACTTCTGGGTATGATTCATGGCTGTAACCTGTCTTCCTTGCACTGTGTTGATGTCCTCAATGCTTATAATGCACATCTAAAGCTTTTTGTTGCAATCTCTAGGGAATGGACTTCACAACTGATAAGCTGAGGTCATTGGTTCGCAAGTGGCAAACTTTGATCGAAGCTCATGTGGATGTCAAGACCACTGATAACTACACATTGAGGATGTTCTGCATTGGGTTCACAAAGAGGCGTGCGAACCAGGTTAAGAGGACCTGTTATGCCCAGTCCAGCCAGATCAGACAGGTATGCTCCAAGATAGTTTGTGGAGGAATCTATATTGAGTACTTTTTCTACCAAGGTTGTCCATTTAGTAATGCATCTGTATCTCTTCAGATCCGCAGGAAGATGCGTGAGATTATGACTAACCAGGCTACATCCTGTGATTTGAAAGAGTTGGTCCGCAAGTTCATCCCTGAGATGATTGGAAAGGAGATTGAGAAGGCAACATCTAGCATCTATCCTTTGCAAAACGTGTTCATTCGCAAGGTCAAGATCTTGAAGGCTCCTAAGTTTGATCTTGGAAAACTTATGGAGGTATTTCCCTTAAATTCCTGCCTTTTTGGATTTCTATATCAATACCAGAATGCACATTTTGTTTGTGATGCCTTTTGATTCTCTGGTTTTTCTGGGTTGTAGTACCATTCATACTCTTGTGCTTCCTTGTAGGTTCATGGAGATTACTCTGAAGATGTTGGTGTTAAGGTAGACAGACCAGCAGATGAGACAATGGCCGAGGCTCCTACTGAAATTGTTGGAGCTTAAACGAGTTTCTGTTGCTATTTTTCTGTCGGATCACTAGGTGTTTCTTCTACTATTTTTGGTTTTCTGCATTTTTCCCTTACTGAGATTTAAGTTTTAAAGCTAAAAGGTACCATGTTATGTAAGCCCAGCGAACCATTTTTGTTTCGGTCTTGATTAGAATTTTTGTACTCTTAAATCTATAACCTGTTTTGTATCAAAGACCCAGAGAAAAATTGCTTTGCATGCTTTTACTTTGAGATTTGGGCAAATATCCAGTAATAATTTTAAATTTCGAGTAACCCTAATTTATAAGATTATGGATTCTGTTTTTTATTCCATTCACATTACTTTGGGATGGAGTGCCCTTTTAAAAGTGATCAAGTATCCCTTGTTTCTGTTTTAAAATTTTCAAGCGAAAAATTATTGCTAAAGGAGTTGTACACGTTCGGGATAACAAAAACAAATCATGAACAAGATCTAGGATGGGACAGGGATCTTATACAATGTACTTTCCCCTTCTCGGTCTTAATTATAAAATAGATTGAATTTTTCGTTTTGAGAGATTAATAAAATTAAATAAATTATTTAATCATGTTGTATGTTGTGTGATTGTACAAGTTAAGGCAAAAGTCTCTTATTTTGCAAGTTTTGGACTGTCAGGAATGCAAACTAGAAGGCAAGCAATTTGAGAACCAAAAAATTTCTTCGAATAGATTTTTCATCCCCTCAGGATTGTTGAGAACACGTTGAATATGGGTAAAGAGCGTTTCCACTGTTCCTTCCATCAAGTTCTTCACTTCCCATCTCAATTGTTAGATTGAATTTCCGGTCAACTTTCACAAGTCAGGTTTCACTTGCGACGTTTCACTCACTCTGTAAAAAGGAAATAGTGAGCCTTTGTATAGAACTCTCTCGATGGCTGTTGGTGATTTTAACTCCGGAAACTGGATAATAATGTTGCAGAAGCTCAAGGATGGAAAGAAACTCCGAGGATGTTTTGCTCATTTTTTTTTTTTTTTTGGTAATCTGTTTTGCTCATATTTGCTTGGCAAGATCACTACAGGTGTCTTTGCACCTCTTTACTAAGGATTAAAAGACAGATTGCATTTTCAAATGGACAACACAGCATTAGTATGGTGATCCAAGACATCCTTGTCTTTACTCAAAGAGTTTCCTCTTTTAATATTGCTATTGTTATTTTCAATTATTTAAATTGGCTTAATTTGTCAATGTTATAAACTTTATGTTTATTAATATCATTTTGTCACTTTACCAAAAAATAATGAAAAGATATATTTTATAAAACATTAAATATAGATCTCTCATTTTTTAATATAAGGGTTGACAAAACTAAGATGAGAAGTGGAAGGAAGCGGATGGAAAGGGAAGTGGAGGCACCCTTTGCTTGTTGAATATTACCATGGACCATGTTTTGAGGAGAGCTAATAAATGTGCAAAAACAAAAAACAAAATAAAAAGCTCGTGATGTTGCAGAAGTGATAATAGGAACAAAGACTATGCTACTAGCTATCTGTTGAATAAACAAGTTCGAAAGCATTTTATGAAGGATTTGAATATCATTTTTAATTCACAAAAAAAAAAAAAAACGAATATCATTTTAAATAATATCCATTGAGAAGTAAAGGAATTACTAATATATACTTTTCTCATAGCTAATCCAATTACTCTTGAGTTAGTATAAAACTCAGATTGTATTTTTTATATATATAGTGTTCACACTTATGAAATTATAAAATGATATCACAAGGGGTTGGTCTCAACCACCAGTATAGGTGTGTATATTTCAGGTAATAATCTTCCTTTCGCCCATATATCACTTTGATATGAAACAACCGCTTTCCTAACATATTACCTTTAGATCGCTTCAATTATGATTATAGGACAAAGTGCTAAAATAACATATACTAAAACATATATCCATGATAATGTCAAAGTCGAAGGACATCATTGAAATGATTAACCTTTTTGGGACTCACATAGCAATGAAGCAGGGATCCATTCATTTGCTTCCCATTTGCGGTTCTTTTGCACATACAGTATGAATCACATGCTATGATGTTGCTTTTATATTTTAAGAGCATATGTCGTTTTGATTTTATCATTAACACTATATAGACTTAAGTCTAAACATTTCCAATATCTAAACCCAAATTCCTCAACTTCACTCACATTACATGATGTCAATTTTGAAGAACTTGTTGTTTGGCTACTTGTATTATGGACATGAGTTTCTATGATTCGATCTATATTTACAATCATGGATCTTATCCCAACTTACTGTACTTTAAGTTGAGGCGATATAGTTTGTGTTTCTTTTCTACCATCTCAGTACTCTTACTGCTTTGATGGTAAACACAATTGTCTCATCTTTGCACACTTCACTTGAGACTTAAAGGTGGTCTCTCATATGAGAAAGTCGACTTCATCAACTTGTACAACATACTAGACATCATAAACCTACATGCACATTTAAAACCATAATGAAGTGTCCATTACTTCATACTATATGTATGCCAAAGGACTTGAAGGGTTTTTCATACATGTCCTTAGTTATTAGCTTAGACAGGGAAATTTGTATAGAAATTGTTGTTCAATAACAAATTTATGTGCTATAAAATCTCTCATATAGTTATATCTTTGCATTCAATCTTGCTATTATGCTTAGGGTATTTTGTTTAGGCAATGACTACGTGCACTCATAATGCATTACCACCATATTTGAATTCTCACTTTCAAATCGCACATGTTCTATGAACATTACCAGCCATATAGTCACTTGTATTGCCATAGTACATACTTTGAATTCACATAATCAATGTACTTTATAAGTACCTCAGGACCCATTTATGAAGCCATCTAATGTCTTTCATAATGGTTGGACTAGTACCGACTTGCAAGTCCTACCATGAAACATATATCTGGTCTTGTATACATCATTGCATACATCACACTGTAAAAAGGTTTCTATATGAAAATTCTTTTCCATTTTCTTCTTGGTTGGTTCAGTTAAGAAAACTTATCAACACTCAAACTCATTTCTAAAGTCATTGGGGTTTCAATGGGATGGTATTTACTCATTTTGTACTGCTTAATAAGCTTTTTAATGTAATTCTCTTGTAAAAGAGATGAGTCTTCTTAAGCTATCTCTTTGAATCTCAAATTCAACTACTTTAGCCATGTACTTCTTTGTCAAAATTTACTAGCTTAATTCTTTAATAGCCACTACCAAGTTCAAACTAATTCTGGCCAACATGATACCATCCACTTAAAGAATAATATCACAAACCATTTGCTAATGGTTCTCATCACATTTGAAAACCACATTAGGTTACCATTTTTTTCCAAGTCGCATACATCACTGTCTGGATGATTACTTCAATCCCTAAAAAGACCTTTGCAAAAATATATGAAGTTATTACTATGGAAACCTCAAATACAACTTTTAGTGAAATCTAATAGTTACTGCATATAGATTTCATCTTCCAGATCACCACTCAAAGTGTAGGTTTTACATATATTTGATGTAAATCTAAATCCAAATGGTCAACTATTGCTAGATCAAGTTCAATTTAAATTCACAACAAACGAGAAGAATACATTCCTGTTATACATACCCCTTTACAATCACATGAATATTGTGTATGCCAGTTGATCGACCTACTCTTCTTTTAGACTTGAGAACTTACTAGTACCCAATATCCTTTGACCTGGTGGTAGATCAACTAATTCTCAAAATTAATTCAATCTCAAAGAATCTCATTTCTCATTCCATTGCTTTCTTGACATGATCTCTTATACAGAACGTGACTTATCATCCTCTTTTGGAATAACCATGAACATTTTTCTTAGTTACTCCTTTTCACTAGAGTTTCTTGTGTTTCTTCTTTATTTTTGTTTAGGTCTATTTATTAACCATTCTAAGCTCCCACTCACAAAAACAATTGAGGATTGTCAGCCTATTCTGTATTGCCTTGTTCTTGTGTCTTGCAAACATATATTATGTGATTAGTTTTACCTTTATTTTAAAACTAATTCACAATAAATGCAGTATCTTTCAATTATTTTTTGTCACAATTCTATCATCATTTTCACCCTTCGAAACATAACCTTGATGAACTCCCACTTACAACCACAATGGGAATTCGCAAATGACCCTCATGGTCTATGTAAAAACTCATATATGACTTTTGCTTAGTCCAACATTTATAGGGTGTAGAAGTGACAACTTTAGAAGGCATATGGTTAAGCTCAAATCCACATGCACCTCATGAAACCAAGGATGTGTGCATGTGTACTAATCCACCAAAGGTGGACTAGATAATACTCTGCCACACACATTTGATGGGTTAGCATGATCCATAATATGTTTAACCATGTCTAACAATGTTCTATTACACCTTTATAAACTCCTTTTGGTGATAGAGTATAAGGGATAAGTAACTATTTAGTTATCTCATTTTCACTAAACTTATTGAAACTGATAAGATAGATACTCACAACTTTGATCAGTTCATATGACCTTTAAAATTTATATCTAATTGATTCTCAAACTTTATTCACGTATTGTCTAAAGTACTCAAGCTTAGACTTATGTGAAATTTAGTAATAACCATAATTATGAGAAATTATCAACAAAGGTAATAATATACCAAGCTCTGTATCTTACCCTCATACTTATAGGACCACATATAACAAAACAGAATAATTGCAATGTGTACTCAATGCTAGTTCTCCTATTGAAATTTTTTTCATTATGCTGTTTCTAGAACCAATTATATATGTCTTTGATTAGCAAGACATATATTCAAGTCAATACTTAAATCAAGAGAAATGGTAAATCAATCAAGCACAAAGAATGTACCAACTTGTTTAAATAACAAATAAATATCAAAAAAGAAAGATTGAATCATAACTATACAACTTTATAAGGCAGTTCATACTTTGTTGTTTCCCTTATCAAGGCATATAAGGGTTTGTTTGGGAAGGTGTTTGGAGCAAAAAAAAGCTCAGTTGCCTCCCAAAAGCCCAGTTGACTCTATGAGAGTCGTTTGGGTTGGCGTCTGGTGACACCGAGCTTCTGAAAAAAACATAGCTTCTTAAAGAAGCTGCTCTCAGGTGCTTCTCGAGGAGGGTGAAGACTGAAGAAGCTGATATGGGTGTGGGGCAGAGACATCCATGTTTACTGGTGTGCCATCTTTTGGCAATGGCGTGATATTGCTTAAGTTTGAGATTCAATTTTTTCTTACATCTCGTACCCTCAAACCATATTCTATTTTTTTGGCCAAACCCTCAAACCATATTCATTTAGCTATTATTCACAAAAAAACATGTTTTCGCTTTTTCTGATTATTTTTCCTAAAATCTGGATATTTGAGCCACTAGAAAGTAATTAGCAATTCAAAAAATATTGAACCTAGGATCAATGTTGTTGTTTAATTTATATTTATCCATTTTTAATTAAGTACTTTAGTTTATATTTTTTAATAATAATTGAATTTATTTTATTTTATAAAATTTT
This sequence comes from Inga laurina, assembly GCA_963855925.1. Classification (NCBI taxonomy): domain Eukaryota; kingdom Viridiplantae; phylum Streptophyta; class Magnoliopsida; order Fabales; family Fabaceae; genus Inga; species Inga laurina. Next base: position 28,094,045 of record OY979713.1, read on the forward strand.
ATTTATAATTTTTCACTTCAATTATCACAATATATAAAAATAATATATATATATATATAGTATTCATGTCCTTTTCAGTAATTTCCCATCTAAACGGGCTTTTCAAACACTAATCCAAACAGGTTTAAAATTTTAAAAAAAGTCACTTCTGCAACCGCCAATTCAAACACAAATCACATCTATAATCTGACTTTTGTTCTATCTAACTTTTTCAAAAGCCCATATGTAAAAAAAGCTCCATCTCCACTGCTAATCCAAATAGGCACTAAGTCTTATAGTGTCATTTATGCTAAGTTGACATATCAACTTTAGCGATGCCATAACCCTTGGTCAATGACTTAACAATGACTTCTTTTTATGTGAGATATTTCAATACCATATATAATAATTGTTCCCATTAAATTTATCAATTCCATTCTTGGTAGCCTTTCTTGGCTTAGTCACTAAAATCATCCATCCCACAAATAGGGTATACCACAATTGATTTAATCCATGAACTTATCCATAATATAGCACATCAAAGTATATAATGTCATGTACTTATATTATTCCTGATCAGAAAAATAATATTATTGGGTCTATGATCAAGATAATAAGTTTATACTTCTCATCACACAGATTGCAACATTATTACTATCACCTATCAATAATTTAATACAAGTACCTCAATTAACATGCTCTCAATTATGACTTTCAGAAAACTCATTTTCTAAGAGTTTCCACTTAGATAAAGCATATGACGCTTTTAAAAAACTCATTTTCCGAGAGCTCTCACTCACAAAGAGTATTTGACATTTAGTTCTTCATGTCTTTCATTGCATTACACAATGTCTTATTAACATCTTATTTGGGAGTCGGGGAAACTTAATAGTTTAAATCTCCATGAGTTTCAAACCTAGTCTGATAGGTTTTCAACATCTACTGTTTTTCTAAAATTGGAAGAATTTTATGTCTTCTATCATTTCAACAATCTTCTAGAGTTTCTCTATATTTTCTAGAAGAAATATTCCAAATTTCTCATTCAAATCATATCTATTTCCTAATAGAAATATTTAGCATTTTTTCTTAAATCTTTTATAGTTTCAAGTATTGGGGATTTAAACTGGGCTTAGGTTTCTTCTTTAGAGATGGGCTTTTATTATATATTGGATGAGCATTATTTCCCAAAACCCCACCATTATCCAAAGTTTTAATATTTGAAATCTCTCCATTTAGAATTTTCTTTCACTTTAATCTGACACCGCTTCTTCAATATCATATCATTCACTTTATCTCCGTGAGATTTCTCAACTTTCAAGTCTTGATATTGAATTTCTTAAGGTTTAGCAGATTTAAGTTCCTCTTAGGAATTATCTTATCAATTCTCTTTCAATTTGCTCCTTTTATTTCGTTTTAGGACCAATTTACTATGAGTTATTTTCCTCTTGATCCTTATGAGGATTTTCTCCTTCTAAGACTCGAATGGGCAAATCCCTATTTCCTTTTATTTATTTTTATTTAGAGGCTCACATTCCTGTAAAAAAACTTATGTTTGGATCAATATTAAAAAGCTTTCACTGAAAAATTTATTTAATTTCTAAACCATTATTAACAGGTTCATACTCAGGAATAGGTTTTTCAATAAAAAAATTATTCAAAACACTAAAATCTTTTGTCTCAGTGCCTTAAAAAAACTTGATTTATATTTATCTCAAATAAAATAAAATAAATCATTAAATTTTTTAAAACACATAAAAATCATTATAATAGCACTAAAAACATTTAGAGCACATCCATACATATTTAAAAATAGATAATTTATATAACCAAATGCAGATAGTGAATTTAGGGATTTTTAAAAATAAACCATATCTGAATTAGAGCTTAAATGCTTCCTCACGGGCCCTCAGAAGGAGGTGAATTGAGAAATTCTGGAAAAAATAACAATGTGGCTCTTTTCAAAACTTTCTGTTTTTTTAAAGCCCAAATGACTTTGGCCCAGTTCCTTCTTCCTTTTATTTTTTTTTCAAACTTTGGGTATGGTAACAAAAACCAGCCCAGCCCAACTTATGCATCCTTTTACCTCATTTTTTTTGGTAAAGATGCACCCCGACCCTCGAATCACTAAAAAAAACCCTTCAATTTCTGACAGAAATTTTGTCCCAAATTTAGCCACAGAATTTCCAACGGAATTTTTTCTGTGGCAACTTTCGACGAAAATTCTGTTGGAAATTTTCCGACGATGTATTCTAACAGAAAGTTTTCAGAAGGAAATTCCGTCGGAAAATTTTCAGACAGAAATTTCTGTGACAAATTTCACGGAAATTTTAAGACTTGAATGTTTCTTTATTTGAAACTAACTACTTTTTTTGTATGATTTTAAGACTATCCTCTGGCTGTTGAGATTGGTCAAATTAAAGTTGGTCTCCCAGAAAAGACATGAGCCATATAAATTAAAAAGAAAAGTATATTCTGCAGAGATAAGCACCAACGTCATCTATTAGTCACGACGTCTTATAACTAAAATCAGTCAAAATTCAAAATCATATAAATAATAAACTTGACTATAATTTTTTTTTTAAGTCATCCATATCCACGAAGGTCGTTTTTACAACTTGTTGCTCCTTATCTTCAAACATTTGACCATTTTGGGTATATCCAGGGAGAAAAGAAATGTAAGATAAATTTGAATAAAGCGGAAAAAAAAAATAGTCAAAGTTATTTTTTAAGACAGATAACAAATGACCTAAGGTAGATAACAAGGTTATTTGAAAAAATCAAGGTATTAAAACCCGGACCGGGTATTGAACCGGTCGAGGTACTGGGTTAAGGGTCAGTGGATCAAACCAGGACCAAACCGAAGCTAAACCGGGACCAAACCGATGAGTAATTGAAGATTTTAGGCTTATAATATGAAATTCTAAAGGAAAAAGTTAATTTTTTTTTAAATTGGGACCCGGACCGGACCCGTCTACTGACCGGTTCGGCGGGTTACGGTCCGGTCCGAGTCTGAGAACCCTGGAAAAAATTGAGACAGATAACAAGATGAGATAGAATTAAATAGAGGCAAAGTTATTTTTTTTAAATTAAGATGAATTTAATGAATTAACTGTTATTTAATTTAGTAAGGTAATTGAAAGTGACCTAAGGCATGTTTCGTTTCCTATTTTAAAAACATATTTTTTTCCTTAAAAACATATTTAAAATGTGTTTTATATTATAGGTTCTCAACATTATTTAAAAAAATAAAAACGTATTTAACCATTTTTGTTCTATTAATGAAAATTATACTATAAAAAAAATTGCGACGGAAAGGAATTCCGTTGGAATTTTCAACGGAAAGTTCCGACAGAATTTCTTGTCGTCGGAATTTGTGACGGAAATTCCGTCTGAAATTTTAGACAGAATTATTTTGTTGTCACGCATCTAGTAGCGATGGAACAGATTCCATCGGAAATGCGGTCCGTTGGAAAAACTGATTCCGTGACAAATTCCGTCGCAAATTCAATATTTTTGTGTAATGAATTAATTTTGGAGATATGACAATTACCATCCTAAAGTATTTAGAGGTTCAATTTCACCCATAATATATTAAAATTGGTTCAATTTCACCCCTTCCTAACAGATTCCAAAACGCCGATAATGCCAACTGAACATCCATAAAAAAAGTCCACCTCCTGCACTTTTTCTTCCTCTTCTTTTTTAAAAGCCTTAGCTTAGCACCCTAAAGAGGTGGAAAGAGCAAGCAAAAGAAAAGAAAAAATGGATAGTATGTGGTGGGAAGCAAAAGAAATAGCTCCCAAAACCTTTTCAGACTTCCTTCTCTTCAAACAAGTTCTTCAGATATATCCTTTTCAACAACTTTTCTCTTATTTACTTCCCACCAAGTTGATAACTCCAAATTAATATAATTTGTTTTTTTTGGGGGGGGGGGGGGGGATGATTTTAATTATTAGGAAACCACGTGAGAGGACAGATTCGCAAGATTGAGGAGCAAAACATTATTAAAAATCAGTAGAAAAAATTATACTAAATATCTTTTCATTTTTGCACTTTTTATGACTACGTTGATTTTTTTGAACCGATATGGCTTCAGAAGTCAAACCAAAGAATTCTTATTCTTCGAAAGAATGAAATTACAGAAAAGATGATGGGACTTCTCCTATATTGCTTGTTATAATGAAAACGCATGATAGGAATGATTCGAGTGATTTTAAAAAATATTGATAGTCAAGTTAGGCAGTATAGAATTAAAAACTATTGAAGTCTTATGATAGTTGTATATGCTGAGAGATTTAGGATAATAATCAAGATATGCCTGGTTTGATTTTCTGTTTTTTAACTTTTTTCTTAGAAATAGTTTTAAACAAATTGTTTTTTAATACAAGTTCTTGGGGGAAAAATCCCTTTGGATGATATATTGTTTCGAAGGAAAAAAAAAATCATATTTGAGAACCAAAAATATAGAAACTTGTTTAAAATAATGGTTCTTAAAATCAGCTTCGATGAGCCCTGAGTAAGCTGGAGAGTAGAGACGAAATGCAAATAAAAACATGAGAATGATGAGTTCAAGTTTAAGAGATGAAAGCTCATGTCATCAAGAGTTAAAGGAAGATAGGGCTCTCCACTTATTGCCCAATTTTATAGCATAAAAGAATAAAGAATAAGAAAACATATAAAAGTTGCCCCTTTTACTTTTCGAAACCGATTATTGTCTATTGTTTTACAAAGCACTTACCTAAAAATAAATTACTAAACAAGTTCTTTTTGTTTTAAAAAACAGAAAATTGTCTTCTGGATAGGAAAACAAACAAGCCCTTAATTTTTTTTCAGTTTTTAAAATTAAAAGTTAAAGATTAAAGTTAGTTTTTTCAGTTGTCAAAACTCAAAAGTCATTAGAAGATTTAGCACATACATTTAAACTTAAACTTATTTGTCAGTTCACTGGACTATAAGGTAGCGTCTTTACTAATTTAATGGACATGGATTGTTTTCGAGAGGTTATCAGACAGTAGATGTGAACACATCTCTTAATGGTTATTCATGTATTATTACTTCAAAACTTAGATCTACAAAGGTTGGCAAGAGAAAGAAAGCAAAGAAAGAAACCAGCTAAGCAATTATACACATATATAGAGAAACATACAATAGAAGAATCTAAATATGGTAATGGAAGATTATTTGTCTAGTACTCTATAAGTCATATTTGATAAACATAAGTATGAATAATTTAAATAATATGATAAAATTAATCCCTACAACTCATGAGTATAACTAAAATAAAATATGAACAACCCGTAAAAAAAATTAATGTGGGTGGTAACTCAAGTTAATATACTATTAGTGTTACTCGTATCATATTTCCAAATACTTCAAAGTTTATTTAGAAAATTAATAAATCACACCGAACGCAAATCCATGGCCCAAACAATTTTAGTCATTTTCTTAAAAAGAACTTCTTGATGTGAAGTATAATTAAAAAATTTAAAACAAAGAAACAAATTAAACTGAAGAACTTCAAGGTAAACATTGATACTTGCTGAAGATTTTAATGAATAAACAAATACTTTTTAGGTAAATACATAACAAGGAAATAAAAAAAAAATTAAGATCATGAAGAATATAATAAAAAAATAAAATGAACTATTACTTTGTCATTAATGATAAATAAATATAATTTTGCCACTATCAATAGAGAGAACATATGAGTAAAAATAATAAAAAATTAATTAAAATCTTCGACCCCACTTCTTAAAATGTAAAGAAATGGAATTCAATAATATTTTTATTCTGGTCTCCAAACGTAACACATAAGAAGGAGTCATCATTAAGAATGAAGAGACCAAATAGGTAACACTACAGCCACGCCCTGTTGGTTTAAATCGATTGCTTTTTTACGCATAACAACAAAATGTGGAGTGATTAATTAAGGTGAATGAAAGAACAAACACTGTGCGTTTTGAATAAAATAAATAAATAAACCAGTCGTTTACTTCATTAAACAAATTTGGAATAAAACAAATGAAGACTTTAGTCAATAGATTGAGTCCACTCATATGTTTGAAGGTTTTGGAACTTTGTTTTTCAGAAGTTAAAGCATAAAGCCATAAAGAATTAAAGTGTAATGTCCTGATTAAGCATTAAAATCATAGGAAATTAAAGAAATAGCTAGAGAGGATAATGAAATCTTAGATAATTGATCTAGTATATGATGAAGTTTCTTATATTCATTATCAAACATGTCTTTACGGTCAATAGGTCAAGTCGTCGCTAGCTTTAGAGTTTATTGTTATTTTGTTGTTGTTTTGTGTATTATTGTGTTGTTTCATTTCATTTGTCCCGCGCGACCACTTGGCTTTGGAGGGAAAAACATAAATAGAGCCTCCATTGATACTCTTCTCCTTAATATAATATTCATTTTGCAGTTCAATTTTTTTTAATTAAAATTGATACAGCTTGGGAAATATTATGATGAAACATCTGATTTTAAATTTGATGTGTGGAGTGCCTTTTGGGGCAAATCAATGAGGGTCTGGTCTGTTTGAAACAAAATTATGAATCGAACTAAGGCCCCATTTCGTTAAGAAAATATGCCTTTTCACTTTATATCTCATTGATAAAATCATGATATAATATTTATAATGTTACAACCCAATTTTTTAAATTTTGTTACGTGAGATAGATAGACGCGCTAATTATAAACCAAAAAACTGAACTAATCCACGTTTATATTTTAGTCTACTTTCGCTATCACCAAACAGCTTCAGATATTTATTTTTGGTCGAAAAGAAAAAGAAAAACCGAGTGCAATTCATTTTTGAATGTGATTTTTTTATTGTTTTTTAAATTGTTTCATTCATAACATTTGCACACAAGATATGTGGGTGTGTGTAATTATAAACAACTATTAAAATCAAACTAAGGAAAATTGAAAATTAATATACAAACAATGAATAAAATAGTAACTTTTTAATATATATATATATATATATATATAAGATTGACAATATTTAATTTATAGAAAAATATTTGAAAAAGGGGTTGCGATGAATATAATTGAATACGATATGCCGTGGTATCCTAGATGAAGAGAGAGAGAGCCTCTAGCCATGCTCTAGAAAATGAATAGTTGCCCGTCACTGTTGGCTACTCTGATTCTGATGTGAATATTATCATAATATCCATACAATTACTCATGAATTTAACTAACTATATGATCATCCCCTTAATAAAATCAACTGTTCTATTTAACCCCGCTTCCTTTTAATCCACACGAAACCATTAAGCTGTCATAAAGATCAGCAAACAAACAGTAACGCGCACAGGTGAAGTACGTAGGACAAGGTCCGAAGGTACGAGGTTGGGTCACGTCCAAGTAATGCTCAATATTGATGGGCCACCGCCAAGGAAAAGGGGATGTTGAAATAGTGTCAGCCAAAGACAGTGTTGCATCTAAACGAGGTTTAATCCTTCTACAATATTCATGAGAGAGTGGAGGTGATTTTAATGTCAGTTCCTTCAATAATGACCAGCGAGTGATGCTGTAGGGAACTTTTGTGAACGTTACACTCTTACTGCAACAATCTTCTATTAACACATTATCCTCTTTGTCATATTCCATTAATGATATCGTCACCTCTTGATGTTCATTCATCATTTCTCCTCTATCGCCAAAAGAGTCACGATAAGAGTCAAAATGTTGGTTGAAATCATGACTAGACTCAATTGGACTCTCTAACCATTCAACTATCCTTACAAATGGAAGTAAAGACCCCAAACTTTGTGTCACCTTTCTCAGTTCTTCTCTCTCTTCCAATGACATTACCTCATGTTTGAATCTAACACCATATATCATGTTGCCACATATGAACACCTTCATTGTCACTTTGTGGAATGAAAACTTGCGAAGATCCAAATAACCGAGCACAAACTGTGAACTTCTCCCTTTTATACTGCCCCCCACTTTTATCTGCATTGGCCCACAATCATATATCCTTATATTGATACGCTTTCCTGAGAAAGTTGAAGAATGAATTTGAGCCAAATTCACACAACCTTTAAGATTCAAATCTTTAATCTTGGGGACGTGAGAGAGATCTGGCAGTGCAGTGAGATGTTTTGAATGTGATAAATCAATTTTCTCTAAATTTGGAAAATGCTGAAAAAGGAAATAGAGTTTAATACATTAGATAACTGCACTAAACTACAATTTAATCAGTAATTTTTCCCATGCCAATTAACAAAAATGTGAGTGAGCTTATTATGAAAATGAGTCAATGCATTTAAAAGATGGATTGGTTTCCTGCCAAAAAATAGTACGGCTGCTATTTAACCATCAATTTAAAGGTAGTAAAGCAAACATTTGCATTGTGCATTATTTGATCAATGTTTCATATATATGAGATCTTTGAATCGCTTCATTGAAAAATTATGACATATGAATTATGGTACGTACCTGATTTTCATTCCAAAGTTGTCGGATATTACTATTAGGCATGTCAAGTGAAACAAGATTCTCCGCACAAAAATGTAATGGCACATATGGTAGTGGACATTCTTCCCAGCTCAAAAACCTCAATTCTTTTGGAAGATAATCCAAAACCCCACAAATATTCAACATTGAAGGCTTTCTCCAATCAGACTTGTAAATTTTAATAAACATTAAATTATGCATCTTCCGAAAACTACTAGCTTTGAATGTAATCTTTTGTATCTTACTCATGTCCAATGACATGCATCGAATTGCCTCCATCTCCTAGCAAAATGAAGGGAAAAATAATTACCATTACCTAAAAAATGTCCAAAACATACTGTACCAATTAAATATATCTGCTATTAGAAATATACATATTATTAATAATGCTATTGCGCATTTTATTAAACAATTCTTACAATTCATGTTTTCTTGATAATAAATGAATTTCTAAAAACTCAAAAACATGCAGACACACTCATACGTATACCTACACATATGCATGTGCAGATATTTAAGCAAATATTCATTTATAACACTTGGAATATATATATATTTTAATCTTTATTTAAAGAAAGAAGCTTGTTTTTTTTTTTGTTAGAAGGAAAAAAAAGCATGAACTAAAGACTAACGACAACACTTACAAGACGCCGAAAAACGTGCATCCCTACAAATCTAATGCACTATATAAGCGGAAAACACTGCCTCGTTCCGTCTCCATATATTTGTTTGTTTTCAAATTTCCAGATAATATGTCCGTCTAATAATATTAAATTCTTTACTATAATAAAAGCATGCTCATGCGAGCATATAAATTACACAAATTAGTAAGAGAAAAATTAATGTTGTGAATCATTTCATTATCACTGAATGAACATTCTTTGTAGACTCATTTTATCTTTTAAAATAACACATATCACACTAGTCCTCATTAATTTATATTTCGAGTTTAGGTAGATGAATAAATTACACCTAAATGCAATTTTAGTCATTTAAATCGAGAAAGGATCTCTTGTAGGAATATCTAATTAAAGAAAATAAAACAGAGAAACTTCAAGATAAATGCTAACACCTACCAGTTACCACTAAAGACTTTAACGAATAAAAAACATGTAGACAAACAAATATCACAGGGAATCTGATAATTAAGATGAAAAAGAAAATAAGATATAACAACAACAAAAAAATAAATCATTACCTTCCCACAACTGAAAAAGTAATCAATGTCTTCATACTTCCATAGTCGAACAAGAGTTCCAGGATTAGCAAATAATAACCGTTGTCTAGCAATTTCAAGGCCCATTTTCATCACAAGATCATGCATCATAACGCAACCATTATGACCAAATGAAATAAGGGATTTCTCTCTAAGAACACTTATCTCAATAGGTGCAGAAGAGTCATATAATTGTCTTCTTAGGTTCAAAGAAATATCAACTCTTTCATTGATTAAGAATGTTAGGTCAAGAAACACATTCTGCTGTTTGCCATCAAGACCATCAAAACTATACTTTAGAACTTCAACAATGCGCTTGGGTGAATCTTGGTTTAATTTTTCCAAAAAACTTTCCCACTCTTCTTTTTCTCTTCCACAGAGAGAGCAACCTAACACTACCAAGGCTAATGGATTTCCTTGACAATATTCCACGACTGATTTTGATAACCCCATGTAACCTTCAGATGGCTCATGTTGCTTGAAAGCTTTCAAACTAAAGAGATGAATGGCATCGTGGGAATCCAAATCCGGAACATGATATGTTGGTTGGGTGGATCTTGGTTTATTTTTTTCATACGCATTTTGAAGCACTTGCATGTCTCTTGATGTGATAATAATTCTGCTTCCTTGCCCACACCAATAAAGCACTTTGGTTAAATCTTCACCAATTATTGCATCGTCCACATCATCAAGTGCGATAAGAATTTTTTTGCGTCCAAGTCTCTTTTTCACAGAAGTGGATTTTATGTCATAGATTCTAATATCCTTATCATTTAATAATTCTATGAGGCAATTTTGCTGTAACTCATCCAAACTAATTCTTTTTAATTGCTCTTTCACATTTTCAATAAAGGAGAAAGCATCAAATTGAGCTCTCAACACTTGAAATATAGCTTTAGCAAGTGTGGTCTTACCAGCACCACCCATACCCCATATTCCCACAATGCGAGCCTCAATTAGAAGGTTTTCAATATTTTTGATATGACAAGCAATGCCAACGAGTCCTTCAAGATGATATGATGACTTGTAGTTCAACTTACTCAAAATGTCTTTGACAATCTCTTCAATAAGCTTGAATTCAGGTCTAGCACAATCAGAAGAAAAGGCATATTTAATAGGTAGAAAATAAAAACAAAAACAAAAACTACAATAATTCGTTAGAATCCTAAAGATTAGTTAAGTAAATCCCCAAAATCAACTACAAATATAACATTTTTGAAGCTACCTGGTACTATTGGAATCCCATCCAGATATACTTGCAGATTGGATTAAAGCTTCACTCCACTTTTGCAATTTTTTTGGGTTGTCCTTAAATCTTCGCTTCAATAGATTAAATCCTTTTCCAAAACTTCCATTTTGTTTGCGTATGTTTGAAGGATCTACGTTATAGAAAATGGGTATCACATCCCTTCCAAATTTTTTCTTGCATTCTAATATGTGAACAAGTTCATCCATACACCATGTAGAAGAAGCATAATTCTCAGAGAAAATAATCACTGATATTTCTGATTCCTCTATTTTTCTCAAAAGAACTTCTGAGATTTTTCCTCCTTTGATGAGTTCATGATCCATAAAAGTATGAATGCCTGCATCATGAAGTCCTTTGTAAAGATGGCTTGCAAAATTGTAGCGAGTGTCTTCCCCTCTAAAGTTAAGGAACACATCATACTTGGTTGCATGAGGGGAAACAACAATATGAGAAGGACGAGGAGAAACCGTTTGAGTTAAAATCACATCATCTTGAGAACTACAGATAGACACAAACCGTCAACAAATATTGGGTCATGTAGTAAAAGCAAATCAAACAAGAAAATAAGGAGCGTGAGGTTATATAGAAGAAGATAGCTACCTATCATCAACAGCAACATGTTGGTTACCATAAAGCGATGGAGAGATGAATCTGGTAGCTTTGGAAATTAATAAAGCTAATAGGATCAATAAAGCTTCTATGAGCATTAAAACAATGGTTCCATCCATGTGTGATATCAATTTATAGTTTCAACCTTCAGCAACCTGAAACTAATGCAATAGAAAGATCAGAGCAAGCTTAACGGTATATCAATGGGATGAAACAAGTGGAAGAGAAAAATTAAAGAATTAATGGATTGTATTAAGCTGGTGGATGTGGTGGGAAGCAAAAGAAATAGCTCACAAGGTCTCAAAATGTCAGCTTCGAGCTTCGCTGACTACCTCCTCTTGGAACGAGTTCTTCATATATGTCCATCACAAAAGCTTTTCCTTTATTTACTTCCCATTAATAAAAGTATATTGTTGAAGGATAATTATTATATTTCTTATGAATATGATTTTTTTTTTAAAAAAATAGGGATTAGTATTTCTCACAGTTCATCTATTGTGTTCTTTATATGTCTTCCCTTTCATCTCCCAGCAAAATGCGAGCGTGGGTAAGTAAAGATAATTACATATTCGGTTCTCTGTGTTTTTTTTTGTAGCAAAATAATGTTGAAATTTTTGTAAATAAGAAATCATTATATATAAGATAACTTCCCTTCATTTGAAACGCAATTAAAATCTATCGGACATTAATTAATAACACACACACACACACATAACCACATTTTAGATTGTCATCTGAACATAACATGACTAATAAAAAAAAAAAAACTACTAAAATGGCCCAGTTACAATTTAAATGGGCATTGTTCTAACAAAGTCTTAAAAATAACATTTAATTATATCAACTAACATCTCACAATATAATCCCTTTTTACTGAATTTTTTGACGGTGAAGGCAACGCAGGCACATTCCTTAAAAATAGACTTTATCTCACCAAAACAGTATTTATGCATAACTAAACACACCATCCACACAAAATTATAAAATGGGTTCAACTTGTCAATGTGACAGGTGCATTTCACGATATATTTGAATAATAGTTGATTATCCATAAAAGCCAGAAAGCATTTAATAAAAGTGTTATGAAGCTAATAACTAAAATCTTGACAATGATTGATTTGAGTCAGAAAAAACAAGGGGTGAAACCAGAGAAAGTTAGCTACCTCAGATAGTTGCAGAAGTTTTTTCTGTACACGAACCCTAAAAACTCAGATAAAAATCTGGCAAAACAGTAAATAGAAGGGATGAAGCAAGCGGAATAAAAAAAAGAGAAGAAATTAAGCATGAACCTGGATATGTGAAGGGAAGATAGCTCACAAAGATGGCAAAAATGTCAGCTCTGGGATCTGCACAGACTTCCTCCTCTTCCAAACAGTTCTTAAAACAAATGAAGATCTAAGTCAATAGATCAAGACGAGCCATAATGTTTGAAGGTTATGGGACTTTGTATTTCACAAATAAAAGTATAAAAAATATCAAAATAAAACATACAAAATATTTTGCAGAATTTTTCTGTGAAAAATGAAGGCAAAACAGAAGAAGAATGATGGATCCATTAGGATACAGCAAGTAAAAGAGAAGAAATAACCTGGATCGATTAGTATGGAAGCGAAAAAGAAAAAGCTCTCACAGACAAAGTTCTAAAAAATGGAAGCTTCAGAATTTGCAGATCTTGCTTTCTCTTCAGAGATGAACAAATAATCTCTTGTTTCAGTCTCTTACTCCTCTTTCCGGGAAACTCCTTACTTTCTTACATCGCGCGTGGTGTTTTTTATTCAAACAAGAAATCAGTCAAGTCGTCTGCGTTTGGGACTTTTGTGAATTGCCGGGTTGCCTCTCAGCATTTATGCCTTTGGGAAAAGTTACACTCATTTTCTCCGTTCGGAGGTCATGGAGACGCGCGGGTTGCTGTACACTAATTGCATCATGCCAAGCGAGAAGTGTTGCAGTGTGCTGACATTTTGGCAAAGAATGCTCATAACTGTGAGGAAGAATTCCACCTGCTGACGGAAGCTCCTTCTTATTGTCAACAATATATCTGGCGCGATTATATCTGCTCCTTGGATATAGTTAGCTAACTTGTATAGTTTTACAAGCACTAGCTTGCCCTCTGCAACCAAAAAACCAAAAAGTCCCACTCTGCGGGCCCACTTATTTGTGTATCGTGATTTTTTGGGATGTTTTCTTTTTTTTCTTTCTTATTTTTTAAGTTAGAAGAGCATGCACTAACTACCTACGTTACAAGTGGAATCGAACAGGTGTCCTTCAATGACTTACACAAAAGAACTTACGCCACTAGGTTACAAGGCATTTGACAATCTTTGGAATGTTTTCAATCAACTTTCATTTATATAAAATTAGGCAAAGTAACACTTCTATTATGTGCTCCCTGGTATGTCATACCTTTATTAACATTTTTAAATTTGTCAAAAAAAAGTCCAAATATTACATTCAGTATTGAAACAAACATAAGCAATTTATGAGACCATTTATCAAATTCTAATCGGAAATGTAGAAATTTGAGAAAAATCCTCAATTAAATTTTTAAAGAATTCAAGTCAAAATATTTTTTCATGATCACCGCATGTACATTGCCGCATTGCCATGCGTGTTGTTTAATTTGTCATGCACTCCCACATGGCTTTTGGAAAAAGAGCAAAAGAAAAGAATTAGAAAGGCCCACATATAGATACCGCAATACTACTTGATAAATATTGCATTATTCTTCACTCAAACTTTAAACAAAATGATTAAATGTTTTACAAATTTGAATGGCTGACACTTTTTTGGTAAGTGATGAAGATATCAAACAAGAACATCAGTCCCAAAAACAAAGAGATCGTAGACACAATAATGCATCCATGCCCTTATCTTTTTTTTTTTTTTTTTTGATACATAGGAATGCAAAAGACAAAATGCTAGAAAGACAAAACGAGAAACAAATTAAGTAATGCCGTGAGCTACAAGGAGGCTCGTGGTCGATTCTATAGACATAATTTGTATCCCCAAGCTAGCGTATAGTGCTTCCTTAGCGAGCATATCAGCTTGCTCATTCTCCAGTCGATCAATAAGTCTAACGTAAGCATCCCATTCTCGACTTAGAAGGTTTTTCACTTCAAGAATCAGATCCCTATCTGCATGAAGCTCTAGCGAGCTGTTCCCAAGGAGGGACACCACATCATGTGAGTCACATCGAAATTCTACTCTTCTGCACCCATAGTCCCAAGCACGTCGAAGACCCCATAAACACCCCCATAGTTTTGTTGTTAGGCAGTCCTGTGCCTCTATACGGCAAATAAATGATTCAATAATGCTTCCATTAGGATGATATAAAATTCCTCCACATCCCACTGTTTGTATGTCAAAGGTCATTGCCCCATCAACATTCACCACAAACAGGTCCCCTTCCAATCGGCGAGAGGCACCAACATTTGGATGTCCTCCAGTTCTCATACGATTATTCTTCTGGTTAAAGGTTTTAGCTCGGATGAGACAATGGACTATACCTTTGATCTCCGCTAGGCCCTCAGTAATTGACGGGGTAGGCCCAAAGTGAACTCTCTCATTTCGATGTCGCCGCAATAACCAACAAGCAACACCAAACACATAATTCCAACGACCTGTAGTTGTCTTCCTACTATTCTTGATATTCATAGAGAACCAATCATTTAAGTTACTCTCCCAAAACCTTTTATCTGTTGGAGAAATACCCAAACGCACCCAGAATTCTCGTGCATGGATACAATCCCGTGAAACATGTAGGGAACTCTCTATCAACTGCGAACAAGAGCTGCAGAAACCATTATGGTGAATTCCACGATGTAACAGAGATTCATTGGTCAGCAACCTATTGTGACGTAGCAGCCATAAATGAGTTTTGCACCTCTGTGGCACTTGTAGCTTCCATATCTTGGACCAATCTAGGGATTCGGGAATTTGACCCCCCTCTAAGAGCCCATACGCTGATGAAACTGAGAATTGGTCACTCCTTTCATGTTTCCATCTCACCTTGTTTTCCCCATTCTTGGCTATCAACTCAATACCATTATGTCCATTTGCCCACGTGGCTTTAATTCCACTCCATACTCGAGATCCAGGTCGTTAGGTATCAATTTAGGGTCATAGATCATTCCCATATTTGTATTTACTCCTAACTACTTTGACCCACAATGAGTCCTTCCTTGTTACTAAGCCTTAACCCACTTTCATCATGAAAGCGTGGTTTTGGATAGATGAGTGCCTCAAGCATAACCCACTACTTGCCTTCTTGGAGCATACTATATCCCATGCCACGAAATGGACCTTCTTCTTATCCTGAGTAGATCCCCAAAGAAAGTTGCGTGCACTTCTATCAATTTCGTCACAACAAGGGGCAGGAATGAGGGATGTCTGCATAACATGATTCGGGATAGCCAGGGCCACTGACTTAATTAGTGTGTTTCTACCAGCCATGGAGAGAGAATGGCCCCTCCAATTTGCTAACCGTTTACGGACTCTATCAACTACGTAATTATACGTAGCCTTTGTGAACCTTTCATGATGAAGAGGTACTCCGAGATACTTTCTGAGGTCAGCTGCCCTTGTAAAACCCAAAGTCTCACTTAATTGAGCTCGAACATTATGGTTCACATTATGAGAGAAGAAGACCCTCATTTTGGCGACGTTCACTTTTTGTCCTGAAGCATTACAGAAAGATTGAAGATAGTCTTTAATAACATTAACTTGATCCAACCTAGCTTCTGCAAATAAGACCAGGTCATCTGTAAAGAATAGATGTGATATTGGTGGGCCATCCTTATTAAGCTAGATGGGTCTCCAAAGCCCTAGAAAAATTTAATCCTGAATTAGGTGGGCAAGCCGCTCTATGCATATAACAAATAAATATGGGGAGAGAGGATCTCCTTGTCGAATACCTCGGGCAAGAGTGAATGTCTCTGATTTACTTCCATTCCATAAAACCCTCATGCTCAGGGTACAGATGCATGTTTCCACCAATTTAATTATATTTTCCTGTATAGAGAGAGCACGTAGACAATCAATGACAAATGACCAACGAACTCGATCATAGGCTTTTTCAAGATCAATTTTGATTGCCATAAAACCTTTCTTGCCCTTCATGGTCTTTATAAAGTGGATAACTTCCTGAGCCACGATAATATTATTCGAGCTAAGTCGACCCGGTACAAAGCTACATTGGTTCGGGGATATCACCCTATCAAGAATAGGTTTAATCTGATTGGCCACGATCTTTGTAATTAATTTGTACATGACATTGCATAGGCTAATAGGGCGAAAATCCTTTACCCATTCCAGTCTATCAATCTTCGGTATAAGCACCAAATAAGTTTGGTTTATGCTCTGAATTTCATGAGGAAAATTAAACACATTAGTAATAAATTTGAAAACCACTGAGCTAACCTGTTGCCATTGGGATTGGAAGAATAGTGCATTGAGCCCATCAGGACCCAGAGCTTTCAAAGATCCCATACTCTAAAGAGCATGTTCAACTTCTTTAATGGTAGCCTGTCCTCCCATACTTTGAACGGCTTCTGGCAATAGTGGAGGAAATGAGCATTGAGGATTCAATACATGCGAATCATCCTCATCTTCAGTAAACAAGGCTGAATAAAACTCCACTGTAACTTGTTTTATTGTTTCTTGATCATATTTCCACTCATCATCAGCATTCTTAAGTGCTTCGATCTTGTTCCTTTTTCTCCTGGCATTGGCACGCCTATGGAAAAATTTAGAATTTCTATCTCCTAGAGCGAACCAATCACAGCGAGCCTTTTGTGCCCATAAAATATCCTCATGTAATAAAATCTCTTCAAGGTCACACCATAAATTCTTCTGGAGAGAAAGAAGGGCTGACGATGGTCCTTCATTTTGTATACTCCTATTTAAACCGTCAAGCCTATTCAAGATTCGTCTCTTTTGGTGCCTCAAGTGACCATATACCTCTCTACTCCAGCTTCCCACTTCTTTAGTAAACTTCTTTATGTTCACTTCCGATGTGGCATCATTTGACCACATAGTTCTCATAAAATCCTCAAACTGATCATGTAAGATCTAGGAGGCGACAAATCGAAACGGACGTTCATGTATGATTGAACCGGAAAAGTCCTCTAATTGAAGTAGTACAGGCATGTGGTCGGATTTAAATTGATAAAGAACTTTTACAGTTGCCTTGGGGCACAAATCCATGAAGGTATCATTTATAAGAGCCCTGTCTAATTTACTTGAACAACCCTCCCTACTCCAAGTAAAAAAAGGACCCACCGTGTGAATTTCCGACAAACTTGAATTTTCAAACCATGAAACAAACTCCCGATCCACACCGGTGCCAAACTGAGCTTGAGAGCATCTTTCATGTTTAAACAGAATACTATTAAAATCCCCTCCAATGCACCATGCCCCATCTACCATCTCTGCTAAATCAAACAGACGAGTCCACAACTCGTGACGTTTAATGATATGTGGGCAAGCATAAACACATGTAAGGAAGATCTTATCAGTGCCCTGTTGCAGTAGTAAGTGAATAAACTGACTGGAGGAGTTAAGCACAGTCACACTCCATTCACCTCCATTCCACAGAACCTATATTCCTCCACAGTAACCCATAGTATCAATAATATGGAAGCTTTGAAAGCCCAATTTAGTTGCAATTTCCTAGCTTTTACTCCACTGGCTTTAGTTTCAAATAAAGCTACTAAATCCAATTTATACATTCTAGTTAACTCCTTAATCAAACCTGGGAAGGTCCTCGCCCCAACCCCTCTGTAATTCCAGAATATGCAATTCATGGGGAAACCATGGTGTGTTGAACGTGGCTTTCAGGGCCCTGGGTCATAGTTTTTTTTGCAGACATGACAGACACGCTTTGATCTAAGCCTTGCTTCTCGTCTTCTATGTCCATTCCACATTTATGTCCATTATGGGATATCCTTTGTTCCTCGTCAAGGTGGGCCAAGGATTCAAATGGATTTTTTGAAAGCATAAAGCCTCCATCAATCTTACCTTGTTGGGATGGCCCACGTGAGTATCAAGCCCATTAACTAACTCCCTATTATTTTCCTTTCCTCTGGCAATCTGCAGCCGTCCCTTTCTTTTGACTTGGTCCACTGGGACCCACCTTTTTAAATTTTTTATCTCCTTCCTAAACTTTTGGGACTCCAAATTTGCACCTGCCGAAAACTTGGCTTTCATGCCATTATGATTAATATCAATATTAACTGCTGAACGAGAATCTCGCCGTGACAAATTCACCAGATTTGGTTTCCCTAGATTGCTCCCATGAAACTCGCTAAATCCCGATATCCCTGGCGCAATCTGTGTTCTTCGTGCCGGCTGTCGTACCAAATTCCACACCTCCATCACCGCCTTCTGCTGCAGTGCTCCACCGCTATCGGTCACCGGCACGGATGGCTCTCGTCCTCGCTTCAATTCCACTCTCATGTCCCTCCCTTCCTCTGCACTAGGCTCTGTTTCTTTTCCTTCCTATTGATGCGACTGTGGTCTATTAGCTGCAGAGCATCCCCCAACAACTGCCTCACTCTATTTTCCTGACAAAACTATTTCCGGGCAGACGTCGCGGTGGTGCCTGTACTTTCCACATTGAAAACATACTAGGTGAAGGCCTTCGTACTCTATATGTCTTTCCTTTCCAAAAATCCTCACTGCAGGTACCAACCGTTTCATCAGATCAAGTTCCACGCAAAGCCGAGCAAACCGAGCTCATTCCGTCAGATACGTGATTGAGTCCACCTTAAGAGTGAGTCCTATCAGATTACCAATTAAACTCAGACTTTCGGCATTGAAGAACTCTAATAGAAGCAGAGGAATACGGATCCACACGGCTATTCTTTTCTGTTGAGAAGCATTCCAGGGATCGAAGTTCGGTCTCTAGCGTTGCACTAGCAGGTAGTGATTTGCGATCATCCACGTTCCCTCCACATAGACATAATTTAGATCCTCCTCGCTATCAAATGACACAACAAAATAGCCATTGTCGATGTCTCGCACAGTGTATCATTCTTTCGTCTTCTAGAGACGTTGGAGTTTGATCTTTAAAAGCCGTAGATTAATGGTCTTACCCAATAGTTTGATTATAAGCGATTTCTTCCAGGGTGCGCACCACCTTTCATATTGTTCTTGCGATATAACCAGGGTGGGAATCAGGTCTACACCCTCCGCCGTTTCCCCACTTTCAGGCTTCTCTGTCTCGTCTCCAAAAAACTCTTGGAGACTCTTGATATATCCCTTCCACGCTTCATCAAACACACTGCTTCCTCGGGCATCCACAGAGCATTTTTTTGACCCTGACTCCAACAGAGAGGCCTTATATGAATGTGCCTTGGTCCCTTCTATGCTCTCTCCCCCGTCACCTCCTGCTCGGTCTTCTTCCGTCAAGTCCACCTTCTACCGCTTGTTCCCTCTCCCAGACAGCCCTCCATCCTCCGTCGTGCTTTCGCTCTCTGAAACACCTATCATTCACAGCTATAAAAAAGGCATTACTCCACTCCATGCCCTTATCTCTAAGAACTTGTTTAGAATGGAAATTTCAGCTTTCAAAAACACATACAAATGACTAATTTTGACTTAATTTTAGCTATTACACTCATAGAAATAGGTTGAAGCGAAGAAGCATCTATTAGAATTTTCTCCTAGGAGAAAGACATTGGATTGAACAAAGAATTGTTACTTCAGGCTAAAATTAGAAAGATGTTGGAGATACAGAGAAAAAATTATATCTATTACAAAATTGGATGGGCACATGTACGTACTTCTCATTAAAGGCATTTGAGTCTTGCAAATGTTAAATAGCTTGAATGACCTCTTGCTTCACCATTAGGTCTAGCCATTAGATTAGGAACACTACTGTTACTGCTAAGCACATTGCTTTGCCTTCTCTTGTAGGGAAGAGAACCATTAACAACATTGAGTGTATTTGGAATAACGGTGGGAAAAGTGGTTTTCTTGCAATCTGACTTATGCCAATTTAAGATTAGGTAAAAGTCAGATTGTGTCATATGATTTATGTTTGGATTGATGATATAATAAGTAGCTTTTCTGAAAAACTTTTGGATTGACGGTAGTATAAGTAACTTTTGTAATAATTATAAGAGAAAAAGTCACTTTTTCCTTAAAAGTCAACCGTGATAAGCTGCCTTTGTGGCTTATGGGAAAAAGTCACTTTTCCCTTAAAAACCCAATTGGTTCAAAGCTATCACAAACATATGTGAAA
Organism: Inga laurina; assembly: GCA_963855925.1. Taxonomy (NCBI): domain Eukaryota; kingdom Viridiplantae; phylum Streptophyta; class Magnoliopsida; order Fabales; family Fabaceae; genus Inga; species Inga laurina. The sequence continues at coordinate 28,114,815 of OY979713.1, forward strand.
GTCAAAATCTTCCAAAAGCCCAATTGACCCTCTCATAAGCATGTTGGGGAGTTTCAAAAGTCATCTAAAACATGCTCTTTATCTCATCACGTTGAAAAGGCTTTTAATGAGGTTTGCCTTTTTTCCCCTTTGTTTAGAGAGTTAAAGTTAGATGCAATTTACTATATTTTCACCTAACGTAAAACATAAACATAAAACTTTTAATGATAAAATTATGAGTATATAATTTAATTAAAAATTAAAATGTGAGTCATGTGCCCTTCCCCAAATTTGAAGAGCTAATAATTTATTTTTGTAAGTTCTTTCCTATAAATTTTATATAGTATATAAAAGGTAGATTACAGAAGTAGATGCCAGAAAACTATACTGCGAATTTTTTTAATTAAAAAAATAAAAAAACTTTAAAAAATTTAAAAATTACAGCTTTAAAATATGCTTAACTTTGTTGAAGACCCGTTGGAATTACTTTATTACAAGGGTATTCCTACCATATATTACAAGTGTATCCCTCCCAAGTCAGTCTATATCATATTTTGTTGAAGAAAAACTTTCTTTAATTGTTCTCGTCCTCTGTACTTTCCTTTAATTTTTGAAATTTAGGTCACCTATGTGAGAATTATGATACGATAGTTGCTTTCAATTTGCATATCACTTTTTTCGTTGATATGCATTATGTTACTGAATGTCTACTCTTAGGGGAACAATCCTAAAAGAGAGGTTTTCGTTGGAATGATTTCGGTGGCAAAAGAAACATTGTAATCTTAGTGGAATAACTTGATAATCTCCGACCTTCCATTACCTAGATTTTTAATGTTAACTAGGGTGACTCTATTTTGTATTTTAGGGTTTATAGTTTAGGCCTCAGGGTTTAGGGTGACTCTATTATGTATTTTTGCATCAGAAATTCCAAATCTAATATTGGTTTTTATTTCTGCAAATCATTAGACATATTTAATTGTTGAATTAATTGTTTCAAGATCTTTGATGTTGCAAAATATTAGATGGTAGGACAAGTGAAATGGTGAGAGTTCCCTTTCCTTTGTTTCATTTTCTAACCTGACTGTTTTTTTTTTTCCCGTTTGACTGACTGTTTTTTTTATTAAAATACTCTAATCACCATTTTATTTTTCCTTAATTACACACATCTCTTCTATTTTGAAAACATACATTTTAATCTCAAACCATTAACATTATTAAAGAATACCTTAAAAAGAATCTTGAAGTATAATTTTTAATTAAAAATCATATCAAAATAAATCATTTTCACAAATTTATTCCTGATAATACCAAATCACTAATTTATATTTTAACATTAATATCTATTAACGATCTATTTAATATTTTTACTAAATTTAGAAAAATTAATTAATTTTTATGTGAAAAATTTTAATAACTCGATAAAAAATTTTGAGTAATTTTTTTAATAAACATATGTTTAATGAAATAAATTTTAAAATTTTGAATTATATTATATTAATATAAGGATGTCAAAATGATATTATTTTTTAATTTTATAATTTAATTAAAAATACATATATATGATTGCAAAACATTTTAGCCAAAAAATATATTTAAAATATTATATCATTAAAAAATCACACATAATAGATAAGTTTTAACAAAAGACGATATTAAATATTTAAATTTATTAAAAAAATTTATAATTATAAAATTAATTTACTTTCACAACTACAAAATGGTGGAAAAGTGGTGTACATTTTGTAGCCCTTGTTTAGAAAAGTGCCACAACTTCTCTGTTTTTTTTTCCACTTTTTTTAAAGTCTGTGCACTAGCTGTGGCGCTTAATAGGGAAAGTCACTACTATAGAATTAGGATATAACCACCCCTAAGGACATCCCAAATTTAAAATTGGGTGGTTAAAAAGGCAGGCAGTGGCAATTTCGTAATTATATATATGCAGGGAAACCTTTAGGCGTCCCAAATTTGAATTTGGGACGTCTAAAGTTCTTCTAGGCGCGAAATATAAATTTTGTAAATTTTTTTAGCGCTAGGAGCTGGGTTTAGAAGTCCCAAAATAATTTTGGGACGCCTAAACCCAAATTTTAGGCGTCCCAAATGGCATTTGGGAGCCTAAAATCCCACCTTTAGGCGTCCCAAATGCCATTTGGGACCCCTAAAGGCGTCCCTGCGCATGTCAGACAAGTGTCTGACATGCGTCTTCTCCATCTTCACTCCCATTCTCTCCTTTTTTGACCAAAATTGCTTTACTCTTCTTCCTCCCCCTCCTTGCTTGTCCGTCGGCTACTCTTTCTTTTCTTCAACTCCTCACTTCTTCAATTACTCTTTCTTTCTTCAACTCCTCCCTCCTCCACCTGAAATCCATTGAAGGACACATGTACCAGGCCACCCTTATGCAACTTCACCTCCTCCACAGTGTAGGTTTTTGCTCTCCTCCACCTCCTTCCTTCCATTGTCGTCCACACCTCCACACCACCGTGGTTCTTTGCTTTCTCCACCCTCCGGTGTACCTCCCCACCGTGCATACACTTCTGATCTCCAACGTCTTCTCACTACCTCTCCAGCATACATAGCAGTCGGCGCCCCCTTGATCAGGTTAGTTTATTTTCTTCTTCTTTTGTAACAGAATGGTTTATTTTCTTTTTGAAATATAAATTTACTTGAATAAATTAAAGTAAAACTTGCAATGTGAAAAGCCTAGGCAATAGGAAATATCACGTTAATTGTGCTTATATATTGCTTATATTGAGATGGTTGAGATTGGCCTGGTGTGTTTGGTGTGCTTATATTGCTTAAATTGTATTTGGGAACTCCACTGCAATTGTTTATTTTCTTTTTGAAATATAAATTTACTTGAATAAGTAGGGGTTATTTTAATTTTAATCAAATCACCCTTTTTTGAGGATTTTATAACAAAACTGTAACTACATATATGTAAATGTTCTATCTTCATGTCTTCGTTTGTCATCTTTGGGAAAAAAATTATTCTGTTTTATATAGAAAATTATCATATGGACTCATGTTTTGAATAGAACTTAAAATAAGCTACTATTCATGGTTTTAATTATTTTTTTCATACACAGCCATTCAGGCAATGTATATATATTATTATAAATAAATGGAGCTTTTGAATGATTTTGATGAAATTAACAACAATTAAACAGATTGGTAAGATTATTAATGTAGTTTCCTTAATATAATAATATAGTAAGTTGTATGATTATTATTTGTGTAGTGGAGAGATATGGTTGCTTGAAATTTTGGGATGCCTTACTTTTAAGGGGAAATGCTGTCAAAATTTTTGTTGAAAAATGTGAAAAAAGGCAATCCCATCATATGTTGTTGACAATTGTACTAAACGTGTGAATGTTATTGGGAATGCCTTAGGTGGTAACAAAATGGATCATAGTTGGATGAATGCTTTGAGAACTAGTGAAGAATATGAGAAAGGGGTGGAAGAATTTATTGAATTCGCTAAAAAGAATGCTCCTACAAGAAATGGGAAGTATTTTTGTCCTTGTGTCAATTGTTTGAATGACAGTCGACGGGATGTTGATGTAATAAAGGATAACCTACTTTGTGATGGAATAAATCTGCGATACACAAGGTGGATATGGCATAGTGAGGAAGTAACAGATTGTCCGTCGCACAAGAAGGAAGATGTGGATATCATAAATGAAGATAGAATGGAGAAAATGATTCATGATGTTGAGGTAGAATCCTTTGCGCAGTCGCAGGAGTATGACAGCCTGCGGAGTGATACAGAGACACCATTGTACCGTGGGAGTAAGTACACGCGGCTGACAGGAACATTACATTTGGTTAACTTAAAGGCAACTTGTGGGTGGACCGATAGTAATTTCACATTGCTGCTTGAACTATTGTGTGATATGTTTCCAGAGGATAAATTACTTCCAAATCGTATGTATGAGGCCAAGAAAATCCTGTCTACGATGGGTATGGAGTATAAAAAGATACATGTTTGCCCTAATGACTGCGTACTGTACAGAAATAAGTATGGAGGTCTTAGTGAATGCCCTAAGTATAAAACTTCACGATACAAAGTGAAAAAAGATGGTGGTTGTGGCGATGTGACAAGTAAAAGGCAACCTTTAAAGGTTATGTGGTATCTTCTAATAATACCATATTTTAAACTTTTGTTTGCGACTACAACAAAAGCGAAGAAGTTGAGATGGCACTCTGATAAGAGAATATCTAATGGGAAATATCTTCGGCACCCAGCCGACTCTCCACAATGGCAAAAAATAGATGAAATGTTCCCTCAATTTGGTAGCGAGCCGAGAAACCTTTGGCTTGGGCTTTGTACTGACGGCATCAATCCGTGTGGAACTCTTACTAGCACACATAGTGCGTGGCCGGTTCTCCTTGTAATATACAACGTGCCTCCCTGGTTATGTATGAAACGTAAGTATATGATGCTATCTATGATGATTTCTGGACCAAAACAGCCAAGGAATGATATTGATGTCTATTTGGCACCTTTGATTGAGGACTTGAAGAAGTTATGGGAGGAAGGCGTAGATGTGTTTGATGCTTATAAGAAGGAGTCTTTCAAGCTACGTGCAATGATTTTCATAACGATAAACGACTTCCCTGCGTACGGAAACTTTTCAGGGTACAGCGTGAAGGGTCATAAAGCATGCCCAATATGTGAAGCAGACACACACTTCCAAGAACTAAAGCATGAAAGAAAAACTGTCTACCTTGGCCACAGGAGGTTTCTTCATCAGTTCCACCCGTATCGTAGGCTAAGAAAGCGTTTTAACGGCTTACCGGAGTATGGAATGGCTCCAAAGTCATTAACCGGAGAGGAAGTTTACAGTCGAGTGGAACGTATCAATGTCACTTTTGGTAAGAATCAGAGGATTACGGGTGAGAAGAACATATGGAAGAAGAGATCCATTTTCTTTGATCTTCCATATTGGCGTTCGCTTGACGTGAGACACAATATTGATGTGATGCATGTGGAGAAGAATGTTTGTGATAGCCTTATCAGTACGCTTTTACACATACCAGGGAAGACTAAGGATGGGATTAGTGCGAGATTAGACCTTGTTGATATGGGAATAAGAGAACGGTTACATCCACAACTAAGAGATGATGGTAGGAGGGCATACATGGAGCTAGTAGCGCATACACAATCAAAAGCAGAGAAAAGAAGTTTGTGTGGGTGTTTGCATGAAATTAAGGTGCCACAAGGGTATTCCTCGAATGTGAGAAGATGTGTCTCAATGGACGATTTGAAGTTAGTGGGAATGAAGTCCCATGATTATCATGTGTTGATGCAACAACTATTACCGGTAGTTATTAGAGGCATAGTGAAAGATGAAGTACGAACCACTGTAACAAGATTGTGCATTTTCTTCAATGCTATCTGTAACAAAGTCATTGACACTGAAAAGTTGGATGAACTGGAAAATGAGGGTTACATTATTTTGTCACAACTAGAGATGCATTTTCCTCCTTCATTTTTTGATATAATGGTGCATTTGGTAGTTCATTTGGTAAGGGAGGTAAGGCTCTATGGTTCAGTTTACCTGAGGTGGATGTACCCTTTCGAGCGATACATGAAGATCTTAAAAGGGTATTCTAAAAATCCTTATCGACCAGAAGCCTCAATAGTAGAAAGATATGTAGTTGAGGAGGTTATGGAGTTTTGCAAAGATTATATGTTAGGGAAGAAGGAACAATCTCGGCATGAAGAGGGGAGAAGTAAGGGAACACGAGGACTGAAAGTGAAGAATGTTCCTCATGAAGAGGTTTTGCAAGCCCACTTGTATATCTTGAATAATATGGAAGAAGTTCAACCTTACATAGATGAACATAGAAAGACTTTGAAGAACAAGAATCCAAGGAAGAATGACATGCATATTGCTATTGAGCAAAACAAGACATTCATGCAGTGGTTCGAAGAAAAGGTTTTGCATGAGACCGGTGTGTCTGAGACAATCGAGTGGCTAGCTTGGGGGCCTTTGTTTTAGGTCATTACTTGGACCGGTTATGATATAAATGGCTATTCTTTCTATACGAAAGAGCAAGATGACAGAAGTACCATGCAAAGTAGTGGGGTCATGGTAGAAGTTGAAGCTATGCACTTTTCCAGTTCGAGAGACAAAAACCCTATATTAGTGTCTATGACCTATTATGGAGTTATAGAAGAAATATGAGAGATGACATATAACAGTTCAAAGTTGCTTTATTCAAATGTAAGTGGGTTAGCAATAATGCTGTGGTAATAGATAAACAATTTGGATTTGTCTCAATCAATCTTCAAAGAGTTAGCTATAGAGATGAGCCCTTCATTTTAGCAAGCCAGGCGAAACAAGTGTTTTATGTCACCAATCTTGTGAGCAAAAACATGTCTATTGTCCTTAAAAGTAAAAAACAGAAGTATGGTGATCCGACTTGATGACACACCACCTTTCACAACAACTCCACCTCGAACAAATGAAGTAGAATTGGTAGATGATGACGAATATGCTGTAAGAAATGACCATGGTGAAGGACTATGAGAAACAATATAGAGTAAGACCTTAATTTATAAACGACAACTGTTTGTTTTTTCTATTTTACTTCCCACTTAGTTTATTTCATTTTTATTGCAATTTATTTATGTTTCTGATCATGCTTTTTGTGTTAATAGGAATATGGACAACTCTAGTGATGACGAAAGGCATAGAGATGACGAAAGCCCTAGCAATGACGAAAGGCCTAGAGATGAACCCGTTGCAAGAAGGAGGGTTAGAGGCTGTATAAAGATGGGAGCATTGGTTGCACGTCATGAACATCAACAGGAGAGGCTGCATATAGACTTCGATGACAATCTGAATCCAATTGGTCCTGAGGAAGACCACTCATTAGCTACGTAGGGTTTTTGGGTCGAAGCAAAGTGCGTATTACCTACGATAATTGGAGATTGGTTCCCCCAAAAACTAAAGGCATGATTTGGTAGCAACTTTTGGTATATAAGTTTTGATGCATCTATGTTAATTGTAGCTTTATTCTTATTGTTTCAAATATAATAATCTTATGTTTTACCTTGTAGCAAACATATGATGTCCCAGACACCAGGGAGATGTATAGGCACTGGATGGATGAGGTTCGTGTACGATGGAAAGGTTTCAAGAACAAGCTAACATCACTATACATTTAAGGGGCCCTTAGGGGTCAGGATCCATGCACACATTATTCGTATTTGTCTCTAGAGGACTGGAGGTTGTTTGCGGCATCACGGGCAGATCCTGAGTTTTTGGTAAGATTTCGTCATCATGATATAGAGCTTTTAATTTTCATATACTTGATATCGTTGATTTATTTTTTGTTGTTTTTCATTCATAGAAATTAAGTGCAGAAAATGCACAGAGGCAATCAGAAAATAAATATCAACCTTACATGTCTCGTGGTGGATATCGGAAGCTTGAGCGGCAAATGATGCAAGAAGAGTTAGAGAAAATGAAGGAAGTAGAGGAATCTGATCATAGCGTTGTTATCCAGGCACAGGCACCTCCTCCACGTCATAAAAAATGGAAAGCAGGGAGGATTAAGGCTGGGAAGTACATAAATCCAGCTGTTGCTGAGGTTGCTGCGAGGATTGTAAGTAGTTATACCATAAGTACCTAATTTTTTGCATATCGCGAGTGGTTTCGATACATTTATGATAAACTGTATGTTACAGGATGAACTAGAAGATCAGAGTAGCCAAGGTTCATTCAATCCAAGTAGACGGATGGACATCTTGTCAACGGCTATTGGGAAGGCAGATGACCTTGGTCGTGTTCGAGGAGAGACACGGGGAGTTAGTGCCGCGAGGTATTTTGGACGAGACTCACGTTATTCATTACAAGTTGGACCTAGTAAGGACCTTGTGGCCAAGACTCGAGAGGACATCGAACGAGAGCTCGAGGCCAACCTTCACGACAAGCTCCGACAAGAGCTGTTGCCAGAGCTTCAACTTGAAATGGCAAAGATGTTCGAAGCGCAAAGGGCAAGGGACGAGCATAGAACTCAGGAATTCCCGGCCTTCAATAGCACCAAAGGAAGTTACAACCCTCTGGAGGAACCACTTGGCGACCCTTCTCCCACTCTAGTGTCGGGAGACCCTTCCACCCTCTATTTGGATGATCCACTGTTGCGTGTTGTTGCTAATCCTCTTGTTCACACACGTGCTACCACCCACCATCATCAGCAAATTCCGTAGGATTTTCGTAGGGTGAATGTGACGAGTGTTAGAAAGGGGGAAGAAGGTACATCCATCCTTGTTTTTGATCCATAGGTTCGCACGTTAGGTCAAGCGATAGGATCTTTCATCCTTTGGCCTTACAATCTTATTGGTTCAGACACAACACCTCCAATGGTAGGAATTACCTTACTATTACTGAAAATCTGTTGGCATCCTAATAACAATTTATTTTTTGATGTTCTAAAAGGATGACGAAGATGCGAGGAAATGGCCCTACGTAGCATGGCTGCAACAGATCTACAAGGGCATTAAATAGATTGACCTGAAGATGCCTCCAGGGATTGTGGGCCTTACATTGGAGTATCCCTACACGATTGACAATACAGATCTCAAGCAGTTTATCAGGTTGGAGGAGATAGATGCAGGCTGGGTGAAATTTGCAGTCCAGTAAGTTTTTTTTTTTTTCAATTTACCCATAGAATTCATTTAGTGGTTTTTTGATTTCATACATTCAATAATTCATTCCTTATTTTAATTCTATTATAGCACCTTCCACGGTCTCTGCACAAACATGGAAAGACGTGATTGGTATGGATTCTTATGTCCTACGAATATGACATGGGATACTTGTACTGTGGCGCATAGGACTCACTATCTCGGCTACGCAATGGGAGAGACCAAACTTCGTTGTTATCTAGCACCCATTGTTCAATGGTTCATATTTTCATTTTGTCAATTTAAGAAGTTTAATAAATAATTGTCTTGTCATCTAACTTCATTTTAATGTGTACATGTTGTTAAAGTTACCACTGGAGTTTGTGTGTTATATGTCCTCGCCACAACATAGTCTATTGGTTTGATCCCTTGAGTAAAAAGCCAGACAAAGATACAAAATCCGTCTTCGACACGTAAGTTATTCTGTTTGTATTTCATTGACTCTTAAAAAAAATGAATAGTTCTAATTTCTGTTCATTTTGATTTTCATGATAGTTCTTGTCAAACATATAGAGTCCTAGGCGGGTCACGCAAGGGTACAGTTGTTAAAAAGCCAAAGTGGTTGTATCCGATAGTAAGTAGTTTCAATCCTAATTGTTTCATTGACGGTCCTTTTAGACATACCTTTATTGATTTTAACAACCAATTGCATGCGTTTGATTTAAAGTGCCCTCGGCAACCTGGCAACATTGAATGCGGATATTATGTTATACTTTATATGTATAACATCACTCAAAGTGGAATTATTAGCGATTTTGAAAAGGTAATCGCTTCTTCATTCTCAAATGATAATATTTTTGGTGTTCTAATCAAAATGCTAATTAATTCATTTGCTTGAGATTCGTTTCATCAAAGCTTACTTTCTAATTTTCAGATTTTTGATAATGAAGATGCCTACCTACGTGAAGACCTTGATTTGATCGGAGATATTTTGGCTGGACATCTTCTTCAACATATAGAGCAGTAAAATTTTTATTTATATCAGTTTGTAGTTGTGTGATGACATCGTTCTGACACTTTCTGGTTGTTATTGTTGATATATATAGCAGTAGGTTGTATGGGTTGTTATTGTATGTATATATAGTAAAGATTGTAGTGCTGGATGTTCTTACCATTTTGTAACGGACAGTGTGGTTTATGAATCCATCTTCTATTCTGTTTCTACAGTTTGAATTTGCTGGGTAATACAGAATGTAAATTATGGTATAAAAAAAACCTAACCTTTAGACGTCCCAAATTAAGAATTGGGACGTCTAAAGTCCCCCCAGACGGGGACTTTATACGTCCCAAATTGTCATTTGGGACATCTAAAGTTTCACTTTAGACGTCCCTTTTTTTTGGGACGTCTTTTCATACAACATACTACACCCCCAACATATACGTCCCCCCGTTTTTGGACGTTAAAGGTGCCAAATTTGGGACGAAATTTATTGAACGGGGGGAGAAATGTAATACCTCGAATTTTGGGATTGGAGGCTTGGGAATAAGTCTAAATTAAGTGGACTGCTAAGCCCCAATTTAGCAGGAGCCCAAATTTATTCCCTAATGATTTTTATATCTTTGGGGTATTAAGAAAGTAAAATGGTGAATTTTGAAGAATATAATTATGTTTTTGGTGAAATCACCTATGAGGTAGTAAGCTTGTCATGTGATTTTGAATGATCAAATAATGAGAAAAAATTATGAGATTTTACAAGATAAAAGTAGACATCCTAATCTTTAATTTTATAGGTATATGAATCAATTAGAGCTATATATAAAAAGTTATTAATTTTTGAAGTCAGCATAGAAAAACTGTGAAGTTTCTGGAACAACAGACAAAGATTAAAATTCTGGGAATCTTGTGATTCCATTCAGCAAACTTCTATATTTTTTCTTGAAACTAGACTCAATAAGGGTTCTATAGGCTTTGGAATCACTCCAATTTGATTTTTCTAGAATTAGTTATGATTTTTCAAAGTTTGGGCAGAAATCTGCCAGAATTTTGTAAAAATCCGAAAATTGGGAAAATGAATTAGTTAAATTTCTGATATATTATTAAAACATTTCATCTCCTTCCTCAAGCATAAACTGATGTGAAGTTCAACATTTAGAGAGAGGAGATGCAGAATTTTTAGAGAGAGAGAGAAGGGGAGGAAAAAGCTTTCAAAGGTAAGTGATTTCTTCGGTAAATCAGTTCCTAATGCGTATAACTCCGTTCCTAAGCTTCCTTTTCATATGATTTAAGGTTTGGAAGCTCAAATTTGAATGTTGAGCACCTAGGGTTCAGCCATATCAAGGGAGAGCCAGTGGGAGCTTGAGGTAACTTCCAAACTCTTGTATATTGACTATCCTGGCTGTTGTTGACAATTTAATAGGTAAAATTTTGCCGGATTGTCATTGGTTTTAAAAATGGAAAATGGGTGTGTGGGGCTGTTATGCTGCCCAAATTGATACTAAATGGTAGTTTTAACCTAATGGAATAGTCAATAAAGTGGCTAGGAGTAGAAAGGAACACGTTTACGGAGCCGAAACCGAAAAACCCCGATTTTCCCCTTAAAATCCATATATTTTGGCCAGCACTGTAAATGGGTCTTAGAGTTGGATTTTCAATGATTTGATGGTTCCATTGAGTTCAGGAGCAAAAATTAGGTGGGGTTACAGTTGGGCACTTTTTCGGAAAAGGCCGAGAAAGCATAATTACGGAAACGCCCCTAAAACCCTAAAAGTAGGGCTATCAAGGGCAATTTCATAATTTGAAATTGAATTTGGTAATTCTGAGTCTGGAAATGGATTTCTTGGGCAAAAATATGTCAGGATAGCTTAGGTTAGAATTTCGAGAAAAGTACAGCCGGACTGGGTACGATGGGGCGGGGTCCCTAGGGGTATTTTAGTAATTTTTCAAGATAGACTCATATAACCCCCAGAAACACTATGAAAATGTCTAAATAGTACATTTGACATTATAGGATCGAATATGGAGCCCCGAGCTGTTTGCACGTAGATCGAGGCACACATTTCGAGGCGGAAAAGGGTTAAGGTAGGGGACTTATCTTACTTGCATGTATTTGATATCTTTGCCTGTGTAGTGATGTATGTGATTGCTTTACTTGATTGTGTGGAGCATATTTGAATAAATGAAGCTCTGTTTCTGTTTTGCTGTGGCCATAGTTTCGTTACATGAAACATTGAGCATGCAAAAATGTCATTATGGGGCATGTATCTAGATAAAGCTAACATGTCATACACATAGCATTTATCATGCATGCATTATGGTATCTGTTTCCTACTGAGATTCTCTCGAATCTCACCCTCCCCTACCAACAATTTATACAGGAGATGACAGAAGATATGCAAACAATAATGCAGAGTACCGTACGAGGGGATTACAGTAGTGGAACGAAGATGGGAAGAAGTCTCCGTTTCACTGGGATGAGTTTAGACACCCAGTAGCCTTGTGCGGTTACCTTAATCGTAAGTATGATATACAAACCCATATGGGGAATTTATGTAATCATGCACATATTATCAGTATATTTATGCCATTCCTGTGTTGCCTACCGAACTGCATAACGTTTTCCGTACATACTTTGTGAAAGGTTGAAATTGAGATAAGGACGTGACATTGTTCCTCTTCAAACTTTGCCTGCATAAGCTCATTGGCCGCAGTTGAATCTGATTCCAAAACTATTTTCCGATAGCCCAGATCCCATGAAAGTTTCAAACCATGTAGACATGCGCTCAGCTCTGCTGTAAAGTGTCTCCCTTGTCCCATATACAGATGAACCAATGATATACTCACCTACATGGTTACAGAGCAAACCTCCAGACGCAGATGAGTTACAACGATGGGAGAAGGCACCGTCAACATTAATTTTAATCCATCCCTCCGTGGGTGCTGACCAAAGAGCGACACGTGGAACCAAACTCACTCCTTTAATCTTGGAACCTGCTAAGTGGGTATTCGTAGTCTACATGCAATCGAATAACACTCTCTATTGGCCATAACAACATCGTTGAGATTTTTAACACCCTAAATTTTATTTATCAAGAATATATTGTAATTATTTTATATATTCAATAAAATGGTGAATATTTAAGGCCAAAGGAATTAAATATTGAAAATTGAAAGGTGAACAATATTTTTAGTGAAATCGCCTGTGAGGCAGTGAGTTTGTCATATGGTTTTGGAAGACCAAATGATGAGCCAAAATTATTAAATTTTACAAGATGAAAGTAGACATTCCAAGCTTTAATTTGATAGGTCATATGAATTATTTGCAACTATATGAAAAAAGATATGAATTTTTGAAACCAGCCAAGAAAATCTGAAAAGTTTTGGAGCGGCACCTAAACAAATTAAATTTAGAAATGATGTGCTTCCAACTGACTAAAGTCCATATTTTCCCTTGAAATTAGACTCAATAAGGGTTTCATAGCCTTTAGAATAGCTCCAAAACAATGTCTATAAATTTAGTTATGATTTTTCAAAGTTTGGGTAGAAAAACTGCCAGAAAATCCGAAAATAAAGAAAAATGTAACGACAAACTTGTAATTTTGCCAAACAAGTGCTAAATTAATTATTTTCCAATTAATTGAAGTTAATTTCAATTAATTAAGGAAAATAAAGGAGAAAAATATATTTAAAATATTTTGATCAATTAAATATGAATTTATGGAAACTTTGAGCAAAAATGCTAATTTGACCAAAATTGGGACTTTATGTATATATGTAACCGGAACAAATTGTGAAGCTAATTGAGATCATAGGGAAGGATTCTTAGGTGTCTCCTACATGTAGCATGAGGAATGAAATATTAGTTGGGCTTAATGAGCAAGGTTGCATGTACATAGGGTTTATGTACATAAAATTGATTTTTTAAAAGTTTTGGAAATTGTTAAACAATTAAAGCATGATGTCATATATTATAATAAAATACATGTTGTATCTTCTTCCTCCATGCAAACTGACGCCATTTCAGCTGAAATAGAGAGAGGAAGTTGGGAGAAATTCTAGAGAGAGAAAGGGAAGAAAACTCGCAAGGTAGGACGATTTCTTCGGTGAATTCGTACCTAATGCGTATAACTCTACTTCTAAACTACTCTTTCATGTATTTGAAGGTTGTTGAAGCTCAAATTTCCTTGTTGTAGAGCTAGGGTTTTCAGCCATTTTGAGAAAAGTAAGAGGGAGCTTAAGGTAACTTCCAAACCTTTGTATATTGCTTATTCTGGCTGCTGTGGGCAATTTAATCGATGAAATTTCGCCGGATTGCCGTTGGTTTTAAATTTTGGAAATCTGATGACATAGGGGTTATGCTACCAAAATTGGGTTTAAATAATAGTTGTAACCTAATTAAGTAGTTAATAAAGTAGTTAGGAGTAAAAAGAAACATGTCTGCGGATCCAAAATTGCAAAACCCCAATTTTCTCTAGAATATTTATAAATTTCAGCCAGGGCTGATAGAGGTCCTTAGAGTTGGATTTTCAATAATTTGATAGTTCCATTGAGTTTAGGAGGGAAAATTAAGTGGGGTTACAGTTGGTCACTTTTTCTGAAAAGCCCGAAAAAGCATAATTACAAAAACACTCATGAAACCCTAAAATAGGGGCTGCCAAGGTCAATTTTGTAATTTGGAATTGAATTTGGTAATTTTGAGTCTGAAAATGGATTCCTTGGATGGAATTATGTCAGAATAGCCCATATCAAAATTTCAGGAAAAGTATAGCCAGACCGGGTATGGCGAGTCGGGCTAGGGTCCCTGGGGTATTTTGGTAAATTTTCACCATAGGCTAATATAACCACAAGAAACACTATGGTAGTGCCTAAAATGATACATGGATATGTTATAACCTATTTCTTATACGTTTAATATTTTAGGACCAAGTCGGGAGCCGAAAGTCGACATGTTTTACGAGGCACACGATACAGGGGTGATAGAGCTTTGAGGTAGGGACTACTATCTCTCATATACTATGTGACTATTTATATGATATGTGTTATTGTATTTTGTGATATGAATACGTGTTAGAGGTACATTACCAGGTTGTGCTTCGGTGCTCAGCCAAGGTATACTGGATTGCCTAGCTGTAGTTGGTGACTCAGCTAAGGTACATATAGAGGTTTAAACTCAACGTTTGGCCCCGAAACTTTGTGTACACATATGAATCGATGAGAATTTTCATTTTACTTGATACGGTGCATTGCATATTTAATTCTTACATTTTATATGTCGATAATATGTTTCTACTAGGATTCCTTGAGATTTTACCCCTTTTTCTAAACCAAACATCTTAGCGAGTGCTAATGGATTAAAAGGCAAGGACGTAGACAAAGGGAATTGACAGGCACGTGTCTTAAGGCAAAGATAAAGTTCATGGTTATAGATAATTTATGTTTAGGACACTTTTGGATATTCTGTAAATGTTATGAATATTGTCACCTTCTATATTTTGACTCTGGACTGTAAACAATTACTTTTATCATTATATATGCACTTTTCTATATGCCTGTGGAACTTGGTCTTTATTACTTTGTTTATATTGAAATGGAAATGGGTGTTGACAATTTTCTTATTCTCAAATATTGCCAAGTTACATTTGCGCCACAACCACTAACATATGATCACAAACGTGGTACCCCACTCTCTATTGTTTCTCGATCCTGCTCTTAGATTCCACCACAACCAATTGGTAAACTCCAAGGCAAAGAAATGCTGCCACTTCTCATTCAGAACTAATTTCCTCCATAGCAACTGAGTATTCTTACAGTCATGAAAAACATGGAGCATGTCCTCACTCTGTTCTCGAGAAACTGGGCACCGATCCTCCGTTGTAAGACCTCTACAACATGGAGTTACATTAGTCAACAAAATTTTCCTGAAAGCAAGCCAAATGAGAGTCTTACACCTCTGGGGAACTTTAATCTTCCAAAGTCTATCCTATCCAACAAAGTTATTCATGCCACTGTTAGATAATGATGTATAAACAAACTTAACAGAGAATTCCCTACTATATTCCCACTTCCATTTTACCACACCCATCCCCTCCCCCAACTCAATACCGTCCTGGACTCTTGCCCAGGTCTTCTTAATACCCGCCTAGATATTAGATCCTTGCCTACTCACATCGATATGAGGGAGAATGTCATTGCCACATTTATATTTATCCCGAACAACCCATACTTAGAAATCATCTCACCTTTTCACCATCTTCCACCCCAACTCCATAAGAAGGGCATGATTGTGTAGCTTAACACGCCTCAAGCCTAAGCCTCCTTCCTTCTTCTCATGGCAAACTTTGTTCTAGGCGACAAGAGACATTTTCTTTTTCTCATCCGTACTACCCCATAAGAAAGCCCTATTCTACTTGTCAAGTGACTTGCACAGATTTTCTGGGAAGTGTGAGTTATGCATAACATACTCTGGTATAGCCAACATCACAAATGAAATAAGAGTTGATCTACCTGCAAGAGATAGATTTTGGGCCTTCTAACTAGAGAGTCTACAATTAACCTTATCCATCATGTCCTGGAAGGAGGCACGACTAACTCTACAATGATGTAATGGAACTCCCAGGTAACAACCCAACTCCGCCATTTGTTGAAAACCCAGTAACGTGCTAATTTCCTCACAAGTCTTAGCATGATTTACCTTGAGACCCAAGCATGATGAGAAAAATCCAGGCAGTCACTTACTAACTCTGCCTGATTAACTGAAGCTTCGTAGAAGATAATAAAATCATCAGCAAAGAAGATATGAGAGATAGGTGGGCCAATCCTTGTGAGCTTTAAGGAACACCATTCATTAGAGTTTATTTTCTCCTGGATTAGGTGAGCAAGTTTCTCCATACAAATTATAAATAAGCATGGTGAAATAGGATCCCCTTGGCATAACCCTCTAAATGAACTAAAAGAGTCTACTTTGCTACCATTCCAAAGAAGTTGTAGTTGTGCAGAGTTGACACTATTCTGAATCACATCAATGAACCAGCTAGGGAGACAAAGTTCATACAGGCACTTAGTAAGGAAATTCCAATTGATATGATCATATGCCTTCTCCAAATCAATTTTAATAGCCATATAGCCCTTTTACCTCGTAAATTTCTCATTGAATGAATAACTTCCTGTGTTACAATAATATTATTAGAGCTATTCTGACCAAGAACAAAGCTAAGTTGATTGGGAACGATAATTTGGGGCATACAACTCTTCATCTTGCTAGCAATAATTTTTGTAATAGTCATATAAATAACATTACATAAACTGATTGGTCGTAAATCCCTAACAGCCTCAAGTGGCTCTTTCTTCAGAATAAGAAGAATCAGGGTGACATACATATCTTTGAGATTTTAAGGATTCTCATAATATGATTTGACGTACCTAACAACTGAGGGTCCAATAGTACTCCATTGGTTCTGGTAAAATAGTGCATTAAACCTATCAGGCCGATTTCAAGGGGCTATGCCATAGATTGCCTACTGAACCTCATTGTAATCAATAGGCCTAGAACACCACTGAAGATTCAGATCCTCTATTGTAGGGAAAGAAATACTACATTCCATATCATCCTTAACAGTAATTTCTTCCCAATATAGGATGACAAAATATTCAGTGACGTGTTTCTTAATCTCTTCCTCATAACACAGTTCGCTTCATCTATTTTTAATGCATCAATCCTATTTGCTTTTTGTCTTTTGTTAGCATAGGCATGAAAAAGTTTTGAGTTTCGATCACTATACAGGTTCTAATTGGCACTTGCTTTTTGTCCCCAAAGAAGAGATTGTTAGAGCAAGCGTTTCACCCAAGAGGGGGGGGGGGTGAATTGGGTGATCTTAAAAATTTCGTTGCAAATATAAAATTTGACGTTGAAATTAAAACAGGAAAGAGTAAGGAGAAATATCACTGAAGTGTACACCGAGAATTATACTGGTTCGGCCACAACCACTTTGACCTATGTCCAGTCCTCAGAACTTCTCTGAGGGTTTCACTATAACTTCCAAGATTCAGTGGGTTCTTGGCACCTCAGTACAAGCAAGTTTCTACACCTGGACACTTGCTCCCCCTTATAAGTTGTAATCCAATCCCAACTCAAGGTTCCACAACCTTAAGTTATCTCAATAACAAATATTGAGTTTGAATGAAATATCTCTCTCACAGAGTGAATAAGAATCACTGAAGCATAGAATTACAAGTATAATGTAAAACAGAGTAATGAAGTTGATGATACATTCGTGAGTGTGTTCTTATTCTTTTCTCTGTTTAGATGTTCCCATATATATAGATACGTTGGTAATGATTGCTGGAACATATTTCTTCATGTCCGTTGGAGCGTGCACAGCCACTATTGACTTTTCCAGTTTTTGAAAAACATACATTTGCGGTAGGTGACGGTCGGTGACATTTGAGCGTTGCTTTTGACTTTCCTTATTTGGTAAGATCTCTTCATTGTTTATCTGTTGAAATGCTAAGAATACTAATATAATGAAAAGTTAATCAAATAGGAAACAAAACAATGACCGTTGGAATGATTTCAAACTTTCTGGGTTTCCATACTCGAGTAGCTACTCGAGTATTCATTAAAGGTTACTCGAGTACTTACTCGAGTATCATCGTGAAATCTTTGATGGACTCCCAGTTAACATATAAATATAAGATTACTCGGGTAGTGCATGGAATAAGCAAAATATCAAACCTTTGGAAATGCTTGTTTACTTGAGTACCTACTCGAGTAATGCACTCTTTTTTTCATAGGTTACTCGGGTACCAACTCGAGTAACTTTCAAATAAACTTATGTTACTCGATGCTTTACTCCAGTAATGTTGGCAGGATTTCAAGGTCGAGAGCACTTCAAGTTTGATTACCTTGTTACTCGAGTACATACTCGAGTAAACTTACTTTTTGTGCATCACTTACTCGGGTAATGACTTGAGGTTTTCCTTCAAACATAACACTGCATACTCGAGTACATACTCGAGTAATCCACTTAAAAAAATAATTAAATCCTTGCATACTAGAGTAATGACTCGAGGAAAGTGAGATAAAATTAAATCAAGTTATTCGGGTACTATCTTCAAGTTTTTACTTACCTCAGTGTGTTACTCGAGTAGCTACTCGAGTAACATTGGCAGTGGTACAAAGTGCCGAGAGCAACACATTTTCTGAAACAGAGTTACTCGAGTACTTACTCGAGTATCATTAGTAGTCCGAGAGCGACTTGAAAACTTTTACATGGTTACTCGAGTAACGTTGGCAGGCCGAGAGCAACTCCAAGTATTTACCTGGTTACTCGAGTAGCTACTCGAGTAACATTGGTAGGCCGAGAGCAACTTGAAAACACTTACACTATTACTCGAGTACTTACTCGAGTAACGTTGGCAGGTTAGTGGAAGGTATCTCTGGTAACTTCAAGTTTTGTCTCATTACTCGAGTACATACTCGAGTAATGCCTTAGGAAACTTGCTTCTCATCAAGTTTCTCAGCTTTTTCTCTTGGTCTTTCTTCATTACTCCAATGCTTACCTCAAGTGATACTTATCCCTATTATTACTTTATTCAAACTTATTTATTAATCAATTCTTTTTCATACCATTCTTTTGTTATCATCAAAACATGAGATCTAACATTCTCCCCCTTTTTGATGATGACATAACTTGGTGATTTTGAACAAAATTTTGAAAGTAAGTTCTCAAATAAACACATCTTAAATTCTATGATAAAATTTGAAAAACCTTGTTAAGTTTATATTTGAAAAATATTGAGATTATAACATATTCATCTTGCATACATAATAAACTTTATTAGTCCAACAATGTATCATAATTTAAAGCTTAAATGGACTTGAAAAGAAATCATAACTTAAATAAACTTGCATTAAACTTAAAAGTTGTATCTTATAAGATAACAAGATAAAACTTAACAAGTTTCAAAAGACTTAACAAGATAAAAGTTTAACAAGTTCCAAAAGACTCCCTAAAACCCATATACACCCAAATACCCAAAATAAGCACAGACACTTCCACAAAATCACTCTCAAGCTCTTCTCCCCCTTTTTGTCTTCATCAATCAAGTGGAGGGCTAGGAGGCTTGACCATGGAAATGGGTGTCACTGGAAGAACCATAGAATCATCTGAACCAGAAGAATCAAAGGAGCTAGAGGGGACTGGTTCAGGTAGATTGACTGAATGGATATGGATGTCATCGCTGGGAGGAATAGGAGAAGGTTGGAAGACAACCATAGTAGAGGTCTCACCCTCTGGAGTGGTCTGAACCTCTGGAGTGGTCTCAACCTCTGGAGTATGATGTTCAGAGGAGGAGGAGTGAGATATTTCCTTAGTGTGGGTAGGAGATGGAATAGGTTTAGGAGTGGGGTCAATCTGAGGTTTGGGAGGTGAATCATCAGTAGTGATATGTATGGTCTCATTGGTGTCTGGTTTGTCCACTGTATATAGGATGTCTTTGGCTTGTGGCTCATGTGGACTAGAGACCAGAGGAGTAGATGGTTCAGCCTCAGTGAAAGGAGTGTCAGAAGGAGGGTTCTCTAGAGGTGGTGGTGGTGCAGAAGAAGATGGACCGGCAGAAGGTCTGGGACCCAATGAATCCAAACGTGCCAGAATTAATCTCAGTGTCTCACCCTGAGCACGTCACTCAGCAAGCAACTCCTCGTGCTTCTTTTCCATTTTCTCAACCAACTGTGTCATCTTGTAGTTCATGTTGGTTATCAGTTCAGCATTCGTGTTGGCGATATCAATATGAAATGTTGAAGTGTGGCATTGAGGAAGGAGGGTGATGATGTGGTGGTAGCTGAAGCCGATGACTGAGTGTCATCCATTTTGCTGGTCTCGGTCTCAGTAGTCTTCTTCTTCTTCTTTGACCCAGACTCCAGAGGGCTCTTGAGAGGGATATCAATATTTAGCTTCCCTATCTGATTTCTCCCAACCGGAGTCATCCTCTCAATAGGCTCCTTGCTATCCAGATACCATATCTTATTCTCTTTCAGAATAAGTGATATAATTTGAGGATATGGCATCGGTGTGGTAGCCTTTCCATCCACTCTGTACCTCTTAATTTCAGAGAAGATATACTCCCCCAAATCCTTCTGTTCCTTCAGGAGAAGTGAAGCAAACCACCTAAAGTCCCTATTAGAGAAGTGGGTATAATTGTTGGCCTTGTTCACAAGGGACCTAGAATAGATGTACCATAGGACCCTGTGATGATCACACATATCACTTGGTTTGAAATTTAGAGGGCGAACTAACTCACCGGGTTTAAGGATAGAAAAGATTTGGTTTGGTTCAAGTTGGGAGTAAATATCATCTGGGGGATTCTCTATCCCTAACCACAAGTTAATCCTAGAGGGTGATATGAGAATCTTTTGGCCTCTTACTGTGGTGGTCATCTCTTCCTCAACTGAGGTTCTGTTTGGCTCATCTATGATCTCTAGATTACAGTAAAAGTGTGTGATCACTTTTGTACAGAAAGGTAATCTAATGGATAGCCAAGGCATAAAAGGATCTAAATAAGGACTAAGGTCATGCTTCAATACCTCCTGAAGAATCTTGAGGTCCATATAGTGTGTCTTACACACTTTCCTCCTGGAGAACTGAGACAGATACTTCAGAGACTCCACCAACTTGTTGACATTGAACCCTTTTGGAGGGTTGGTGATCGCCTTTTCTGGCAATTTGGATTTCTTGGAAGATTGCCCCTTCTCCATCTGATCTATGATGTTTGCCATAGCCGTAGCCATATTTTTGTCATACTTGGGCTTTTTGGTCGGCTTTGGTGTGAAAGAGGGGGTAGAGGAATCAGAGTGAGGAGGTGAGGGAGATTTGGCACTCTTGCCTCTCCCGGTAGAAGTACTCTTTTTGGAATGAGCCCTTGTAACAATAGGCTCTTTGATCACAACTCCTTTTGGCTTCAGTTGAGATTGAGGTTGAGGTTGGATTTTGGCTTTTGATCTCGGGGTAAGTTTTCTTCTCTTTTTGGGAGGAGAAGAAAGAGGATCAGGGTGTTGTTGTGATTCAGAGGAATCTGTGAAATTGAGATTCTTGGTTCTAACCATTTTGATACATAGATATTCACAAATCTCAGAAAACAGGGTCACAGTCGCGAGTTTAGGGCACTGAGATTCTGAGCAAAATAGGAAGTTTTTGGGGATGAAATCTGTTGGGTTTTGACGATAATGGGGCAAGGAATCGATTGTGAAAAGTTTTTGAGAGAGTGTATAGTGATTTACTCGAGGAGATTCTGTGGAAATGACCGAGTATGTGACAGATAAAGACCTAAAACCCGACGTTACTCGAGGCCTTACTCGAGTAATCTTCAAGGTTACTCGAGGCCTTCCTCGAGTGATCATATAGAAAATTTCTAAAATAATTCATTTAAATTGCGTACCTGGCATGAATAATATTGTAATTATCCATGATTGTTCCCTCGATCATTCATAACCAATTTGAAGCAGATTTGGATCGTTTTTCATCAATTTGGAAATCTGGACTTGTAGTTACTCGAGTAATGTTCAAGTTTACTCGAGGCTCGCCTCGGGTAACCAGTCTTTTCAACTTCTGACTGTTCATTTTTGAAACTGAACCGTTAGATTTAAATTCCAAGTAACTTGATCCATTACTTCCAGTTTTGAAGACCATTACTCGAGTAGTTACTCGAGTAAAGTGCTTCTTTACTTCAAGTTGTTCCTCAGGTAATGCTTCTCTGTTAGTCATAACTTCAAGTTGGTACTCCAGTAAAGGTGTCCTCTGATCACCTCTGTTTTTGTTTCTCAAAATAGAGTTTCAATCTTCCTGCAAAACAAGTTTCTATATACTCCGATGCTTAAGTTAGTAATCATCAAAACTTTAACAAATGACTTCATCTAATATTATGAGAGACTGAAATAACTTACAACTCATTGGGATTTACCATTCCCAATTCTCTTCTAATGTATAAAAATTGATCTTTTGCAAGGGGTTTTGTGAAAATATCAGCTAATTGAAGATGAGTAGGAATGAATATCACTTTCACATCTTTCTTTTGAACATGATCTCTGATGAAGTGATGTCTGACATCGATATGCTTGGTTCTAGAGTGTTGAACTGGATTCTTTGCCAAGCTTATCGTACTAGTATTGTCACAATTGATTGGTATTTCTTTGAGATAAATACCAAGATCTTGCAGTTGTTGTTTTAACCATATTACTTGTGCACAACAACTTGAGACTGCAACATATTTGGCTTCCGTTGACGAAAGAGACATTGTATTTTGTTTCTTGCTGAACCAAGATACAAGAGATCCTCCAAGAAATTGTCCTTATCCACTGGTGCTCTTTCTGTCTGTTTTGTATCCTCCATGATCTGAATCTGAATATGCAACAAGATATTCACTTCTTCCTTTGGGATACCACAGACCCAATTCGGGTGTGTCAGCAAGATATCTAAAGATTCGTTTGACCGTTTCAGCATGTGATTCCTTTGGTGCTGATTGATATCTTGCACATATGCCAACACTAAATTGGATGTCTGGTCTGCTTGCCGTGAGATAGAGTAATGATCCAATCATTCCTCTATATTTTGTGATGTTGTAGTCTTTCCCTTTGACATCAGCATCAAGCAACGTTGTTGAGCTCATAGGCGTGTCCGTGCCATTTGCTTCATCCATTCCATACTTCTTCAATAGCTCTTTTAAATACTTTGTTTGAGATATGAAGATTCCATTCTTTCTTTGTTTGATTTACAAACCAAGAAAGAAATTCAATTCTCCCATCATTAACATCTCAAATTCTCCCTGCATTATCTCAGAAAGTTCCTTACACAGAGATTCATTAGTAGCACCGAAAACAATGTCATCAACATATATTTGAACAATTAAAATATCATTGTGTTTTCATTTTATAAAGAGTGTTGTATCAACTTTTCCTCATACAAAACCTTGATCAATGAGAAATTTACTGAGCCTTTCATACCATGCTCTAGGAGCTTGTTTTAAACCATATAAAGCCTTTTTAAGTTTGAAAACATGGTCAGGTTTGGTAACATCCTCAAAACCTGGAGGTTGTTCTACATATACTTCTTCCATGATGTAACCATTTAGAAAAGCACTCTTTACATCCATTTGATAGAGTTTGAATCCTTTGATGCATGCAAAGGCTAAGAGTACGCGTATAGCTTCCAATCTAGCCATTGGAGCATAAGTTTCCTCATAATCAATCCCTTCTTCCTGATTATAGCCTTTGGCCACCAACCTTGCCTTATTTCTGATAATAATTGCGGATTCATCAAGTTTGTTCTTGAATACCCATTTAGTTCCAATGATCGGATGATCCTTGGGTCGAGGTACCAAATCCCAAACTTGATTTCTCTCAAATTGATTTAGTTCTTCTTGCATTGCTATAACCCAATCATTGTCTGATAGGGCTTCATCAATGTTTGAAGGTTCAATTTCAGAAATGAATGCAGAAAAACTTACTTTATTGAAAATTCTATTTCTAGTTTTGATCCCTTCATTCACATCTCCTATGACTTGATCTAAGGGATGACTTTTATTGTATTTCCAGGCTTTAGGTTGACCTAGAGATTGCTCTTCTTCCTTGGTTTCATCAACCTCTGGAATAAGAGTTTTAGAAATAGATTGACCATTTTCTTGATTTAAACCAACTTCCTGTTCTTCATCAATGGTTTTGTCAGAGGATTCAAATTCATCAAATACAATATGAATTGATTCTTCAATAATACATGTTCTTTTATTGTAAACTCTATATGCTTTACTTCGGTTAGAATATCCTAGGAAAATTCCTTCATCTGTTTTAGAATCAAATTTTCCTAAGTTATCTTTACCATTATTATGAATGAAACACTTACAACCGAAGATGTGTAGATGAGCAATGTTTGGCTTCCTTCCTTTGTATAACTCATAAGGTGTCTTTCCAAGTTTTGTTCTGATATAGGCCCTATTTGAAATATAGCATGATGTACTCATAGCATCAGCCCAGAACACTTGAGACACATTCTTTTCATTCAACATTACTCTAGCCATTTCAGTGAGCACTCTATTCTTGCGTTCCACAACTCCGTTTTGTTTAGGCGTTCTTGGAGCAGAAAAATTGTGATCAATGCCATTAGTATCACAATATTCTTCAAAGGCTTGATTTTCAAATTCTGCACCATGATCAGTCCTAATACCTGCAATGGACATACCTTTCTCATTTTACACTTTCTTGGTAAAAACAATAAATTCTTCAAAGGTTTCATCTTTTGATGATAGAAAAATAACCCATGTAAATCTAGAGAAATCATCAACAATAACCAATGAATATAAGTTTCCACCAAGACTCTTTATTCTTGCTGGGCCAACTAAATCCATATGCAATAATTGTAGTGGTCTATTTGTTGAAATCTCATTTTTCAATTTGAAAGATGATTTAGTTTGTTTACCCTTTTTGACATGCGTCACAAATCAAGTCATTTTTGAAAGTTACTTTGGGTAATCCAAGAACTAAATCCTTTTTGAGTAGTTTTCCTAATTGATGCATATTGACATGAGCCAATCTCTTATGCCATAGCCAACTTTCATCAGTATTACTCAGAAAACAGTTTTCAGACTCATTTCTACTAATATATAGAGTATAGCAGTTACCTTCCCTTTTTGCTCTGAGCTTAGCCTTGATATTCTTCTTATCAAGTTGTAAATCATTCTTGTTGATAATTAAGCATTCTTTTGAGTCGAATATTACCCAGTTGTCTTTATTTGCACTTTGACTTACACTCAGCAAATTGTGACACAAGCCTTCAACATAATATACATCTTTAACTTGTATTCCTTTGTCATTTTTGATTTCACCAATTCCTGCTATCTTTCCGGATTGATTTCCTCCAAATTTTACCTTTCCACCTTCCTTAGGTTGCAATGTGGTAAAACTTTCAAAATCTCCAGTAATATGTCTAGAGCATCCACTATCTATGTACCACTTGCTATTTTTGGATGCTTTGAGACATACCTACAATCAAATGACCAGGTCTTAGGTACCAACATCTTTTTGGGTCCTGTTGGGTTAGTACAAATAATTTTCTGAACATATGAGCCTTTAGGTACCCATTTGTAGGTTCCTATTGTTCCTTTCTTCTTATGAATGCATGAAGATGTATAATGACCTTTTATATTACAGTAATTACAAAATGCAAATGGATTCGATGTATGCATAGAATGCTGGAAATAATTCAGATATGACTTACCTCCTGCTTTCTTTCTTCCTTTCCTTTTGTCTGATTTTGGATCATATCCAATTCAGATCGGTCATTTACAAATCGTTGAGCTTTTAATATAACATTTAGCATCTAACTTCCTTGAGTAAATTTTTCAAGAGTTTTTATAAGATCAGTGTTTTTCTTTTTCAAAGAAGAACAATTTTCACAATCCTTTTCTGAACTTTCTTTAAGTTCAATTTCAAGAGCTTTGTTTTCCTTTTTGAAAACAATTAATTCCTTAACTATTTTGATGAATTCAGAATGTAAAGCATTATATTCAGAAAGTAATTCATCATAGGTAGGATCAGAATCATTTACCTCCTCTTCTGTTTCTTCTTGAGCAACGAGACATATATTAGCTACTTCTTCCTCATCACTTTCTTCGTCAGAGGAGCTATCACCCCATATAGCAGATACGAATGCCTTCTTTTTGTTGAAGAATTTGCCTTTTCTCTTTTCTTTGCTCTTTTGATTCAGTTCTGGACATTCTGATTTGACATGTCCTGGTTTTCCACATTCGTAGCAAATGATATGATCTTTGCTGCTAGTTCCACCTTTTTGAAAGTGTTTAAATCCTTGTCCTTTCTTGTAGAACTTTCTGAATCGTTTTATGATTAGGCCCATTTCATCATCGTCAAACTCCTCATCCTCATCTTGATTCTCTTCTTTTACTTTTAGTGTAAAACCTTTCTTTTTTTTGTCACCAATGTCATCTAGTTCTCGTTTGAACTTTAGTTTGCTTTCATATTCAGAAAGACTTCCAAATAGAGAAGCAACTGATCTCATTGATTCTCCTTTTGCTTCTTCTATCACAGTGACTTTGGCCTCCCATTCTTTAGAACGAATATTTAGAATCTTTCGTACTTGGGTATGCTGATCATAGACTTTCCCAAGAGCTGCAAGTTGATTAACAAGATGAGTATATCTAAGTTCAAATTCAAATATTGATTCACCTGATTTCATTCGAAGTAAATCGAATTCAGTGACCAAGGTGTTGATCCGATTATCCTTTATTCCCGAAGTTCCTTCATGAGCTATTTCCAGAGCTTCCCACATTTCCTTTGCTGTTAGAAGTGTGCAAATTCTGAAATACTCACTTTGACTCAAGGCACTTTGTAACATCAGAATTGCCTTGCTGTTGAGAGTGATAAGTTTCTTGTCATTTTCATCATATTCCGCTGGCGTCTTGGGAATTTTCTAAGAATCTACAGTCTTTGTAGGTTGATAGTTTCCACTCTCAATCACATCCCATAGCCCATATTCAGTAGCCATTACAAATACTCTGAACTTTACTTTCCAGAAAGAAAAGTGTTCGCCACTGAAACCTGGAGGTCTAGTGATGGATGCTCCGTCGGGAAGAATTCCTTCACCCATGCTTGCCATTGAATCTTTCTTAGGTTGTTATACCTTCACACAATTTATATTAAGTTTGCATTTAATGTTACCATTTCCTTCTGTATTATGAAATTTTCTGGAAACTAAAATAGTATGTAGTTACAAATAATCCTCTTAACTACTCTAACTCTAATAACCATATATTTGCATTCAGTACAAGTTAGACCTACATCTGTACAAGTGATTTTAATGATAGGGCTATGAGGACATTTCGACAAGCTGCTTGTGGTACGCATGTTCATGAGGTCAAAGACCCTAAATGGATCATCCCAAAGGTTAGTGCATATTTGTTTGCTTTAACAATATGTTCAATAAGCTATGCTTGGCTTTATATGTGTTTTAATGATGCCACGTTTCTTTTCAGAGCCGTAGGCAACAACTGGGGTCCAACTTACGTGGGTTGTATGTTTTGAGACGCATTTATAATATTATCACCCTAGGCATGACATAATTTACTCAAAAAGTAAATGTATATTTCAAAAATTTTGTATTACTTTTATTGTTTTTTAAGTTAGCAAGTTAATGTTTTGTCTGGCTTTGGTATTATAGATGTTTGAGCTGACCCATTTCCTGAAGAAGATATTGATTTCATCCGTAAATGTTATGCTAAGTTCATTTATGAGCTTTTACAACAATAGTGAGTTTTTTAATCCAATGTTGTGCTAATACGTATTGTTGATGATCTGCATATGACAACTTGTTGTTTTCATGTCTAACTGGGTTTATGTCTCTGCATAGGACAATTTCTAGGAGATGGGTGATACAAACATGAGATTTGAAAGATTGAGCTCTGTACTTTTTCTTCCCTTTGAGTTTCTGTAAAGTTGAGGAATTTTCTGTACATACTGAGGAATTTTTCTTCCCCCTGCTTTTCTACAAAACTTGTTGGTTGCATGAATTGACATGTTTGTTGTTTTTATGATTATGTGAAATCATGCATTTATACATGTGAACTTTTTTGAGACATGTCATAGGCCTATGTGTTTTATAGTTAATGCATGATAGTTTTAAACAACACATTACATGATGAAGGTGGATGTTATGTTACCAGTTTCCAATAAGAAAGCTAAAGAAAAATGCAATGGTGAGTGGAAGGACAAATGAACACCTTATGACAACATTTATTTTGTTATAAGTTGTTGATTGCATACCTAATTCCATATATGAGTTGTATAAATTGAATATGGGGACTTGGCATGCATATTTGGATATATAAATATTAGTGATAAGCAATTATAAATATGGTAAACTTGTCATTTAAATCTCAACTTTGCACTTAATAAGTATGGCCTTGGAAGAAGCTTCTAGCATGTTGTGTAAAGATTACTCTTGAGTATACTAACATAATTAAAGGCAAGCAAGCACAAAAAAAAAAAAGATACTTTTAAGACCGGTTGTCTGTACAACCATTCTTAAAAGAGACACTTTTAAGACCGGTTTTCAGGACAATCGGTCTTAAAAGACACTCTTTTTAGACTGGTCTTAACCGGTCTAAAAAGTATTAGACTTTTTAGACCGGTCTCAACCGGTCTAAAAAGTCATTTTTCCACTAGTGCTTGGGAGTTTCAAAAATAGTGATATCACCCCCAAGTTAATAGCCTAAACAATCAAACGTTAGTTGACCCATTACGCTAATATGGCATGTCTGTGGCATCCACTTCTTTTTTTTTTTTCCGTTTTGAAACATACTTATATACTCCAGGAGTATCACGTCATCTAAACTCTATCCAATAAAATTATAACGATATGGATTGTTTTAATCCTAGTTGACTGATGACTCATCTAAAAAAATTTAAATTTTGTTTTATTTTTAAGAATAATTTTGGTGGATCATTATTTGTTTTAGCTTTTCAAATTAAGATGTTTATTTGTTTTCTTAAAAACAAAATAAATTTTGAATTTTTTTAGATGAGTCAGCAACCAATTTTCTTTAAAATGATTTGAGTTGTTATGTTTTTGTTGGGCAAAGTTGAGATGATATGACACTTCTAGAGTATGTAAGTATCTCTCTCTCTCCCTCTCT
This sequence comes from Inga laurina, assembly GCA_963855925.1. Taxonomy (NCBI): domain Eukaryota; kingdom Viridiplantae; phylum Streptophyta; class Magnoliopsida; order Fabales; family Fabaceae; genus Inga; species Inga laurina. The sequence continues at coordinate 28,144,115 of OY979713.1, forward strand.
CTCTCTCTGTTTTTTTTACTTCCACATAGACATGCCACATTAGCATAATGGGTCAACTAACGTTGGACCGTTTGGACTGTTAACTTTGGGATGACATTGCTAAATTTTAAAACTTTCAGGGCGACATTGAGACTAAAACAAATTCTAGAGCCATATTGAGATTTTGCGAATACTTTTGGGGTAATTATGCACCTTAACCCCAATTTTAAATTTAATTATGATATTCATTAAACACATTATATGATGAGCCGATAGTAAGATGCCACAGTCTAGTTACTAATCGGACTATCTTAAATCAGCTTATAGGATTTTGAAGTAACAAGAATCATTCCCTTTTATGGAAAGTTGGTGGCCATGCTATGAAATTATGGATGCACCATGGAAGTTGAGTCTAGTGAAAGTAAGTTGTTGACTTTCACTATAGAGTGAATCCAGGCTAGAATTAAGGTACCCCTATTTAATTTGCCTTTAATATGAGGACTCCTAAGCCTCTCAAAAAAACAATGGATGCAACTAGGCTAGAATATCATTTTAAATCATGTCCATTGATAAGTAAAGGAACGAACTAGTTGGATTGTCAATGTAGCTGGCTATTAAATGACCCTTTTATGCCTTATTTGATATCATGGAAGAGTGTTTGATTGAAGTAGAAGTAAAGATAGAAGTGGAACTGGAAGCGGATATAAAGGTGAAAGTGGCTTCTAAAATATGTTTGATAGGTAGATGGAAGTGTTGTATTTATTTTATTAAATAACTATCTTTGTTATATGAAATTATCAATATGCCTCCACCCAAAAAATAAGAACCAAGTCCTACTAAAGCACGACTGCCCACACACCTTCGTCGAAGGTCACACCAAATTTCACATAACCATAACCCATAACTCATCTCATGCTTCAGGTCTTACAAGCCATGCCTATTTCATTCTCTCTTGTTTTTTTCTTAAAAAAATCAATGCTCATTAGTCAAACAAAGAACAAGAAGAACAAGAGAGAAATGAAATAAAAGAAAATATAATCAAACGGAAGCTTGAACTTGTTGTCCTAGCTTAGTGGTCATGGAATGGAGAAATAAATCTTCCTTAAATAGTGAACACCATCATTGTCGGAGACCGGAGTTCCAAAATCAACAAATCAAGAAAAGAAACTAGAGACCCAAATTGAAAGACCTAGATCAAAGACGAACAATGAAAATCACAATGGCTATTAAGTGACAGGATTTGAATATATTAGAGAGATTAGATCTAGGCAATGGAGGTTTGAATGACTAGGTGTTGTAGAAAAGCTTTAGATTTGAAGCAAGGAAAGGTTGGGCTTAGGCGGCTGCCAGGGAAGAAGTGGCATGGAAGACGATGATGACAGATTGAAGAGGAAGGGAGTAATAAAGGTTGAGGAACAAGACAGAGGAGTGTTGCTAGGGGAGGACTGTCGTCGCCATCATTGGAGAAGGACTGTCGCCACGGTCGCCGGTGCCGATGGAGGATTATGGTTGTCGGTGAAGGGAAGAAGAAAGAGACGAAGGGCAAAGGGGGGAGTAAATCCATGGAACTAGAAGTGGAACTCACTTCTATGGGCTGAGTGATAGAAGTTACTTCCATCATTTTTTATAGAAGTGACTTCCATCATGAATCCACTTCCATTGCACCAAACAACCTAAATGTTGAGTTCCACTTTCAATTCTACTTCCCTCATTCTAATTCCATGCTACCAAATGGGACATTAGAGTGTATGAGATAGATTAAATTGAGTATGGATATTAATGGGTCAAAGCCTATAGGTTGTACTTGCAACCCCTAAACATTAGGGGAGTCGGTTTGTGAAAAACTGGCCCATTTTGATGCGGTTTTAATTTGTAATGTTTGAAAAATTGAATTTGATGTTTTGTTATTGCTTTATGATTATATAATGTATTTTTATGAGTAAGGTTTGCAAAAAAAAAAAAAAAAAATCATTATATTCTTTAAAAAAAATTTGAAAAAAGGAACATGAAATTTTTTTGGCCAAACTATATATTTAGTCTTTTATATTTACATCAAGTATCATTTTAGTTGCTTAAGTTTATAAAGTGCACTTTCAATCCCTAAATGTTAATGCCGTTAACTCTCACTAATGGGAAATGCTGACATGGCAAACTCAATGCTGACTTAGCAATACAATGCTGGCAAAACATATATGCATAATATTATCAAAAATATTTGGCAAAAATATAAACATATATACAATATAATAATTTTTGTATCTTAAAATTAAAATAAAAACAAAAACTGAAAAAGGCTCTGTTCAAACCACAGATGCTGGTCTCCCTCTTCAAACCACAGATGCAACTCTCTTAACCTACAATCGATGGCACTCTTTATAGCAGCTGGTCCTTTCTTTTCAATTTTGGTGGAGGCGGAGGCAGCAACTCTTCTCTAAGGCTTTGTTTGGTTTGAGGTGTAGGGGAGGGGAATGGGAGGGAGGGGAGGGACTTTGGTCCCCTCCCCTTGATTGGCAAGATTAAAAATTTAGGAGGGGAGGGAAATTTTTTTTGAAATTTTCCCTTCCTTCCCTCAAAACCTCCCCCCCAAAATTGGGGGATTTGGAGGGGAGGTTGAAACTAGCCCTTACCATGGACAAAAGTTTCCCTGAAATTTTGTCATTGAACTAAAAGTAACATTTGCCACTTTTTACTAATATATATATATAATGATATATTATAAAATATAATTTTAAATGAATATATATAATTGTATTAAATTTTATTTATAATTGAGGTATAAAAATGTTTATAATTAAACTTTATTATACATCTAAAAGAGTTGGGAAAAAATCACTTATAACATAAGCATAAAGTTGTCCATATGAAAATAATTCCCCTCCCCTCCCCTCCCCTCTTGAACTAAACAAGGTAACATTAAAATCCCTTCCCTTCCCTTCCTTCTAATCAATCCAAATAAGGTAATATTAAAATCCCTCCTATCCCCTCCATTAAAATCCCTCCCATCCCCTCCCCTCCATTGAATGAAACAGACCCTAAAATTTAGAAAGCCCCAAATCTTAGCATATGCAATCAACCTTAGATGGTTCGATCCTAAGACTCCATTTGACAGAGAGTAAAGGGATCAACACGAGTCATCTAGAGATGATGAAGATGACCTAGCATCACACTCCCAATCTCCTATGCCCTTATTTTGCTTTCTATGATCAAAATCATAAATAAAAAAAAGGATTTAGGTTCAGAAATCAGAAATAGTTATGCAAGAGAAAGTTCAGCGAAGAAAAAAAACTCGAAGGGAGTAGCGCCAGTGATTCAAAATCTGAGGTGACTAGATAGTTGAAGGTAGAGCAGAAGATAAAGGGAGGTCGACGAAGGAGATGAGGAAGTCGACAACGATGAAGATGAGGGTAAGGTCCCATAGCGTGTGCAATACAATGGGAGGTGTTTGGAGAAGGATGGTTGCTGCGTCCTACCAAAGCCAAAAACGAAAAGAAGAGACCAGCTTTGGAGAGGAAGAAGCCAGGGTCGAACCATTATGGGAGAGAGAAGCCTTCCTTAGTTTTAGTTTTATGGGTTAAGGGGCAAAGTTACCCATAAACTTTTCTCAAAAGTTCATCCACCACTATAAACTCTTTTTGGGTACGAAAGTAAACATGAACTTTGAAAAGAGGGGCAAAAGTGACATGTCTGTTAAAACTAACTAAGGCTTGTTAACTCCATTGCAAAAGTACCAAAATACCCCTATATAAAAAAATGGTATGGTGGTGGACACACTTTTGAAAAAAGTTTATGGATATTTTTGACCCTTAACCTTTTTTTTAGATCGGGGTATTTTGGGATTTTTGCATTGGAGTTAACGGCCGTTGTTAGTTTTAACGAAAGTGTCACTTTCACCCCCTTTTGAAAGTTCATAGTTACTTTTACACTCAGGTGGTGGATGCACTTTTGAGAAAAGTTTATGGGTATTTTTGCCCCATAACCTTTATTTTTAATTTTAAAGTAAAAACTTATTACATTTAATAATTAAATTTTAAATATGTGTTGTCAGCATCTTATTGCTAAGTAAGCATTACATTCGCCATGTCAGCATTTCCCATTAGTGAAAGTTAACGGTGTTAACATGAAAGGACTAAAAGTATACTTTTAGTCCTTTAAATTTACAAGAATTATCATGTTAGTCCCTTATGTTTATAAAGTGTACTTTTGGTCTTTAAAATTTAACACCGTTAATGTTACTAATGGAAAATGTTGACTAACCAAAGTTAAATGATGATTGTACAATGGTGATGAAGCAAGCTTAATTTTTTTAAAAAAACATTAGATTTGAATTAAAGTGATAATAATAATAACTAAAAAACTTAGTTTTTAATGCTTTTGTTTATTTTTGGTGCTTCTCCGTACCATCCAAAACCCTTTTTCGCCGCACACACCCTGCTTGAGCTTCCTTATGGAGTTGTTCTTGCTCAAGCTATTAATCACAAAATCCTCCCTTTTCAGCTCATTGATGTTGCCCGGCCTCTTGATTGTCCCTAAAAGTGCTCCTTTCTGCATCAGTCTCGACAACAAAGCCCACTTGTTTTTGGGATTCGATTTCAAGAATGGGGAAGGGAGGAATAAAAGACAAAGCGCCGGTGACTAAGCTTGCTTCCATGAGAACTCTTATACGGAGATATGGGCGTTTGGATCTAATGGGAGAAATATTTTGGATGATGCCTTAATTTGTTTGAACAAGGTAATATAGTTGGTGGAATTCTTCCTGAGATTCCATTATGCAAAGATATGAGCGTAGAGAGGATGGTGGAATCTCCGAGTTTTCTACGTCTGAGAGCGCACTGAAGATAACGAAGCCTTCTTCCATAGTCAAATAAGAAGATGGACTAAAACTTGAGTTATTTTTATTATTATTATTATCGTTTTAATTGAAACCTGAATTTTTTAAAAAGAAATTTAAGCTATCATTATACAATCACCATTTAACTTTGCTTACTCAGTTACTCAGTATTTTCCGTCAGTAATATTAACGGTGTTAAATTTTAAGGATTAAAAGTATTATAAACATAAGGGACTAATATGATATCTCTTGTAAACTTAAAGAACTAAAAGTATACTTTAATCATAAAGAAATTATTTAAGATTAAGGTGCTCATAAACTCATCTCTTCAGAAGTTATTTTAAAATAATTGTTTTAACAAATATAAAATCTAAAATAAAGATAATCTTGCTTACATACTCCTAAATCAGTTTGAATAGCTTGAATTGATAATGATTACCCTGAATTTTGCCCTCGAGATTTTCTCTTCTGTTCCTTTTTATTCAATTATTTAACGCTTGATTACCTTCGGATATACTTATAGCAGTTACTTGAGTGACTCAGATTAGATTGTTCCCTAATTAAGACCTTGAAATATAATATAATGCATAGCAAACCATGAACTTTCAGTAGAAAACAGCACAATGCCAAATATTCAAACTAAATTTATTGAAACTAGCAAATTCACAATAAGTTCAAAAATATATATTTTAATGATAAAATTATAAGTATATAATTTAATTGAAAATTAAAACGTGAGGCATGTGCTCTTTACCAAATTTGAAGACATAAATTTTATATAGTATATAAAATGTAAATCTTAGAATTATAGTATTAAAATATATTTTAATCCTATTTATAAGTTACATTACTAAATTTATTGATGTGAACGTATAATTATACCATTCATTTATTATGTTGACTTTATTTTTATGAGACGATATAAAATATGTAAATTTTAAATTAGTGTTGATGAGCATTAAGGTTTTCTTTTGACAATATAAAATATGCTAAAAGTAATTTATAAATAGAATAATAACAAAACTTCGCTTGTGTTTGGCATAGCGTTCTAGCCTCCCAGTCGCGCATTTCAAAAGCCAAAAGCAAAATTGGGAGCTTTTGACTTACCTTTTTTTTTTTTTTTTGTGTGTTTGGCAAAGTTTTCTTGCAATTGAGCTTATTGAATTAAGTGGCTTATTTTCATAAGCCACAAATTGTGGCTTATCATTTTGATTTTGGCTTTTCATATGGCCCCACCCCCTCTTGTGGTCCCCACCACACCCCCACAATCCACACTTACTTCTTTTGACTCCTGCCATACCCCTCCTCTTTCTCTCTCTACTCTTGCTCTTTTATTTCCAAAAGTCTCTCTTTTTCTTTTTCATAGGGAAGCTGAACAAAGCAAGCCGTACATTCAAAAAATAAAAAATTATTTTGATTTTAGTTGTTCTCTTATAATTATCACAAAAGTCACTTATGCTACCGCTAATCCAAAAATGTTTCATTTTCACAAAAGCACTTATGCAATCGTCAATCCAAACAAAAATCATATTACATAATCTAACTTTTATCCAGTCTTAAGTTTGCACAAGTTAGATTGCAAAAAAGCCATTTTTCCCACTACTATCCTAAACACGCACTTAATTTTGGTGAAGACTTGTTGGGATTGCTCTATTACAACTGTAATCTCACCCAGATCAACTTAGGTTTGTTTGGTTTCCATTAAGAAATAATCTAGAGATAAGAGAAAGGACTAGCTCTGAGAGAGAAAATGAAGAGAGAGAAACTCTGAATATTTTGATCGTTGCAAGGCAACAGACTTGTCCGACGGTGAAATTCCACCAAGCTGCCGCGTAGTCTTAGCAACGGTCTCAGGCTGTTGTTGGTGATCTACCAGCTAGCTGTAGTAGCCGCCTAGTGTAGTGTCGGCGTCGTCCCATCCTATGGCTGAAGATATCAAAGCTGCAAATTGGATCAGCGTCAAGGTACTATCATCGCTGAACTCACATTTGGTCTAAGGGTGTCATAAGAGGTCGTTTGGCTGAGGGTAAGCAGAAAACACATAAAGTGGTTACAACCTAATAATCTTCTCTGACAAATGTCTTTTGGGGGCTCTATTTTGCTGTTGAGAAAATAGAGACTCACGGTGAAAAAGATGACTGAGAGAGAAGTTGTGAGAGAGTGCCCTTGACGTTGATGTCAGAGGAGCATGATGTTATGGTAAGGAGTTGTAAGAAAGTTAGAGACAAGGGAGCTGAGTTCTCTGGACACCATTGGATGATCGATGAAGAGGATGGGGATGAGGCTCCTACACAACAGAAGAAATTTTACAAGGAAACATTCGTAGATATGCTGATGGCGGAAGACATGTTTGATAAGAAGGACGAATGGTGGCGTGGGGATGGATAGAAATCCAGAATTGAAGTCCAGGTTACTTTGAGGGGTCCAAATATTGTTGTCTCGCCAGAGTTCCATCAAAAGCTAGCAAAGAAATGGAGTACTTCCCTGATTGTGAGGCTTTTAGGATGCATGGTTCATGAGGAACAACTTGGTCAAAAGTTACAGCAACTATAGGGTCGGAGGGATGAGGTAACTACGCTAGAAATTAGTTATGGATATTTCTTAGTTCTACTAACTAGCGAAGAGGATTATGTTTTTGCTTTCACTGGTGGCCCATGGTTATTCATGGAATATTACTTAGTTGTGCGGCCATAGAAACCGGAGTTCGATCCTGATGCCGGAGAGGTACCGAAGATCACTGCATGGGCACGTATTCCTAAGTTTCCAGTAGATTTTTATGATAAGGGTATCTTAAATGTGGTGGGTAGTCAAATCGGAAGAGTTTTTAAGGTGGATAATAATACATTGAAACAAACCAAAGGTCGCTTTGCTTGACTATGTGTTAAGGTAGATCTGAATTCCCCGTTGCTTCTATCATTGATGATTAATGGTAAGGAAAAACAAATAGTGTATGAGGGCCTACACCTAGTATGTTTCTCATGTGGGAGGTATGGGCATAGGTCAAAACAATGTCCACACAAGAAAGAATCTGGGGCTTCGGGCGTTCGAATGTCAGATAATGAGTGTGAATGGAAAATAGTGAATCTAACGCAAACTACTCACAACTTAGTAGCAAAGACATATGGTGAATGAATGGTAGTACCTAGGAGGCACTGGGTGCAATATGGTACCGGAGGAGAGTTGAATATTAGCTGAGAGGGGGCGCCATTTGCGTAGTCACAATAATGTTAGAGGATCAATATTTAAGGTATTGTCGAACGAGAATATGGAAGAGAAGGGGAATGAAATCCCTTTAATGGTGCCTAATAATTCAGCCCATGATACTATAAATCAGGAATCTTTAATAGTCAATATTCTTAAATCATGTAGGCACTTGCTTAGTAATAAGAAGCACGTCAAGATTAAATCCGAGAATGTAGAACTTACGGTGGGCCGTAAGACTGATTTGGTAAGCCCAATGGAACATTATCAACAAGTGAAAAATAAAATGGTAGCCCAGGGTAATTCTAGTTTGAACCAAAAACATGGTCAAGTGCAGAATGCTGGGAGCTTGGCACAAGGTATTAATGAAGGAGGAAACGGTATGGCGGGATCCTCGAAATTGTAGCCAATGAAGGGAAGTTTGTGTACTTATTTAAAATCTACAGGTGGGAAAATTCAACTCCCAAAATATACTCAAAATAGTGCTTCTGACCCTATTGATCTAGGTACCGATCGAGAGATTAAATATTCAACATGTATAAACCCTCTAGGTGAGGAGGGTGATGTAGTCATGAAGGAGTCAGGTGAAGATGTCTATGGGCTTATGTCCCAGTAGCGTCTCCAAGTTGTTAGGAACCTTTAATTTTATTATTTGTCTTAATGATAGTTATGACATGGAATACTTGGGGTGCTGGCGGTGCCTCATCTCAACGTTTAATATGTGATATTGTTGAGAAATAAGGAGTAAATTTCTTTACACTTTTGGAGCCCGGGTAGGTTGGCACAATGACCATTGTTAACTCGTAGAAATTAGGAATATTCTAGCACATTTTCTTCTCTTTTCACTTATTTTTGGGTTCAAATTGTGCATATAAAGAGATTATAGAAGAAAATGTGATATGATATAAGCAAAATCAAACTTTTGTCAAAACCATGAGTTAAATGCAATTAGTTTTGGTTAATTATGAAAGTTGAAGAGCTCATGAAGTCTTCCTCCTTGTAGGTGGAAGATGACAAGTTGTAAAAGCTCACAAAGATCATGGGAAGATATGAAAGGAAAGAAAGAATGCAAGAGGAAGATGAAAAAGGACACTATGAAGGAGAAACTTGCAATTGCTGTGGAAATGCTGTAGCCAAGGCAATGCAAAACTACCTTAAAAGATGGCCATTCTGTCTACTTGTTGGCTGTGAAATCCGCTATAGCCAATGTCATAGTGAAACCACTTGAAAAAGCCTCACTTCTATCTGATGACAATTCGCTATGGCATTCGCGATAGCGAACCCACGACGAACGAGCGAAACTGATGCTGTGCGTTTTGAAAACTGAAGCAAAAAAACTAGTATAAAGGCATGAGCTAGGTCGAAAATCAGAGTTTTGGACTCCTTGAACACCTTGGCTGCTAGGGTTTGGCATTTTGAAGAGCTTTGAGCTTGAGATTGGGTTGAGAAAGGATTTGGAGCCTCAATTCTTGGGTTTTTCTTGTTCTTCTCTCCTTTTTTCTTTATTTTGCTGATATGGATGATGATTGCGTGCTGAGATTATGGAATATATTGATCATGAGTAGCTAGAACTCCTAATTATGATTACTTTTACCCATTGTATGGATTGAAACTATTGGATTATCTTGATTTTGTTGGTTAATGATTATATGTGCTGATTTTTCTCTATCCTTAATGCTATCTTGTGCTTGATCACCACATGATTAGAGTTGTTCAATTGGAAGATGCTTGAGAGAGCTATTTTGATTGTAGAACTTGAGAAAAATCATGCTAGACTTGAAGTTTAGGGATTAAATGGATGGTTTGTTGTTAGAATAGAGATATATCTAACAACCTAGCATAGTCAAGAGAAGGCTTGCTTTGGAAAGACGATTTTCATATTTTTAATGAGGATTAAAAATCAATCTTGACTTGAGAGAGCTTGATTGATGATTTTAGAACCTTTGACTAGCATATAGACTCATTTAATCAACATAAGTGGATATTTGCATAATTTTATGAAATACAATAGGGAAGAAGTAATCCTAAATTAATATCTCTTGAAGTTAGACCCAATTTCTCAATTTTCACTGTTTTCCTTTGTTATTTTCATCAAACTTCTTTATTTAACTTCATCAATTTCAAATGATTCCATTCAACCTAATTAAGAACATGGTTAAATTAGTTAACTCGTTTTTGTCATAGTCCTCGTGGGAACGATCTTGACTTATCATTTTATTACTTGCGACTCGTACTCTTGCGGAACCCCAATGGCGAACAACCATGTTATTGGCTTGGAAGCTTAGATGGTCTAATATGCACGTCGTTGAAGTGCGAGGATTTAGTGGGGGTATTTGGCTATTTTAGGATTCTGGCTGCAATTTTTCAGTTATATCGGCTGGTGAACAATTTGTACATGGAATAGTTAATGTAGGAAATGATAATGAATGGTTCCTCACAGTTGTTTATAGACATCCTAATATCAACTCGAGATGCCAGCTGTGGTCTTCATTAAGAGATATTCGTCAGGTTGTTCTTGGGGGTTGGTTGGTGGTTAGTGACTTCAATGTTGTATCGTGTCCTAAGGATAGATGGAGTATGAAAGTTCAGGAAAGCAATGGAGTAGATAGATTTTTCTGGAGTGGATTGTTGATACTGGTTTGATTGATATTGGTTTCAGCTGCCCTCAATTTAAGTGGGGAACTTCGTCTAGTCAGAGTAGGATCGATAGAGCATTGGTGGATGCTGGTTGGCATGCACAGTTTCCCAGTACATCGGTACTTCTTTACCCAAGTATAAATCAGATCATAGCCCTATTTTGGTAAATACAGATAAGTTGGCGCATGTTGAGAATGTTAGATATGAATAGTTTTGATGATGTCAAATATAGATGTCAAATATGAGCAAAAAGTTTGTATAATATACTTATCTTCTACATTGACTAAATACCATATTTAATGTTGTATATCTTGTAGATTAGTCATAAACCCAATGGTGAGTTGATGTTATAATGCCTCATAAATAGAGAACAATCATCAAGAAGAAAATCAAGAGGCAAGGAATTGAAGAAAGAAGAAAGAAAGATGAAGATTGAAGATATTCATCAAGAAGGTTGAAGTTGGATGATAAAGAATGATCATCAAGTGGCAAAACAAGAAGAAAGAGATTAAAGAAAGAAGAACTTGCAAGATCACATAAGAATATCAAGATCCAAGCTATTAGAAGTGATATCGGAGGTTTCTATGGTCAAACGGAAGTTGGAATGGGTCAATACGAAGCTAAAATGATGTATACGGAAGTTATGGTGCCTTTGGGGATGATTATCGAGTAATCACTTGAGTAATAGGGTACTACCTCATTTTGGAGGTGATTACTCGAGTAATCTGCCGGGTTACTTGATAAATCACTTGAGGCGGAACTTGAAGCAATGGGCACTCTGTTTTCGTGTGGCAGAACAGAGGTTCGGTATATTGATGATATCTCTCCAACCACATATCGGATCGAACTGAAACTGGTGGCATATGAAACTAGACTTTCAACACGAACTTTTGACACCAATATCACATTCAAAGGAGTTCAGATGAGAGAGATATAAGCTTCGAAAGTTGACACATGAATTAGCATCATATTCCTAGACAGCTTTGGTATTTTGGACATAACTCCCAAACTACACATCCGATTGCAACAAAACTGGTGCCATATCAAAGTAGACTCAAAGAGCTTTTCATGGATATATAATGTGTCACATTTAAAGCTATATCCTAAGAGCTATGATTTCTGGAAGTTGCTGCTCGTGATAGCTCGTGAGTTCAGAAATGGTCTAAGAACAGTAGATACTCTTTGGATCATAACTTTCAATATACAACGTGTTTGGAGCTGATTCTTGTTGCATTAGAAGGTAGATAATGAGGGCTTTCCAATGATATATAATTTGCCATGTTTCAAGTCAAAATCAAGAATTCACTTGAAGGCACCACTCGAGTAACTAGTTGATAACAAAAGACTTTACTCGAGTGAGTACTCGAGTAATCAAATAGAAAACTTCCAGTTGCTCTCGGCCTGCCAACGTTACTCGAGTCAGTACTCGAGTAAAGAGACAGAAAATTGAAGTAACCAGAGTCGAACTTCAAGTTACTACCCGAGTACGCAGAGTTATTTAGAAGAGAACTTCAAGTTACTACCTGAACTTCAAGTCGAACTTCAAGTTACTACCCGAACTTCAAGTCGAACTTCAAGTTACTACCCAAACTTCAAGCCAAACTTCAAGTTACTACTCGAGTACGCAGAGTTATTTAGAAGAGAACTTCAAGTTACTACCCGAGTAAGCTATGCAGAAAATGGAAGGCCACTAGAGTAACCTGTGAAGAAATTTGATGTTTACTCGAGTGAGCACTCAAGTAATGCTTCCCAAGAAAACAGAACAACGTCCCGAAGATTCTAGAAATCAATGAAATGATCATATAGCTCATTCTTCTTGCTTCTAATCACTCTAATACTTCATTGTATTAGTGTTTAATATATTTCTCCAGGAATACAATGAAGATATGATGTGAAGAGTCAAAAGGTGAATTTACGGAAGTGGAGCGTCAACGTTATAACGGCTAGTTTTCAAATTGAAGAAGCCACACTCCAACAGATATATTGAAATGCTCAAACGGTCATCAACCTTCATCAACTATAAATAGAAGATCATCCATAATAGAAGGGACTAAGTGTGCATACATCATCGAAATGTCAACATCCTGACACCAACGCTCGTCACACATACTCTCTGTTTCTCTAGCTTCTATACATTTACCTTTGAGAGAGAAGTTATTTGTATTGTACTTCAGTGAGTATTTTATCCACTCTGTGAGAGAGTTTGTAAACACTTATATTTCTGAATTGATCTCAAGTTAGAGGAACCTTGAGTGGGTTAATTTCCTTACGAGAAGCTGTAGAAAGAATTGCCGGTAAGACTTTCTACTCGTAAGACTTACAAGGTGCAAGCAGTAGAGAACGTTGCTGCTCGTAAGACTTACAGTGGTGTAAGCAGAAGAGAACGTTGCTGCTCATTAGACTTGCATAGGTAAGCAGAAGGGAAAGGTCTTCGGGATTGCCTTGCTCGTAAGACTTGTTGTAAGGGGGAGTACTTGGTGAGAACTTTGTAAAGGCTTTTCTTGTGCCTGGATTAAACAAGAAAATAGTGGATTTGAAAATCTCAGGAGGAGCCTGGGGACTGGACGTAGGCCATCACAGATTGAACCGAACCAAGATAAATCACAGTTTGCATACTCTCTTACTTAAACTCTTATATTTCCAGCATATATTAACTGTTGATTTATGATTCATTATTTTCATATTTATTGCTTCCTCTAAGATGTAAAAAGATTTTCAAAGTTCTTAAGATTTTTATCTTACACCCAATTAACCCCCTCTTGGGTGTCAGCCGGTTCTAACAGAGAACAAACAAAGGCCTTTTCACTTCTTCGCCCCCTGGGTTATGCATGATAACTTTCCAAGTTTTGTTTAGGATCAATAGAATGTGAAGGAAGATTGGTGTGGATCTTTAGATGTTTTTACAGAGCAGCTGAGAAATTGGAATAAAGAAGTGTTTGGGAATTTAAATTATATGAAGAACAAGCTCTAAGACGTCTTGATGGGATTAACAAAAAAAATTGCTCTAGTTAGACCATCGGTGAGGTTGAAGAGTTTGCAACGTGAATTGTGGAAGGAACTTGAAAAAATCTTGGCCTGGGAGGAAATTATGTGGCTCTAATACTCTCGTGCTACTTGGTATGTTCAGGGTGACAGCAATACCTAGTATTTTCACTCAACGGTGAATGGTCGAAGAAGACGGAATCGGATCTTAGCTCTTAAACTCGATTCTGGGGAATGGTTGTATGATGAGAAGGAAATACGAGATATTGGTAGTAAAGTTTTTGAAGAGCTATATACGAACACTAGTATATACAAAGGGCCTTTGCTGTTTGGGTGCACTTATCCTGAGATTGATACAACGAATGGATGCGCTTTGGGAAGACAGGTTGATGACATGTGTAATGCTCTAAATTTTGATTAAGAGCTAATGGAGATTATTGAGAATGTAATTGTGGATTAAAGTTGAATTAATGTGTATTTGAGATGATATTATCTAATATGTCATAATTAATAGAAAATTTATAGAATGGAGTTATTGGCTATAAGTTGGTAATTAATGAAGAAATTAATTCCTAACTAAGAGAAAATGAGAAGTATGATTAATTGGCTAATGGATGCATTAGATAAGTTAATTGGGTGTCTACTTTAAGAGAACCAATGATAAATGGACATGTGTCAAAGAGAGAGGAAATGTGAGATAGGAGAAAAGTCAAAGGGGGAAATTTTAAATGTTTTTCTCTCTCCTCATCCCTCTTTCTTTCGGCTGACATGGGGATGGGTGGGCAAAGAGTGATCATTTCCTTCTTCTTCCTCCACACTCCATCTCTCTCTCTCTCTTCTCCTCCATCCGGCGCCATTGTTGTCCCAAGCAAAAGGAAGAAAGCTTTGAAAAGGTAAGGTAAATGATTTCCATTGCTCAAACTTCCTTCTCTAGAATTGTTCTTTGAGTGATGAGCTACATTTCTATGGTTGTAGTTTGTCTATTGGTATTGAGTTGTGATCTCAAGGATTTTGAAAGTGGGAAGAACCAGAAGTCCCATTGAAAAAGTTGAAGAGGCAAGTGAAATCAATCTATCTATCTAAGTTTTGTGCCATTTGAATTGGTTTTGAATTTCTGGAAATTTGGGACAAAAATCTGAAAATGAGTGTCATTGGACATTTGGCATGTGATTGGTGTGGAAATGGTATATTTGAAGTGTGTATGGATAGATAGGATTAATTGTGGATTGAATGGTTCAGTTTAGTAATTTTGGAATTTTAGTGTTGATTGTTGCCCAAGACCAAAGCATGATAGTGGAATAGGATTTTGGTGGTTTTGATACTTCCATTGGATTCCTTGAGTGATTTCATGTGGGGGTAGCTTTGGTTGAGGTTTTGGGTTCATCCTTTGATAGAAAATCTGGAAAACTGTCATTTGGTTTGCGTTTTCTGGTTTCTAATAGAATCACTCAAGTAGTTTGGGGTTTGCTCGAGTGTAGGATGAACATCACTCGGGTGAGGGTGAGCCTGCTCGAGTGCGGTAGTGCAACTTTCCATTTTTGCTTCTAGTTCATGTTGCGCTTCCGGGTGTGAGGCAAGAGTGTTGCTTCACTGGTGAGTGAGTGAAGAACATTGCTCGAGTGAGCTTTCTTTCACTTGAGTGAGGGTGTAATTGACGCCCTAAGCCTGCCTCTTGGGTTGTCACTTGCGGGAGAAGTGCAAGAGTGTGTCTTATCACTCGCAAGCATTCAATATCACTCGAGTACAAAAGCCAGTGCTCGAGTGCTTCTCTATTATGAAACTTCTGGTTGCTCTCGGGTTCTCACCTCCTGGACTTGACTCGCTAGTGCTCTAGTAAGCCATTTAGCTATCACTCGAGTGAGGTCCAGTGTGCTCGAGTGTCCCTGTCTTTGAAAAGTTCTTGTGCTCTCGGGTTTTCACTCGCTCTCCTTCACTCTCAGTTGCCCGAGTGCAGACCGTACCACTGCTCGAGTGAGGCCGTCTTCACTCGAGCATCAGTGCCCCATCACTTGAGTGAGGACATCCTTGCTCGAGTGAAGCAGTGAAAAATCTCAGCGTTTGTACTTCTAAAAGGGGATCCCTAGGGTAGTTCTTCCAACCCTTTATGGTTTTTATTAGAGGCATATATGAGTGTTAAAGAGACCGTAATGATAACCAATTGAAGTTTGTAAGTTATGGAGTATTGGACTAAGTGGTAATGAATCATCCTTAATTATGAATTTAGGATTCGATATTTGCTCGGAGCGTAAAAGACCCGTGACCGCTCAAGAACGGAAAGACAAAGGTAGTGACACTTTATCCTATATCATGTATCTTGCATTGCTTGTATGCATTAGTTATTGAATACAGTGAGGGGATGTGGCAAAAGCCTGACCTTGAATACAGATACAGTGAAGGGAACGTGGCGCAAGCCCGATCTTGAATACAGATAAAGTTGATAGGATGTGGCGAAAGCTCGGCCTTGAATACAGATACAGCTAAGGTGACGTGGCGTAAACCTGGCCTTGTATACAGTGAAGGGGACGTGGCAGTGTGCTCGGCCTCGAATATTGATTGCTACATTATGATATATGTTTGCTTGCTTTGTATATATGCATCATATTCGTAAACTGTTGCTACTGGGATTCTCTAGAATCTCATTCTTTCCAAATAACATTTTTAGACAGGGTAAGTGGATCGAGAAACAAGCAAGTGGATAAGGGCGATTAGGACTGTCGGCGGTAGTCTTAGTTAGATATTTTGGTTTTTACATTGAAATGGTTATCATTTTGGGATGAATGTACATATTGAATAGATCATAGTATTAATGTTTTGTGTAATCCCCGATATGGATACTGAGACAGGCATTGATGCCTTGTATAAACCTTTGGATTAATGTTCTTATCCCAGGTGTATGTCGGGAGTGGTGCTGATACTCTGATATTGTATATGTGACTGACCGAAAGGCTAAATGATTTTATTGTGAATTGAATGGAGATCTAATTGTAAAGCTATTTTATAAAAGTTTTAATTATCTCGGATCTCTTATTCAATTATTAAACATGTTTAAATGATTAATCTCGGCCTTGATCGTGATGGGGGTTACAACATGAAGATTAAACAGGCTTTGTTCAATATGGGATCACTCAAAGCCCTAGGGCCAGATAGGTTCAATCCTCTTTTTTATCAGAGCCAATGGGATACAGTTGGTCTTTCGGTGATATTATTGGTTAAATAGGTATTCTCTAATCCTGAATAGGTTCATTATATTAATAGTACTCTAATTGTGCTCATTCTGAAAATTGATCATCCACAATCTTTTTGTGATTTTTGCCCAATAAGTCTCTATAATGTAGTGTATAAGATTGTTACAAAGATTATTTCTAATAGGCTTAAATATAATCTATTATGCCATTGGTTATGGCCCCGAACCAATGAGGCTTTGTGAAGGGGTGCCAAAGTATTGATAATATTATTCTAGTGCAGGAAATAATCCACTCTATGAGGAACATAAAGAAGAAGTAGGGATTCATGGCAATAAAGATTGACTTGGAGAAACTGTATGACTGGGTCAAATGGAGCTTTCTCTTTGAATTCTTTAATGAACTAAGGATTCCTAAGTATCTCTGTGACGTGATTAAAGCTTGTGTATCTACACCATAAATGCAACTACTTTGGAATGGGTGTACTGCAAATGCCTTCTACCCTTCCAAAGGAGTTTGTCAAGGCGATCCTATCTCACTGTATCTCTTTGTCATTATGATAGAGAGGTTGGGGCACTTAATTTAGACTGTAGTAGAAGACAGAGATTGGAAACCATTTAGGTTGTTGCTACAAGGTACGACTATCTCTCATGTTTTTTTTGCTGATGATCTTATTTTGTTTATAGAGGCAGATATGGATCAAGCCAGAGTGGTGAAAGCCATACTGGATGAATTTTGTGAGATATCCGTCTAGAAAGTAAACGCTGAAAAGTCAAGGATTTACTTCTCAAAGAATGTGGGGGCACACTTGTAACCCCTACCTTGAAAGCCGTTAATATGGTTCGAAATGTGTCATTAAGTTAAACTGGAGACCAACGGATAATTCAAAATTTATTAAAGGTCCCAACTTCAAGACACGATTCAATCTTGTGATAAAGTGGGTTTTGAAAAACTTTTCAAAACCTATTTAATATAGTCTCGCTTCCACTTTTCGAATCTATTTGGCCTGTTCGGTACTATTCCATTCATAACTATCAGAGTACTTAACAAAATTTCTTGACGACTTTCGGGTTATATTCAATATCTAGTAAGGTCTACAAGACTTTCCCATACCTAGGATTACACACCATTGAACAAATTTACGGTAGATACATCCATATTTACTACCTTACACTTATGTACATCATAGACATTAACCCACAAGTTTGATAGCCAACACAAAAAGCTTAATCTCCTAGCCGGGAGCACTAGCCACCCTTGGTTATCTACTTCTCCCTTGATCTGCTTGCCTTGGCTATAGGTTAGTCATTAGAAAGAGTAAGATTCACAAGAATCTCAGTACTCAGTAGTAACATTTCACTCATATGATATATAATTTAACAAAGCATGTAAGCAATTATCACAAAGCAGCATTCATAGCAGCATACACAACAACATTCATATTTGTGACTTTCGTTACATTTGTCACATTATGTGACATTCACAACGGCTTTCACAGCCATATATAAGGGCTTTCACAACTATATATGACAGCTTTCATAGCTATATACGATGACTTTTACAGCCATATATGACAGCTTTCATAGCTATATACTACATCTTTCACAGTTGTATTCACATTTATGACATTCATCACACAGCAACATTCACAGCAGCATTAACATTCATCACAATTCAATGATGAGCACATACATACAAAGCATTATACATGATATAAGAGAAAGAGTCACTACCTTATTCTTTTCGTTCATGCTCAGGCGCAGGTTTCTTACATTTAGGGTAGATGTCAAATCCTATAAATAATAATAAAGGACGACGAGTTATTCTCTATTCCAATTCTTAAATGACTCCAAGACACTTGGGGTTGCTTATCATTTGAGACCTTTAGGTGGCTATGAGAAGTTCAAACAAAAGCCTAAAGAGTTAGGGAGAGCTAGACTAGAGAACACCTTTCAAGAATTCAAAGTGCTGAAAATTGGGGCTTGGCTGCTCTGGCCGCGGCCAAGAGATGGTCAAAAACATTTTGGCTGGTTAGGAATCACTGGCCGTGACCAAGAATAGGATAGACACTTTTGGGCTATAGCCAATAACCCTTTGGCCGCAGCCAAGGACAGGTCAGAGGGATTTGGGCCGTGACCAAGAACTGGTCAAACACCTTTTAGATGCGGTCAAAATGCTTGGTCGCGGCCAAAAACTGGCATATTTCCTAGCTGACTTCCAATGACCATAACCTTTAGTATACAAATCAAAATGACACATACTTTACATCATTTTCAAGCTTGCAATGTCAACTACTAAATTGGAAAGTTTTATAACTTTTTAACATGATTTGCTATTTCAAAAGATCATGCAAACAAGCTGCCCTGCACAGAATTTTCACTTGATAGAATTTTCAGTTTTTCAACAAATGTTTCCAAATGTCAGAATTCACAACCTGGGGTAGTCCCCACAAAGTTTTTTTTTGCATAGAATCTAATGGAAACATCAAAACAATCAAATTCACATTCCTTTCACAAGCTCTGTTTTGGGTAGAAGTTACACAAATTGTCAAAATTTCCAAACTTTCCATTCAAGCCTCCAACTAAATCCATTTATCCAAATCTCAACACAAGAAATCATTACAACAATCAAAACATTCCAAATTCTCTAAACCCTAACATACAAGAAAATTAGGGCAAATTTCCACAAATTCAAGTTCTCAACCAAAGATCACAATATGCATATCAAAGAGTTGCCTTTGCTCACTTCTATCACTTCTACTAGCTTGTTCTTTGATTCCTCAACCTCTAGTTTTCTTGAGCACACAAAACACCTTCTCTTGAAAATTTAAAACCATACAAATGAAGCTCTCATCAAGAGGAACAAGGTTAAAGAAGAGGTCTGAGCATTAAAGGTCATCCACAAGGTCAAATCTCAAGAAGAAGAGCTTGATTTACCTTGGCTCAACTTTCTCTTTCCTCCTCCACCTCTTGGATGTCTAGAGCTTAAGTGAGAGAGTGAGAGATGATGAACATCAGATTTTTCAACCTCCCCCATGCTCTTATGGCCGACTTTGAGGAGAGAGAGGGAAGAGAAGAGTGTTGAATTTTTGACTTCATCTCATGGTGCCAAGTGTCAAGATCCTATGGCTTCTCCCAAAATGCATGTAACCAATTAGTTAATCTAACTGATTCCATTAGCCATTTAGTTACAACTCTTACTCTTTTACTTGATGGTGAATTTCTTCTAGATGACTAATTGGCCGATAAATGTCTTTCTTCCAGTTTTGCCTTTTGACTATGGCAATTTCTATTGGATTACCACTTAACACATTATTTGATTCCATTTACCCCTTCCATGCTTCATTCCCTTCTATTTTAGTCCAATTTAGACTTTAACACCATAATTGAGCTTAAATACAAGATTTGGGCACTTTCTACTATTCATTCGGGTCATAATTCACATTGTATTCTTTGAAAGTGTTTGTCTTACATTAATTACATTCACTTTTGGAGTCATGAGTCCTTATACACATGTTGGGGCATACAACATAAGGAGTAAAGAGATTAGTGAGTTCATAAATTTTTCCCAGTCTTCCAATCTGGGGAAATATTTAGGAATGCCAGTCTTACATGAGTGAAGCACCAAGTCCTCATACAGATTTATTCTTGAAAAGATTGATGCTCACCTAGCAAGATGGAAGCCAAACATATTATCAATGGTGGCAAGACATACCCTAGTATTATCCGTTGTGTCAGCCATGCCGTCCTATGCCATACAGACTGTGCCCCTCCCTCTAGGTACTTGTGATGAGATAGACAGGAAGTGTAGGAATTTTCTTTGGGGAAGTACATCCACGAATCATAAACCCCATATGGTAGCTTGGGGTCGGGTGTGTTCCCAGAAAAAAGACGATGGACTGGGCTTAAGATAGGTAAGAATTCAGAACTAGGCTTACATGACTAAATTGGGGTGGAACTTGGTTCACAAATGAGATGCATTGTGGGTTCATTTCCTTTGTGAAAAGTACAAGATGGGCAGTGATTTGGTGCTGAAAGTTGAAAAACGACGGGCGAAATGGAGCACATGGAAGGGGATTAGACAAAGTTGGGAAAGTGTAAGTGAGAGTATTTCTTGGAGGATTACAGATAGAGCTTCAGTGTCCTTTTGGCAGGATATATAGGTGCCCCATTTTGACAAATTAGAGAGCTTGGTAACTCACCCATTAAAAAATGAAATCCATGAATGGAAGGTGGCAGATTGTATTACTTCGTTAGGTCAATGGGATTTGAATAAGTTTGGGCATTTATTACTGAAACAAGTTGTGTTAGCAATCCAAAGAGTGAATATTAACCATAATGCTAGTGCTGATATTCTGGGATGGCGTTAGGCAGCTGATGGTAAATTTGCTCTAAAAGCGGCGTATAAGAGGTTAACTGGCCACGGGGAAAATAAAAATTGGTTTGGATGGAGGCTAATATGGAAACTTAAGGTTCCTCAATGGTACAGACTGTTCCTGTGGTTATGTGCCCATGGGCATTTATTGACAAATTTGGCACGAGCTCAATGGAGAATCCACACGACTTAGATGTGCCACTTCTGTCATGATGAGACTGAATCAGTTCTGCATGTACTTAGTCAATGGCATCGGCATTTCTTTGACTCAGCCGATAGAAACATTTGGTTAACATGGTGTTCAAGACATCTGGATCAGGTGTTTGGCTACGAGTTTCGACACCGGTTTATAGTTTTATGTAGACACATTTGGTTGGCGAGGAATGACCGTATTTTCAACAATAAATAGTAGAGTAAACAGGAGTTACTAGCACGTATTAGTTCGGTGTTGTCTTAGGGTGTATCCAGTCCTATTCAACCGAATTCCTATATCACACCAATTATGGTTTGGCGCCCTCTACCAGCCAAGGTGGTTAAAGTTAATACAGATGAGTCCATGAATGAAGCATTGGGGTGCTGTACATGTGGTGGGGTGATACAGATGACCACGGCCGATTTGTTCAGGGGTTTATGTTTTGGATTGGACACGAGTCGGTGATCACAACAGAAGCTTGGGGAATCTTGTGGGGTATGAAGTTGGCTTGGGAAGGAGGATTTAGGCATATTATTGTTGAAAGTGATTGCAGCAAAGTATTGGAGCTTATTCAAGGTGTGGTATTTAATGAACATCCTAATGTTATGGTAATCTTGGAAATTCAGTCGATACTGGAACATGAGTGGCAAGTGGAGCTACTACATTATTGTCGGGAGGTGAATAGGGTGGCAAATTGCTTCGTAAGGAGAGCATAGGATATGACGGTGGATTTTCTTGTAGTTGACAAAGAGCCTGCCAAAGCAAAACGTTTGCTCATAGAAGATGTTGCAAACCAGAATATTTCTACTGAGTTAGTGGGGTAGAGCCCATGGGCCGGCTGTTTTTTTCATTCACTATCAAAAGAGAGAGAGAGAGAGAGAGAGAGAGAGAGAGAGAGAGAGAGAAATAATCTGCATTCTAGAAGATAAAACTCATCACATATTTATCATATATGCCACAATCACTTAAAATAATTTAAACCAAACATCCATAAAGTCTAAGATGATCTTAACCATTTGATTAAAATAAATATTTGAAATATCAAAAATTTATTAAAGAAATCAATAAAGAATTGCTTAAGCTTTAATTTAGTACTCCTCTGATACCTATTATAACCACTCATGACCTTTTTAGAACTAAGAAGAAGTGATTAAATTAAAATCATTAAATTTGTTTCAAAATCAAAAATATTAAATTTACTTATATTTAAAATTATAAATTACATCTAGCAAAGCGAAATAAACCTAAAACAAAACCCACCATAATTTACTGCCACTTGCAACGAGAACTCGGCACCTTCCGATCTCCAACCATGGCTGTGAGGAAACACGAGAGTTTCTAGAGGGGGAGGGGGGAAGAAAGGCTAAATATCCACCTAATTCTTTTAAATTCATGGTTGTTTTATAGGAGTTAACTGAAGAGTACCCAAATTCAAATTCAGGTGTATGTTGTTCTACACATGTATGCATTCTATGCTAAAATATCTCAACCCTACACTATTTTGTATACACACTTTATTTTATATAAATGTTTATTAAATTTTGATTATTTATAAACTACATGAGAATAAGATTTTTTTTTTTTTTTGCCAATAACATGAGAATAAGATTAATTGTTACAATTTCAAAGTAAAAAATACTCTCACTAAAAAAGGTATTGAGCATGTATCTTATATGAAGTGAATGTACCAAAATCATGAGAAAAAATAATTAAGCATAAAAAGGCAAGATTAGTTGATCACCTGCATAAATAATGTTAACAATATAATTAATTAATGTGGAATTTTCTTTGGAATCCTTAAAAGTCATATTATTACTGCAGTGCTCCTCTATATAACAGGGGATGAAAGTTCCAAAAGTATTAGCATGAGTTCGGTAAACACAATATTATATATATATATATATATATGGTTAAACTATATAAAACTCTCTGAACTTTATGTCAGTTATATATAACCCTCTTGATGTTTTAAAGTTTAAATTTAACCCCTCTGACCTTTTATATTATTATTATTATTATTATTATTATTATTATTATTATTATTATTATTATTATTATTAACCCCTTACCGTTAATTGACCGTTATTTTTTTAACAAAATTATCACGTCATATTAAGAGATGTGACATCCTATGTAAATTAGCAATTTCATAAAAATTCCCTGAACTTTAACCAGTTACAAACAATCCCCTTAAACTTTGATCAATTACAAATAACACCCCTGACATTTCAAAGTTTAAATTCACTCTCCTTAAAATCTTGATTTATAATATTGAATTGCATGTCTTTGCTTTTATCATTTTAATAAATTTATTAATATTTTTACTATAATTTATCAATTAAAATAGTTTTTTGTATGGCAAAAATTAGAAGAATAATATTTAAAAAATATATAAATAAACATGTCATCATTTGTATAATATTTACTTATTTTATTGGGATAATTGAGTATTCATACTAAAAAATGTCATTATTTGTGTTTAATATTTTCTTGGAATAATTGAGCTTTGGTAGTTTAAATATGACATTTGTATTAGAGGATACATTTTTCCCTTATTAATTATAATTTATTAGTATTGCATTTTTTTTGAATAAAAGATTCAATTTTTATTTTTATATTTTTTAAATATTTTTCTTCAAGTTTTGTCATACAAAAAAGTTACTTTAATTGATAAATGATTGTAAGAATCTTAATAAATTTATCAAATGATAAAAATAACGACATGGGGTTTAATATTATAAGTAAAGATTTTAAGGGAGTTAATTTAAATTTTGAAATATCAGGGTTTATTTGTAATCGATCAAAGTTCATGGGATTTTGTGAAATTAATAATTTATATAGGATGTCATGTGTCATATCTTAATCTGATGTGGCAATTTGTATTAAAAAGATAACTGACAGTTAAGGGTAGGAGGTTAATAATAAAAATATAAAAGGTAAGGGATTAAATTTAAACTTTAAAATGTTGGAGGTTATATGCAACTGAATCAAAATTCAAGAGAGTTTTGTATAATTTAACCTTTATATATATAAGTATATACAGCATGGAAGACTTGTTCTTTGTAATTATGGCTGGTCTTAATTTTGCAGAGTTGATTTTGATCATTCCACCATTGCTATCGTTTTTCACCACTGAATTATTATTAGCTAAGTTTAACATGGCACTATATTAGCTTATTAAGATAGTCATCTGCAACCTCACTCAAAATAAACGGTGTTAATCCCAGTGAGTCTTTCATTAACCGTTTTAAAATTTAGAGATGGATGCTTAATGCTAATGGTATAAATTATAAGAACTTCATAAAAAGGCAAAAGAGTTTAGGGATATTATTCAAAATTTGGTAAAATTGTAAGGATCTGCGTATTACTTTTTCCTTAATTTTTTTCATATTTAATTCCATGCCCCATGTTTATATTTTATTTAGTTCTTAAAATTTCATATAAAGAAGCTACAATTAACACAGGATAACAAAAGCCCCTTCATTTTCCTATGTTTTTTGTATTAGGATCATGGTTTTTGGACTACACTGAACCGAACGAGCTGTCACCCGTTGCTTGTAGCGGCTCGTTTTAAAATGTTGGGTTGTTTTTCAGTTTAGGTCCTTTTGGACCGGGCTACCAACTTTTTTGAGCCATATAGCGGTTCATTTTGTGGTTTGCGGTGCATTTCATTTTTGTTTCCATAGAGGTAAATGGTGATTATTCAAATGATGTTGGTGTGAAGGTTGAGTAATGACATCAAAAGACTATGAGCATGTTTGTTTCAGCGATCAGATTGCTTATAAGTTGCTTTTCACGTAGATCGAGACGCAACTCCTCTCACATACTTACCTCAAGGCGCAAGAAAGTTATCCTCTCTCAGTTAACTTATGCCTCTTGCCTAAAAGGTGAAGGTTGATTAATGACATAAAAATTGCCCTCTATAATATAAAAGGACTTAGTTTGTTTGTTTGTTTTTTTTTTTGCCAAGAATATAAAAGGACTTAGTTAAATAGTCACTTAGGTCACATTTAGTCCAACATAAGTTCAAACCATGTATGATCCCAATCAATTCGGCAATAGCTAGTGGGACTTTGGTCAGCTTGCAACTAAAACTACTAACTATTGTTCTTTGTTATCCCAACTAATAACGCCTCCACAGCTGTAATATCCCGAATTTTGGGATTGGAGGCTTTGGAATAAGCCTAAATTGAGTGGACTACTAATCCCCGATTTAGTAGATGTCCCAAATATATTCCCTAATGATTCTAATATCTTTTGGGGTATTAAGAAAGTAAAATGGTGAATTTTGGAGAATATAATTATGTTTTTGATAAAATTTCCTATGAGGCAGTGAGCTTATCATAAGGTTTTGGAAGGCTAAATGATAATCAAAAATTATGAAATTTTATAGGATGAAAGTAGACATCCTAAGCTTTAATTTGATAGGTCATATGAAGCAATTAGAGCTATACACAAAAAGATATGAATTTTTGAAGTCAGCACAAATAAACTGTGAAATTTCTGGAACAATATGCAAAGATTGAAATTCTGGGAATTTTGTGATTCCAGAAAGCAAAAGTCTATATTTTGTCCTTGAAACTAGACTCAATAAGGGTTCTATAGGCTTTGGAATCACCTCATTTTGATTTTTCTAGAATTAGTTATGATTTTTCAAAGTTTGGGCAGAAATCTGCCAGAATTTTGTAAAATCCGAATTTTGGAAAATTAAACAATTGATTAACATATTATAATATAAATGATAAAAGGAAAATCATCATCTTCCTCCCACCATTTCAGACGTGCTGCAGCCAAGGAGAGAGAGAGTTGTGCTCTTTTAGAGAGAGAAGGAGAGGAGAAAACTCACGAGATAGGTCGATTTCTTCGGTGAATTCGTATCTAACGTGTATAATCCTTCTCCTAAGCTTATCTCCTATGTTGTTTGAGGTGTTTGAAGCAAGATTTTGGAGTTTGGAGGACTAGGGTTTTCAGCCATATTTGGGAAAAGTCAGAAGGAGCTTGAGGTAACTTCCAAACTTTCGTATATTGCTTATTCTGGCTGTTGTGGGCAATTTAATTGGTGAAATTTCGCCGGATTGCCATTGGTTTTAAAGTTTGGAAATTGAGTTTCCTAGGGGTTATGCTGCCCAAATTGGGTCTTAATGTTAGTTGTAACATAATGTAATGGTTAATAAAGTGGTTAGAAGTAGAAAGGAACGTGTTTTCGGAGCCGAAACCGAAAAACCCCGATTTTCCCCTTAAAACCTATATATTTCGGCCAGCATTGTAAATGGGTCTTAGAGTTGGATTTTCAATGATTTGATGATTCCATTGGATTCAGTGGGCGAAAATAGGTGGGGTTACAGTTGGACACTTTTTCAAAAAAGGCCGAGAAAGCATAATTACGGAAATACCCCTAAAACCCTAAAAGTAGGGCTGCCAAGGGCAATTTCGTAATTTGACATTGAATTTGATAATTCCGAGTCTGGAAATGGATTTCTTGGGTGAAAATATGTAAGAATAGCCCATGTCAAAATTTCGGGAAAAGTACAGCCAGACCGGGTATGATGGGGCCGGGTCCCCGGGGTAATTTAGTAATTTTTCAAGATAGACTCATATAACCCCCAGAAATACTATGGAAGTGTCTAAATAGTATATTTGACGTTGTAGGATCGAATATGGAGCCCCGAGCTGTTTGCACAAAGGTCGAGACACGTGTTTCAAGGCGGAAAAGGGTTAAGGTAGGGGACTTACCTTACTTGAATGTATTTGATATCTTTGCTTGTGTAATGATGTATGTGATTGCTTTACTTGATTGTGTAGAGCATATTTGAATAAATGAAGCTCTGTTTCTGTTTTCGCTGTGGCCATAGTCTTGTTGTATGAAACATTGAGCATGCAGAAATGTCATTATAGGGCATACATCTAGATAAAGCTAACATGTCATACATATAGCATCAATCATGCATGCATTATGGTATCTGTTTCCTACTGAGATTCTCTTGAATCTCACCCTCCCCTACCAACAATTTAGACAGGAGACGACAAAAGATATGCAAACAACAATGCAGAGTATCGTACGATGGGATTACAGTAGTGGAAAGAAGATGGGAAGAAGTCTCCGTTTCACTGGGATGAGTTTAGACACCCTAGTAGCCTTGTGCGGCTACCTTAATCGTAAGTATCATGTACAAACCCCTATGGGAAATTTCTGTAATCGAGTACTTTTTATCAGTATAGTTATGTTATTCTTGTGTTGCCTACCGAATCGCATATCGTTTTCCGTGAATACTCTGGTAAAGGTAAAATTGAGATAAGGGCGTGACAACAGCCACTATCCAAATTTCAAATTCATGAATATTCACTATTTTATTGAATTTCTCAAATAATTATAATATATTTGGTAAATATAAAATTTAGGTTTTACACATTACTCAGGATCGAACCATCGACTTTCAGTTTGAAGCGATCTCCCTCGATCATGTGCTTTTCCTTATCAATCGGAGAGCTGTTAGTGTAGAAGGCACAATGATCAGTTAGATCAAATTTTTTTGGCAAGATGTCAGGGTCCAGTGACTAATATGACTTTCCATATAATTGAATTAAGGAGAGAAAACACGTAACATAGGAAAGAAACTTGGGACTGTATGAATGATATAAGGGATGAAGGGTTCGCATTAGTAACTCCCCCTTGAGGCTTAGCAAATTTACTCCTTGTGAACCCTATGCATATTGCACATAATCTTAAAAATTATGCGTCTTGTCGAAGTTTATATATTATACTAATATGCGGATTACATGCATTACGGTGTTTGGAAAGAAAAAAAAAAAAACTCACACTATATAGGACTCAAACTGTGTGGATTGTACAAATTTTAATACAACTTGCAATAAGATTCATCTCACTAAATGACATCGACTGCATAAATCGTACAATGTTATTATGTCCTGGGTCCCCATTTGGTGCTTATTACAGTGTTGAGCATATATATTCTCTTTAGTGTGATAAGATCTCAACTGTTTATATTTAATCTGAACGGTGTAAATTTAAAATATTTAATTTTTAATTTTTTAAATGATAAATTCATTTTTATGAGTAGTAATACTTATAAGATTATCTTTATTTTTTACTTTACATATATTAAAATAAAATTTTATTTAAAATATAAAAATTAAATTAAATTAAATATGGACTGCCCAAAATTAATCTAACTGTGTAGATGGGTGATGAACACATTTTTGCTCATCACTTCCATTGGGTTATACTAACAACCAAATCTTTAGATATATTGTGATACGTTAATAATTATATCAAGCATTCTTTTGAATCTTATGCTAGATTTCAAAGAACTCAATACAATATGGTTTACACTTAATGCGCCTCCAACAACCTTTTTTGTACATGTCCAAACCACCTTGAATGATTTTCTGCCACTTTTTCTTTAATAGACACCACGCTTACTCTATTACTAGTATGATTATTTTGAATCTTATCTATTTTTTAATTGATTGATATACTATATATTATACACAAATTAGAGTAGACCATATGTAATTTGCATGGAGATGAAGTCTCGATGCTAGTTAATAAAATTTATTTATTTTTATTTCAATGAAACAAGTTGAAGGTTTATTGTAAATGAGATGAGAAAATTAAATAATACCTAAACATGTGACAAACACGAGTTTGAGTTTCATATTTAGGTTATGTAAATCTTTGGAGGCCTGTTTTTGGACTGGGCCTCCACTAATCTTTTAAATTAACGTTTAATTGGCCTCACCATTCTATTTTGGGACAATTACATTCAAGTTTTACATAAGAGAAAAAAAATAAAAAAATAGTCCTTGAAATTGTTAATGACAAGTCGAAGGGCGTCCATTGACAAGTTGAGGGACGTCCATTAACAACTTCAATCACCATTTCTTCATTTTTTCTTTTGTGTGGGACTTGAATGTAATTGCCCCTTATACTTTTTGGTACAATAAGTTGTACAAAAATACTCCCTTTGTTTTTAGGGAAATTTATATTCAGGTCCCAACAAAAGCAAAAAATAAAAAAATTATCCCTTCATATTTCAAAATTACTAATAAGTCACATTGACAACTCCAAAAGCACGTTATTGACTAGTCTAAGGGCGCCATTAACAAGTTCATGGGACTTGTTGGTAATTCTAAAATCTAAAGGGACTATTTTTCTTTTATTTGGGACCTGAATGTAATTTTTCCTTATTTTTATTTGCACAAGTCATCTAAGCTGGGATCTCCTTGTTATAACCCTCTCAAAATGATGGATGCTTGGTATTTTCATTTATTTGATTGTCAAGTTTATTTGTAAGATTAATTAAATTAAATATAGATTCGATTTTGTGGTCAAAAAGAAAATCAAATATATAATATATTTATGTTTATGATAGAGCTAATCTAGGTTTAAGTTAAGAAAAAACATGGAACACAATAAATTAGTTATAGTTTCTCACGTTATAAAACTAAACCCTGCAAAAACTAAGGCACAAAACTACAACATAATATGGTCAAATTTTTACATCTAAACTAGTGTTAACTTTACCAATACAAAGTTATTTAGTCTAACGATGTAAAGCGACATTAGATCTTTTTTTATCTCGAGTTATAGTTTTAAAGAAGACATATATGTTAAGAGAGACAGTCACAAACCTCGAACCAGATACCAACCAGATAATAATATAAAAAAATTGCTATTAATTTTGTTAAAATAATTATCGAATATAATAGTTCAAAACTACGGCTACAAAACTAGGTGCAACGACCATAACATCCACATATTATATCTAAACCATTATTAACTTTGTTAAAAAAATTGTTAAATCCAACAAATCACTTGTAGTTTCTCATATTCAAAACTAAAGCTGCAAAATTAGATACAAAACTATGGCCACAAATTCTACCGATTCTTATATATAAACCACTATTGACCTTTTAAAAGTACCATCAAACTCAAGAAATCACCCATGGTGTGGTTTCTCATTTTCAAAACTACGGCTATAAAATCAGGTGCAAAAATAATGGTCACAAAATCGACTAATTTTTATATGTAAACCACTAATGACTTTGTTAAAATAATTATTGGACATACCAAATCACTCATGGTTTCTCACTATCAAAACAACGACTACAAAACTAAGAACAAAACAACAACTACAAAACCAAAAACAGAGCGCGCTGTTCAATAATACATATAAAACTAGAAGCCACAACCTAATATCTCATATAGTCACAATGTCATTCAAACCATTTGCAGCATTACAGTGTATGAGAAAGATGAAGATGCTACAGAAGCAAGCACATTTGACATACCGAAGGCTATCAATCTCCTTCTTTTCTTTCTCAAAATCCTCGTAAAATGTTCTTCTTATTCAACACTCAACCATACAACAATTAGTTTCAAATTTTTGTATTAGCCAAAAGGGAAAGGCTTGCTCAAAATCCTTGGTATCTCTTCACTGTCTTGCTTTATATCAGTAGCTCCATATGATATAAAAATCTCAGCGCACAGACAAATAGACAATCCACCAGTTAAGATAGTGCATTTTTTAAACGCAGGCCATGGCTTCCCAACAATAACAGCATTATGTTAAAACGATTACTCTCTTTTTCAAGCTCATTCACTCTATAAGAACCATCGTTTAGTCCATTTCTTGCAAGGTTTCCCCTTCCATGGAACGATCTTAAATTATTGGGAAAATGTCATTAAGGTCCCAACCAATAAAAATAATATCAGAAAATATGAAACTTCTTCTCATATTATTTTTCTTAATTGGAACCTTAATGATATTTTCTCTAAATTATTTTTCATTACCATCTTTCTGTACACCTTCATCATTGTCATGGCTTGCTTGCTTAGCTTCTTATATGTTGTGTTGCTTTCTGACAGATGATTCCGAGAAAGTTTGTGAACAAATACGGGGATGTCTTCTCAGAGTGTCAGATATGTTTGGGTAAGCCCCAAACTGTGGTTTTAAAAGCCCTTTTCCATAAATCGAGATAAAACTCCTGTCACATACTTACCTCGTAAATTGTAAAAGCTATTTTCCAAAAGTCAATCCAAACACACACTAAGCCTATTAAATAATAGGGTAAAATCATAAAAATATTCAAGAGTTTTTGCTCAAAGTGCATTTAACATAATGTGTTTTTTGGAGGTGCAAAATTATACATAAGTTTTCAAAAGTAGAGAAAAAAATACCAAATCCGTTAATTTTGGGTTACTTTGACCATTAAACGGGACGCTTTGACTAAAAAAGTTGCCATGAAAAAAATAATAATAAAAAATTCAAATTCATTAACCTTATTCCTTCAGTTCCTTCTTTCTGCAAGGCTGCTTTCATTGGGTTGGCTTCTCTCCAATACTCTTCAAATCATTTTCCCTCCTTTTCTCTTTTTATCATTGGATTAACATCTCAACGATCCAGATTTAACATCTTATAGAAATATTATTATAATTTTACTTAAAAGATAAAAAATAAATTTTTATAATTTTATAAATTTTACTTAAAAATAAATTTTGTATCTTTTAAGTAAAATTATAATAATATATTTATAAGATATTAAATCTGAACTGTTGAGATGTTAATCCAATTATAGAAAAAGGAAAAAGACGAGAAGTGCACTGGAGAGAAGTCATTCACCTTTCGATAGCCCAGAAAATAAACCATAAAGGAGAGGGGACAAAATACAGCCAAAGCAATCATTCAAAAGTTAGAACCCATCAAAACAACAATCTTTTTTTTTTTTTGCCAACATCAAAACAACAATCGAACATTACCTGGGCTGCAATAATTCCTAGAGATGAAGCAAGGGAATCAAGAAGATGCATAGAGCTTTGCTATTTCATACTATCACTACAAAAAAAAAAAGACTTTCGGCGGCGACTTTTGTCGCCGCTGAAAGTCTTTCAGCGGCGACAAAAAGTCGCCGCCTATGCGACTGTCGCTGAAAGTTTTGGCGGCGACTTTTAATGTCGCCGTTGAAAGTATACTTTCAGCGGCGACTTTTTTTATTGCCGCTGAAGGTATAGTTTCAGCGGCGACAAAAGTCGCCGCTAAAGGTGACTTTCAGCGGCGACTTTTGTCGCCGCTGAAAGTGTTAATTTTTTAAAAAAAAAATTTTGAAAAATTAAATTTTTTATTAAAAAAATTCGATTTTTTTTTTAAAAATTTAATTTACAATTGCCACGTGTCTCCGCCCCGTGCTGCCACGCGTCGCCTTCTCGTGCTGCCACGTGTCTCCTCCCTGTGCTGCCACGTGTCTCCTCCTCGTGCTGCCACGCGTCGCCTCGCCTTGCTGCCACGTGTCGCCTCCTTATAATTCCTCCAAGTGACTCTCCTCCAGTTCGAACCCGCGACCTCAGGGAGCTGATGCCTTCGCGCGCGAGTCTCTACCAGTTGCGCCGAAATGAACCTATGTCATATTATTACATATTATTATATATATACTATTATCATATATATAAACATACATACATATAATTAATTAATTATATACATATAATTAATTATTAATTAAATATAATATTATTAAAAATAATGAAAAATAAAATAAAAACGAAAAAAATATTTATATATTTAAATTAAAAATTTTTTTAATTTAAAATTACTTAATAAATAATAATTTAATATCATAAATATTATTTTTAATATAAAATTATAAATATAATATTAATAAATAATAATATAATTTTAATAATTAAGGTTAAATAGAATTATTTAATAATTAATAATTAAATTTTATAAATATTATTTTTGAAAAATATTAATAAAAAATTATGAAATTGACTTTCAGCGGCGACTTTTAATAGTCGCCGCTGAAAGTGTACAAAATTTTTTTTTTTTTTTTAATTTTGGACTAGACTTTCAGCGGCGACACTAAAGTCGCCGCTGAAACTCACTTTCAGCGGCGACTTTTAATAGTCGCCGCTGAAAGTGTACAAAAAAATTTTTGTTTTTTTTTAATTTGGGACTAGACTTTCGGCGGCGACACTAAATTAGTCGCCGCTGAAACTCACTTTCAGCGGCGACTTTTAATAGTCGCCGCTGAAAGTGTACAAAATTTTTTTTTTTTTAAATTTTGGACTAGACTTTCAGCGGCGACTTTTAATAGTCGCCGCTGAAAGTGTACAAAATTTTTTTTTTTTTAAAATTTGGGACTAGACTTTCAGCGGCGAC
This sequence comes from Inga laurina, assembly GCA_963855925.1. Lineage (NCBI taxonomy): Eukaryota > Viridiplantae > Streptophyta > Magnoliopsida > Fabales > Fabaceae > Inga > Inga laurina. The sequence goes on from OY979713.1 coordinate 28,177,670, forward strand.
ACTAAAGTCGTCGCTGAAACTCACTTTCAGCGGCGACTTTTAATAGTCGCCGCTGAAAGTGTACAAATTTTTTTTTTTAAAAAAAAATTTCGAACTAGACTTTCAGCGGCGACACTAAAGTCGCCGCTGAAACTCACTTTCAGCGGCGACTTTTAATAGTCGCCGCTGAAAGTGTACAAAATTTTTTTTTTTTTTTAAATTTTGGACTAGACTTTCAGCGGCGACACTAAAGTCGCCGCTGAAAGTGTACAAATTTTTTTTTTTAAAAAAAATTTCGAACTAGACTTTCAGCGGCGACTTTTAATAGTCGCCGCCAAATGTCGCCGCTGAAAGTGCTTTTTTTTGTAGTGTATATGGAAAAAGAAACTAAAATTTGCAATATGGTTTTGTATGTTTGAACAAATGGATCATTGTCAAACCCGCGAAGCTTTTAGGCTGGGAACAATGCTGGGTATTTGGCACCTGAGCTGGCGTCCGTTGCTGTGCCGACACCGGCGAGCAATGTATACAGCTTCGGAGTGGTGTTGTTGGAGGTTGCATTGTGGGTGGAGACTGATAGAGATGTTAGCACCAGAGAAGGAGGTGGAGCTGACTGATTGAGTGAGGGATTTGCACGCAAAAAAGAGTGTAGTCGAGGCGGCAGATTCATAGATTTAGGGTGAGTAAGATGATGGGGACATGGAGATGATTTTGAAACTTGGTTTAGCTTGTTATTACCCTGATCCACTGAGGAGCCCGACCATGAAGAAGGTCGTTGGGCTTTTGGAGGGCGACGAACTCATGGCGGTGCTGGTGGAATCGTGAGTAGTGATGGCGGCGACTGTGAATCTCAAGAAGGGGGGAGCGACACGAGAGGGGAGGCTGGGAAATTGCAATGGGGGGGTTGGTTTTTTTATCAGGAAAATAATTAAAAAAAACACCGTTAAAATAGGGAAACTGCCAAAAAAAATACTTTGGAAAATGGGAAAGGACGATTTAGTACTTTGAAATTAGAAAAGGATGAGTCAGTTCACTGTCAGACAAGAGGAGGAATCTGTGATTTTGAAATCTCAGCCAAAAGACGAAATGCCCTTCAGCCTTCCCTCTCTCTACTTCGGAATAACAACACTGACCTCTTAATTAACAACACGGTATTCTATATTAACAACACCAAAATCCCACAGAGTTCGTACTTCCATGCGCTTCACCTTTGTTTTGATAACATCACCTTTATTCTACATTAACAACTTTACTTTATTCTTTCACAATTAACAAGTTTAGGGCCAATAACAACATCTTTCTTTTTATTAACAACATCATATTCTATATTAACAACTCTACTTTCTTCTTTCACAATTAACAAGTTTAGGGCTAATAACAATACCTTTCTCTTTATTAACAACATCGTATTCTACATTAACAACTCTACTTTCTTCTTTCATAGTTAACAAGTTTCAGAGCCAATAACAACTCTTTTCTCTCTATTAACAACATCATATTCTATATTAACAACTTCACTTTCTTCTTTCACAGTTAACAAGTTTCAAGGCTGATAAAAACTCATTTCTCTTTATTAACAACATTATATTCTACATTAACAACTCCACTTTCTTCCTATGGGCGGGATGTAGCTGTCGGTGTCACTTTTCTGTCATAGGGCGAATGGGAGTAGAAGACTCTCTTGGGAGCATGTCGATGGGCGTTTTCGGTGGTGGAAGTAGACAATTGGAGATTGGCACCGGTTGTTGGGAGGGAGGTATTAGGCGGTGGTTAGATTTGGAATCAATCAGCGACCATGGGTGAGATCTCATTCACAGAGGATCGACGGGGCTATAATCACAAGGTTGCAGTAGATCTTTGGTGGGTTCCTCGAGGAGATTTGAATTGGCTATATGATCTACAACTGAGATGGCCGAGATCTGCAACTGAGATGAGGTGTTAATGTAGAATATGGTATTGTTAATAAAGAGAGAGGTGTTATTATTGGCCCTAAACTTGTTAATTGTGAAAGAAGAAAGTGGAGTTGTTAATAGAATATGGTGTTGTTATTGGCCCTAAACTTGTTAATTGTGAGAGAAGAAAGTGGAGTTGTTAATGTAGAATACGGTATTGTTAATAAAAAGAGAGGTATTGTTATTGGCCATAAACTTGTTACTTGTAAAAGAAGAAAGTGAAGTTGTTAATGTAGAACGAAGGTTGTTAATGTAGAACAAAAGTGTTTTTATCATAATGAAGGTGAAGCGCATGGAAGTACATACTCTTTGTGGGATTTTGGTGTTGTTAATGTAGAATACAGTATTGTTAATTAAGAGGCTAGTGTTGTTATTCCGAAGTGAAGAGAGGGAGGGCTGAAGGGCATTTTCATCTTTTGGCCTAGATTTCAAAATTCCATATTTCTCCTTCCATCTGACAACAAACAAACTCGTCCTTTCCCAATTTCAGAGCACTGAATTGTTCTTTCCCATTTTCCAAAGTATTTTTCTAGAATTTTCCCCTTAAAATATGTAAAAGACAAATAAGGATGATAAATTTCAATAATTTCAAATTAATTAATTTGGAATTTTGAAATGTTGACAAATGTGTGAGATTATATAAGTACCCTTACTTTTTATTTTTTTAAGCTCGTCACCAGAGCTCCGGTGTCCTTGCCGACGACTAGCCGCCGAAGCTCCGGCGACATAATATATATTTTTTAATTTCTCAAGCAAAAGTTGTCAATACAAATACTTAAGTTGTTAATAGTGATACTAAAGTTGTAAATAGTGGCCTAATATATTATTTTGAATTTCTTAAACAAAAGTTGTCAATATGAATATTTTAAGTTGTTAATAGTGATACTAAAGTTGTAAATGAGCTATTTATTGAATATTTCCTAATAACTTTCACCGGAGCTCCGACAGTCTAATACTTTTTTTTTTTTTTTTTTTTTTTTTTTGCATTTCTCAAGCAAAAGTCATCAATATTGATACTTTAGTTATTAATAGTGATAGTAAAGTTGTAAACAGGGTACTTGTTGAATATTTACTAATAACTTTCATCGGAGCTCCAGCGGTCTAATATATATATTTTTTGCAATTCTCAAGTAAAAGTCGTCAATAGTGATACTTGAATTATTGATAGCGCGATACTAAAATTATAAACAGGGTATTTGTTGAATATTTCCTAATAACTTTCACCGGAGCTCTAATGGGCTAATTTTTTTTTTTAAATTTCTTAGGTAAAAGTTGTCAATATGGATAACTGGGTTGTTAATAGCGATATTAAAGTTGTAAACGGAATATTTGTGAAGAAATTCAAAAAAAGTATATTAAACTGTCGTTTACAATTTTAACGTCGCTATTAACAACTTAAATATTTATATTGACAACTTTTGTTTGAGAAATTGAAAAAATTAGGCCACCACCACCGACAGTTGCCTGCACCAGAGCTCCGGCGGCCGGCAAGGGGTTTTAGAGATTTAAAAAAAAATAAAAAATAAAGACACTTATATAATTTCACACATTTGTTAACATTTTAAAATTCCAAATCAGTCAATTTATTTTTTTTGTATTACAACGGCAAGCAAAGCTTGAAAAGTGTTAGGGCCTATAAAGTAGGCCGTACAAAGTGATCCTGTGGTGACGCACCACATTCCTGGGCAAAAAGAAGGATACAATCAGTAGGGGAAGACCCCAGTTCAACGTAGTCCTGGCTGTTCATGTGAGCCAGGACTATTGAAATTGACCACCCTTATTTGTCTTTTACATAATTTGACAGTATTTATCTATCATTCAAATAATAAACTAAAATTATAAATTTTTTAGATAGATTTTATTATTATTATTTTTCCCAGTCAGCTTTTCAGTCAAAGGCTCACTCTTTAACGGTCAAAGTAACTCATAGTTAGCGGATTTGGTATTTTCACTCCATTTTTAAAAACTCAGGTACTTTTGCCCACCTTCTAAAAATATTTGATATTGAATGGCACTTTGGGTAAAAACTCATAGGTATTTTCGTACCTTTACCCTAAATAATAAGACTAATAACTTGTTCAAATTAATTCAAACATCAGCCTAATGATATGGATCTGCTCGGCTAGCTTCCTTTTCTTTCGCCACTGGTGCGGGCTGGGATTCATATCATTCTTTTTTTTCCTCTCTTTAGAAAAGTGTTCCATTCAAAGGGTCTTGATGTCTCGAGATATTCCAATATTTTGAAGAATACTTCTTAAATAACTAAGGTGAAAACCATCTGCTACAAATTATTAAAAAAATGAACATTTAATGATTGTTATACTAAACTTTAATTCATATAGTAACACATGATAACCAAATAGCACTGGTAACTTGAACATTAACTGGAAAATACCAACAAAAAACAGTAGGAACTTAATTATAACTATTTCTTTTTACTCATGACAACAAAAATGCATTAAAAAAATTAAACATATCAAAGAAATAACTTACCATCCTTTCTACCATAAGCATTCTTACATCCTTCACATCTACAGCTAACGGAGCAACCAACGCCGCCCATCAAAAGAGAATGTTGATTGTAATTCATATTACAACTGAAATTTGAGGCAAATACGATATCACAATGGAGAAAACCTGATAACATTCACAATATTTCTTCAAGAAGCTTGATTTCTTGCAGTTACATCCTCTTTTGTGACGTGCAGAAGCTGGAGTTTTGTTGGGATCATCCTGCAAGAAGAAAATAATTAATACCAAACAAAATGTGCCTCAACTTGAGCAACAGGGAGAAAGCGGAGTTGAAATTAGATAACTAACCCCAATTTCAGGTACAGAGTCCGAGCTTCGAATGACTTTAGGAGCAAAGGCTAGAGGATTACGAGACACAATCTGCTTGCGAATTGCAAGAACAGTATCCTCATGAATAGGCTTGTTGAAGCAATCCTGGCAAGAGCAAGGTTCTACTCGGTAGACACCAGCGGCAAAGCACTCACAATAACTGATAAAAATTATAACAAGTGAATTAAAAGAGAGTTCTCATAGCGATAAAGCCATTTCTTTTCCTTTTTTCACTGTTTTCTCATTGTCATTGAAACATGTAGGTGCATGTATGCAAATAACACAAAAAATTAGGCACAAAATTTGAAGGAAATTGACAGGATTCAGGACACAGGCCCGATGCAGAACCCGTAAAACTACAAAACAAAGAAAATGCACAACATAGGATATATTTTTAGTTTTGAATTTATAAAAGCGAATATGACAAGATTTCTATGCATCATCTGACAAAATTCTGAGGCGTTTTTGAAAGACTCGTGAATAATTGGTAGAGGGAGGTTTACTAGATAATACTGTAGGAGAATTTCACGAGCTATTGTTTTCACAACAAGAAAGTTCCGTTTCAAATTTTTAAAACTAGATAACATTTCAAGACAAATAGTAAAACAACATTATTCATTGTAGGGTCCTGACCCACACCAGTCTCTTTATTTAACGAATTCCAAGTACTCAAATCCTTCCTCAAGATATCTAACATATTTTTCAACTGTTTCTTCTCATATGCTTTTTCAGTCTTCTCATTAAATGTAGAGACAATATTCTCCCATCCTATCTTCGTGAATGACAACCCTTGCCTTTCTTTTATGTAAATTTTCTCAAGGCATGCATTGATAAAAATCTCATTTGAATCAACCTCCCATGTTGCCTTGCTATCCATATTTCTATGGAAAAATTTGACAGATAATTTATGACCAAATTCCCTAACTTAACAAAAGGAAAAAGTTGTCAACAAATAAAGGAACAGAGCATCCATTAGCGACTTGTGTTTGGTAGCCATTTTGTATTAGGCCGAATGGAAAGCTAGTTATCAATCAAATCATGGAAAGAATGAGCTATATAGCAATAATCAATACAGATGCAAATTTAAACCACTAACCGTTTCACCAAATAATGGTAAAGATCTTGTACATATGAAGAACCAGAGAGAACCTAAGCTTATAGAAGTCAAAGTTAACAACAAACCCTGAATAAAGAGATCAGTCTGGAAGTGACAAGATTGACAATAGTCACCTGCTTGTTTAATTTAACTGAGGGAAGCAGAAGAGTTGAAAGAATACAAACCCTATTAGGAGGGTACAAATTACCCGTACACAAATACTGCAATCGGGTTTCCTTGCTATTACAGATTAACTATGGTATAAACTTCAGAGCAAGCTAGAAAAGGGTAATAGATTGCTAATATATAGCACAATAAGTGGTCTATAATCATACTCAAGCATCAAAAAATAGAATGCATCATGTAGTTGTAACTAGCTATAGCAGTCTTCTTTTTGGCAAGATTAGAAAGAGACTGAAGTCAATTCAAGGTCTATAAACTCACCATCGAACATGTTGGAAATTGTGCCATAGAGTCCAATCATTGTACTTTGAACATTATTAATTTAATGAATTTTCTCCATTATTTTATCATAATATTCGCATGTTCACTGTGATGACTGTATCCTTGGATAAATCATAAAGATTGTCCTAAATGTCCTTGGTCGGTCATCCATGCGGGAGCAGAGATGAAATAAGACCAGTATGACTTTGATAAGATATGGAGATACAAATTAAAGTCTTAGGCACTTGTAAGAGTACAAGGTGCTGGACCGACCTACTATGAGAAAGCTGCATGGATGAAGTTATAAGCTTATCTCATGTATAACCACATCACAATGCCCTTTGACCTGAGGTCATCATGGATTCTTACATGAGAGTTGCTAAGCTTTGAACTAGTCAAAAGTCACCTTTGACCGGGTGATGATAAAGGCTACAATCGGGCTTGGTGGTTTTTCCTGCAAAGGAATATGAATGGTCAAGATGGAATTTGTTCCCCACATTAGTAGAGAGATATTATTGGGCCCCTTGATAAGTAAAATATTTGTATATTTATTTTCCATTATATGATGATTTTATGGACGATATTTGCGTTTAATATAATAAATTTGGGTGTGATTGATACATAAATATTGTTTTTGGAATAAACAACATTTTTAAAAAATAAAAATAAAAGTACTGTAGCAGTCAACGGCACTGTAGCAGCCATCGGGCACTGTAGCAGGTCAACGGCACTGTAGCAGACGCCAGGGGACACTGTAGTAGGTCAACGGGCACTGTAGCAGCCGCCAGGGTACTGTAGCACCAACCAGATCACTGTAGCTGTACTGTAGCACACGTTTTCCCCTATAAATAGAGATCAATGCCAAGCTCAAAGGGGGAAGAGAGGAAGAGAATCAGAGGTCCTTCTGTGACAGGGAGAGGTCCTTCTCTGACCGGGAAAGATCTTTCTCTAACATTTCTGAGTTCTTTGTGTTGTTTTCTTAGATTTAATTTCATGCATAGCATGCCTCCATCTTGGAAGGCTTAGTATTGTATTATATTTTGCATGCCTCCATCTTAGAAGGCTTAGGATTGTGTTATATTTTGCATGCCGCCTACATGGAAGGTTTTACCTCCTAAATAGACGACTTGATTTCTTCATCTTTCATTCATCTTTTGGTTGTATATTTATGTTTGAGAATTTAATATTCAAGTTTATACAGTATTTTTGAGGATTTCATTCTAGCTTTATATAATGTCAATTTATTTTGGTTTTGTTTTTAATTTTAGCATGAGCTAAATTTTCATTTTCCTAGGGTGATGACGTAGCTTACTAATAACGGATTGAATCTTAACTTATTAAATCTAGTTTGAATTTCTCCTTCATGATTGAGTTTTAATTATTATTCTTAATGCTTTTGATTGACTGGCCATCTTTTGAATGATTTCAATATGCATGTTGAGACCGGAAGGAGATATAGGTGTGTAGATCCTATAATTAAAACCATGACTTGCATATGAAATAGGAATATATTCATATGAGTTGTGTAGTCTTACTGAGTTCCATAAATCTTAATGCATAATTAATTGCTTAAATTCATATAGGAATATATTGAATTAGCAATTGATTATAGAATTGCTTGACCTAGGAAGAGGCTGGTAATTAAATTAAGGAAACTCGACTATCAATCATGTGGAATAAATTAGGCTAGAATAGATAAGTGATTCAATCCGGAATTTGTTAAGTGAAATCTAATCCCTAGGACTTTTTCTCATATTTGCTTTCATATCATTTGCAATCATATTTAATTGTCTTTCTTTTATTTTGTACTCTCAATCACAAACTAATCTATCGACTAAATAGAGTTAAAATTGCTCATTTTGATACTTAGTGATCAATCCTCGTGGGAACGATACTCTACTCACTTCTATATTACTTGATTACGACAGTGTACACTAGCACTATTTAATTAATCATCTAAACTCGTATCACCCCTCGATGAATGAATTTGATAAATGTATGGCCATACTATGATGAAAAGGAGTTTTCATTTCTATTGTCAGACTACTTAGGAATTAGGAAAGTAATGATCAGGAATAGTAGGATGACATCATCTATGCCTCATCCTTGACCGAAATATCGTGTGACAAAAGGGACGTGACATGGTTTGATAGGTTGCATCGTGTTAACGATCCTCATATGACTTGTGGCTTCATATGGGCCTACAGGGTCACACACAAGAATGGCCCAACAGAAGACAATGTTTAATCTAGGGTGAACAAATTTTATATTATATATACCAAGACGCGGGAGGGACCCTTAAAGGATCAGAAAGAAGGAGGGAGATATAAGGGAAAGAGAAGAATGGACTGACACGGAGTCATTAAAATATGTAGATGCAAGTATGATATGCAGAAATTTAAAAAGAAGAAGAATTATAAAACTGATATATTATTTAAAATGATACAAGCATATAGAAATTACAAAGAAAGAAGAAAAAAGAAAGCTTACAAACAAGAGGGGGAAAGAATTGAAACTGAAAGCTCTAAGTTTCGGGTGAGTAGCAACTGAATTGAAATGTCATTTTATAGGCATTCAAAGCAGTCCCTATTCACTATAATCATTATTTACTTTAAGTAAAATTACTTTTACTTGAGTAGAAAACATCTTACTTCAAGTAAAACTTCTTTTACTAAAGTAATCATTGTTTACCTTCACTTTTACTTAGGGTAGGAAACATATTACCTAGGTGAAAGTGCTTTTACTAAAGTAAAAGTTTTGGACATAATCGTTTTGTCCTTTTGACTGCCGATTTGACAGATTTTAACTCTGATCATTCTTCACCTAGGCTATAGACTTCATTGTTGGAGTCGTGGCCAAAATAGCCACCAACATCGGTGGCGTTATCTGAACCGTTGGATGAAGATGAGGATGATTGACCCGTTTTGCTGCTTTGGGGCTCGTCGGATTGACTCTGAAGGAACCCAAGAATTTCTTGGAGTTGCTTGGCCAAGTTCTTCTTGTTGGTTTACGAAGCCAAACAAGCTTGAATTTTTGCCTTCTGGTTGAGGAAGACACTAGACTTGTGATCTCCAGCCAGCAAGAATTGAGGATTCAGGTTGAGCCATATTTTGAGTGCTGTTTCTGACACATTTTTTGTGCTTGTGAATTTGTGTTCACCATTTAATGGAAGGAACCCGCTGTAGAATGGGAAAATTCTTTTGATATTTGGAAGATCCATATTTGAAGTTCCATTTGAATACCGAAGCTAAAGAAAATTTTGAAAATAAGTGGAGATTTGCTAGGAAAGGATCTTCACTTAGGTTGGCTCGACTTTTGAAATAATTGAAACCAATTTTCACAGTGGTCAGAAGATTTTCAGGACAAGGTCCAAAGAAATTCCACCATTGATTAAACCATAATGGAAACTGGTATTTTGAGCCAGATATAAACATGAATAGCCAAGTATGGCTAAATTTTAGATTTTGAAATCAAAAGGTACAATACTAGGAATTAAGATAATCCTAGTAATTATATCCTATTGGATTAAAATCCACGGAAAACTTTTTGATTTTAAACAAATCTTGTCCCTAGTCACTTGGAGATAAAATTCGTTTGAATTTCAAATTTATGTATCTGTGGATACTTTTGTTTTTGGGATCCTCAGGATTAGGACAATGTCTTATCTCTGCAGATCCATAATCTACAAGGATAAGTTCATAAAATATTTGTGTTTTTGCTAAAGACAAAGGTCTAAAGAAAAACCCATTTGGAAATATTTTTGATGCTAATGCATAAGGACTTTTATCACAAAAACCTGGTTCTATGTGGAAAAGATTTATGATCTTTTCTAGTTTTACCACAAAAGTGGTTTGGGGTGGATTTTGTTGAGAAGATAAAGCTGGTTCTTTTGACGATAAACCAGCTTTGTTGATCTCTTGGGATTTGGTTTTAATTGCTAAGGCAAGAGCCTGAGATTGTTGTTGTTGTTCTTCGGCTATATTAGCCCATCTTTTGTTTGGTAATTTTGCCAAGGATTGATTAGATTTCAAGGCTTGGAGGGTTTCAATTGGGAAGGCATAATCCTTTGGGTTCATTATTTTTGAGATTTTGAGAGTTGAAGACTCCCTTTTTAGTTTGGGTAGAAGACCCAAATTGGGTTGATGACCTAGTTTGTTGGGTAGATGACCCAATTGTTAATTGTACAGTTCTTGACTGCTTTGGTTTTGTGATCCTTTTTGGATCTTCTTCAAGGGCTATGCCCTTTCCTCTCTCTTTTTTCTCTTTTTTACTCATTTCTCTCTATCTTACAAGAATTCCCTGGTTAGAAAATCAGGAAGAGAATTTGAAGAGCCTTTGAGAAATTCAATTTCAAAATCAAAGATGCTAAGAATTGCTTGCCATCTAGCAAAAATCTGTTTTGAAGCAAGATTTTCAACATCTTTTTGCAAAACATCTTTAGCAGACTTACAATCTACTCTGATTAGAAATTTTTGATTTAGCAAATCGCTTTGAAATTTGTTTATGCACAAAACAATTGCTAAAATCTCTATTTTAATTGTGGAATAGTTTTGTTGAGCTCTATTCCAATGTTTTGAAGTAAATGCAATGCAATGCTCTTTACCATTAATTTTTTGTTTGAGAATGCCACCATAACCTATGTCAGAGGCATCAGTTTCAACAATTTTGAATGCTTGTGGATTCGGAAGATACAAGCATGGAAGATTTTGGACATAGGATTTAATTTGTTTGACCACAGTAGTATGATCATCTGTCCATTGAGGAGGACTTTTCTCAAGATGTTCATGAATAGGCTTAATGATATTGTTTAGGTTTGTAATGAAATCACCTATGTAATTCAAACAACCTAAGAATCTTTGGAGTTGATTTTTGTCCAGAATTTGGTCTGGGAATTTGTTAGAAAATTGGATTGCCTTATCAATTAGAGTTATAGTTCCTTGGTATATATGATGTCCAAGAAAACCGGATTTTTGTCTGCAAAAGACTGATTCCAGTTTTGGAAACTGCAAGACTGATAAGTAAAATATTTGCATATTTATTTTTCCTTATATGATGATTTTATGGACGATATTTGAGCTTAATATAATATATTTGGGTGTAAAATAAATAGTATTTAAAATAAATAAATAAAAATATAAAAAAAGGTCAGTACTGTAGCGTCGGTCACTATTCATGACGGAATCACTGTAGCAGGACGTTACTGTAGCGGATGGTAGAACTGTAGCAACACGGAAAAAACGCGTAAATTCGCCGACAGGATACTGTTCACTACTGTAGCATCGTGGAAAAATTTGGCTAAACACTGTAGCATCAAGGAAAAAGTGACACGACACTGCCTATAAATATAAAGCATCAGGCGCAGATTCAGAGGAGGCGGGGAGATATTTCTCTGACAGTCAGAGATCCTTCTCTGACAGGGAAAGATATTTTTTCTGACAGTTCTGAATAAATTGTGTTATTTTTTATTTTTAATTTTATGTATTGTATTACTTTTTTGCATGCCTCCTACATGGAAGGCTTATATTGTATTACATTTTGCATGCCGCCTAAATGGAAGGTTTTATCTCTTAAAGGGATGGCTAGATTTGTCCATTTTTCATGCATCTTTTTGGTTGTATATTTATGTTTGAGAATTTAATATTCAAGTTTATTCAGTATTTTTGAGGATTTCATTCTAGCTTTATATAATGTCAATTTATTTTGGTTTTGTTTTTAATTTTATCATGAGCTAAATTTTCATTTTCCTAGGGTGATGACGTAGCTTACTAATGACGGATTGAATCTTAACTTATTAAATCTAGTTTGAATTTCTTCTTCATGATTGAGTTTTAATTATTGTTCTTAATGCTTTTATTTGATTGGCCACCTTTTGAATGATTACAATATGCATGTTGAGACCGGAAGGAGATGCATGTGTGTAGATCCTATAATTAAAACCATGACTTGCATATGAAATAGGAATATATTCATATGAGTTGTGTAGTCTTATTGAGTTCCATAAATCTTAATGCATAATTAATTGCTTAAATTCATATAAGAATATATTGGATTAGCAAATAATTATAGAATTGCTTGACCTTGGAAGAGGCTGGTAATTAAATTAAGGAAACTCGACTATCAATCATGTGGAATAAATTGGGCTAGAATAGATAAGTGATTCAATCCGGAATTGTTAAGTGAAATCTAATCCCTAGGACTTTTTCTCATATTTGTTTTCATATCATTTGCACTCATATTTAATTATTTTTCTTTTATTTGCACTCTCAATCACCAATTTATCAATCGACTAAATAGAATTAAAATTACCCATTTTGGTACTTAGTGATCAATCCTCGTGGGAACGATACTCTACTCACTTCTATATTACTTGATTACGACAGTGTACACTTACATTATTTAATTGATCATTCACACTCGTAACAAAGACCATTTCATTTAGCAATTTCTATAAAGACCTTAACATGTTTGAAATGTTGGTCAATTGAATCTGGAAACACTAAAACATCATCGATATAAACAATGATAAATTTGATGTAAGGATTAAAAATTTCATTCATTATTCTCTGAAATTCAGAGGGAGCATTTTTTAGCCCAAAAGGCATAACATTCCATTCATATTGTCTAAAGGGGACAATGAATGCAGCTTTGTATCGATCTTTTTTGCTAATTTGAATTTGCCAAAATCCAGATTTCATATCAAATTTTGAAAAAATATTTTTTTTTTTCTGATGAAGGCCATTTAAAAGATTTTTTTTGTTTGGAATAGGGTACCTAATCCATTGCAGAGCTTGATTAAGTGGCTTGCAATTGATAACAAGCCTGGGAGTGCCTTGTTCAAGCTCAGCATTCTTATTGGCATAGAAAGCTGCATAAGACCAAAGGCTTTGGCTTTTGCGGATTAATCCTTTTGAAAGCAAATCTTTAATTTCATTTTGACAGTGTTCCAAAAGTTCTTGGTTCATCTGTATTGGGTGAGCTTTGGTAGGAATAGCTCTTTCATTGAAGTCTTTCTCATAAGGGATATCGACTACATGTCTTTTTCTTTTCCAAAAAGCATTAGGAAGATCAGAACAAATTGTGTCTTGAATATTTTTCAAAACATTTTGAATTTTCTATTTAAGAAGAGGTTTATCTTATTGGGTTTCAATAACTCTGTAAGAAACTTCTTCTTTTAGAAAATTAATTTGATTTTCCTTATACTCCACTGAGTTAACAAATTTTGTATAAGGAGTGTAACCCCCTCCGTAATTATATCCGAAATACGCGATTAAAATGAAATAGAGACCAATAATAATCAAAACTCATTTAAAATCTCATCCTTGAGATAGGGCTTTCAAAAATACCTTTTAAAATCTAATTAACTTGGTCTCATATTCACATTTCGAATACAATTACTACGCGAAGATAAATCACATTCATATAAATATCAGAGTGCATAATATAATCATCCCGGCAATCCCGGGTACATACCTTCGCTAAAGATACACAGGGCACAATTGCCCATTACAATTCTTCAAATGGGGATTACACAATCTCATCTCAAATTCACAACCATATATTCAACAACTCTCATCTCGAAGGAGTCCTCATCGCCCTTGGATGCTTGCTCCATCCTCGTTTTACCTTCCCTGTCTAAAATGTTGGTAGGGGAGGGTGAGATTCGAGAGAATCTCAGTAGGAAACAGATACCATAATGCATGCATGATAGATGCTATGTGTATGACATGTTAGCTTTATCTAGATGCATGCCCCATAATGACATTTCTGCATGCTCAACGTTTCATGTAACAAAACTATGGCCACAGCAAAACAGAAACAGAGCTTCATTTATTCAAATATGCTCTACACAATCAAGTAAAGCAATCACATACATCACTACACAAGCAAAGATATCAAATACATGCAAGTAAGGTAAGTCCCCTACCTCCAGTCTTTTCTCCTCGATTTGCGTGCCAGCAACTCGGGGCTCCATATTCGATCCTACAATGTCAAATGTACTATTTAGACACTTCTATAGTGCTTCTGGGGGTTATATAAGTCTATTGTGAAAATTTACTAAAATGCCCCTGGGGACCCAGCCTGGCCCCGCTGTACCCGGTCCGGCTGTACTTTTCCCGAAATTTTGACATGGGCTATTCTTACATATTTTCACCCAAGGAATCCATTTCCGGACTCGGAATTATCAAATTCAATGTAAAATTACGAAATTGCCCTTGGCAGCCCTACTTTTAGGGTTTTAGGGGCGTTTCTGTAATTATGCTTTCTCGGCCTTTTCCGAAAAAGTGCCCAACTGTAACCCCACCTATTTTCGTCCACTGAATCCAATGGAATCATCAAATCATTGAAAATCCAACTCTAAGACCCATTTACAATGCTGGCCGAAATATATAGGTTTTAAGGGAAAAATTGGGGTTTTTCGGTTTCGGCTCCGTAAACACGTTCCTTTCTACTCCTAACCACTTTATTGACTATTCCATTAGGTTACAACTACCATTTAGTATCAATTTGGGCAGCATAACCCCTAGAAAAACCCATTTTCCATTTTTACAACAAACGGCAATCCGGCGAAATTTCACCGATTAAATTGCCCACAGCGGCCAGAATAGTCAATATACAAGAGTTTGGAAGTTACCTCAAGCTCCCACTAGCTTGTACTCAAGGTGGCTGAAACCCTAAGTGTTCTACAATAGATTTTGAACTTCCAACCTTCAAAAAAACATAAAGGAGTAGCTTAGGAGTAGAGTGATACGCGTTAGGAGCTAGATCATCGGAGAAATCGGCTTACCTTGCGAGTTCTCTTCTCCTTTCTCTCTCTAGACATCTCAAACGTTCTCACACTATGTTCAGGTGCTGTGCGTGAATGAGCAGCTGAAGATGATGAGAAGATGTTTTAATTCCATGCTTATGTCATCTTGCCTTTTGATGATGTCATAATTCCCAAAATTGGCATTTTCGGATTTTCTGGCAGATTTTCTGCCCAATCTTTGAAAAATCATAACTAATTCTAGAAAAATCGAAATGAGGTGATTCCAAAGCCAAATGAAATATATTTAAGTCCTCTTTATAGGAAAAATATTTACCAATACTAGAAATCACCACAAAAATCCAGAATTACACAAATTTCATCACTGCCCAAAACAGAGTCCATTTTCGACCTCAAATTTTGGACAGCTATAAATCCCAGTTCCCAACATGAAATGGCACAAATTATATGCTCATTTTGAAGCTTGGGATGTGAACTTCAAGACTGGAAAGTTTCATAATTGTCTGACATCATTTGCCTAGTAAAAACGTCCACACGAGAAGACTGCCCAGACAGAATTCACACTGGACAGCATTTCCAGTTTTGCAACCAATGTGTCCAATCCAATTTAAATCAATTCCAATGATTAAATACCACAACATGACACCATTTCCATCACAATAACCCATTCAATTCTTCCCTCTATTCTAAGTCAATTTGAATGTTAATCCACAATTGAACTCAAATACAGGGTTTTGGCGTTGCTCATAACACAAGCGACTACAATCCACTTTATATTCTCTAAAAGGGTTCATTAATCACTAACCACGTCCACTTTTGTAGTCATTAACCCCTAATCACAATTTGGGATCTTGCTAAATCGGGGCTTAGCAATCCACTAATCTCAGGCTTATTCTCTAAGCTCAAGTCTCAAAATTCGGGGTATTACAAGGAGGATAAACAAATTTGAAGAAAATTGTTTTTCCCATCAATTGGGATACTACTCCTTCTTTTATCAATGAAGGGTACACCTAGAATTACATCTTGAGACAAAACTTTGGCTAAGATGAAAGGAGTATTGATTTTTAAACCATTATTCTCAACTACTGCATTTGACAGCTTGTAGTTAATTTCTAATGGTGATTTAATTGGACCGCAAAGCATTTCTGTGATTTTTTCATAAAATTTAGTAGGAACTAGACCTTCCTTGATACAGCTTAAAGTTGCACCAGTATCAAATAAGGCTATTGTTTCCAAAACAAAATTATTAGCAACAACAATCTTGACCGGAATATGCCATTTTTGGATTGAAATCTTTGATATAAGATTTAAGAAAGGATTAGGAATGTCTGGATCCTCATCACTGACTTCCTTATTCTCTTTCTTTCCTTTATCAGAGATTTCTTCCTAAATTTGATTCAAAATAAGAGAATGGAAATCTTGAGTATTTTTCAAGTTTCCTATCTCTTCTTTTAAACTACTTATTTCATTCTGAAGGTCAAAAATTGAAACTGGTTTTGGATTATTCTGAAATCTTTTCATCATTTCGGTAAAATCATATTTTATTTGTGACTATTTTTGGAAAGATTTTGAAGAGGAAGCCTGAGCTTCTCTAAGTTTTGTAAGGTATTTTACCTTATCTTCATCGTTTGGAAGAGAATTTATTATTTCAATAATTAGATTGTCTTCTTGGTTTATGACATTAATTTGAAAAATATCATTTTGGGAATCAACTAAAATTGACTCCTTGATTGGGTTATCAAGCGTAAAGCTCTCAACAATCTTTTCAAAAAAATTTATTTGAAGATTTTCTTTGTCAGATGAAGATGGAATATCTCCAAGATTTTCTTTGTCAGATGAAGATGGAATATCTCCTTGTTGAAGTTGATTTACTTCGTCAGAAGAGGACATTTCATATTCTACCCCAGAAGATGTTTCAATTAGAAGATTGTTTAATTGTTAAAGAGTTTATTCTTCAATTTGTAAGGCATTAATTTTCTTATTAAGCCTACAATATTTTGCCATATGACCTTCTTTCCCACATCAGACATAGAAAACTTTTCCTTTGGGAAGGTCGAATGGAGTCCTGGATTTGAAGTCACTCTTGAGTTTTCTAGGATGATTACTCCTAGTTTTTTTGTAATATTTTTTAACCTCGTGTTTATGTTCTTGGTCTTCTTTTCTGATTTTAAATCTAGGCTTAGATTTTTTACAAATAGGAAAAACCAAGTTGTTCACAGAAAGATCCTAAGTCTTTCCTATTTAGGGCTTTTTCTTTGGCAAGTTGATGTTGAATTCAATCTTCTTGACAAAGTTTTAAGGTAGTTTTCTGGACAATTGCAATAAGTTGTCCATAGATTAAGGCTTTGTTTGGTTCAATGAAGGTTAGGTTAAGTGAGGTTTACTTAAGTTAGGTTAGAAGAGGTTATAATGTTGTTTGGTTCAACGAAGGTTAGGTTAAGTGAGGTTTATTTAAATTAAGTTTGGTTAGAGGAGGTTAAAATGCCCTTCTACATATTTTCCTTCTTCTTTTATAATGTATTTATTAATAATAATTATTTATATAAAATTATTATTTATAAAATAATTATTCGTGTAAGCATATAAATAATTATTTATAAAATTATTATTATTTGGAAAGTTCGTTGAATTAGGAGGTCAAGTTTTCAAGGGGAGGGCAGTGTTGGAATTTTAAAAAATTGTCATGGGCAATTTAGTCACAATTGAAGACAAATATTCTCTCACCTAGGAAAAACCCTAATTTTGGAGGGTTCACAACCTAGGTTAGGTTACCACTAGAAGACAAAAAAACATCCAACACTTAACCTAACCTCCTTCCAACCAAATACTACTTTTTTACCTCTACCCCACCCCAACCTAACCTAACATCCAACCAAACAAAGCCTAAATTTTCGCAATGGATCTAACTATCACGAGTTTGGTTTATAATTTTTTTTCCTAATCTTATCCCCTAATGAAGAAGGAAGACCAGCTAAGAATTTTTCGTCCCAGAGAGGATGGTTGCCATCTTCTTTAGTCAGAACTATGAGATCCTATATGTTTTGATGATAACAAAGATTGGACCAATGATATAGAGGATATGATAACAAATGAATTTGAACAAAGTAAATAAATGGCAGATAAAGCATTACTTGAAGTAAGCACTAGACTAATAAAGAAGATCTGAGAGAAAGAGCAAAGGAAGAACATCACTGGCAGATTTTGTCTATATTTACTCGAGTGACCACTCGAGTAAGGAAGACTGTTACTCGAGTGGGCACTCGAGTAATGTTGAAAGAAAATGTTTTCCAAAGCGCTGCCAAAATTTGGAAGAAGTTACTCGAGTAATATGCAAAGTCATATGAGCCATTACTCGAGTAACACATGAGAAAAGGATTTATTTGAGTAACCAAGGCAAAAATCTTCCAGTAGCTGTCAGCCAAGAAATACAACAATTTACTTGAGTAGCCACTCGAGTAACCATGTGAGAAAAAGGCATTACTCGAGGGAGCACTCCAGTAACCTGTGGATTTATTTGATCCATTACTCAAGGATCACTCAAGTAATGAGGTAAACAAAGAACAAGTACTCTCGGCCAAGAATTTGATGCAATTACTCGAGTAAGTAATCGAGTAATCTGCAAAGTTATTTGAAATTTACTCGAGGGGTCACTCGAGTAAGATTTGAAGAAAAGACATGGCCACTTGATTAACCACTCAAGTAATAAGCTTACTGGAGGAGGCACCCGAGTAATGTGTGAAGAGAAGACATGGCTACCGAGTAACCACTCGAGTAATAAGGTATTTTCAAGGTTTGTGATGTATCTTACTCTATGTCTTACCTGAGTAATATCTTGTGAAAAATGTTAAATTACTCACTACCATAGTTTTGATAGGTTTACTCGAGGGACTACTCGAGTAACAAGCATGATCACTCGAGTAGCCACTCGAGTAATGAAGTCTAGAAATCATGTTTTTAATCGAATGATTATTGATTTATTATCTATATGATTAACTTTTCATTGCACTAGTATTCTAAGTACATTTGCAGAGAAACAATCAAGAGATCATGCCAGAAGTGAAAATTCAAATAAAAGTCCAAACGTTCACCTATCGCTACCTACTGCAAACGGATAGTTTTCAAATTTGAAGAATAGTCAATCGTTGCTGCGCGACTCTAACGGACATGTTTGAATTGCTTCCAACGAATACTACAAATCATCTATATATATGGAGCATTCAAAGAGCATACAACAACAACTGAGAAGACACGAACATACACTGATCAACACACTCTTAGTGCTTTGTTTTCTTATACTCATTCATTGTACTTTAGTGATTATATATTTGCTCTGTGAGAGAGTTTTTCATTACAAACTCAATATTTGTTATTGAGACAACTTAAGATTGTAGAACCTTGAGTTAGGGATTTGATTACAACGTGTAAGGGGGAGCGAGTGTCCAGGTGAAGGAACTTGCTGTGTACTGAGGTGCCAATAACCCACTGAATCTTGAAGAATATAGTGAAACTCTCAGAGACGCTCTGAGGACTGGACATAGGTCAAAGTGGTTGTGGCCGAACCAGTATAATTCCCAGTGTACACTTCGGTGATATGTTATCTTTGCTCTCAACTGCCTTAAATATTCTGTCAATTTTCTTATACGCAACGAAATTTCTGGTATCACCCAATTCACCCCCCCTCTTGGGTGAAACGCTTGCACTAACATTTAGTATCAGAGCGTAGGTCTTCTTGTTAAGTTTCCAGAATCTGGGTCTCAGATTTTCCCTTTATATTCTAAACATAGATGTCATTAGCATTAAATTATTTGAGAGTTGCATCTCTTTCTTCTAGAGTCAAGTCAGGAGGAGTGGCTCTAGGGTAATAAAGTTTTGTTGGATTTTTCCAATTTAAATTATTAATTTTTGTTTCCTTTGTGCTAAGATAGTCTTCACTATTGCTAGTTTGACTCTTTTTCCCTAAGACACCAATGGTTAATTTTGATGATGAAGATCTTTGGGGAGTGTCAGCTATCGTGAGTTTCCTTAATTCTTCATCAATTTTCTGTTGAAAAGTTTTATTTTTAATGCTACTTACTATAGGTTTTGGAATTGAGCAAGGCTTAAAATTGGTTGTTTGCTAACAGAACTAGAGGGGATATCACTAGTTTTAGCAGCCATTGTCTTTTTTTTAGGATATGTTCTCCTAAAGTTTGAAGATAGGAATTGGTGTAATTATTTTGTTCAAATTTTTTTTTGAAAATCCTTTGAATTTATTTCTTGTTTGAGATCTTTAGTCTTAAAAAGTGAAGCAACAACAAGAGCTTCTCCAATTTTAACACCATAGATTTCATAAGACTATTTTGGAGGATGATCAGATTCAATCTTGTCTCCATTTTTCAAAATCCAAGAGGCATTAACCCCTTCAATTGGTTTGAAAGGATAATCCTTTAGACCCTATTATTCTACATATGCATCAAACCATAGAAAGAACAGAATATGAAGTTTAAACCTTTCAATCATTTTGTAAAAGCTTTCTTGAATCGGTTTTCGCAATTTTTCATTATCAAATCGTTTGAGAAACCATTCTCATCTTTCTTTGTTCTGATTAGAATAAAAATCCTTTTGCACAAGTTTCTTATTCAACCAAAATTGTTCCTCTGTGACTCCTATCATATCGGATTGGAATATGTTGGAGAGAGATTAGTTTGAATCTCATCTTCATCTTCTGGCTCTAATACCAAGACGAGGGAGGGGAAGTAGGGATGTATTAGATGCTTTAATGTTTTGAAAAATTTATGAAGGTAGTATGAATATTACCTGGCAAAGTATGCTCTGTGGTCACAACCTTGGTTGATCTTCCACATCAGAAAAATGCTGATATAAAATCAAAAGTATGCTTAATAATATTCTAACTGATAGCACGTAAGTTAGGTGTTCTTGTAGTATTATATGGACTTTATTCGTTTTTCAAGGTTAAGGTAGTAAAAATCGACGGACAGGGGTGTAAGTCCTAAAGCTAGCTTGAATGTTCATATAAGACTATGGTTCGCCGTAAAAAACGTTAGCTAAGAAGGAACATTATTAGCATATTATTGCTTTTATATTGTCATACATGGTAATATTGATAATAGTTTCATAAATGAACTAGAAATATTAGTTCATCTAACATATTTCTATGGAACCAAATGGTAATGATATCTGGATAGGGAAATTTTAAAAAATTATGTTTGTATCTTTCTCCTTCCACTCCAATTCTAGCCGCTCTTCTTCCACTCCTTCTTTATCTACAACTTCTGGTGTTTCACCAAACAAAATTGGAGGAAATCCTTCCTCATCAAATAATATTTTCAGCAATGAAATTCATTTTGAAGATAGTAATCAAAATTTCAGTGATTGGACAATTCCAGACATTACCAAAAATGAGTTTTATAAGCCAGATAATAATTTTTTTAAATCTTCTGATTACATAATCAAGATTGTGGAGGAAACGATTCCTCTCAATTCAGGGTTAAATGATATGCCTCTTTTATATGAAAAATCAATAAAACTTCACCAAAATAGTACAAATTTTTACACATAGGATGTGTTCAAGTAGCACTAAAACCTTTAATTAAAACATGTTTAGATACAGCTAGCATAATCTGTCTAAGAGATGTTAGGCGCAATATATTTTTTGATTCTCTTATGGGAATGGTTGAAGCTAGTCTCCATGACGGACAAATTTATTTTAATTGTTTTCCCAACTTGACTATTTACATTCATGATGGACATATCATAGATGTTCTTAGGTTAAACATCAAATTACATGGGCTTAACATGAAGCCTGATGTATCACTCGTAGCTTTAGTCTATAGGGTAAAATTCAAATTAATGAACTCTAGTACCTCAATTGTGAAAATGTTCAATAAAAACAATGAAACATTCTTGTTCCTAACAGATGCTACAAAAGCAAATGTTACGGTTCCAAAAACCATAAAATGGAAAGATGTGACTTTTCCTGATGATTGGGATGTAGAAAAGGTAGCTCCTTCTGCCCCAAAACTAGTACTTGATTATTACCAAATTAGGCAAACTAAGTCTGGAAATGTTAGGATCTCTTTTGATAGGAGAAGATCATTTAGTGTTTCTAGGACTCCCTCAATTCAAGAAAGCTTTAACATTGCTTTAGAACAACCTTCTACGCATTCTTGTAGTTCTTCTATAAAAGAACTAGTAATTTCTCCTTATGTTATGAAAGGTTTAGATACTTCAGGTAGCGTAGTAAGGCTTGTATAGCAGAACCAAAAAGAAGATGAAGATGAGATTCAAACTAATCTCTCTCCAACATATTTCAACATGATAGGAGTCATAGAGGAACAATTTCAGTTGAATAAGAAACTTTTGCAAAAGGATTTTTATTCTAATTAGAACAAAGAGAGACGAGAATGGTTTCTCAAAAAATTTGACACTGAAAAACAAATTCAAGAAAGGTTTTACCAAATGATTGAAAGGTTTAAACTTCATATTCCGTTCTTTCTATGGTTTGATGCCTATGTTGAAGAATAGGGTATAAAAGATTATCCTTTTAAACTAATTAAAGGGGTTAATGCCTCTTGGATTTTGAAAAATGGAGATAAGATTGAATCTAATCTTCCTCCAAAACAGTCTTATGAAATCTTTGGTGTTAAAATCGGAGAAGCTTCTGTTGTTGCTTCACCTTTTAAGACCAAAGATCTCAAACAAGAAATAAATTCAAAGGATTTTCAAAATCTTTTTAAACAAAATAATTACACTAATTCCTATCTTCAAACTTTAGGAGAACATATCCTAAAAAAGAAGATTGCTACCAAAACTAGTGATATCCCTTCCTCTAGTTCTGTTAGTAAACAACCAATTTTTAAGCCTTACTTAGTTCCAAAACATGTAGTAAGCAGCATTAAAAATAAAACTTTCCAAGGACTCAAATGATAACCAACTTCAAGTACTTTAGAGTTATTAAACAATTAAAATAGGTAATAACTCATTTAATTCTAATTTATTGGATTTGATATATGCCCTAAGCGTAAGAAATCAGTGCCAGAACAATATCGGAAAGATCAAGGTAGTGACTCTTTCTCTTATATCATGTATAATGCTTTGCATGTTTGTTCATATCATCAATTGTTATGAAAGTTATGAATGTTACGAATGTCAAGAATGTTATGAATGTCAAGAATGTATGACAACTTTGAATGCTGTTATGTGATGATTGCTTACATGTTTTGTGAAATTATATATTGTATGACTCAATTGTTACTACTGAAATTCATTTGAATCTCACTCTTTCCAATGACTAATCTATAGCTAAGGCAAGCGGCTCAAAGGGCAAGCAGGTAAACAAGGGCGGCTAGTATGCACTGATAGAAGATTAGGGTTTTTGTTGGTTATCGAACTTTTGGAGAAATTGTATATGATGTACTTGATGTAAATATAAGTATATTGTAAGACTAGTACACCTAGTAAAGGTGGACGTACTGATCATATACTTGAATATTTGTATGTAACCCCGGTAAGGGAACTAAGAATGGGCGATTAGGCCCTAGGGACCCTATTAGTCAATGAATGTAACCCAAAAGTCTGTAAAGAAATTTTGTTAAGTACTCTTATATTAATTATTAGAACAGAACCGAACAAGCTAAACTGATTTGAAAAGTGGAAATGAGACCACATTAAACATGTTTTGAAAAGTTTTTGAAAACCTACTAAAGTACAGGACCAAATCTTGTATTCAAGTCGGAACTTCAAATGGGTAGTAAATTATTCCTGGTCTCTAATTTGACTTTATGATACATTTCTGAACTATTTCCAAGGCTTTTATGCAAGGGGGTTACATTTTTTGTATCAGAGCTTTGTTCTTGGCAATGTTTGGTTGTTGCTAGAATTTTTGCTCTGGCTAATAATTGTTAGCTTCTGATTAGTTACTTTGTGTTAGGGACTACAGAAGGTTGGAGAGAACTAAGGAGTCAATCCCTCTCGTCAGTTAACCAGGTGTCGAAGGAGAGGCGTATTCTGAAAGGGGGCATATAGTAGTGTGTAGGACGAAGGGCAGTGCTAAGATGTCATGTATTGCCAGGAAAAGAGCCCCTATCCCGGTTATGGTCAAGAAAGAGCCTAGCCCGAGTGGAAAGTCTTCCGTTAGAGACAAGGATGACCCGGGTAGTTAGAATGGTAGTACAGGATACCGATTCTACTGCTGACTCTAGGGCTCCAGAAGTCAAACTAGCTTTTGATCCCCATCCTAATGATGAATTATTGAGGTGTATGAGGGTGTTGTACCTTAGTAGTTATAAGGAGCATAGTACCACTCGATCAATATATATGCTCCAACTTGAGGGGAGTGTTAGAATAATTAGGGATCCTAGAATAATAATATCCTTATAATCAGGGATCCTAGTATTTATTAGATATGCTACCACATGTATATAAATAGGACACTCTTGTACATGATAACTTAAGGAATTCAGATTTATTCTTCCTTCTTGATCTACACATACAATTAAAAAACAATGGAAGTCTTTTTTTAATAAGCAGTCAATTTTATTTTCGAATGACAATGAAGTACAATTACTTCTTTATGTATGTATGTTTAAAGGTAAGGTGAGGGGTGATAAAGTATACAAAAACAATAATGAGGGAAAAAAATAGATCAGATCTCGAAAGATTCAAATTTCTTCTAGTTCAAATGGAAGTCTCGTTAAATTTGATGTTGCTAAAGTTTCATAAAGTTTAGTTATTTTAGGTCGTTAGCCCATATATAAACTTAATATCAACCCACTGGGTTGTGAAGTAGGGTCTTAGCTCTTAGCTGATTTAATGATCCCACTTATCTCATATATAACTTTGTGTTACCTCACTAATATGTTTATTGAACAACGTTTTGATACATACATATGTATTATGGTCTCATAATTCGTATATCATTACTTTAACACTTACACCTAGAAGGTGGCCAAAAATAGAAAACAAAGAAAGAAATCAATAAAGCAACGATATCACACGCACGTATCTAGTATTTTATGGCGAAAAAGAAAAGAAAAGAAAAGAGAGAAATAGTCTCATTAAATAAGGTAAATACTAAAAATTCATTCTACTTTCCTTCAGTCGGGGGGGGGGGGGGGGGGGGGGGGAAAAAAAAGCTGGCCCCCAATCTTAAATTAAATTAATAGCTCTAATTACATTAAGAACTATAGAGGTATCTTCCTAAGGATGGAGATTGAGAAGCAATGGAAGATGATTATATTAATTACTGGAACTCTTGTTAATATACTACAATTAGTGCTACTTATACCACATTTTTAGAGTTTCAGAAAACGAAATAAATTACACCCAACGCAAATGCATGCCCCCAAATGATTTTAGTCATATTTTAATAAAGAAAAGGATATTTTAAGGTGTAGTTTGATTAAAAAAATTTAAAACATAGAAACAAATTAAATTGAAGCACTTGAAGATAAATATTCAGAAAAAGTTCAATAGTAATTGCTCTGAGCTGAAAATTTTAAATAATACTCCCTCCGATCTTTTTTATACGCAATTTTCTCTCTTTTTGGGTTAGTCCTTAATATAAGTAACTTTCTTTTTGTATCTCAAAATTTAAACTTTATTTTTCTTTTTTACCTCTATTAAATACATACCTTGATATTAATTATCTCCCATTTACCACTAATTATCTTTCATTTAATCATTTATTACCTATTCTCTCTTATATTTTTTATTCATTCTCTCTCCTATACACTTTTCATAAATAGAGGCATATTTGGAAAAGACATGACATTTTTGACACATTTATTGTTTTAACTAATCTTAACCTTCAGCTCATCTTCCGCAATTAGGAAAAAAGTTGCTTATAAAAAAGCCTGGAAGGAGTAATTACAATCTTTCCCACCCTAGTGAAAACCCAACATTATAGTCATTCTTATTCATTGACCCATAATGACATAATAACTTAGAAGGTTTTTTATAATAAAATTATAGGAAAGAGGTTAGGCTCACCCACGATCCAAGGATAGGGCTCCAAGTTGGGATGCCTTCCCCAGTGCCTCGACTGGACCACAACTAAATGAACTTCTCCGAGATCAAACCCTCTCCTATTGGTGATAATGTCTGACCCCTTCGCAAGTTAAACCCAAAGACGAGAGAGTAATAACTCAAAAGTTTTGAAAACCATCAAAACTGTCTTATAAAAACAGAGACCAAAAATTATGTTTTAAAAGTAGTCCGACCGAAGGGGCCTACGTAAAGTCAAGTCGTCCCTCATTTGTGACTTGCGAATTGGAGTGATGCTTCATTGTAGTTGTACTGTACCAGCCCTTTGCTTTTGGGAAAAACTTTAGAAACTAAAGGGCCCACTTATTTGCGTCACATAATTTGGGTCTTTGCTTGTTCGGATTGTTCTTTAAAAAATGCATATATAAGGATGAAAAAGCCTAAATTATAAATAACTAGCTGGAATATAATCAACTCATGTCGACTAGGCTTAGGCCATTACTAAGTCTGGACGCACATAATAGCAATCCAGTCTATAGGAGAATTCATAATGGTATTCCACTATTGGTGATAGTATGCACTTTGCATGTGTGAGCTAGCCAACATAAGTATTAGCTTCTCTAAAAACATGGTAGTTATACATAATAAGTATATATATGTGACGTGATCTCTCTAAAATACTAATATGTAATATTATATATCAGTTATAAGCACATATATTGTCTTCTAAAAAAGTAAAAAACCATTTTACTGATATTTATATTCTTACTTAGTTTATCATTAAATATTTGAAAAGACATTTTGTTAATTCCATTACCTTGTAGAGATTGGAAAATGCATTGAAATACTAACGGAGGAGATAACGTGGATTAAAATTGAAAAGGATGAGTGTTTTATAGATGAATAAAAAATAAAAATAAGAGTATTGAAAAGATTAAAATTGAAAAGGATGAGCTTTTTATGGGTGAATAAAAAATAAAAATACGAGTATGAAAAAGGTTTTCATACTCTTCATTTTATTTTTAGGCATATTTCTTAATGGAAAGCTGTTGATGAAAGTGGGTTTTATTTTTTGAAACTCCTTACTTTCCTATATCATTGTACTTTTCTAGAATTTTCAAAAACAAATCTCAAAATTTCAATTACATCTTCATTATTGAAAGAAACATAATCAATGTATGAGAACATTTACTAAAATTCTAATGGGCAAGAAATAAAAAATCATTAGTTACTTTTACGCAGCCCTTTATATTTTAGACTAAAAGGATTTATTAAAAAGTACCTTATAATAATAATAAGATAGGAGAATTGTAGTTTGTTGGTACATGTAGATTGTAATAAATTAATTTAATTTTTCTATTATGTGCCTACAGATCCAACTATAAAGTGTAATGTCTTCTGTATTAAGCCATAAAAATCACAAGAAATAAAGAAAGAAATAGATATATAGATGAAATATTACATTGATCCAACATCACTACATAAGCTAGGGCTTTTTGTATTTATTATGTTGGTTCTTCAATTATCAAATATGTCTTTACGGTCAACAGGTCAAGTCATCCCCAGGCTTTTGGGGTTATTGTCACTTTATTGCTTGTTGTTTAATTAGGGGTGGAAATAGGCTAAGCTAAGTTAGGCTTTACCTATATAGGCCTGGGCCTGCAATAGAATTTTAAAGCCTAAGCCTTAGGCCTGGGCCTATATGTAGGCTTCTCTTTAAGCCTGAGTCTAGGCCTCTAAAAGGCCTGACAAGGCCTGAAGCCTGTTTAAAAACCTACTTAAAATATAGGTCTTTAAATAGCCTTTAAACCCTATGCATCTAAATTCATATATAACACTTTCACATTTATTTACAATATTATATTATGTCTTAAAAGCTTAGTATCCATTCTCATTATAATATAAATGTTTAGTAAGGTAAAGAAAAGAAAATCTAGTGATAGGAATAAGAAAAACTAAAGTCTGTTGACTAATGAGATATATTTTTTAAAATTGACCAAGAATAACAAGTAACATGTAGATTTTATCTCTTTTACTGTTCTCACATAAATTGGGACAAACTCGTCCTACTAAGATTATAATATTTCATTTGGCACTAAAATAAACTCATATAAATTATTATGCTTTAGTAAACGATGCAAATCAAGAGAGAGGGAGTGAGTTAGCATTGTCATCTCAAGCAATCAGAGAGAAGAGAGGTGGGGGTTAATGATTGATGCAAAAGTTAGGGTTGAGAATAATAACAATGAAATGTGAAACTTAAAATTAAAGATAAGTTAGTAAATTTATAAATAATTTATACGATTATTTAGATGACATTATATATTCTTATATTATAATATAAATTAAAAAAGTTAAATAGGTCAGGTCTGTATGCTTGTAGGTTAGGCTTTATGAAAATAAGCCTGACCTATTTATTTAAATTTATTTAAATAGGTTTAGCAATAGCCCTGGGTTTGAGCCTAGCCTATTTACTAAATAAGCTAGGCTAGGCTTTATATAGGTTAGGCCGTAGACCCTTATTAGGGGCCTAACCTATTTCCATCCCTATGTTTAATGCATTGCCGTATGATTTGACTTGTCCTTCTCTACCACATGGCTTTTGGAGAACAATGAATTAGAATATGGCCCACATCGATACAACAAGACTTAAAAAATTAAAATGTTCTCAGTAAGAAAAATCAGTAACAATTTTACAATTTTTTTTTTAAAAAAATAGTTTCTCAACTTGACTAACGCGCCCAATAGTCACTAGGACAATTATTGTAAATTCACAAAAAGATTAACAATTTATGTTTTATAAAGTTGTAAGAAGGCCCTCTTTGAATTCCCGTGGCCCTTTTCGCAGTCAGTGCGAGTAGTTTTCCCTTTGCTGGGGTTTCCTTCCTTCAAGAGAGGGCAGTGGCTTCCTCCATACGTAGCTGTTCCAGCTAGGGGGTCCAATTCTTCCCTCTCTCAGTAAGGCTCTCTTTCCCCTTATGGTGGATCCTTTAGTAGCCCCCTTATGTCGAGGTCAGTGGAAGTCCCGACTGGTAGTGAATCCAGAGGCGGTAGTGAGTGGGGAAGTAGAGTAGAGGGTTGCAGGAAAGCATTTAGGCTGAAATTCTCTAGGAAACCCGCCTATAAAGACCTCCGATGGGTTCCCCCTTGGCAGTCGCAGCTAAAGAACAAAGTGAAAAGCTGGATCGATCTCCCACCAAGCGAACGGGTGACCGCAACGGAGGCTGGAAGATGGGGTTGTGCAGCTGGTCTGAGGAACCTGAAGGCAGAGTCACAGATGCATCCAAAGGTACGAAACGCTTGATCCTTTGATCTTGAGGTGAGTGATATGCTAAAGGTTCCTATTTCCCCAATTAAAGCCTTTTTGGGATTGAGATTTGTGATTAGTTGGACCGGTTTGCACTCTGTTGATCTCTATATGCTAAGCACTGTCGCTTTATCTGAAGCTTTAATAGTGGGAGTAATTTGTTTAGTTTGGCTTGAGTGGGTTCTTTGTTTTATACCTCTACTAGGCAGAGGATTTTGCAATTCAAAATCCTGAATCCAAGCTACCTTTGTCTTGTAAGACTTGGTGGGGAAGGGTTTTAGATGGAAACGAATGATTGTTTCAAGCTACATAAGCAGGGAGTTTGACACCACTCCACAATATGGTTATGCTGGGTGGTCTAGGGTATCGGTATGTGTGTGAAATGGGAAAGTTTTTTATTGATCAACTGTTGATAAATTGTGCAATAGATAGACAACTGGAAATTATTAGTCTGAGTTTGTTCAGAATTTCTTTATGCACTGTTCATTATTGGCTAAATAGGTGCATGTTCAGTGTGTTGCTCAACATTGTTCATTGTCAGGGTAGACATATGCCAATTCAGTGTGCATGGATTTACTACTCATCCTTAGACTGGGGTAGTATTTCTTTATCCTATTGTCTATTTGATTGTAAGTTCTTTGATATGTTGATAAAGGTTTTCCTGGAGTACTTAGTGGCTCCAAGGAATAAGGTTAGGAACCCTTTTTGTAGGTGTGTTCTCAAGGAAGCAGATTTGGCAATTGAGTGGATTGACAAAGCTTCATTGGAAGGGTCTTGCCCTGTAGTTTGGGTATTGCGACCCCCATTTCTGCTACAGGACTGTTCAGTGTATGGTGCAATGGGTGATTTGGCTATGTTCTTAATTTATCGTTGTAATAGAGATCCTTTAATTACTTGTTTTTCTAATATGTTTACTAGGTATGTAGGTATGTGTGTTTTCTATTTTTCTCTTCTAGTGCTGGTTTTAGTTCCTGATCATGAGACATTGTATTCTATTTGCTTTTAACATTACTATTTTCCTTTGATGGCAAAAAAAAAAAAAAAAAAAACAAGAAGAAGGAAGGCCCTCTTTGAAGAATGATTGATTTTTTTTATCTGAGAAGTTCAAATAATAATTAAATTTTTTACTAGATTTCATACTCAACAAATAATTAGTCGTACTTAGATTGAAGATGCCTGAAAGTATTAAAATGATAGCCTAACGCAAAAGAATGAGGATATTGAAAGTTTAAATAATAATAATCACAGAAAGGGGACGCTAGAACGCCGAAAGGGAGTGTTACATCAAAGTGAGGTTGAATCATTTGCAATCTAAGTGAGTGTTGCAATTATGAGAGAGTGAAAGTGATTTGAGGATTGAAACATGAGCAAAGCTGCTACCATAATTTCCAATAATATCACTCTCTTTTAATGTGAGTTGTGTCAATAATGACCGGCGAGTGATGCTATTTGAAACTCTTGTTAATATTCCTCTAGTGCTATTTATAAGGAAGAGAGAGAAATTTTTTTATATGAATGTATAAGTTTCCTTTTCAATTTTTATTGTATTGACTTTATTCTCATAGAGTATAATATATATTAAAGTAAAGATGCAACCAATACCCCAAACTAATTTTAGAGTACAATTAGCACCCTAAAGTATTTAGAGGTGCAATTTCGCTCATAATATATTAAAATTAGTTCAATTTCACCCCTCCCTAACATATTCCAAAACGCCGATAATGCCAACTGAACATCCATAAAAAAAGCCCACCTCCTGCACTTTTTCTTCCTCTTTTTTCTTCAGAGCCTTAGCTTAGCACCCTAAAGAGGTAGAAAGAGCAAGCAAAAGAAAGGAATAAATGGATAGTATGCGGTGGAAAGCAAAAGAAATAGCTCCCAAAAACTTTTCAGACTTCTTCTCTATAAACATAAACAAGTTCTTCACATATATCCTTTTCAACAACTTTTCTCTTATTTACTTCCCACCAAGTTGATAACTCCAAATTAATATAATTTGTTTGGGGGAAAACAACAATAACCTGTTTTTAATTATTAGGAAAATGCATGAGAGGACAGATTTGCAAGATGGAGGAGCAAAACATTATTAAAAGTCAGTAGAAAAAAAATTATACTAAATATCTTTTCATTTTTGCACTTTTTAAAGATGAAGTGATTTCTCCTATATAGCTTGTTATAATGAAGACGCGTGATAGGAAAGATTCGCGTGATTTTAAAAAATATTGATAGTCAAGTTAGGTGGCATAGAATTAAAAACTATTGAAGTCTCATGATAGTTGTATGTGCTGAGAGATTTAAGATAATACTCAAGTTATGCCTGATTCGATTTTCTGTTTTTTAACTTTTTTCTCAGAAATAGCTTTAAAAAAATTGTTTTTAATAAAATTTTTGGGGGAAAAAATCCCTCTGGATGATATATTGTTTTTTTTTAAAAAAAAAAATCATATTTGAGAACCGAAAATATAGAAACTTGTTTAAAATAATTGTTCTTAAAATCAGCTACAATGAGCCCCGAGTAAACTGGAGAGTAGAGACGAAATGCAAATTAAAACATGAGAGTGCCGAGTTCAAGTTTAAGAGATGAAAGCTCATGTCATCAAGCGTTAAAGGAAGATAGGGCTCTCCACTTATTGCCCAGTTTTACAGAATAAAGAACAAAGAATAAGAAAACATCTAAAAGCTGTCCTTTTTACTTTTTGAAATTGATTATTGTTTCTTGTTTTACAAAGCACTTACCTAATAATAAATTACTAAACAAGTTCTTTTTGTTTTAAAAAACAAAAAATTGTCTTTAGAATAGGAAAACAAACAAGCCCTTAATTTTTTTGGTTCTTAAAATTAAAAGTTAAAAGTGAAGTTAGTTTTGTCAGTTGTCAAAACTCAAAAGTCATTAAAAGTTTTAGTAAATACATTTACACTTAAACTTACTTGTCAGTTCATCGGACTATGAGGTAGCGTCCTAATTAATTTAATAGACATGAATCTTTTTGGAGACGTTATTAGATAGTAAATGTGAGCACATCTCTTAATGATGATTCATATATTATTACTTCAACACTTAGACCTACAAAAGTTGGCGATAGAAAGAAAGCAAAGAAAGAAACCAAACTAAGCAATTATACACATATATAGAGAAACGTACAATAGAAGAGTCTAAATATGGTAATGGAATATTATTGGGAAAATTGCCATAAAATACCTCATTAACCTAATATTTGCTGAAAGGGATCTGACCTGAACTGTCATTATTTTTGTAGGAGTAAAAGATGTAAATACCGTTAATGAGAAAAGGGACCACAACTGATGGAGAATAGAACCAACGAATTGATAAACAAAGCAAGCGAATGACATGAATTAGTGAAGCCTTCTTCTCCTTCCCTGCGTAGAGCTAAACGTCCTCCCTTATGGCCGTCGTTCACCATGGATGCTACCGAAGGTTCAATATATCAGTAAAGGCTTGGGAGGTGAGTTGTGTCAAGGCCTTATTCATAGTTCAGTATTTGGCGGAGATGATAATTTGCATTTTCCCTTTAAAGCTATGTTTTTTCATTATTGTTTTACTGAGTAAGGAAATAGTAAATAAATAAAATTGTGGCTTCATTAGGTTTTCTGATTTTCTCCATAATCATCAAGCTTTACTTTGTTGCACATAGGGTCACATCTTGCACACAGGGAAGAAAGTTGAACACATGGAAGAGTTTTTGCGCGTAGGGGAAGAGTTTTCGCACTTAGTTATATAATACTTATGAAGACTTAAACGGAACCCAAGTGGAAGACATTTTTCACACGAGGTAGAGTTTTTGCACATAGGGAAGATGTGTTAAACGTGAGGGAAGATCTGTCACACATGGTTATGTTGCACTTATGAACACTTAACATGAACCCAAGTGGAAGACGTTTTGGATCCACGGGAGATGCTTTCCATGTCGGGGTAGAGTGTTGCACACAAAGAAGACATATTGCATACATGGAAGAGTTTTTCTGCACATGGAAGTTTTTTTTGCACATACGGAAGAGTTCTTGTACGTAGGGAAGAGTTTTTGTACGTAGGGGAAGAGTTTTCGCACTTGTGAAGACTTTAAACGAAACCCAAGTGGAAGACATTTTGCACATGGGGTAAAGTTTTTACACATAGGGAAGAGTGTTTGCACATAAGGAAAGACGTGTTGAACGTGGGGGAAGATCTTTTCCATATGGTTAAGTGGCACTTGTGAACACTAAATGAACCCAAGTGGAAGGCACATTGAACCCACAAAAGATGTTTTGCATGTAATGATAGATTGTTGCACACGGGGAAGACATCTTGCACACATGGAAGAGTTTTTGCACACAGGGAGATTTTGCACATATAGAAGAGTTTTTGCACATAAGGAATATGTGTTGAATGGGGGGGAAGATCTTTCGCATATGGTTAAATAGCACTTATGAAGACTTAAAATGAACCCAAGTGGAAGACACATTGAACCCACAGAAGATGTTTTGCACGTTAGGGAAGATAATTGCACACAAGGAAGAATTTTTGCACACAAAGGGAAGAGTTTTTGCACATAGGGAAGACATCTTGAACTTAGGGAAGATCATTCGTACATCGTTCTATGGCACTTATGAAGACTTAAAATGAACCTAAGTGGAAGACACATTGAACCCATAGAAGATGTTTTGCACGTCAGGGAAGATAATTGCACACATGGAAGAATTTTTGCACACGAAGGGAAGAGTTTTTGCATATAAGGAAGGGTTTTCGCACATAGGGAAGACATCTTGAACTTGGGGAAGATCTTTCGTACATAGTTCTGTGGCACTTATGAAGACTTAAAATGAACCTAAATGGAAGACACATTGAACCCAAGGAAGATGTTTTGCACATCGGGGAAGATAATTACACACATGGAAGAAATTTTGCACACAAAGGGAAGAGTTCTTGCACATAGGGAAGATGTGTTGAACGTGAGGGATATATGACACTTGTGAAGACTAACGAACCCAAGTGGAAGACATTTTGCTACCAAGGAAGATGTTTTGCACGTAGTGGTAGGTCATTGCACATGGGGAAGACATTTTTCAGACATGGAAGAATTTTTGCACACAAATGCAAGAGTTTTTGCACATAGGGAAGGGTTCTTGCACATAGGGAAGAATTCCTGTACGTAAGGGAAGAGCTTTCGCACATGGTTATATGACACTTGCGAAGACTAACAAACCCAAATGGAAGACCTTTTACAACCACAAAAGACATTTTCCATATAGGGGGTGCATCATTCACACAAATGGAATACATCTTGCACATGGATGAAAGTTGATAATGTGGAAGACATATTGCACAAGGGGACGAGTTTTTGCACATAGGGAAGAAGTGTTGAACGTAGAGAAGAGTGTTTGTAGACCAAGAGTAATATACAAAACAAATACTTGTATACCAAAGTTGTATTTAAATAATTGAGTTTCATTTACATTGAAACAAAAGATTATGCCGAAATTCAATATGTAAAGAATAAATGTAACATCAACTAGTTTCTCCTCTTCTTCGTAACTTTCCAACCTTCAATGCTACGCATGACCATGTCCCGATGTTTATTTTTTCCTGGCCAATCACATGTAAACAATTTGAAGTTTTAAAGGATGAGGGTTTTAATACCACTTTGTGTCCTATGTCCCTCTTTGCATAAAGAGCGGTTTGCCCACTTGGAGTATTGTAGTTGGGTAGCAATGAGTCAAGTAAGTACATCGTTAGCTCTTTCTTCACAAATACATAACAAAACAGTTTATAGATAGCCTACTCAAATAGCTATATTCTTTCACAGTATCATCTTGTAATAAGCCACTGAAGAAGAATAGAAGAGAATACCAATAAAAATTAGGCAAATCAACTTAACAATACATATAGGCCCTGTTTGGTATGAGATGCTGGAGGGGTTGGTTTTAGTATTAGAATTGGGACTGCCTATTGTGTGATGTTTGGTATGTGGAATCCTTCCACTTTTCACGGGGTTGGTTGGTTCCACCATCCCCTGGTATTAGAAAATTAGTCAACATTTTGGAACCATATTGTACCTCTATTTTGTCAAAAATGTCTATTTTGCCCATACATAAGCATCAGCCCTTCATTGCCCTCATTTGCCTTTGACAGGTAATTAAGAGGAAAAACCTTATAGCCATCCCACTCAAATAGTAGTATTATTAATGATATCATCTTTTAATAAGCCATTGAAGAAGAACAAAACAGAATACCAATAAAATGAGGCAAATCAACTTAATATAAGATTAGATTCCCAACTCACAAGATCTGTAAATTTGATAGCTGACCAAGCTGTGGAACCAGTTGACCCAAAAAGCTTGCATTTCCAAGACCACTATGACAAGAACTCAAATTAATTGTTTACACTAGGTGCAGTAAGAATCTTAAATTAAAGGTCAAATTTCTTACATATGGGTTACACTATTGTTACTATTACATGTAACAATAAACCAAGTTCAGGGATTTACAAGGGTTGGATTTTAACTTTGGAGAACATTGTTAGGATTAGCCAAGTTTATCTTCCATGCATTCAGTGCATCACCTGTTTTAGAGATAAGTGAAAAACATCCTTAGAATCAGCGGGACCCTCTGGCCCCAAATAAACCAATAGTAAAAGCGAGAAGAAATTTAAAGTTAAACTTGCAACTTTGTGATCAAGGAAACACCCAATCTAAGTACATAGCACAAGCTGAAATATTACAAAAGGACCGTCCCAAGATGAAAGCCTAATCATTATTCCCGGTCTATAAATATTACTCAGAAGATAAAATTCATGACTTAGACCCATAAACAATACAGCTGAAAACATGAACAAAACAGAATAAAGCAGAAACGTCAACAACAAAGCACATTTAAAGCATCAATTCATTGGGAATAAGTTATGTCTAAAGTAATTAAAAAGCTCCTCAAAGAGTATCGTTAGATTCAAAAGTCATCACTCACCTTCATTAGATTACACATCAGAGCAAGTAATTTATCATAGCAAATCAAATTTATCCCAAGCACTTTAAGAAAAGAATTTTCTTAACAAAACTTGCAATTAAGTTTAAGGATTACACAGGTACAGCAATTGGAGAATTCACATTCACCAAGGAGAAAATGAGCTATCTAGCAACAATTTTATGCCTACAATGATGCAAAACTTAAGAAAGAGATATAAGTGGATTAATAATGGTGATGATAAAATGAAGAAAGAGAAAAACAAGAACACAAACCTTAGATGTTGGGTGTTCTTCACCACCTTCTGTCTATGCTACTACATGGAGAGGCTGCCACCGTACCCAATACCTCTTTGATGCCGCAAAGACCAACACACCTCCCCACCATCGCAAAATCCCAGAGACCTTGCCTCGCCGCCACCGCAGAGACCAATCTTGCGACGCCGCTGCCAAGACTCACACTCCGCCCCCGCCGCCAACTCCCACACCCTCATCCACTGCTCTCGACCTCATCCAATTCTCTCCACCGAGTCCGCCCTTCCCTCTTCAACTTCACATGCCTTCAGAGTCAAAAATATTTGAGACCTTCTTTCCCTTCATTCTTCAGTAATCCACTAAGGGCATTTAAGTCTTTTACTATTAAGAAAATAATGATAGTTCAGATCAAGTTCCTTTCAGCAAATATTAGGTTAATGAGGTATTTTATGACAATTTTCCCAGGATTATTTGTCTAGTACTCTATAAATATAAGTTACAGGCGCAAAAGAACAGTAACGCACAACAGAGTCATTATGAAATGCCTCCGTAAATTGTACAAGTCATATTTGATAAACATAAGTATGAGTAATTTAAATAATATGATAAAATTAATCCCTACAACTCATGAGTATAACTAAAATAAAATATGAACAACTCGTAAATAAAATTAATGTGGGTGACAACTCAAGTTAATATACTATCAGTGTTACTCGTAACATATTTCCAAATAATTAAAAGTTTTTTTTTTTGATACTGAATAATTAAAAGTTTATTTAGAAGATTAATAAATCACACTGAACACAAATCCATGGCCCAAACAATTTTAGTCATTTTCTTAAAAAGAACTTCTTCACATGAAGTCTAATTAAAAAATTTAAAACAAAGAAACAAATTAAACCGAAGAGCTTCAAGGTAAACATTGATACTTGCTGAAGATTTTAATGAATAAACAAATACTTTTTAGGCACATACATGACAAGGAATTTAAAAAACCAAATTAACAGCATGAAGAATATAATAAAAAAATAAAATGAACTATTACTTTGTCATTAATGATAAATACATATAATTTTGCCACTATCAATAGAGAGAGACAATATGAGTAAAAATAAATAAAAATAATAATTAAAATCTTCGACCCCACTTCTTAAAATGCAAAGAAATGAAATTTAATAATTTTTTTTATTCCGGTCTCCATCCGTAACACATAAGAAGGAGTCATCATTAGAATGAAGAGACCAAATCGAAAACACTACAGCCACACCCTGTTGGTTTAAATCGATTGCTTTTTCACGCATAACAACAAAATGAGGAGTGATTAATTAAGGTGAATGAAAGAACAGGCACTTTGCATTTTTAATAAAATAAATAAATAAATCAGTCGTTTACTTCATTAAAAAAATTTGAATAAAAAAAATGAAGACTTTAATCATTAGATTCAGTCCACTCATATGTTTGAAGATTTTGGGACTTTGTTTTTCAGAAGTTAAAGCATAAAGCCATAAAGAATTGAACTGTAACGTCCTGATTAAGCATTAAAGCCACAGGAAACTAAAGAAATAGCTAGAGAGAATAACGAAATCTTAGATAATCGATCTAGTATAGGATGAAGTTTTTTATATTCATTACCAAACATGTCCTTACGGTCAATAGGTCAAGTCGACGTTAGCTTCAGAAATTATTGTTACTTTGGTGTTGTTGTTTTGTGTATTGCCGTGTTGTTTCATTTCACTCTTCCCACGCGACAACATAGCTTTGGAGGGAAAAACATAAATAGAGCCTCAATTAATACTTTTCTCCTTAATATAAGATTCATTTTGTGGTTCAATTTTTTTTTTTTAATTCAAATTGATGCAGCTTGGGAAATATTATAATGAAACATCTGATTTTCTGATGTGTGGGGTGCCTTTTGGGGCAAATCGATGAAAATCTAGTCTGTTTGAAACAAAATTATGGATGGAACTAGGGTCGCGTTTGGTTAAGAAAATATGCCTTTTCACTCTATCTCATTGATAAAATCATGATATAATATTTATAATGTGCCAACGCAATTTTTTAAATTTTGTTACGTGAGATAGATATACGCTCTAGTTATAAACCAAAAACCTGAACTAATTCGTGTTTATATTTTAGTCTACTTTCGCTAACACCAAACAACTTCAAATATTTATTTTTGGTCGAAAAGAAAAAGAATGACAGAGTGCCATTCATTTTTTGAATGTGATTTTTTCTTTTATTTCATTGTATGTACAATTGTTTCATTCATAACATTCACACACAAGATATGTGGGTGTGTGTAATTATAAGCAACTATTAAAATCAAATTAGGGAAAAGTGAAAATTAATATACAAACAATGAATAAAGTAGTAACTTTTTAATATATATATATATATATATAGAAGATTGACAATATTTAATTTATAGAAAAATATTTGAAAAAAGGGGTTGTAATGAATATAATTGAATATGATACGCCGCGGTATCCTGGACGAAGAGAGAGAGCCTCTCGTCATGCTCTAGAAAATGAATAGTTGCCAGTCACTGTTGGCTACTCTGATTCTGATCTGAATAATATCATAATATCCATACAATTACTCATGAATTTAACTAACTATATGATCAGCCCCTTAATAAAATCAACTATTCTATTGTCTCAAAAAAAAATCTACAATTCTATCTAACCCCGCTTCCTTTTAATTCATGCGTGTATTTATTCGTTCCCAAGAGCATCCACACGAAACCATTAAGCTGTCATAAATAGAATCAGTAAACCAACCGTAACGCACACAGCTGAAGCAAAAAGGATGAAGAAATCTGGAGCCACGAAGTTGGGTTGCGTCCAAGTTATACTTAATATTGATGGGATGCTGCCAAGGGAAAGGGGATGTTGAAATAATAATGTGGGGGAAAGAGAGTGTTGCATCTAAGCGAGGTTTTATCTTTCTGCAATATTCATGATAGAGTGGAGGTGATTTTAATTTCAGTTCCTTCAATAATGACCAGCGAGTGATGCTGTAGGGAACTCTTGTGAATGTAACACTCTTACTACAACAATCTTCTATTAACACATCATCCTCCTCGTCAACCTCCATTAATGACATCGTCACCTCTTGATGTTCATTCATCATTTCTCCTCTATCACCAAAAAAGTCACGATAATAGTCAAAATGTTGGTTGAAATCATGCCCAAACTCAATTGGACCCTCTAACCATTTAACTATCCTCACAAATGGAAGTAAAGACCCCAAACTTTGCATCCCCTTTCTCAATTCTTCTCTCTCTTCCAATGGCATTTGCTCATGTTTGAATCTAACACCACATATCATGTTGCCACATACAAACACCTTCATCGTCACTTTATGGAATGAAAACTCACGAAGATTCAAAAAACTGGACACAGTCACGAACCCTGAACTTGTTTCATTTATACGGCCCCCAACCTTTATCTGCATTGGCCCACAATCATCTATCCTTATATTGACACGCTTTCCCGAGAAAGTTGAAGAATGAATTTGAGGCAAATTCACACAACTGTTAAGATACAAATCTTTAATCTTAGGGATGTGAGAGAGATCTGGCAGTGTAGTGAGATGTTCTGAATGCGATAAATCAATTTTCTCTAAATTTGGAAAATGCGGAAAAAAGAAATAGAGTTTAATTCGTTAGATAACTACACTAAACTACAATTCAATCAGTAATTTTTCCCATGCCAATTAACAAAAATGTGAGCTTATTATGGAAATAAGTCAATGCATTTAAAAGATGGATTGGTTTCCGGCAAAAAAAAAAAAAAAAGAGTACGGCTGCTATTTAACCATCAATTTAAAGATAGTAAAGCAAACATTTGCATTGTGCATTATTTGGTCAATGTTTCATATATATGATATCTTTGAATCACTCCATTAAAAAATTCTGACGTATGAATTATGGTACGTACCTGATTTTCATTCCAAAGTTGTCGGATATTACTATTAGGCATGTCAAGTGAAATAAGATTCTCCGCACAAAAATATAATGGCACATATGGTAGTGGACATTCTTCCCAGCTCAAAAACCTCAATTCTTTTGGAAGGTAATCCAAAACTCCACGAATATTCAACATTGAAGGCTTTCTCCAATCAGACTTGTAAATTTTAAGAAACATTAAATTATGCATCTTCCCAAAACTACTAGCTCTGAATGTAATCTTTTGTATCTTGCTCATGTCCAATGACATGCATCGGATTGCCCCCATCTCCTAGCAATAGCAAATGAAAGGAAAAACAATTACCATTACCTAAAAAATGTCCAAAACATGCTGTACCAATTAAATATATCTGCTATTAGAAATATCCATATTATTAATAATCCTACTGCGCATTTTATTAAAAAATTCTTACAATTCAGTTTTTCCTCATAATAAATGAATTTCTAAAAACTCATAAACATGCAGACACACTCATACGTATACTTAGACATATGCATGTGCAAATATTTAAGAAAATATTCATTTATAACACTTGGCATATACATAAATTTTAATCTTTGTTTAAAGAAAGAAGCATTTTTTTTTCCAGAAGAAAAAAAGCATGAACTAAAGACTAACGACAACACACATTTACAAGACGCCGAAAAACGCGCATCCCTACTAATCTAATGCACTATATAAGCGGAAAACAGTGCCTCCTTCCGTCTCCATATATTTTATTTGTTTTCAAATTTACAGCTAATATGTCCGTCTAATAACATTAAATTCTTTACTATTATAAAAGCATGCTCATGCGAGCATATAAATTACACAAATTAGTAAGAGAAAAATTAATGTTGTGAAACATTTCATTATCACTTAATGAACATTCTTTGTAGACTAATTTTATCTTTTAAAATAACACATATCACACTAGTCCTCATTAATTGATATTTAAAGTTTAGGTAGATGAACAAATTAAACCTAAATGCAATTTTAGTCATTTAAATCGAGAAAGGATCTCTTGTAGGAATATCTAATTAAAGAAAATAAAACAAAGAAACTTCAAGATAAATGCTGACACCTACCAGTTACCACCAATGACTTTAACGAATAAAAAACATGTAGACAAACAAATATCACAAGTAATCTGATAAAGAAAACAAGATCCAACAATAGAATAAATCATTACCTTCCCACAACTGAAAAAATAATCAATGTCTTCATACTTCCATAGTCGAACAAGAGTTCCAGGACTAGCGAATAATAATTGTTGTCTAGCAATTTCAAGGCCCATTTTCATCACAAGATCATGCATCACAACGTAACCATTATGACCAAGTGAAATGAGGGATTTCTCTCTAAGAACACTTATCTCAATAGCCACATAAGAGTCATATAGTTGTCTTCTTAGGTTCAAAGAAATATCAACTCTTTCATTAATTAAGAATGTTAGGTCAAGAAACACATTCTGCTGTTTGCCATCAAGTCCATCAAAACTATACTTCAAAACTTCAACAATGTGCTTGGGCGAATCTTGGTTTAATTTTTCTAAAAAACTTTCCCACTCTTCTTTTTCTCTTCCATAGAGAGAGCAACCTAACACTACCAAGGCTAATGGATTTCCTTGACAATGTTCCACGACAGATTCTGATAACTCCATGTAACCTTCAGATGGCTCATGTTGCTTGAAAGCTTTCAAACTAAAGAGATGAATGGCATCATAGAAATCCAAATCCGGAACATGATATGTTGCTTGGGTGGATATTGGCTTAGTTTTCTCATACGCATTTTGAAGCACTCGCATGTCTCTTGATGTGATAATAATTCTGCTTCCTTCCCCACACCAATAAAGCACTTTGGTTAAATCTTCACCTATCATTGCATTGT
The DNA here is from genome assembly GCA_963855925.1 of Inga laurina. Lineage (NCBI taxonomy): Eukaryota > Viridiplantae > Streptophyta > Magnoliopsida > Fabales > Fabaceae > Inga > Inga laurina. The sequence goes on from OY979713.1 coordinate 28,220,085, forward strand.
CCACATCATCAAGTACGATAAGAATTTTTTTGCGTCCAAGCCTCTTTTTCACAGAAGTGGATTTTATGTCATAGATGCTAATATCCTTATCATTTAATAATTCTTTGAGGCAATTTTGCTGTAACTCATCCAAACTAATTCTTTTTAATTGCTCTTTGACATTTTCAATAAAGGAGAAAGCATCAAATTGAGCTCTCAACACTTGAAATATAGCTTTAGCAAGTGTGGTCTTACCAACACCACCCATACCCCATATTCCCACAATGCGAACCTTAGTTAGAAGGTTTTCAATATTTCTTATATGACGAGCAATGCCAACGAGTCCTTCAAGATGATATGATGACTTGTAGTTTAACTTACTCAAAATGTCTTTGACAATTTCTTCAATAAGTTTAAATTCAGGTCTAGCACAACTGTAAATCAAAAGAAAAGGCATATTTAATAGATAGAAAATAAAAACAAAAACAAAAACTACAAAAATTCGTTAGAATCCTAAAGATTAGTTAAGTAAATTCCCAAATCAACTACAGAGATAACATTTTTGAAGCTACCTGATACTATTGGAATCCCATCCAGATAGACTTGCAGATTGGATTAAAGCATCACTCCACTTTTGCAGTTTTTTTTGGTTGTCCTTAAATCTTCGCTTCAATACATTAAATCCTTTTCCAAAACTCCCATTTTGTTTGCGTATGTTTGAAGGATCTACGTTATAGAAAATGGGTATCACATTCCTTCCAAATGTTTTCTTGCATTCTAATATGTGAACAAGTTCATCCATACACCATGTAGAAGAAGCATAATTCTCAGAGAAAATAATCACTGATATTTCTGATTCCTCTATTTTTCTCAAAAGAACTTCTGCGATTTGTCCTCCTTTGATGAGTTCATTATCCATAAAAGTATCAATGCCTACATCATGAAGTCCTTTGAAAAGATTACTTGCAAAATTGTAGCGAGTGTCTTCCCCTCTAAAGCTAAGGAACACATCATACTTGGTTTCACGAGGGGAAACAACAATATGAGAAGGAGGAGAAACCGTTTCATTTAAAATCACATCATCTGGAGAACTACAGATAGAAACAAACTATCAAAAAATATTGGGTTACGTAGTAGAAGCAAATCAAACAAGAAAATAAGGAGCGTGAGGTTATATAGAAGAAGATAGCTACCTATCTTCAACAGCAATAGGTTGGTTACCATAAAGCGAAGGAGAGATGAATCTGGTAGCTTTGGAAATAAATAAAGCTAATAGGATCAATAAAGCTTCTATGAGCATTAAATCAATGGTTCCATCCATGTGTGATATCAATTTCTAGTTTCAACCTTCAGCAACCTGAATCTAATGCAATAGAAAGATCAGAGCAAGATTAACAGTATACCAATGGGATGAAACAAGTCGAAGAGAAAAATTAAAGAATTAATGGATTGTATTAAGCTGGTGGATGTGCTGGAAAGCAAAAGAACTAGCTCACAAGGTCTCAAAATGTCAGCTTCGAGCTTCGCTGACTACCTCCTCTTGGAACAAGTTCTTCATATATGTCCATTACAAAAGCTTTTCCTTTATTTACTTCCCATTAATAAAAATATAATTGATGAAGGATAATTATTATATTTCTTATGAGTATGAATTTTTTTTTTTAAAAAAAAAGAATAGGGAGTAGTATTTCTCACAGTTCATCTATTCTGTTTTTTATATGTCTTCCCTTTCATCTCACAGCAAAATGCGAGCGTGGGCAAGTAAAGATAATTACACATTCGGTTCTCTATTTTATGTGGCAAAATAATGTTGAAAGCTTTGTAAATAAGAAATCATTCTATATAAGACAACTTCCCTTCATTTGAAACCCAATTAAAATCTAACGGATATTAATTTATAACATATATATATATATAACATCTCACAATATATATAAAATCTAACGCCGCACATTCCTTAAAAATAGACTTTATCTCACCGAAACAGTATTTATGCATAGCTAAACACACCATCCACACAAAATTGTAAAATGGGTTCAGCTTGTCAAAGTGACAGGTGCATTTAACAATATATTAGAATACATTTGAATAATTGTTGATTATCCATAAAACCCAGAAAGGATTTAAAAGCGTTATGAAGCTAATAACTAAAAGCTTGACAATGATTGATTTGAGTCAGAAAAAAAAGGGGGTGAAAACAGAGAAAGTTAGCTACCTCAGATAGTAGCAGAATTTTTTTCTGTACACGAACCCTAAAAATTCAGATAAAAATCTGTTACAAGGGATGAAGCAAGAGGAATTAAAAAAAGAGAAGAAATTAACATTGAACCTGGATATGTGAAGGGAATATAGCTCACAAAGATGGCAAAAATGTCAGCTCTGGGATCTGCAGAGACTTTCTCCTCTTCCAAACAGTTCTTAAAATAAATGAAGATTTAAGTCAATAGATCAAGTCGAGCCATAATGTTTGAAGGTTATGGGACATTGTATTTCAGAAGTAAAAGCATAAAAAATTTCAAATGATTAGAAGAAAACATAAAAAATCTTTTGCAGAAAATTTCTGTGAAAAATGAAGAGAAAACAGAAGATGAATGATGGATCCATTGGGATGAAGCAAGCAAAAGAGAAGTAACCTGGATCGATGAGTATGGAAGCGAAGAAGAAATAGCTCTCACAGTCAAAGTTCTCTTCAGAGATGAACAAATAATCTCTTGTTTCAGTCTCTTACTCCTCTTTCCAGGAAACTCCTTACTTTCTTACATCGCGCGTGGCGTTTTTTATTCAACAAGTCATCAGTCAAGCCGTCTGCGTTTGGGACTTTTGTGAATTGCCAGGTTGCCTCTCAGCATTTATGCCTTTGGGAAAAGTTACACTCTGCGGGGCACACTTGTTTGTGTATCCTGGATTTTTTAGATGTTTTCTTTCTTTTCTTTTCTTTCTTTTTTTTAAGTTAGAAGAGCATGAGCTAACAGTCTACATTACAAGTGGATTTGATAATTTTTGGTATGTTTTCAATCAACTTTCATTAATATGAAATCAGGCAAAGTAACCCTTCTATTATGTGCTCCCTGATATGTCATACCTTATTAACATTTTTAAATTTGTCAAAAAAAGATCCAAATATTTCAATTACACGTTCGGTATTGAAACAAATATAAGCAATTTATGAGACCTTTTATCAAATTCTAATGGGAAACGAAGAAATTGGAGAAAAATCCTCAATTAATTTTTTAAAGAATTCAAGTCAAAATATTTTTTTACTGTCAACGTGTGTACATTGCCGCATTGCCCTGCGTGTTGTTTAATTTGTCATGCACTCCAACATGGCTTTTGGAAAAAGAGCAAAAGAAAAGAATTAGAAAGGCCCACATATAGATACCACAACACTACTTGATAAATATTACATTATTCTTCACTCAAACTTTAAACAAAATGATTAAATGTTTTACCAATTTGAACCGCTGACATTTTTTTTGGTAAGTGATGAAGATATCAAAAGAGAACATCAGTCCCGAAAACAAAGAGATTGTAAATACAATAATGCATCCATGCCCTTGTCTCTAAAAACTTGTTTAAAATGGCAATTCCTGCCCTTAAAAACGCATACAAAAAACCAATTTTGACTTAATTTTAGCTATTACACTCATGGAAACGGATTGAAGTGAAGAACCATTTATTAGAATTTTCTCCTAGGAGAAAGACATTGGATTGAACAAAGAACTGTTACATGAGGCTAAAATTAGGAAGAGGTTGAAGAAACAGACAGAAATTTATATCTATTACAGAATTGGTTGGGCATTTGTGTGTACTTCTCATTAAATGTCAAATAGACTAAATAACCTCTTGCTTCGCCATTAGGTCTGGCCATTACATTAGAAACACTACTGTTACTGCTAAGCACATTGCTTTGCCTTCTCTTGCGAGAAAGAGAACCATTACCAACACTATCTCATCATGTTGAGAAGGCTTTTAATGAGATTTGCCCTTTTTTTCCCTTTGTCTAGAGAGTTAAGATTAGATGCAATTTACTATATTTTCACCTAAAGTAAAACATAAACATAAAAATTTTAATGATAACACTATGAGTGTATAACTTAATTAAAAATTAAAATGTGAGTCATTTGCCCTTCCCCAAATTTCAAGAGCTAATAATTTATTATTGTAAGTTTTTTTCCTATAAATTTTATATAGTATATAAAAGGTAGATTACAGAAGTAGATGCCACAAAACTATACAGTGAATTTTTGAATTAAAAAATTCTTTAAAATTTAAAAAAAATCGTAAAAAAAAATAATAATTACGGTTTTAAAATATGCTTAACATTGTTGAAGACAGGTTGGAATTGCTTTATTGCAAGCGTAGTCCTACCATATATTACAAGTGCATCCCTCCCATGTCAGTCTATATCATATTTTGTTGGAGAAAAACTTTCTTTAGGGTGACTCTATTATGTATTTTTGCATCAGAAATTCTAAATCTAATATGGGTTTTTATTTGTGCAGATCATTACACATATTTAATTGTTGAATTAATTATTTCAAGATCTTTGGTATTGCAAAATATTAGATGGTAGGACGGAGTGAAACAGTGAGAGCTCCCTTTTTCTTGTTTCTTTTTCTTACCTGACTGTGTTTTTTATTTTTTTCATTTGACTGATAGTTTTTTTATTAAAATACTCTAATCAACATTTTATTTTTCCTTAATTATGCATGTCTCTTCTATTTTGAAAACATACATTTTAATCTTAAACCATTAACATGGTTAAAGAATACCTTAAAAAGAATCTTGAAGTATAATTTTTAATTAAAATTCATATCAAAACAAATAATTTTTTACAAATTTACTCCTCATTATACCAAATTCCTAATTTATATTTTAACATTAATATTTATTAATGATCTATTTAATATTTTTACTAAATTTAGAACAATTAATTATTTTTTATGTGAAAAATTTTAATAACTTGATCAAAATTTTGAGTACTTTTTTTAATAAACATATGTTTAATGAAATAAATTTAAAAATTATGAATTATAATATATTAATATAAGGATGTCAAAATTATATTATTTTATAATTTTATAATTTAATTAAGAATACATATATGTGATTGCAAAACATTTTAGCCAACAAATATATTTAAAATATTATATCATTAAAAAATCACATCATAGGTAAGTTTTAACAAAACACGAGATTAAATATTTAAATTTGTTGAAAAAATTTATAATTATAAAATTAATTTACTTTCTGATATAATTATCAATTTAATAGTATGGAAAAATTGAAAATATATATTAAAATTATTTTTAAATTTTGAATAAAGATATGCAATTAAATGATTATCAAGAAATATTTATATTAATAAGGGAAAATTTGGTCAAAAATAATTGGTCAATATTGTTATTTAACGGTCAACTAACAGTTAGGTAGATAAAAGTTGAATATCAAAATTAGGAGGGAAATTTATGCAACATATATTTTGATTTGAAGGAGGTCCATATAGGATTATAGGTTTTTAAAGTAGGAATGTAATTTAGAGTAAATAGAGGGAATGTTGATGTTTTTTTTTTTTTTTGGGTTGAAATACCAAATGAGACAAAAAAGACTTTTCTTCCTAAAAAATTGGGGGAATTACACTCAGGTCCCAAGGAAAAAGAAAAATAAAAAAAATGGTCCCTGAAGATTGCAAAATAAAAAAATGGTCCCATGGAGTTGTCAATACAGGCTCATGGAGTTGTTAACGAGTTTGTCTATACAGACTTCTGGAGTTGTTAATTAAACCATTTTTTCATTTTACAATCTCCAAAGACCATTTCTTCATTTATTTTCTTCCTTGGGACCTAACTGTAATTCTCCCAAAAAAAATCATATCAAAATGCCACTTTATTTGCCTAGTAACATGCCACCTCAAATTTTTGGGTCAAATACAGGAACTTAATGATCAAAGATAACTTCATGTTTCTGGAAAAAAAAAAAGGAAATAAAAACAAAAATAATTGTATGATACATACATTTGGATGAAATTTATAAATAACTTTAGGGGTAAAATTATATCCAAGGTAATTAAACTCGGACTGATAATTGAACTGGCTAAGTTACTGGATCAAGAGTCAATGGGTCAGATTGGAGTTAAACCGGAGCTAACTCTGGACCAAACCGGTGAGAAATTGAAGATCTTAGGCTTATTTATATGAAATTCTAAAGAAAAAATAAAAAAATTGATTTTTTTTTAAATAAAAAAATCCGGGCCAGACCGGTCTACTGACTGGTTGGCCAGTTTCCGGTCCGGGTTCTATTACTCTAATTATATCACAAATAATTTTAAGGTACCGGCCGGGTCCACCCAAAAAATACATGACTGAGGGCACTTCAAGCCTTTATTTTCTTACTGCAAAAAAAAAAAAAAAAAAAAAAAAAAAAAAAAAAAAAACCCCTTTATTTTTCAATTGGAAATGGCAATTTTCATTTTCTAGTTACAAAATACACGAATTTTAGCCGGAGAAGAATAAAATTCGATGAAGATGCCAAAACTTTGTAAGAAAATGAGATTTTTGAGTTAAATGGTTTATTACTTCTTCTTTTTTTTTTTTTTTTTGTGAATAAATGGGTGATTACTTTATTTATTCAAAGGGAAACGCTGCTAGCAAATAAATTGTGACTCATCATTCAGTCCGGACAAAGCCTTGGCCGCCAATGCATTTACTTCAAATACGTTTTGTGCTGTAAATGCAAGCCAAATGTAACACTACTACTAATCAACATAACTAATGCAAATATGCAATCAATAATAAATTCCCTTTCCAACAATGCCCTCTATAGCTTGCAAATATTTTGCAAGGTTGTTGGGCTTCTTTTGAAAATATCTTCGCTTTATAAGACAAAACTCATCTCATATATTTATCATATATACAGTGCAAAATCACATAAAGTAAGCTACATCAAACACCCATAAAGTCTAATATGATCTTAATGATTTGATTCAAATAAATACTTGACATATCATAAATAGATTAAAAAAGATCAATAAAAAATTGCTTGAGCTTTAATTCAGTACCCTATTATAACCATTAATAACCTGGTCAGTAACCTTGTTATGCTAAGGAGAAGTGATTCAATTAAAATCATTAAATTTGTTTGAAAATAAAATTTGTTAAATTTACTCATATTTCAAATTAGGGTTAAGAGGCAATTTCGTTCTAAAAGTTTTCTCTGAGGGGCAATTTTGCCCCGAAAGTTTTTCAAGGGGCAATTTTACCCCAAAAGTGTAAAAAGGGAGCAATCTTGCCCTGGTTGTTATTCCAGTTAATTTTAACTGTTAGTTGAACAAATATGCTAACCTAATAGTCCACATGTCATCCACATCATTTTTTTATAACAATGAGAAGCCTAATCAAATCCCCATGGGAGCATGGATCTCGACATTCCAGTTGCTAGACAGAATTTTCATGAGCGCCTCAGGAGCCTGTGCCACAATATAAAACCCTCCAATTGCCTCCAACGCCTGCTTCGCTAACCAGTTAGCTGCTGTATTACATTCACGGTTAATATAGGACATATTAGTCTCCCAGTGGCGCCTCAAGAGCTACATAATCGTGAGTAACACCAGTTGGTCAGGCTGTTCCTCTTCAAACTCTGCCTGCACAAGCTTAATGGTCGCAGTTGAATCAGATTCCAGAACTATTTTGCCATAGCCCAGATCCCATACAAGTTTCAGACCGTGTAGACATGCACTCAGCTCTGCCGATAAAGCGCCTCCCTCGTCCAATCTACGGATGAACCAGTGATATAATTGCCTATATGGTTATGGAGCAAACCTCCACACACAGATGAGTAACAGTGATGGGAGAAGGCACCGTCAACATTAATTTTAATCCATCCCTCTGCGGGTGTTGACCAATTAGCGATAGTGGGACCAGACTCACTCCTTCAATCTTGGATCCTGCTAAGCAGGTATTCGCAGTCTGCATCCAATCCAATAATGCTCTGGTACTAGCCATAACAGCATCGTTAGAGATTTTCTTATTCTCAAAGAATGCCAAGTTATGTCTACACCACAACCACCAACATATGATCACAAACATGGCACTCCACTCTATTGTTTCTCGACCTTTCTCTTAGATTCCACCATAACCAATTGGTAAACTCCAGGGCAAAGAAACACCGCCACTTCTCATTCGGGACTAATTTCCTCAATAGCAACCGAGTATCCTTTCAGTCATGAAAAGCATGGAGCTTGTCCTCACTCTATTGTTGACAAACTGGGCACCGATCCTCAATTGTAAGACCTCTATGACATCAAGTTACATTAGTCAACAAACTTTTCCTGAAAGCAAGCCAGACGGGAGATTTTCACCTCTGGGGAACTTTAATCTTCCAAAGTCTATCCCATCAAACAAAGTTAGTCATGCTACCATTAGATAATGATGCATAAGCAAACTTAACAGAGAATTCCCCACTAAGTTCCCACTTCTATTTTACCATACCCGTCCCCTCCCCCAACACAATACCATCCTGGACTATTGCCCAGGTCTTCTGAATACCCACCTAAACATTAGATCCTTGGCTACTCACATCAATCTGAGGGAGAATGTCATTGCTACATTTGTAGTTATCTCGAAGAACCCGTACCCAGAAATCATTTCGCCTTTTCACCATCTTTCACCCTAACTTCATAAGAAGAGCATAATTGTGTAGCTTAGCATGTCTCAAGCCTAAGCCTTCTTTCTTCTTCTCATGGCAAATTTCGTTCCAGGCAGCAAGAGTCATTCTCTTTTTCTCATCCATACTACCCCATAACAAAGCCCTATTCTGCTTGTCAAGTAACTCGCACAGATTATCTAGGAAGTGTGAGGTCTGCATAACATACCCTGGTATAACTGAGGTCATAGATGAAATAAGAGTTTACTACCTGCGACCCAACTTCTTCGTTTGTTGAAAACCAAGCAACGCGCTAATTTCCTCACACCTAGTATGATTTATATTAGTGGAGAAAAAATACACAAGTTTTAGCATGATTTACCTTGAGACCCGAGCATGACGAGAAAACCTCCAGGCACTTATTCACTAACTCCGCTTGATTAACTGAAGCTTCATAAAAGAGAATAACATCATCAGCAAAGAAGAGATGAGAGATAGGTGGTCCAGTTCTTGTGAGCTTTATGGGATGATATTCATTAGAGTTCATTTTCTCCTAGATGAGGTGAGTAAGTTTCTGCATAAGAATTACAAATAAATATGTGGAAATAGGATCCCCTTAACGATACCCTCTAAACAAACTAAAAGAGTCCGCTTTGCTACCATTACAAAGAAGTTGCATTTGTGCCGAGTTGACACTATTCTGAATCACATCTATGAACAAGCTAGGGAGACAGAGTTCATGCAGGCACTTAGTAAGGAAATTCCAATTGACACGATTATATGCCTTCTCCAAGTCAATTTTAATAGCATATAGCCCTTCTTACCTCGCAAATTTTGCATTGAATGAATCACTCCCTATAGTACAATAATATTATCAGAGCTATTTGACCAGGAAAGAAACTACATTGATTGGGAGCAATAATCTAGGCCATAAAACTCTTCATCCTATTAGCAACAATTTTTGTAGCAGTCATAGAAATAATATTACATAAACTGATTGGTCGTAAATCTCTAACTGTCTCAGGTGGCTCTTTCTTCGAAATAAGAACAATCAGGGTGCCAATCGCATCTTTGAGATTTTGAAGATTCTCAAAAAGTGATTTGACGTACTTAACAACCGAGGGTCCAATAGTACTCCACTGGTTCTAGTAAAATAGTGCATTAAACCCATCAAGCCTAGGAGATTTTAGAGGGGCCATGCCAAAGATTGCCTCCTTAACCACATTGTCATCAATAGGCCTAGAACACCAGAGATTCAGATCCTCTATTGCATGGAAAGAAATACCGCATTCCATATCATTCCTAACAGTAATTTCTTCCCGAAACAGGATCACAAAATATTCATGATGTGTTTCTTAATCTCCTCGTCATAACACCAGTTCTCATCATCTATCTTTAATGCATCAATCCTATTTGCTTTTCGTCTTTTATTAACATGGGCATGTAAAAGTTGAGTTGCGATCACCATACTGGTTCCAATAGGCACGTGCTTTTTGTGCCCAAAGAAGAGATTCTTGTGTTAAAGTTTGTTCCATTTTCTTCCAAATATCAAGCTGCAATTCTTCATAGTAATCAACATTCCAGCCCCATGTAATGGCACGATTTAACCCGTCAAGCCTTTGAAGCAATTTCCGTTTCCAATGATCAATGTTATCGAAGATAGTTTTGTTCCAGTCTTGACATTCGTCAGTAAATTGGCCAATATTTGGTCCCCATTGTTACGCCCTTATTTTAATTTCACCTTTATCAGAATATTCGCGGAAAATGATATACGGTTCGGTGGGTAACACAGAAAAATCATAAATATACTGATAATATATGCATGATTATAGAAATTCCCCCATAGGGGTTCGTACATAATAATTACAAACCTTGTAGCCGCATAGGGCTTCAAGGTATCTAAACCCATCCCGGTGAAACAGAGATATCTTTCCGTCTTTGTTCCACCACTGCATTCCTCTTATCCCGTGTAGTTCGATTCTTTGCTTTCATTGCACCTCTTGTTTTAACCTGTCTAATTTATTGGTAGGGGAAGGTGAGATTCGAGAGAATCTCAGTAGGAAAACAGTACAAATATGCATGTAAGATAAGTGCTTAATGCATGACATACTTACATTACATAAACTCATGCTAACACAATAACATATCTGCGTGCTCAATGTTTCAGTCAACATATTTATGGTCATAGCATAAATAAAAACAGAGCTTCAGTCATTCATATATATTTCACATAAACAAGAAAAGTAATAACATGCATCAATACACCAGCACAAATACCAAATACATGCAGGAGAGGTAAATTCCCTACCTTAACCCTTTTCTGCCTTGAAACATGTGCCTTGTAAAGCGTGCCAACGACTGGGCTCTCAACTTGGTCCTACAATTCCAAATGTACAATTTAGACACTTCTATAATGTTTCTGGGGGTTATATAAGTCTATATTAAAAATTTACTAAAATACCCCAAGGACCCGGCCCGACCATACGTTTCCTGAAATTTTGACATGGGCTATCCTGACATATTTTCGCCTAAGGAATCAATTTCCAGACTCAAAATTACCAAATTCACTTCCAAATGACAAGAATGGCCTTGGCAGCCCCGCTTTAAGGGTTTCAAGGGCGTTTTAGTAATTATGCTTTTTTGGGCTTTTCCGAAAAAAGTGGCCAACTGTAACCCCACCTAATTTTCCCTCCTGAACTCAATGGAACTAACAAATTATTGATAATCTAACTCTTAGCTCCCTAACTAGAGCTGACCAAAACTTTTAGGAACTCCGGGGAAAATTGGGGTTTTCAAAATCCAAATCCGCAGACGTGTTCCTTTATACTCCTAACTACTTTATTAACTATTTAATTAAGTTATAACTACCATTTGGACCAAATTTCAGCAGTATAACCCCTAGGCCCATACGTTTCCAAATTTTCAAATCAAAGACAATCCGGCGAAATCTCACAGATTAAATTGTCCACAGCAGCCAGAATAGTGAATAGATAATGTTTGTGTTAGATCTCATGTTTTGATGATAACAAAGAATGGCATGAAAAAGATTTGATAAACAAATAAGTTTGAACAAAGTAATAACAGGAAAAATCATCTCTTGAAGTAAGCATTGGAGTAATGAAGAAAGGCCAAGAGAAAAAGCTGAGAAACTTGATCAGTGGCAAGTTTTCTAAGGGATTACTCGAGTAGGTGCTCGAGTAATGAACTGAAACTTGAAGTAACCTGAGTCGACCTTCAAGTAACCTGCCAATGATACTCGAGTAAGTACTCGAGTAATAAGGTAAAAGTCTTCAAGTTGCTCTGGGCCTGCCAAAGTTACTCGAGTAGCTACTCGAGTAACCAGGTAAATCACTTGTGTTGCTCTTGGCCTGCCAACATTACTCAAGTAGGTACTCAAGTAACCATGTAAAAGACTTCCAGTTGCTCTCGGCCTGCCAATGATACTCGAGTCCCTACTCGAGTCACTCTGTTTCAGAAAATGTGTTGCTCTCGGCATTTTCAACCCTGCCAATGTTACTCGAGGCGCTACTCAAGTAACTCACTGTGGTAAGCAAAACCTGAAGGTATTACTCGAATAACATGAAATTTTTTTCTTACCCTTCACTTCAAGTTACTACCCGAGTATGCAGAATTACTTAAAAGAAAAACTTCAAGTCACTACCCGAGTAAGCTATGCAGAAAATTTATGTTTACTCGAGTAAGGACTCGAGTAACAAGGTAATCAAACTTGAAGTGCTCTCGGCCTTGAAATCCTGCCAACATTACTGGAGTGAAGCATCGAGTAACCTAAAGTTTATTTGAGAGTTTACTCGAGTTGGTACTCGAGTAACTAATGAAGAAAAGTGTACTTTACCCGAGTAAGTACCCGAGTAAACATGTATTTCCAAAGGTTTGAAATTTTGTTTACTCCATGCACTACCCGAGTAATGTTATGTTTGCTTATTAACTTGCAGTTTATGAATGTTTTTCCGATGATACTCGAGTATGTACTCGAGTAAACTTTAATGAATACTCGAGTAACTACTCGAGTATGCAAGCTCAGAATTTGAGAAATCATTCCAACGTTCATTGATTTGTTTCCTATGTGATTAACCTTTCATTGTATTAGTATTCTTAGCATATTCACAGATAAACAATGAAGAGATCTTACCAAATAAGGAAAGTCAAAAGCAACGTTCAAATGACACCTACCGCCAACTACTGCAAACGTATATCTTTCAAATACTGGAAAAGTCAACAGTGGCTGCGCACGCTCTAACGGACATGAAGAAAAACGTTCCAACAATCATTACCAACGCATCTATATATATAGGAACCTCCAAACAGAGAATAATAACAAGAAAACACACACGAACGTATCATCAAGTTCATTACTCTCTTTTACATTATACTTTTAATTCTATGCTTCAATGATTCTTATTCACTCTGTGAGAGAGATATTTCATTCAAACTCAATATTTGATATTGAGATAACTTAAGGTTGTGGAACCTTGAGTTGGGATTGGATTACAACTTGTAAGGGGGAGCGAGTGTCCAGGCAAAGGAACTTGCTTGTACTGAGGTGCCAAGAACCCACTGAATCTTGGAAGTTATAGTGAAACTCTCAGAGAAGCTCTGAGGACTGGACGTAGGTCAAAGTGGTTGTGGCCGAACCAGTATAACTCCCGGTGTACACTTCGGTGATATTTCTCCTTTATCTTTACTGCTTTATATTCACCGTCAAGTTTTATATTTGCAACGAAATTTTAGTATCACCCAATTCACCCCCCCCCCTCTTGGGTGAAACGCTTGCTCTAACAGTTTGGAAGTTACCTCAAGCTCCTTCTGGCTTTTCCCTAATATGGTTAAACCCTAGCCCTTCTCAACCATGAAAATTGAGCATCCAACACCTTAAAGAACATGAAAGAGAAGCTTAGGAGCAAGGTTATACACATAAGGTACGAATTCATCGAAGAAATCGACCTACCTCGCTAGATTTCTCCTCCTTCTCTCACTAAATGCTCTCAAGATTTCTCCCTCCTCTCTATGATGCTGAACGTCGGAAATGGGAAGGAAGAGATGAAGATTAGCTTTTAATATCATGCTGATGTCATCTCTTCACATATTGATGTCAAAATTCCCTTTTTTCCCATTTTCAGATTTTCTGCCCAAACTTTGAAAAATCATAACTAATTCTATAAAAATAGAATTGAAGTGATTTCAAAGGCTATAAAACCCTTATTGAGTCTAGTTTCAAAAAAAAATATAGAATTTAGCCAAATAGAAGCACAAGAAGCCCAGAATTTAAATATTTGAATGTTGTTCCAAAAACTTTCTAATTTTTTTGGGCTAAATTCAAAAATTTATAAATTTTTGTATATAGCTCTAATTGATTCATATTACCTATCAAATTAAAGCTTAGGATATCTACTTTCACCTTATAAAATTTCATAATTTTTTCTCATTATTTTGTCTTCCAAAACCTCATGACAAACTCACTACCTTGCAGGAAATATCACGACAAACATAATCACTTTCTTCAAAATTCACCCTTTTAGTTTCTTTAATACCCCAAAGATATAAGAAAAATTAGAGAATAGATTTGGGACATCTGCTAAATCGGGGTTTAGCAGTCTGCTTAATTTAGGCTTATTCCAAAGCCTCCAATCCCAAAATTCAGGATATTACATTTCTCCTTAAGTTCAATAAATTTCATCCTAGAAATTTGAACGCGTACAACTTGGGGATTAACCCTTATCACTCAATCCATCCCTTTTCATGTGTAGGCTCACAAGCCGTGCAACATAACGATCAGATAGCCGAAAGAATCACCCCCATGCCATCGGCATTTCGGGACTTACTGCTGTTACTGCAAGCGTTTCACCTAAGAGGGGGTGAATTGGGTGATACTAGAAATTTCGTTGCGTATATAAAAATTAACTGGAAATTTAAAACAGTTAAGAGCTAGGAGAAATATCATCAAAGTGTGCACCGGGAGTTATACTGGTTTGGCCACAACCACTTTGACCTACATCCAGTTCTCAGAGCATCTTTGAGAGTTTCACTATATCTTCCCGGATTCAGTGGGTTCTTGGCACCTCAGTGCACAACAAGTTCCTTCACTGGACACTCGCTTCCCCTTACACGTTGTAATCAAATCCCCAACTCAAGGTTCCACAACCTTAAGTTGTCTTTATAACAAATATTGAGTTTGTAATGAAAAACTCTCTCACAGAGCAAATATATAATCACTGAAGTACAATGAATAAGTATAAGAAAGCAAAGCATAAAGAATGTATTGACCGATATGAGTTTGCTTATTCTCAGTTGTTTTGTTCTGTGAATACTCCATATATATAGATGATTTGTAGTGTCCGTTGGAAGCATTTCAAACATGTCAATTAGAGTCGCGCAGCTATAGTTGACCGTTATTTGAATTTGAAAACTATCCGTTTGCGGTGGGTAGTGGTAGGTGAGATCTTCAGATGTTTTATTTGACCTTTCTATCATTGCATGATTTCTTCATTGCTTCTCTACAAATATACTCAGAAAACTAATACAATGAAAGATTAATCATATAGATAACAAACCAATAAACATAAGATTAAAATCATGCTTTCTAGACTGCCTTACTCGAGTGGCTACTCGAGTGATCATGTATATTACTCAAGTAGTCCCTTGAGTAATCTTATCAAAAATATGGCAGAGAGTAAGTCAACATTCATTAACAATATTACTCAGGTAATCCATCTAAAAACCTCTGTATACCTGGTTGTTCGAGTGGTCCCTCGAGTAAGCTTTAATTTCTAATAAGTTTGCAGATTATTCGAGTGGTCCCTCGAGTAATGAGACTCAAATCTTGGCTGAGAGTTCTTGTTCTTTGCTTTACCTGATTATTTGAGTGGGCCCTTGAGTAATGCTTCAAATAAATCTACAGATTACTCAAGTTCTCCCTCGAGTAATGCCTTTTTCTCACCTGGTTACTCGAGTAAGCTTCCAAATAAATCTACAGATTTCTCGATTACTCCCTTGAGTAAGGACGTGAAATTCTTGGCTGAGAGTACCTGTATTTTCCTTACCTGATTACTCGAGTGGTCACTCAAGTAATGCTTTCAAATAACTCAACAGATTACTTGAGTAATCCCTCGAGTAATGCTTTTCTGATGTGGTTACTCGAGTGGTCACTCAAGTAAATTCTGTCCATTTTTTGCCGAGAGCTACTAGAAGATATCTACCCTAGTTGTTGGAGTAGTCACTTGAGTAACCCTTTAAAAATTTGATAGTGCTTCCTTTCTTGTGCTCTGTCTCTCAGTTCTTCTTCATTACTCTAGTGCTTACTTCAAGTAATGCTCTTGTCTGCCATTTGGTTACTTTGTTCAAATTCTTGAGTTATCAAATCCTTTTGTATCCAATCTTTGTTATCATCAAAATATATAAGATCTAACAACAGCTTCGACTACAACTGGGTACAGTCTAAATGTTCTGTCAGCTTTAAAACATACCCTAGACACACTGGTCTAATGTTATCACTCTAAGCATCAACCACAGTGCCAAACACATGGGTCTTCTACCCTAGGAACACCGTCCTATGCCTCGAACCTCTACTCAGTACAAGTCTCAAACACATCACATTTTGTTGGCTTAAGGACTTACTAACCCACCAGGTTTTATGGCCTAAGCACATACAGTTATCATGCTTCCACTGCGCCACTCTGATGTTTCACACTATCTAATACATTATAGGTGGGACTACATTGTCTGCCCATACTTATCTCAGTTCCTCAGTTGGATCCCACTGGACCTCCGTAGTAACCCTTACTTGTTCAGTAATTTGGTTCGGTTGGAAACGTTCAGGGCCAATCACTATTGCAAACATCATCGTCCTGTACACATAAGTAGGGCTCCTGCCCCATTAACAATATAAACATTGTCGTCATATACACATGAGTAGGGCTCATGCCCCACTAACAATATAAACATTGTCGTCATGTACACATGAGTAGGGCTCCTACCCCACTAAAAATATAAACATCGTCGTCATGTACATATGAGTAAGGCTCCTGCCCCACTAACAATATAAACATCGTCATCATGTACATATAAGTAGGGCTCCTGCCCCACTAACAATATAAACATTGTCGTCATAGAGACATGCATAGGGCTCCTGCCCCACTAACAATATAAACATCATCGTCATGTACACATGAGCAGGGCTCCTGCCCCACTAACAATGTAAACATCCTCATCATGTACACATAGACAGGGCTCCTGCCCCACTAACAATGTAATCATCCTCATCATGTATATTGAGTAGGGCTCCTGCCCCTAAGAATATAATCATCATCGTCATGTATACATGAGTAGGGCTCTTGCCTTACTAAGCGTACACCGATTGCAAACATCATTGTCATGTACACATAAGTAGGGTTCTTGTCCCACTAATTATACACCGATTGGATTCTTACCTAACTCCTAGGTTTAAGTGCACCTCCAGCACTAACTGCCTCATCTAGGCAAACCATATTGATTAAAAGCAAACAATGGAATCTCAACAATCATATGAACTGTGGCATGATGTATGAAAGATAATGTTCCTACATACCTTTCATTACCTCATTTTCCATCCACCAATCGACTCATAGTATAGCCTTAAATTAGTGGGATAGCAGGCAAATCAATTCAATCTCTCATTTATCAAAGAGTTATCGCCTCAATCAATCCTTTAAGGGGATATTCTTTTTTTAAGATCTTTCCTTATGCTAGACTTAACAGCTAGCAGATTTTCAATATTCCTTTCTACAAGGATTTGTGTCCATAAGAATCTTGTTCCTCAATCTCATGGATCATCACTAACCTAACACAATATTGAATAAGCTTACCAACCTAAGGACACACTAGTCCATTAGGTCTTAAGGCCTCTAGATTCACAGGTCCACAACCACATCACTAGCCTGTAGAATTTTACAGCCTAGGGTCTCTCTAACCCAACTTTTCGGTTCATCATAAAATCTAGAACCTTAACATCAAATAGATCGGATATCATTTTCCTCAATTATACCTAATAGGTTCCGCTAAGAATCAAGATTAATAACACCTATTCTAACATTCACGGTATTTAGGTAATATCCTCCAACCATTATTGAAGGTTCAACACTACCCACAAGGTCCATAAGGTTCAAACTTCTGTCATGCATCAGAACCATAGTGCAACTTATTCATATTTCGACCTCAACGCCATTTCAGCTTAGAACTAATTCAGGCTTATTCCCAACCTTCAATATCATCGGTTCGGATCCTTTAAGATCCATATACGATATAATTACCACTTATCATATAGCACTGTATATCATATCTACATTCCTTTGACCCTACAATGTTATTAAAGATCATCACTTAGCATGGAGAAATCACAAAACATTTACTGTGCCTCAAATTTCCATAACCCCATCAAATGGATCGTTCTGGGCAGTATTCATCGCAACAGAAATGTCCTGATTTAAAATTAATACTTATATCATCATTATCTCTATGTGTCTAAGCACCCTTTAAATCATCTAACTTAAATGATCATTAGTCATGGAGAAACATTAAGATAATTACGATTCCTCAAGTCTCCATGACCCTATCAACTCAACTTCCCAGGGGGTCACCCATTCTAGGAATTCCTTGGGTTGAGCACACTTAACTTTCGCGTACCTGAGTCAAAAAGCATATACCAACTTTATCTGCTTCCAGCCACCGGTACCCCGTGACTGGCCTTGTCTCATGATTCATGCCGACTATCTCCAACTAACAAAATACTGTGTGTAGACTGCACACTAGCCTTAGCCGTACCTGCTTCCTTAGGTTTCATAACATCCTTGGTCCATCCTCAGTCCGGTATCACACCACTTGCTGCCCTTCAAACATTCGCTGATCTCTTGGGGCTAGCTCACAGATTAGGAAGACACACTCCTTTGGTACCCCGTCCATGCATATTATCTATCACTATGTAATCAAGACCATATCAGTATACTATCCTAGTGCCAGAACCGCTTTGGGCTCTTCCAGAACACCTTTCAGCCCTGATACCAAAATGTTACACTCTTATTTTAATTTCACCTTTACCAGAGTATTTACGGAAAATGATATGCGATTCGAAGGGCAACACTGGAATAGCATAAATATACTGATAATATATGCATGATTACAGAAATTCCCCCATATGAGTTTGTATATAATAATTACAAACCTTGTAGCCACATAGGGCTTTAGGGTATCTAAACTCATCCCAGTGAAATAGATATATCTTTCCGTCTTCGTTCCACCACTACATTCCTCTAATCCCGTGTAGTTCTCTTCTCTGCTTTCATTACACCTCTTGTTTTAACCTATATATTTTGTTGGTATGGGAGGGTGAGTTTCAAGAGAATCTCAGCAGGAAAACAATACCAATATGCATGCAAGATAAGTGTTTAATGCATAACATGCTTGCATTACATAAACTCATGTTAACACAATGACATATCTGAGTGCTCAATGTTTCAGTCAACATACTTATGGCCATAGCATAAATAGAAACAGAGCTTCAATCATTTATATATGTTTCACATAAATAAGAAAAGCAATAACATGCATCAATACACGAGCACAAATCCAAATACATGCAAGAGAAGCAAATTCTCTATCTTAACTCTTTTCTGCCTCGAAACATGTGCCTTATAAAGCGTGCCAATAACTGGGCTCTCAACTTGGTCCTACAATTTCAAATGTATAATTTAGACACTTCCATAGTGTTTTTAGGGATTATATAAGTCTATATTGGAAAATTACTAAAATGCCCCCAGGGATCTGGCCTAACTGTACTTTTCCCGAAATTTTGACATAGGCTATCCTAACATATTGTTGCCCAAGGAATCTATTTCCAGACTTGGAATTACCCAATTCACTTCCAAATGACAAGAATACCCTTGGCAGACCCTCTTTAATGGTTTCAGGGGCGTTTCGTAATTATGTTTTTTTGGGCTTCTCTGAAAAAGTGATCAACTGTAACCCCATCTAATTTTCCCTCCTGAACATAATGGAATTAACAAATTATTGATAATCTAACTCTTAGCCCGCTAACTAGAGTTGGCCAAAACTTTTAGGAACTCAGGGGAATTTGGGGTTTTTGAAATCCAACTCCGCAAATATGTTCCTTTCTACTCCTAACTACTTTATTAACTATTTAATTAGGTTATAACTACCATTTGGACCAAATTTCAGCAGCATAACCCCTAGGCCCATACATTTCCAAATTTTCAAATCAAAGACAATCCGACTAAATCTCACCGATTAAATTGTCCACAGCAGCCAGAATAGTCAATATACAAATGTTTGAAAGTTACCTCAAGCTCCTTTTGGTTTTTCCCTAATATGGATGAACCCTAGCCCTTCTCAACCATGAAAATTGAGCTTCCAACACCTTAAAGAACATGAAAGAGAAGCTTAGGAGCAAGGTTATACACATTATGTACGAATTTACCAAAGAAATCTACCTACCTCGCAAGATTTCTCCTCCTTCTCTCACTAAATGCTCTCAAGCTTTCTCCCTCCTTCTATGCCGTTGAACGTCAGAAATGGGAAGGAAGAGATGAAGATTAGCTTTTAATATCATGCTGATGTCATCTCTTCACATGCTAATGTATTTTCCCATTTTCGGATTTTCTATTAGATTTTCTGCTCAAACTTTGAATAATCATAACTAATTCTAGAAAAATATAATTGAAACGATTCCAAAGGATATAGAACCCTTATTGAGTCTAATTTCAAGAAAAAATATAGACTTTAGCCAACTAGAAGCACAAAATTCCTAGAATTTAAATATTTGAATGTTGTTCCAGTAACTTTCCAGTTTTTCTGGGCTAACTTCAAAAATTCATAACGTTTTATATATAGTTCTAATTGATTCATATACATATCAAATTAAAGCTTTGGATGTCTACTTTTTTCTTGTAAAATTTCATAATTTTTGCTCATCATTAAGTCTTCTAAAACCTCATCACAAGCTCATTGCCTCATAGAAAATTTCACTGGAAATATAATCACTTTCTTCAAAATTCACTCATTTATTTTCTTTAATACCCCAAAGATATAAGAAACATTGGGGAATATATTTGGGACACCTGCTAAACCTGGGCTTAACAGTCTGCTTAATTTAGGCTTATTTCAAAGTCTCCAATCTCAAAATTCAGGATATTACACTCATCCCATCTCATCTTTCCAATTCTCCTTCATGAATCTATTAACCTGTTCATGCAAGACCCAAGACAGTATGAATTTGAATGGGCACTATGGTCTTTATCTCTCGGTACACCAATCCAACCATACAAGTAATGGTCGGTGATCGGGTTTATAGAAAGGCATGTGAGAGACTTTAGTATTCGAAAAGAGACGAATACATGCTTCACTTGCCAACAATCTGTCTAACCTCGCTTCCGTACTACCCCATCTCCACATAAAAGATGGATCCATATAACTCATATCATGGAGAGAAGAGTCTTCAAACCACTGAGAGACACTACAAAAAAAAGGTATTTTGTAGCAGTGAAGTTGTAGCGGTTATATTAAACCGCTACAAATTATCATATTTGTAGCGGTTTTTACGTAAACCGCTACAAATTTGTAGCGGCAAGCTTTTTTTGTAGCGGTTGTGTACACAAAACCGCTACCAATTTGGCGCAAAATTCCCGCCAAAACTTGTAGCGGTGATTTTGTAGCGGTTAATGCACAGAAACCGCTACAATATTTCCGCCACTTGGCGCGACCAACAGTGTAGCGGTTATTGGTAGCGGTTACAGCAAGAGAACCGCTACAAAATACCAAAGCTCAGCATTTTGTAGCGGTTATACCCCTATCACCGCTACAGAATTTCAAGAGTCTCGAAATTTGTAGCGGTTCTAGGCAATAACCGCTACAGAATTTCAAACGTTGTCATAATTTGTAGTGGTTATTGTCAAACCACTACAAATTTAATTATTTGTAGCGGTTACAGTAGCGGTTATTTGAATAACCGCTACTAAAATCTGGCCTATTTAAACCTCCGCCTTCCTCATTTCTCCTTTTACTCATTTTGTTTCCTGGAGCTTCTCTGAGTGATTTCTTCAAGATTTGAGTGTTCAGACGTCTATGCAGGAGTTTTTACTACAGTATTTCTCAATATTTGCACTTGAGGTACGTATATAACACGTATTTTATTTATATTTGTATTTTTATTAGATTTTTGCATAATAATGTGACTAATTTATTTTTGTTTTGATTTGTACAGTTGATATGGCTTCAAGAGAGGATAAGGGGAAGGCCCTTAAGGTCCCCAGACCGATTTTCTGAAGACGGTAAAGCTGCTGAGCACATGAGGTGGCATGCCATTGATAAAAATGAAGACGGTAAATTAAGACATCCGCGGGATGCAGCTGCTTGGAAAACGTTTGACAACGACTTTCTAGATTTTGCGATTGACCCCAAAAATATTTGGCTTGCGTTGGCGACCGACGGTTTCAATCCTTTCAGGAATCTTAGCACAAGTTATAGTATTTGGCCAGTAGTCTTAGTTCCCTACAACTTACCCCCTGGATGTGTATGAAACAAAGATCTTTCATTATGTCTATGATCATTTCAGGCAAAAAGGCACCGAGCAATGACATCGATGTGTATCTCCAACCGCTTATTACGGAATTGCTTGACCTGTGGAATGTCGACTTGGAGACGTACGACGCTTACAGCAAGACTTTGTTCAACATGCGTGTAGCCTTGATGTGGATGATTAGTGACTTTCCTAGCCTTGGTACATTATCTGGTTGGAATGTGCATACTGGGTCGCATGTCCAGCTTGCAATTTTGACTCTGACACATTGCGCCTTCCCCACAGCCGAAAGTGGTGCTTTATGGGGCATCGGAGGTTTCTTGATGGAACGCATAAGATCAGATTGCAACGGAATCGCTTCAATGGGAAACCAGAAAAAAGAGGACCACCTCAGACTTTGTCCAGTACAGATATCTTACAGTAGCTTGAGCATGTTGACTTCGAGTTTGGAAAAAGCGACGATTCAGCACAAACTCGCCAAAAGACGCGCAGGACTTCGGCGCCTCAGCAGTGGAAGAAGATAAGTATTTTCTTCACGCTTCCATATTGGAGATCTAATTTACTTCACCACAGTCTTGATGTAATGCACATTGAAAAAAATGTTTGCGACAATGTGCTGTATACGCTGCTTAACGAATCCGGCAAGACAAAAGATCACCTTCAAGCGAGGAAAGATTTACGCGACATGAGAGTTCGTGAAAACGCTTGGCCAGATGAGCATGACATATTTCCACCGGCAAAGGTTACCCTCACAAAACCGAACAAGGAAGTGTTCCTCGCGACGTTGAAGAAATTAAAAGTTCCTGATGGGTATTCAAGCAACATTTCTCGATATGTCGACTTGCAGGCTCGAAAGGTTGCTGGCCTGAAGAGTCATGACTCACATGTTCTTATGCAGCAGTTACTCCCTCTGGCTATAAAGAATACACTTCCTCCCGATGTTTCCATCATTTTGGTGGAACTTTGTTCTTTCTTTCGGAAGTTGTGTTCTAAGGTTTTGATCGTTGAGGAGCTTGATCAGCTGCAGTCGAAAATCATTCTTACGCTTTGTCATTTGAAGATGATATTTCCTCCGTCCTTTTTTATTGTGATGGTTCACCTCACAGTCCACCTCGTTCATGAAACAAAGCTCGCTGGACCAGTACAATATCGTTGGATGTATCCGATTGAGAGGTACTCATTTTAAATATGTGCTTTAATTTATTGTCCGTTTTTAATGTTTGCTAGTCGTCCTTTTCATCATTTTATATCAATTTTCTCTTCTGTACTTCGTAGGTTCCTTGGGAAATTAAAATCTTACGTGAGGAATAAGGCGTGGCCAAAAGGTTCTATAGCTGAAGGCTATATAGGGGATGAGGTGCTATATTTTTGCTCAAGGTACTTTGTGTTAGATCTCATGTTTTGATGATAACAAAGAATGGTATGAAAAAGACTTGAGTAATAAATAAGATTGAACAAAGTAATAACAGGGAAAAACATTACTTGAAGTAAGCATTGGAGTAATGAAGAAAGACCAAGACAAAGAGCTAAGAAACTTGATCAGAAGCAATTTTTCTAAGGCATTACTCGAGTATGTACTCGAGTAATAAGACAAAACTTGAAGTAACTAGAGATACCTTCAAGTAACCTGCCAACGTTACTCGAGTAAGTACTCGAGTAATAGTGTAAAAGTTTTCAAGTTGCTCTCAGCCTGCCAACGTTACTCGAGTAGCTACTCGAGTAACCAGGTAAAAGTTTCCAAGTTGCTCTCGGCCTGCCAATGATACTCGAGTATGTACTCGAGTTACTCTGTTTCAGAAAATGTGTTGCTCTCGGCACTTTGCACCACTGTCAATGTTACTCGAGTAGCTACTCGAGTAACTCACTGAGGTAAGTAAAAACTTGAAGGTAGTACTAGATAAACTTGATTTAATTTTATCTCACTTTCCTCGAGTCATTACTCTAGTATGCAAGGATTCAATTATTCTTTTTAAGTGAATTACTCGAGTATGTACTCGAGTAACAAGGTAATCAAACTTGAAGTGCTCTCGGCCTTGAAATCCAGCCAACATTACTGGAGTAAAGCATCGAGTAACATAAGTTTATTTGAAGGTTACTCGAGTTGGTACCCGAGTAACCTATGAAGAAAAGAGTGCATTACTCGAGTAGGTACCCGAGTAATCAAGCATTGTCAAAGGTTTGATATTTTGATTATTCCATACACTACCCGAGTAATCTTATAATTGTTTGGTGACTTGCAATCCATTTAAGAATTCACGATGATACTCGAGTAAACTTTAATGAATACTCGAGTAGCTACTCGAGTATGGAAACCTAGAAAGTTTGAAATCATTCCAACGTTCATTGTTTTGTTTCCTATTTGATTAACTTTTCATTATATTA
Organism: Inga laurina; assembly: GCA_963855925.1. Lineage (NCBI taxonomy): Eukaryota > Viridiplantae > Streptophyta > Magnoliopsida > Fabales > Fabaceae > Inga > Inga laurina. Next base: position 28,244,665 of record OY979713.1, read on the forward strand.
GTATTCTTAGCATTTCCACAGATAAACAATGAAGATATCTTACCAAATAAGGAAAGTCAAAAGCAACGCTCAAATGTCACCGACCGCCACCTACCGCAAACGTATGTTTTTTTTCAAATACTGGAAAAGTCAATAGTGGCTGCGCACGCTCCAACGAACATGAAGAAATATGTTCCAGCAATCATTACGAACGTATCTATATATATGGGAACATCTAAACAGAGAGGAGAACAAGAACTCACTCACGAACGTATCATCAAGTTCATTACTCTGTTTTACATTATACTTTTAATTCTATGCTTCAGTGATTCTTATTCACTCTATGAAAGAGATATTTCATTCAAACTCAATATTTGTTATTGAGGTAACTTAAGGTTGTGGAACCTTGAGTTGGGATTGGATTACAACTTGTAAGGGGGAGCGAGTGTCCAGGCGAAGGAACTTGCTTGTACTGAGGTGCCAAGAACCCACTGAATCTTGGAAGTTATAGTGAAACTCTCAGAGAAGCTCTGAGGACTAAACGTAAGTCAAAGTGGTTGTGGCCGAACCAGTATAACTCCCGGTGTACACTTCGGTGATATTTCTCCTTACTCTTTCCTGTTTTAATTTCAACGTCAAATTTTATATTTGCAACGAAATTTTTAAGATCACCCAATTCACCCCCCCCCCCTCTTGGGTGAAACGCTTGCTCTAACACTTTGATGATCTTGAGACGGCTTTCAACCGCCCGCCTCGTGTTGACGATTGTCCTGAACCTGCGCCGACATCAGGAGAATTTATCCCTCGTGTTGGTAAACCAGTAGGAGCAACTAAGAACTTCAAACTAACGGCAACTGAGAAGTTGCAAGTACATAGACATGTCTTGATTAATTGCACTCAAGTTGAACCTTTCATACGGTAAGAATTGTACACTCACATGTTATTCGATTTATATATTTCATAACATTTCTCACTTTCATTTCACTAACGCCTTTCCATTATTAATTGCAGGGAATTCAGAAGTCATGTTAAGTGTCAACTCAGGATCCGTACACAGACATCCTCGGAAGTTGATAGGAGGGTCCACAGAGAATTCCCGAGCTGGTTTGCACGCAGAATACTAAATGACCACAACCCACACTCACCAGATTTCAGAGCGCTCGCAATCGGCCCTCTTGATCATGCAAAACGGTTTACAGCATACAATGTAAATGGTTTTAAGTTTTGCACGGTTTCACGGGATCAAGGATTGCAAACACAGAATTCGGGTGTTTATGGCACATTTGGGACAAGGAGTTATGCGAGCAGCAGTGACGCCAACATGCAGTTCGGAGGCGTCCCTTACTATGGGAAGCTTCTTGATGTGGTCGAGCTTAATTACCAAGGCCGTTTCATGGTGACGTTGTTCAAGTGTTTGTGGGCAAATACCACTACTTCTCAGAGACTGACAACTGACGACCTAGGGATCACATCAGTCAATTTCTCACGGCCGATTCATACTGGTATTTCTCAAGATGATGAGCCGTATATTCTAGCTTCAAAGGCACATCAGGTTTATTATGTCGAGGACGAGAGGCATAGGGATTGGCACATGGTCGTTCATTTAAAGCCAAGAGACCTTTACGACATGGGTGAAGGCGATAACATCGCCTATGAGAGTGAGTCATTTCAGCCAGCTGATTTTGAAAACTACTTCCCTGAAGGCGATGACAATTTACCTCTACTGCGGTGAGTTTTTTTAAGTCCACGTCATTTGAATTAATTTTTTTAAAATTAATAATACATCAATAACAATAATTTTTCTACAAAATTTATGTAGGGATAGCGACGATGAGTGATCAAATTCAAATTATGCTTTTGTCTTTACAAAAAATGCAAAAAAATTTTTAAAATAAAATGTAAAAAAAAATTTAAAAAAATTAAAATAATATTTGTAGCGGTTATTAAACCGCTACAAATAAAAACAAAACCGCTACTAAATGAATAACCGCTACAAAATGGATATAGCCGCTACACTAACCGCTACAAATAGCACTATAAATATTAAACCGCTACAAAAATACAAATAACCGCTACTAACTAATAACCGATACACTAACCGCTACATTAACCGCTACAAATAGTACGTGGATCCCTATAAATACCCTTACCACAACTCATTTCAAACACTCCCCAATTTCTTTTCACCTTACCTTTCTTTCATTTTCTCTCATTTACAACTTCTTTCGTATGAGTAGAGGAGCTGAATAATACGATCAAATATGGTAACAAGATTTTTAATTTTTTTTACAATACTTCTTTCCTTTCTATAAAATTTATTCTAACCATTTTTTTTCTAGATATATCATAACTGTATCTCATTTTCATCTATTTTTCATACACAATTACATTATATTAGATAACATAATAGTTCCTTATTACCTACCTATCCTTAATAATATTATTAATATAAATTTTATACTAATCCAATTCAATTACATTTTTCCTTTTTATTTATTAATAAGTTAAACTATTAAATAATAACCTAAATGAAATAGATAAAATAATAACAAAATAAACTATTTAATTTAATATTGAAAAAACAGAAACAAATAATTGTATATTTTTTAAAAAAATTTTAAATATTTGTAGCGGTTATTAAACCGCTACTAAATAACGCGCCTTTTTACAACTAAAATTAAATTTTTTTGGCGCCAAATTTGAATTTCATGAAATTAGTAGCGGTTTTCAGAACCGCTACTAATTTCATGAAATTCAAAATTAGTAACGGTTTCTTAACCGCTACAAAATAAAAAAAATGTCATTTTTTTTTTCGCCAACAAAATTTCAATTTTTTATATTTGTAGCGGTTTGATAACCGCTACAAAAAAAAAGTCATTTTTTTCGCTCTCAAAATTTCAATTTTTTATATTTGTAGCTATTATATAACCGCTACAAATATCTCTGAAAAAAATTTCATTCATGTGGGTGTTGTAGCGGTGAAGTGAAACCGCTACAAAAGATGTAGCGGTTATTTTTGATTGAGTAGCGGTTTTATATAACCGCTACAAAACTGCTTGCAACATACGATTTAGTAACGATTCTAGTAACCGCTACTAACCTTATTTGTAGCAGTTAGAACCGCTACTAATACCCATTTTTAACCGCTACTAAATTACGTTTTTTTTGTAGTGAGAACTCACGGTCTGTATCCACGCCACCACCATGCAAACCCGATATCCTTTCACTACTAAAGAGGGTACCATTAAAGTCACTCTCAGTCCAGAGAACTCTCCTACCTAGATAATTCGGGCAACCATAGACAACAGTCAAAAACCAGCATAGACCTCTAGAGGGTCGTACAAATAAATGTATAAATTGGCGATGCTGCTCCACTACTTCAATGTTACCAATACATGAATCCCACAAGCACCATATATCCCCGCTATACCTTCCGCAGCAGTATAGGCGTAGTTTTCAAATCCAAAGCTACTAATACGTTTAGCCGTTTTAGTTGTATCAGATCTTGTTTCATGAAAGGCCATGAAACCGAGTTTATGATAACTTTTAAGTTCTCGTACAAGGCTTGGAAAAGGCTTCAAGACTATACCTCTTGAATTCCAAATCATGTAATTCATAGGGAAACAATATTCTCCACACAAACCAATCCGAATGGGACTCATTCATGGCCCCATCCTCGATTAGGTCATGCGAATTGTTACTAGCGCCAAAATACCCCACGTGCCCAACTTTATCATTGCCTTACTGCACAATATCATTCCTCAGAGCCTATTAACAATTCATGCCCACTATTATCCTCAGCGGGCTCCCAAGAGACCCTTTATCCAACACTGAAAAGCAATTCTAGGTCACAACATTATCCTTAGTTGGATCCATATTACTTACCCCATCCACATTGGGCCCATGCTCACCCTTATTCTCTTTACCTCTCGGTTTGGGCTGACTAACATTCTTCCTTTTTGAGCCCACAACAACCCATTCAGATTTTTTACCAAACATCCTTCCCAAAGCTCCTAGCTACTTTCTTATCCCCAATCGAACTTCTCTCCCTCCTATCCTTTGAAGTATCTGCAATTTGAGGCCCAGTCTTAATCACATCCCGCTTTTTACTGCCTTACACATTTTGAGTGATTGGGCTATTAACTCCCCCCTCCCCGTCATTTTTCATTTTTTCAAAATGTAAATGTGTTTCGAAAGTTTTAAATTTAATTTAAAAAAAATGAAATAGATGACATATGGATTTTCAGGATAAATTTTTATATTAATAAAAATGACGTAGATGATATTTAAAATGTCAACTCAACATATTTGATCAACTAATAATTAAAATTAATAAAAATAACGGCAAGGGTAAAATCATATTTCTCCCTTTTTGACACTTTCTTGGATAAAATTACCCCCTAAAAATTTTCGGAGTAAAATTGTCCTTCAATCCTTAAAATTATGAATTACATCTTGAGAAGGGAAAAAGATCCATCATAATTAATCGCTGCTCGCAAGGAAAGCTGTGCACACTCCAAGCTTCAGCTATGGCCATAGGAAAAGAACAAGAGGATTTCCAAAGGAAAGAAGGGAGGGAAAAAGAAGGTCAAGTCTCTACCCAAGTCTTTTCAATTCTCAGGCTTGTTCTATACAAGCATTCAGCTCTAAAATATCTCAACTCTACAATATTTTTATTCACACGTTGATTTTAGGAAAAAAGATAGAAAAAGAACTTTAAAATTGTAAAATTTAAATTTAGGTATTTCCCAAAAAATGAGTTGTAAATTGCTTATCAAGTTTTATCATTCTCTTATAAATTCTTGATAATAAACTTGATTTGGAATTTTACAATTTTAAAATTCTTTTTCTGTGTTTCTCCCTTCATTTTATATCAGAATTTGTAAATTTTGATGTATTAACAGATTTATAAATTACATGAGAATAAGAATAATTATCACAAATTCAAAGTCAAAAGTACTCACACTAAACTTATATGAAGTCAATACGCCAAACTTATGAGAAAACTTAATTAAGCATAAAAAGACATGCTTAATTGATCACCTGCATAAATAATTTTAACTTAACAATATAATTAATTCATATCAATAAAGGTTGGTCCAGTTTGTAAAGAGGTTAATTCATAACTATAAGATTGTGAGTTCAAAGTGGGATGCAAAGTGGGCCCATAATATTATTTTTAAATGATTATTTACTTTGGTCCTTTTGGAAAGCACCAAGGTATGTTTTCTCTAATTTCCATCTTGCTGAAGCAGGGTTCTCTTTCTATAAACAGGCACAAACTCTTTCGCGCATTGCGTAGGAGCAACAACTACACAATATATAAGCACACCCTAACCTTGCACTCATTCACAACCTACACAACCAACCATTTCAATAAAAATGAACAACAGAGTCATATTACATAAAGACAAATGGCCACAGAGAAAACTCACAAGATAATCCATAAAAATAAGCTCTCCACCTAAACTACAAATACCTTGAAATGATTTCTCTTGCAGTATAATTCAAGTTATATTTGTGTTCCTGCAATACTAAGATAACAACATGCCGATCCATTATATTGAACAAAAAAAAATCATCTAATAAAACTTTCTCCGTCAAGACATATAAACATTTAAAAAATTGTCTTGTCAATATCTCCATCAAGAAAGACATGACTCTCAATGAAATAAAAGAATTATCTCTGACACTATAACAAGAATACCAAATAAAAGTGCATCTCACCAAAAACCACTAAGTTCAACCACTCCAAGCAAATGTTAGAGTTCAAAAAAATCAAAATAAATGACATGTATTCGCTTTTAGGAGGGAGAAGATATACATCAAATGGCACGAAGCCAGAGGAGATGAAGTCGGCTTGCCCAATTGAGCCATTACTGTTGTTATGAACAGTAACACAAGAGACAAAAATGAAAGAAAAAAGGAAATAGCTTATTCTACTATTACTCTTAAGGTTATGTTGATCTAAACTTCGGATTAAAGCCTCTTAATTTGTATTAGAGTAAATCTTTTCTTTGAATTATGTCTCGCTAGTTTCCCCTTTCTATCAGTATTTTATTTTCATAGCTTTGATTTGTAGGCAGTGGTAAGATATATTTTTCTTGCTTTATTTTTAGTAATCTGGAACTAGAAATAAGATTATTGCTGGGATCTTAGAACGTTGGGGAATGGGTTTGTTCTTTTAGCGCAAAAATGCTTTGGCTTTATATATTGTGGCTCTCTTCTATCTTTCTCCAAATGGGCATGTCTTTGTGCATAGCTTTGATTTTCGGATGTCCTGAAGATTAGGTTGAGAGCTAAAGATGTTCAAGGAAAGAATGTTCTCACAAACTTCTGGGTAATAATTGATGGCTATAACCTGTCTTCTTCGTACTGTATCTGATGTCCTAAATGATTATATTGCATCTAAAACTTTTTTGTTGCAATCTCTAGGGAATGGACTTCACAAATCACAACCGATAAGTTGAGGTTCGTTGGTTCGCAAATGGCAAGCTTTGATCGAAGCTCACGTGGACGTCAAGACCACTGATAGCTACACAATGAGATTGTTCTGCATTGGGTTCACTAAGAGGCGTGCAAACCAGGTGAAAGGACCTGTTATGCACAATCAAGCCAGATTAAAACATGTAGGTCGGCTATGTGGGTTATACGGTGCTATTATGCTCTATTAACATTGTACAGAAATCTATAATGAGTACTTTTCTATGAGGTTGCCAATTTAACGAGGGAAAATTTCACTTAGCTCCTATGAAAGTAATTTTATTTCAGTTATCCAAAATATTCTGAAATTTCACTATATCCCTAGGACAAAATTAAATTAAGTTTTGTCTATGAAAAGAAAATAATACTGTTACTTCATATATTTTTATAAGAACATTTACAAGACAAATGTGGGCACTTATAAGACAAATAAAGGGATTCAAAGAAAATCAAGGAGTTTGCAAGAACATTTTGACCATTTATAAAAGAAATAAAAGAATTCACAAGACAAATATAGATGTTCATAAGACAAATAAATATATTTATAAGATAAATAAAGATATTTAAAAGAATCGAGGGAGTTAAAAATTTGGTCATTCACAAGACAAATAAGAGAATTTATAAAATCTAGAATCATAGGGGTTCTATACAATTTAAAAGGGTTAAGGTGCATAATTGCATAAGAAGTATTTACAAAATCTCAATGTGGCCATAGAAGTTTTCTTAGTTTTAATATCACCCTAGAAGTTCCAAAACATAGCGATATCGCCAAGTTAATAGTTCAAACAATCAAACGTTAGCTTACAAATTATGCTAATGTGGCATGTTTGTGGCATCCACCTCTTTTTTTTTTTTTTTTTTGAAAAATATTTATATATTTCAGGAGTGCTGCGTCATCTAAACTTTATCCAATAAAAATACAACAATTCAGATCTTTTTAATTCTTGCTAATTGATTACTTGTCTAAAAAAATTTAAGTTTTGTTTTGTTTTTAAGAATAATATTAGTGGATCATTTTGTTTTAGTTTTTCAAATTAGTATGTTTATTTTTTCTTTAAAAAAAGTAAAATTTGAACATTTTAGATGAGTCATCGATCAATTATGATTAAAATGATATAAGTTATGTTTTTGTTAGGTAGAGTTTATATGACATGACACTCTTGAAATATGTAAATATTTCTCTCAGTTTTCTTACTTTCACATAGACATGCCACATTAGTATAATGAATCAACTAACGTTTAACCGTTTGGGCTATTAACTTGGGGATGACATTGTTATGTTTTAAAATTTTCAGAACAGCATTGAGATTAAAAAACTTATAGAGCCACATTGAGATTTTGCAAATACTTCCGAAGTAATTATGCAGCTTAATCCAAAAATTTTAATTTTAATTAGGATATTCATTTAACACATTATATGAAGAGCCGATAGAAAGATGTCACGGTCCAGTTACTAACGGGACGATCTCAAATCAGCTTATAAGATTTTAGAGTAACAAGAATCATTCCCTTTTATGGAAAGTTGGTCGCCGTGCTATGAAATTATGGATGCACCATGGAAGATGAGTCTAGTGAAAGTTGTTAGTACGAGGATTCCTAAGCCTCTCAAACAAAAAATGGATGCAACTAGCTAGGCTAGACTATCATTTAAATTCACAACAAAAAATTAGAATGCCATTTTCAATCATGTCCATTGATAAGCAAAGGAACGAACTAGCTGGATTGTCAATGTAGCTAGCTTTTAAATGACCCTTTTAGAGTGTATGAGATAGATTAAATTCAGTACGAATATTAATGGGTCAGATCCTACAAGCTGAACCTGCAACCCGTAAAGATTAGGTGGGTCAGTTTGTGACAAACTTGACCTGTTTTTGATGCAGGTTTTTTTTAGTCCAAACTTGCTAAATCCAAACCCATAACGGGTGAGTTCATATTTTTCTTAGATTTATGTTTAGTTTATAATGTGTCCAATTATGATGTATGTTTAATTTGTAGTATTTGAAAATTTAAATTTGATTTTTTATTATCACTTTATGATTTCATAATGTATTTTTATGATTTAGGTTTGTAAAAAATAAATAAATTTTATTATATTCTTTTAAAAATTTTGTTACAAAAACATCGTCCAACCCACTAGTTAGAGGTTGAGTCGGATAAATGTTAACTTATTTTGGCCCATATTACCATTTCTATGACATTATATCATTTTATTCACCATGACAATTATAAAAGAGGTTTATTGAGAACACAATTTCGAATCTCTAAAAACATACTTAAATTCTTGAAGAATAGTTAAAATAGTGAAGAAAATTAATAAATAAATTATTTAAGATTAAGGTGCTCATAAACTCATCACATTGAAAATTATTTTAAAATAATTATTTTAATAAGTATAAAATCTAAAATAAAGAGAATCTCGCATACATCCTTCTAAATCAGTTTGAATAGCTTGAATTTATAATGATTACCCTGAATTTTGCCCACGGGGTTCTGTTCCTTTTTATTCATTTATTAATTTTCCAACATTTTTCTTTCTTTTTTTGCAAATGACAAAATAAAATAAATAAATAACTAAATAAATTATATGAAGGGCTTTCTTTTAATTTATATTCTGGTCTCCCAGCACGCATATAGCTTAACGCTTGATCACCTTCGGGTATCCTCATAGCAGTTTCTTGCGTGACTCAAATTGGATTGTTCCCTAATTAAGACATTGAAATATAATGCATAGAAAATCATGAACTTTCAGTGGAAAGCCTCACAGTGACACATATTCAAACTAAATTTTTTTGAAACTAACAAATTCCCAGCAAGTTCAAATGTATAAATTTTAATGATAAAATTATAAGTATATCATTTAATTGAAAATTAAAACGTGAGGCATGTGCTCTTTACCAAATTTGAAGGCATAAATTTTATATAGTATATAAAATGTAAAGCTTAGAATTACAGTATTAAAATATATTTTAATCATATTTATAATTCACATTACTAAATTTATTTATATGAACGTGTAATTATACCATTCATTAATTATGTTGATTTTATTTTTTATGAGGTATACGATATAAAATATTTAAAATTTAAATTAGTGTTAATAAAGATTAAGATTTTTCTTTATTAATATAAAATATGCTGAAAGTGATTTATAAATAGAATAATAATAAAACTTAATTTTGTTGAAGACCTGTTGAGATTGCTTTATTACAAGTATAATCTCACCCATATATTATATTACAAGTGTAGTCTCACCCATATCAGCCTAGAGTTGTTTAGTTTCCTTCAAGAAATAATCTGCATTCTAGAAGACAACTCATATCACACATTTATCATATATGCCACAATCACTTAAAATAATTTAAACCAAACATCCAGGAAGTCTAAGATGATCTTAACGATTTGATTAAAATAAATACTTGAAATATCAAAAATTGATTAAAGAAACCAATGAAGAATCAAATCAATACTTGAAATATCAAAAATTGATTAAAGAGACCAATAAAGGATTGCTTAAACTTTAATTTAGCACTCCTCCGGTACCTATTATAACCACTCATGATCTTGTTAGAACTAAGAAGAAGTGATTAAATTAAAATCATTAAATTTTTTTCAAAATAAAAAATTATTAAATTTACTTATATTTAAAATTATAAATTACATCTTGAAAACCGAAATAAACCTAAAATAAAACCCATCATAATTTACTGCCACTTGCAACGAGAACTCTGCACCTCCGATCTCCAACCATGGATGTGAGGAAAAACAAGAGAATTTCTGAGGGAAAGATTAGAGGGGGGAAAAAGAAAGGCTAAATCTCCACCTAATTCTTTTAAATTCAGGGTTGTTTTATAGGAATTAAATGAAGAGTACCCAAATTCAAATTCAGTTGTATGTTGTTCTACATATGTATGTATTCTATGCTAAAATATCTCAACCCTACACTATTTTGTACACACACTTTTATTTTATATAAAATTTTATTAAATTTTGATGATTTATAAATTACATGAGAATAAGATTAATTGTACAAATTCAAAGTAAAAAATACTCTCTGTCACACCCTTATCTTATTTTCAGTTATTTCAGAGTATTTGCATAAAACAATACACAGTTCGGTGAGCAATACAGGAATAGCATAAATATACTGATAAAAAGTGCTCAGTTACATAAATTCCCCATAGGGGTTCATACATGATAATTACCATCAATGTAGCCGTACAAGGTTACTGGGTGTCTAAACTCATCCCAGTGAAACGGAGACATGTTTTCGTTTTCGTTCCACCACTGCAATTCTCTCATACGGTTCTCTTCTTTGTTCTCATCATATCTTCTGTTTCATCCTATCTAAATTGTTGGTAGGGGAGGGTGAGATTCAAGAGAATCTCAGTAGGAAACAGATACCATAATGCATGAATGAAAGATGCTATGTGCATGACACGTTAGCTCTATCTGGATGCATGCCTCATAAGGACATTTCTGCATGCTCAATGTTTCACACAACAAACTATGGCCACAATATAACGAGAAACAGAGCTTCATTATTCAAATATGCTTAACACAATCATGTAAAGCAATCACATACAACACTACACAAGCATATAGAGTCGACGCGACCCGTTTAGGCCTGAGCCCGTCAAGGGGCGGGCCTATGATTTAGAGATTGAAAATGGAAGCGGGCCTAAAAGGGTCGGCCCTTTTAGGCCCGTTAAATTTTTTTTTTTTAAATGGGCAGCAAGCATTGGTCAGAGGGTAGAGTTAACCTAACCCAACCCTCATATTAGAAATGCTCTCACACTGACCCAGACCTCATTTAAAGCTTCTCTTCTTTGATTTTCTTTTTTCCTTTTTTTCATGTGTATGCCAAAATCCAAATCATGTGTTCTATTATTACTGACATTTGAAGCTTGTAGGCTTGTTTGATTATGGTTGTGAACTTATTTGATTGGTTATGAACATTAATTATGGTTTAGATTTAAGTCTTAGTGTTTGTGTTCTATTAAACTTGGATAATATTTATGTTTTAAATTAGTGCTGATGATATTTATATTTTAAATTAGGTATTTTAGTCTTTAGAATAATAACAAACAAAAAAGGCATGGCAAAAAAAAACCTCAAAAGAGCCTAAAGCCCGCGGGCCTACCTTAAACGGGTCAGGCCGCTATAAAAGGGTATGCTTTCGGACTCGGGCTTAAACGGGCCGGCCCGTTTAGGTCCGAGCCCATCATGGGCCGACCCATTTTCCCAGCTGTACAAGCAGAGATATTAAATACATGCAAATAAGGTTAGTCTCCTACCTTATGTCCCTTTTGCTAAATAAAAATAGTTCCTCAATCTACATGCAAACAGCTCACACTCCATATTCAATCCTACAATGCCAAAGATACCATTTAAACACTTCCATAGTGTTTCTGGGGGTTTATATGAGTCTATATTGAAAAATTACCAAAATGCCCCCGGAACCCCGTCGTACCCAATCCGACCAAACTTTTTCCGAAATACTAACCTAGGCTATCCTGACATATTTTTGCCTAAGGAATCCATTTCCGGACGCTGAATTACCAAATGCAATGCCAAAAGACAAAATTTCCCTTGGCAGCCCCTATTTCAGCGTTTCAAGGGCGTTTTAGTAATTATGCTTTTTCAGGCTTTTCCAAAAAAGTGACCAACTATAACCCCACCTAATTTTTGCTCCTGAACTCAATGGAACCATCAAATTATTGAAAATCCAACTCTAACCCTCAAATCTAGCCCTTGGCCGAAATTATGGAATTCTCCAGGGAAAATCGGGGTTTTGCTATTTTGGGTCCGTAAACGCGTTCCTTTTACTCCTAACCACTTTATTGACCATTCCATTAGGTTACAACTACCATTTATTACCAATTTGGGCAGAATAACCCCTAAGGAAGCCAATTTTTCAAATTTACAAATAAAGACAATCCGACGAAATTTCACTAATTTAAATTGCCCACAGCAACCAAAATAGTCAATATACAAGAGTTTAGAAGATACCTCAATCTCCCTTTCGCTTTTTCTCAAAGTGGCTGAACCCTAGGTGTTCAACATCAAAATTTGAGCCTCCAAACCTTAAATCATATGAAAAGTAAGCTCAGGAACAGAATTATACGAGTTAGGAACCGATTTATCGAAGAAATCACTTACCTTTATCAGTTTTTTCCTCTCCTTCTCTCTCCAAAAAGCTCAACTCTTTTCTCTCTCCAAAACTGAATATGGCATCGGAATAAGGAGGAAGAAGGAGAAAAAATGATCTATACATATGCAATGCTTATGTCATCAATATAATATGATGATGTCATAATTCCCAAAATGTGACATTTTCGGATTTTGTGGCAGATTTTCTGCTCAATCTTTGAAAAATCATAAATAAATTTGTAGACATTGTATTAGAGTGATTTTAAAGGCTATAGAACCCTTATTGAGTCTAATTTCAAGGAAAAATATAGAATTTTACTAGCTGGAAGCGCAAAATTCCCAGATTTTCAATTGTTGCATGCTGTTCTACAAAATAATCAATTTCGCTGGGTAAATTTCAAAAATTCATAAATTTTTGTATATAGCTCTAATTGAGTCATATCACCTATCAAACTAAAGCGTAAGATATATACTTTCACACTGTAAAATTTCATAATTTTTACTCATCATTAGGTCATACAAAATCAGAAGGCAAGCTCACTACCTCACACGAAATTTCACTGAAAGCATAATCATATTCTCCAAAATTCACCATTTTACTTTCTTAATACCCCAAAGATTTAAGAAACATTAGGGAATAGATTTGGGGCACTTGCTAATCCGGAGCATAGCAGTTCACTTAATTTAGGCTTATTCTCAAGCCTCTAATCCTAAAATTTGGGATATTACACTCTCGCTAAAGAAGGTACTGAGAATCTATCTTATATGAAGTGAATGTACCAAAATCATGAGAAAAATTAATTAAGCATAAAAAGGAAATATTAATTGATCACCTGCATAAATAATGTTAATAATATAATTAATTAATGTGGAATTTTCTTTGAAATCCTTAAAAGTCATATTCTTTCTGCAGTGCTCTATATGAAAGACGATGAAAGTTCCAAAAGTATTAGCATGGCTTCGGTAAAGACAATATTATATATATATATGGCTAAATTATACAAATTTCTTTGAGCTTTATATCAGTTACATATAACCCCCTTGACATTCCAAAGTTTGAATTTAACCCCCTAATCTTTTATATTTTTATTATTAACCCCTATTGTTAATTGACCATTATCATTTTAACAGAAATTGCTATGTCAGATTAAGAGATGCGGCATCTTATGTAAATTATTAATTTCATAAGACCCCTTAAAGTTTGACCAATTATAAATAATCTCCTTAAACTTTGATCAATTACAAATAACACCCCTATCATTTCATAATTTAAATTTAACCACCTTAAAATCTTGATTTATAATATTGAATTGCATGTCTTTGCTTTTATCATTTTAATAAATTTATTAAGATTTTTACTATCATTTATCAATTTAAATAGTTTTGAGTATGGAAAAAACTAGAAGAAAAATATTTAAAAAAATATAAAAATAAACATGCCATAGTTTATATAACATTTAATTATTTTATTAGGATAATTGAGCATTGATACTAAAAATTTTCATTATTTAATTTGTGTTAAATAGTTTCTTGGAATAATTGAGCGTTGGTAGTTTAAATATTATATTTGTGTTAGAGGATATATTTTGCCCTTATTAATTCTACTTGATTAGTATTGTTTTTTTTTTTTTTTTGAATAAGAGATTCAAATTATTCTTCAAGTTTTTGTCATACAAAAAAGCTATTTTAATTGACAAATGATTGTAAGAATCTTAATAAATTTATTAAATGATGAAAATGACGACATGGGGTTTAATATTATAAATAAAGATTTTAAGGGAGTCAATTTAAATTTTGAAATCCTAGGGGTTCTCTGTAGTCGATCAAAATTTATAGGGTTTTGTTAAACTAATAATTTACATACGATATCATGTGTTATATGTTAATCTGACATGACTATCTATAACACCCCAAATTTTATTCACCAAGAGTATATTGTGATTATTTCATATATTCAATGAAATGGTGAATATTTAAGGCCAAATGAATTAAATATTGAAAATTGAAAGTTGAATAGTGTTTTCAGTGAAATCGCTTGTGAGACAGTGAGTTTGTCATGTGGTTTTGGAAAACCAAATGATGAGCAAAAATTATGACATTTTATATTATTTTTCTTGGTTGGGACCTTAATGATGTTTTCCCTAAATTATTTTATAGTACCATATTTCTGTATCATTTTTCTTGGTTGGAACCTTAATGATATTTTTCCTAAATTATTTTACAGTATCATCTTTCTGTACACCTTGATATATCTCGATTTTATCATACTATTAATATCTTATTTAGGGATTTTATCATTAATTTTGGGCTGAATAGCATTTATTATAATTAAATTGAATTAAAGATGATTGTATGAAAATAAATCTTAAAAGGATATATTTGTTATAATCTTGTGATTTCTCTTTAAAATTTGAATTTTAAATAAAGATATTACAAGATATTGATTTGAATTGTAGGTGATTTTGGAAAAGTTGGAGCTAAATGACCAAAAAGTAAAGATGCACAAGGACAAACAGAAAATGAAATTCTGCATGTAGCTAGATGGGAATTTTGACAGAACGAAGGGCACTTTTCTGTAATATTATTTGTTGCTTTCAGTATAGAAAAGATCAACGGAAATTACAGAAACGGACCTCAAATGTCCAAAATGCCAGTTTGGTCTAAAAATACGGAAAACACTGTCTTTCACCTCTGGAATTGATTTTTTCAGGCATCTTATATAGAATTGAGGGAGATCTGATCTGAATATAATCTCCTAGGAATTCCACCGCAAATTGTATGAGATTCTACCTAGATTTCATATCGTAGGAAAAATAAATGAATAAAAAGGATCAAGAGCCTTCTTGGAAATCATCATCGGCATCTTAAAGCAAGACCTAGAAAAGGAAAAGAGAACAACATCGAGAAACATCCCCGAAAGAGAGAGAGAATGAGAATCACTACCTACACCACCACTACTGCCGACTTACTATCACCACCATCGTCAGAATCGCGCCATCACTGTCATCTTCTTTCTATTGTCAAGGGCCAACAGTGTCTCCCTCCCTCTCTAATCTGTTCCTTCCATCTTAATTCCATGGATTCTTGATGCCTTCAAAGATTTGTGGATGTGATAAACTTCATGAAAGGCTAAATTCTTTCGTGCTTCTTAGAGATGGAAAGTAGGTTTGAGCTTCAGAGATACATTCAGAGTTATTTGTTTTCATCTTTTGATTTAACTTTGTAACGGATTTCTTGAGTTAATTTTATGTTATATGGTTAATTTACTGAGGTTACCAGTTGTTTATCTTAATTTGGATTGAACAATTATGACTCGGATTTGGATTATGTGGTTTGAGATTTATATTTATATATTCCCTTTTCAGTTTAACATGGTTGTTCTATTCTTTCATAGTTTGAATGAGTATTATGACTACTTTGATCTTGTTTGAATGTCTCAGTTGAGTATTCATTGTATAGAGGAATAAGTTGCATAAATCCAATCCTAAATTGCACACTGAGTAGTATTTAATAGTGTATTAAGAAGTAATTTTCTAGCTAGAATTCTAGGAGTAATCACTAATTAATATCATTAGTCTTAGCGAGTTGTTAAGGTTTAATTTTTGACTTAATGAGTAATTTAACTCCCAAATCATTTGAGCAAGGATAACCTATATTTCATTTTTCCAAGAACCATTCATCATCAATTTGTTTAAATCAAAATTTCATTAATTATCTCAACAATTTCTCAAAAACCCAAAAAATAGTAGTCCAGGTTATTTTCCATTATTAAAAGAAATCAATTTCAAATCCATCTTAATGTTTGTGTCACTTAGTTTAGCTTAGGAATTAAATAAAAGGCCTCTCAAGAGAACACGACCCAAGTTACGCCCTTCACTACATAATTTGATTTTTTTTTATTTAACCTGAGATGACTAAAGGTTAAAAAGCAATGGCGCCGTTGCCGGCGAGTCAATTTATTTGACTCCTTGTTTAACTAAGCTCAATTAATTAAAAAATTAATTGGATTAATCTTTTATGTGCCTTCTAGTTAGCTAGTTATAGTTTCTTGCATTCATTCATCATATAGGTTTTAGTTTGTATTTGCATCACATATCATACATTTTTGCACATTGCGGTTGAATTTTGTGTGCATGCCCCGAGGTAAAAAAAAGTTGTACCTAGTGATCCTAATCTTGATATAACTTTAAAACAGCTTAAGGAATAACAAAAAAAGGGTAAAGGCAAAAGAACAAGGGGTACTAGTAAAATTCCCTTAGAACATTATATATCTGCTGAACTTAGTGGCTTTAGAGAACTTCATTCTAACATGGATGATCAATTTAATTAGAATTTAGATATGGAGAACCATAATGAGGATGAAGGAGAAAATAATGGTTTTCCACATAGGAGAAGAACAATTAGGGAAGTGACTACTTCTAGTATTGATTTTAATCATCTTGCTAATATTGGACCTAATATGCATGCTGATTTTTAGATTAACGGTTTATTGATCAATTTACTGCCTAAGTTTCATGGTTTGTTTGCAGAGGATCCGTATCTACATCTAATAGAGCTCTACTTGAATTTTTCGAGTATGAAGCTGGTTGGAGCTTCTGTAGAGGATGTCATTTGGAAAATCTTTCACCACTCATTAGAAGGCAAGGCAAAGGAATGGTATATGAGCTTACCAAGATATGAAGCTGATGCATATCAAAGTTGGCAAAACTTGCAGAAATCTTTTCTTGAGAAGTACTTTCCTACATCGTGAACTTCTGCTATGAGAAAAGAGATCAATTCAATTCTCCAAGATCCATATGAGATTTTATATGAGTATTGGAACCATTTTCAAGACCTCTTGTGTAATCCCCTACCTTGATAACCATAATTAAGATTCAAAAATGCATAATTTAAGGGAATTAGAGACCGACTGATACGTTTTTCTCAAATCTCTTTTCTAAAATTTGTTCAACATGGTCTCAGATTCATCTTCTGAATCTAATTACTCTGCGCAGTTCAATCACATTCATACATCTCAGAGTGCATAACCAAATTCCCGGCAACTCCCGGGTTTCATACATGTATAAACTAAGGGTTATAAGTTCCAACTAGGGGATTACATGAGCAACATCAACGTAATATCTACATTTCAAAAATAAACAGTAATCCCAAGTCCAAAATAGATAACCAACAATCTAACAACACATTTCTACAAGATCTTAGCCGCTCCTGGTGGTTCATTTCTCCTTGGAGCCACTTGCCTTGTCTAAAATGTTAGTCAATGGAAAGAATGAGATTCAAAAGAATCTCTGTAGTAACAAATCACACATACAGTGTATAAACGCATAGTATATATGATCATGTTAAGCAGCATCACAATGATATATGGCTCACACCACATACGATAGCACTCATGGCTGTAAAATACTATGTGTCAGTTTTCACTGTGATCTTAATGAAACAGCTTATGATGTAACCACTATGGGTAAGCTTTTGATGAAATCTCAAAGCATCACAATGTATCACAATGCATGACAAACATACATACAATACTTTATACATAGCATAAGAGAAGAGTCACTACCTTGTTCTCTCCGATTGTGCTCTAGCGCAGGTGGATCACGAACAGGGAAAATATCAAATCCTACAATTCCAAATACACCATTTAGACACTTCCATAGTGTTTCTTGGGGTTATATAAGTTTATAATGAAAATTTACAAAAATGCCCCCGAGGACCCGGCCCGGGCCCGTCGTACCTGGTCCGGTTGCACTTTTTCCGAAATTCTAATTTGGGCTGTCCTAACATATTTCCACCTAAGGAATCCATTTCCAGACTCAGAATTATCAAATTCAATGTTAGATTATAAATTTACCCTTGGCAGCCCTACTTCAAGGGTTTCAGGGGTGTTTTCGTAATTATGCTTTTTCGGCCTTTTCCGAAAAAGTGACCAACTATAAGCCCACCTAATTTTTGCTCCTGAACTCAATGGAACCATCAAATCATTGAAAATCCAACTCTAAGACCCATTTCAAGAGCTGGCAGCAATTTATGAGCTCTCCGGAGAAAATTGGGGTTTTACGATTTCGGCTCCGTAAACGCATTCCTTTCTACTCCTAACCACTTTATTAACCATTCCATTAGATTACAACTACCATTTAGTAGCAATTTGGGCAGCATAACAGCCCCACACACCCATTTTCCATTTTTGAAACCAATGACAATCCGGCGAAATTTCACTGATTAAATTGTCCACAACAGCTAGAACAGTCAATATACAAGAGTTTGGAAGTTACCTCAAGCCCCCACTAGCTTTTCCTTGTCTTGGCTGAAACCCTAGTTGTTTTAACACCAAAGGAGGAGCTTCCAAACCTTAAAGAACATAAAGGAGTAGCTTAGGATCGGAGTTATACGCGTTAGGAGCTATATCATCGAAGAAATCGGCTTACCTTACGAGTTCTCTTCTCCTTTCTCTCTCTATGAATCTCAAACGTTTTTTTTCTCTTGTTTAGCTGAATAAACTGATGGTTTCCAAGCCTGGAGGAAGAAGATGATATGTTATATTATGCTTATGTTATTATTCCCTTATGATGATGTCATAATTCCAAAATTGACATTTTCGAATTTTCTAGCAAATTTTTTTCCCAAACTTTGAAAAATCATAACTAATTTTATAAAAATCTAAATGAGGCGATTCTAAAGTGAAATGAAATGTATTTAAGTCCTCTTTATAGGAAAAATATGGTCCATTACCCAAAATTACCACAAAATTCTAGAATTATATAAAACTCATCGCTGCCCCAAAACAGAGTTTAGTTTCCATCCCAAATTTTGGACAGTCATATCTCCTAGTTCACAAAATGAAATGGCACAAATTATCTATCTATTTTGAAGCTTGGGATGTGAACTTTAAGACTGGAAAGTTTCAAAATTTTTAGACACCATTTGCCCATTCAAAATGTCCATACAAACCGAGTGTCCTGCACAGAATTACACTTAACAGTTTTTCAAATTTTCAAATAATGTGTCCAATGGCTCCAAAATCAGCAATCAAACCATTCCCACAATATTTTTCACAAGGAAACCATTGGAATCACTAAAACCACCAAATTCCCATCACACATTCTCCAAAAGTGTTTATTCAACAATAATTACATCCACTTTTGAAGTCATTAGCCCTTAATCACTTTTTAGGATATTACATCTTGGCTCGGTGCCCACATCACCAAATTCCTGATGAGCAGTTGGCCCAAACTTTCTATGACGGTTTAAAGGAGAAAGATCAAGACAAGATTGGCACAGCCGCTGGTGGTGCTATCATTGATTTCACTGCTCCTGAAGCTTGGGAATGGATTAAGAAGATGGCTCTAGTTAAGCAAACCTATAGGGAGCCAAGAATGAATGCTAAAGGAATTTATCATGTTAACTCTTCACCTATACACATTCCTCAGCTTGACACCTTCACTACTCAAATCTTTGCTTTAATGACAAAGTTAGACTGGATTGCTTCTAAACCATATTTTCAAGAAAAAGTCAACTCAGTTGGTAAGGAATTGGCAGCCCCAAGTTGTAATCTTTATGGCTCATCTATGCACATCTCTTACAATTGTCTATCTCATTATGAACAGGTCTCTGCCATGTATCAAGGTCGATCAAACAATCCTAAGTAGCATCCCTAATCAAATACATATAATGAAGGGTGGAGCCTAAATCTAAAATTTAGTTGGAGAGAAGACAAAATTTTTTTCAATAAGGGAATATTGGAGCTAGTACTTCTTCTAGCCAGTTTCAAGAATCTTCAAAGATGGTCATTCCACTCCAAGATAACACACTTTCCCAATCTAAGAGTGATGAGACGGAAAACTGTTAAAGAGTATGGCTGCTTAACTTACTAATATAGACAATCGGATGAATGAAGATAAAGCTTTAAATGATAGTCAATTCTCCTCTATTGCCATAATCCTACAACAAAAGCAAATTGATAGAGCAAGTAACAATAACCAAATAAAAAATATTTACAAGAAGTTGGAAAAGTTAGAAATGAAGAATAATACGGTGCAATCTCACTTAACTCAAGTCTCCAACACTCTTAATGACTTGCAAGCTAAGATAGAGGTAGTCTACCTTCTACCACTGTGATCAACCCCAAATCTGTCAATGCCATTAAGTTAAAAAGTGGCAAGATGGTGCATTTCCCAGGAGAGGGTGAAGACCATGTGGATTAAGAGATGGAAGCTGAAAGTCCACCCTTTAGCCCTATGAAATTGGGTAATTCTGAAAGTCTCAAAGAGAAAGAGATCTTAGATAAGAAGAATGGCAAGGAAGTTCAGCAACCTCAAGTGGAAAAGTAACCACTTCTAGAAGAAGTCAATGAGAAAGCTCCACTACACATGAGAAGGGTGATCAAGCATGCAAGGAGCCTTAATGCAAAATGGTAGGCAGGTAAAATTGTTTTATATCACTTTCCCTAAAGCTTACCGTAGAAGTAAAAATTGCATGATGATAAAACTAAAAAAGAAATGTTTGAGTTCTTTAGTAAGTTAGAAGTGAATATGCCTTTTCTTAAGATGATTAAGAGTATGCTTGTGTATTGTAAGTTCCTTAAAGATCTATGTACAAATAAGAGAAAATTTATGCCTAATGCAAAAGTTCAATTGAATTATAATGTGTCAGCCATCTTTAAGCCTCAACTTCCCATAAAATGTCAAGACCCTGGTGCCAATACCATTCCTTGTAGCATAGGACTAATAAACATACCTACTACTTTGCTAGATTTAGGGGCTACAATTAATGTGATGCCTAAGTCTGTTTACACCGCTTAAAGAATCAAAGCATTAAGCCCACCAGTATTGTATTACAACTACTTGATAGGTCAATTAGGCATCCAGATTGCATATTAGAGGACATCTTAATCAAAGTGAAAGATCTTGTGTTCCCTATTGACTTTTATGTCCTAGATGTATCTAATGAATTAGCTCGTGATTCAACCCTCATTCTAGGCAAACCCTTCCTTAGAACAGCAAACACCATCATAGATATGGAGGAAGGTGCTATAACCATGGAGGTTGGAGATCATAAAATCCGTTTTAATATGTATTAGGCCATGAAACACCCATATAAGGATTATTCCTTGTTAGGTGTTAACGCTATTGATTTGGCTATTGGGGATGCTAAAGATGATTATGAATTGAGCTTGCATGATGATTACTATTTTCATATGCATGCTAAACATGATTCTTTTGAGCTTGATGATCACATAGCTACTTATGATGTGTATTTTTCATCTCTCTCTTCTACACATTCTTTTTTTGAAGCTTGTGGTAGTGACATGACTTGCCCTAATTTCAATATCAGTTGCACTCTTTATGCTTCACAAGTTTACATTTTTGTCTTCTAATGATACTAACTCCACTTTTATAAGTGATTCTGGTTTGGAAAAAGGTTTGCTTCTTGAGTATGCAGATACTTATAATAAGGTGGAAGCTGAGAATATAGCTGAAAGTGACTGCAATGGCTTTCATAATCAGGAAGACAAAGAGAGTTTCCTTCTAGCTGTTCTACCCTCTCATACACTTGATCCATAATAGCATCAACCTTTATCTAAGAATAATGGGCTTAAAGAGGCTTATTCACTTGCCACTACTCCTAAATCTATTATTTGTCCTCATACCTTAAAATATTTGTAAGATATTCTTTCTAGCTATGATATAGGTATGAAGGATGATAAACTTAAGTCTATTGCTGCTATAAGTCAACCTCAAGTTGACTTAACACTTAGAAAGGTTAAGGAGGAAGAGATGAATGCAAAGGGGCTTAATGCACACCAACCACCTGAGACTACAAAGGGAAGTTCTCTTTACTCTCTTCAACTCCCTAAACTAATTCCTTTTACTACTCAACCCCCTATCCTTGAATTGAAACCTTTGCCTCCTAATCTTAAGTATGCATTCCTTGAGCATGATGATAAATTTCCTGTAATTATGTCTAATGCTTTGTCTTATTATGAAGAGGCTAGATTGCTCTATGTGCTTAAGAAAAATAAGGAAGCCATTGGTTGGACATTGGCTGATATCCCAAGGATTAATCTATATGTATGTACTCATAGGATTTTGCTAAATGAGGGTTCTAAGCCTGTTAGACAACCCTAAAGGAGACTTATTCTAAAACAGATGAAGGAATTTTCCTAGGCTATTCTAACCAGAGCAAAGCATACAGAGTTTTCAATAAATGAACATGTATTATTGAAGAATCAATTCATGTTGTATTTGATGAATTTGAATCCTCTAACAAAACTATTGACGATGAGCAGGAAGTTGTTTTAAATCAAGAAAATGGTCAACCTAATCCTAAATCTTTCATCCCAGAAGTCGATCAAACCAAGGAAAAAGATCAGTCACTAGGACAATCTAGAGCCTAGAAATATAATAAAAGTCATCCCCTATAGCAAGTTATAGGAGATATGAATGAATGAGTCAAAACTAGAAAAAAAATTTTCAATGTAGTTTTTCTGCATTTATTTCTGAGATTGAATCTTCTAACATTGACAAAGCCCTATCAGACAATGATTGGGTAATAGTAATGCAAGAAGAACTAAACCAATTTGAAAGAAATCAAGTTTGGGATTTGGTACTCCGACCTAAAGATCATCCGATCATTGGCACTAAATGGGTATTTAAGAACAAACTTGATAAATCTGTAATCATTGTCAGAGACAAGGTAAGATTGGTGGCAAAAGGCTATAATCAAGAAGAGGAATTGATTATGAGGAAACGTATGCTCTAGTGACTAGATTGGAAGCTATACAAGTACTCTTAGCCTTTGCATGCATCAAATGATTCAAACTCTATCAAATGGATGTAAAAAGTGCATTTCTAAATAGCGACATCATGGAAGAAGTATATGTAGATCAACCTCTAGGTTTTGAAGATGTAACCAAACCTGACCATGTTTTCAAACTGCGAAAAGCTTTTTATGGTTTATAACAAGCTCCTAGAGCATGGTATGCTCAGTAAATTTATCATTAATCAAGGTTTTGTATAAGGAAAATTTGATACAATACTTTTTACAAAATAAAAATGAGATGATATTTTAATTGTACAAATATGTGTTGATGATATAGTTTTCGGTGCTACTAATGAAACCTTGTGTAAGGAATTTTCTGAGATAATGCAGGGGGAATTTTAGATGTAAATGATGGGAGAATTGAATTTCTTTCTTGGTTTCCAAATCAAACAAAGAAAGAAGGGAATTTTCATATCTCAAACGAAGTACTTGAAAGAGTTATTGAAGAAGTATGGAATAGATGAAGCAAATGGAATGGACACGCCTATAAGCTCAATTACATTGCTTGATGCTAATGTCAAGGGAAAATATTACAATATCATAAGATATATAAGAATGATTGGACCATTACTCTATCTTACTGCAAGCAGACCTGACATCTAATTTAGTATTGGTATGTGTGCAAAATATCAATCAACACCAAAGTAATCACATGCTGAAACCATCAAATGAATCTTTAGATACCTCACTAGCACGGTAAAATTAGGTCTCTGGTATCCTAAAGGAAGAAGTGAATATCTAGTTGCATATTCAGACTCTGATCA
The DNA here is from genome assembly GCA_963855925.1 of Inga laurina. Taxonomy (NCBI): domain Eukaryota; kingdom Viridiplantae; phylum Streptophyta; class Magnoliopsida; order Fabales; family Fabaceae; genus Inga; species Inga laurina. The sequence goes on from OY979713.1 coordinate 28,268,862, forward strand.
TGGAGGATACAAGACAGACAAAAAGAAAACCAGTGGACAAAGCCAGTTTCTTGGAGGGTCACTTGTGTCATAGTTTAGCAAAAACAAAATACAATGTCTCTTTCATCAATGGAAATTGAGTATGTTGCAGCATCAAGTTGTTGTGCACAATTGTTATAGTTGAAGCAACAACTACAGGATCTTAGTATTTATTTGAAGGAGATACCAATATACTATGACAACACTAGAACAATAAGCTTGGCAAAGAATCAAGTTCAACATTCCAAAACCAAGCATATTGATGTTAGACATCATTTCATCAGAGATCATGTCCAAAAGAAAGATGTCAAAGTGATATTCATTCCAACTCATCTTCAACTAGCTGATATTTTTACAAAACCTCTTGCAAAAGATCAATTCTTATATATAAGAAGAGAATTAGGAATGGTAAATCTCAATGAATTGTAAGTTATTTAATGTTTATAAAATGTTAGATGATGTTATTTATTAATGTTTTGATGATTACTAACTTAAATGTTAGAGCTTCTAGCAATATGTTTTGTAGGCTCCTGATATTCTATTTTAGAGTATGAAAAGCAGAGGTTTACAAAGTACTATATCACTCAAGGGGCAACTTCAAGTAACCTATATTACCCGAATGATAACTGAAAGTGATGATAAACATCACTCGAGTAACAACTCGAGTGATGACCTTAAAAATGAGGTAGAGAAGCTTTAATTCAAAAGAAAGTGACAAAATGGTTGAAAGTGAACAAGTCAGCAGCTCAAAAGATTGATCACTCGAGTAGCTACTCGAGTGATGCCACAGAGTCACTCAAGTAAGCCATCGAGTGATCATGACAACAGATTACAAATCAACTTGTTTTCAACTCAATTCTGCCTTAAAGTGTCATCAAATTATCAAGGGAATATACATGGATAATTACAATATTATTCATGCCAGGTACGCGTTTAAATTTGCTTCATTTTCAACTTTTTGGTATGATCACTCGAGTAGTTACTTGAGTGATGCCTTAAGATCACTCGAGTAAGCCCTCGAGTGATGTCGGGCACTAGGGCTTTATCTGTTGCAACTCAGTCATTTTTTACAAAATTTCCTCTAGTGATTCTCCTAGTACTCTTCTAAAAACTTTTCACAAATAATTTTTCAGCTCATTTTCATTAAAACCTAGTGAATTTCACTTCCAATAACCTCTCAAATCTCTCAAAATCTTCAGCCCTAACCATCGACTTATGAGAGAAAAATTTCTGAAATTCTTGTTCTTTCAATCAAAATGGTTAGAACCAAAACCACCACTCCCGATAATCCTTTTGAATCTTCTATTCCTCAGAAATCACTTGAATCTACTCCATCTCCTCCAGCCAAAAGACAAAAGCTCACTCCTAAATGAAAAGCTAAAGTAATATTGCAAGCCAAACCCAAAGTCAAGGGAGTTGTGATCAAGGAACCTACTACCATAAGAGCTCAATCTAAGAAGGATATTCCTTCTGGAAGAGGTAAAGAGACTAAGGCACCATCTCTACCTCCTTCTGATTCCTCTGACATACCATCTTCTCTGAGAAGCCATCAAAAGAGGATAAGTTTGACAGCAGAATTACCCAAGCCATGGCAAGTATTCTAGATGAAGCTCACAAATCTAGAAGAGAGAAGCATAGTCAATCTTCAAAGGAACCAGAAGAAGAAGAAATCACATTTCCTCTAAAGGGGTTCAATGTGAAGAAGATTGAGGAGTTTCAAAAATTTAAAGATCACTTTTCAAAAAGAAGAGTGTGCAAGATGTACTTTATTGACTCCAAGCTTCCTCAAGAGGTATTGCAGTTCAATCTAATGCCTTATCTTGAATCCTATATGCCTTGGCTTAAAATTAAACTTCCTTTATGCACCAAGATAATGAGGCATTTTTATTGCAATCTAGAGCCTGTAAATGATCCTCTTCGAGATACCTTGGAAGAAGAAATGGTTTCTAAGGTTAGAGGTCAAGAAGTTATAATCTCACCTTCCAAAATAAACACCTAGCTAGGAATAGAGGATCCACCTGAAAATATTTATCCTACCCTAGACTCAAGCCTTTTGTTTTCAGTTTCAAGGCCTAGAGAGATTGTGAGACCTCTCAATTTTAACCCGAGTGATATGTGTGATTTTCATTGAGTTCTATAATATATTTATTCGAGAGCCATAGTCAATAAATCCAAGAATTTCACTTATTTCATAGAGAGGGACTTTAAATAATTTGCCTCAATTCTCCTCAAAGAGAAAAAGGACTTGGGAGAATATATCTTTGCTGAAATCAAAAGATATAGATTTGAAGGAAAATCCATCACTCCAATGCTTTATCCTAAACTTATATCCTTGTTTCTCAAAAAACATAAGATTTGGTATTTAGAGAAGAGTGAACCAATTGAGAGGCTAACTCAATGGGAAGAAACCAAATTGGAAAGTTACACATTGATATTCCCCTAAAGACTCCTCTTGAATCTGGTCCCAAGAAGAAAAAGACTGAGGCTGAATCCAGTAGGTTGGATGATACTCAGTCGTCTACTCCTGCTTGTACTTCTGCTCCATCATTCATTGGTTCAGCATTGCAAGTATTCATGGAGAATATTCTTAGAGATTTTCATATTGACATTGCAAATACAAATGCTGAGTTGATAACCAAAATGAATGTGAAGATGGGAGAGCTTGTGAAGAAAATGGATAAGAGGCATGAAGAAATGTTAGCAGAACAACGGGCTCAAGGTAAGCTTCGAAGGTCACTCCATGCCAGATTTGATGTTATGGCATCTGACTCATCTACTCCTTGGTTCATCTGTGCCACTACTACTGAACTAGTACCAGCTTCTCAGCCTCGACCTTTTGAGCCTATACCCTTATCCATCCCTCCTCTAAGCAATCTTTTATTTTCTATGCCTGACCCATCATCTATCTTTAAGCATATAGACATCACAGTCGATAATCCTATTCAACCAACTCAGCCTATGCCAACACCCATTGCATCCCCAACCGGTACTAAGGAAGTGGTTGTCTCCTCTAGTAATCATCAATCACTTGAAAGAACAGTGGAAGTGGAGATTTCTTCACAGGTCAAAGCCACACAAAGTCCTTCAAAGGATCTTATTGTGGCTTGTAACCCCCTACGTAATGATATCCGAAATACACGATTAAAGTGAAATAGAGACCAATAATAAGTAAAACTCATTTACAATCTCATCTTCACAATAGGGTTTTCCATAAATACCTTTCAAAACACTTTTCACCTGGTCTTACGTTCATATTTCGAATACAATTACTTCACGAAGATAAATCACATTCATACCAATATCAGAGTACACAAATAAGTCCCAGCTAATCCCCTGGTTTCATTCATTAATCAAAGTATTACAGGGCATATTCACCCCTACAAGCCTCATATGTGGACTACATAAATCTCATCTTCATACATAATCAAATATACATCCATATCGAATACAAATATCTCAATTACAATGATAACCAACTACCAAAACTCAAATAACCCAAAAGGAGTCCTCGTCTCCCTTGGCTGCTTACTCTAACCTCGATCCACCTACCCTGTCTAAAATGTTGGTAGGGGAGGGTGAGATTCGAGAGAATCTCAATAGGAAACAAATATCAATATGCACGTAAGATAAGTGTTTAATGCATGACATGCCTGCAATACATAACTTATGCTCACACAATGACATATCTGTGTGCTCAATGTTTCAACAACATACTCATGGTCATAGCATAAATAGAAACAGAGCTACAACCATTCATACATGTTTCACATAATCAAGCAAAGCAATACATGCATCAATACACAAACACAAATATCAAATAATGCAAGAGAGGTAAGTTCCCTACATTTGTTCTTTCCACGTATGCTCTAGCACCGCTTACTCACGATCACACGAATATCAAACCACGATCAGGGCAAACATAAACCCTATAACCAAAGCAAGGACATAGGGTTATTCTCTATTCCAAAACCTTACTTTCATATCATTTAAAGTTGGTTATCATTCATGACCTTTAGGTGGCTAATCAAAGCGTAAACACATGCCTAAAGGGTTGGGAGAAAATTGACCAAAGACCATTTTTCGAACCCTTGAAACCCCATTTTGGCTTCATCACTCGAGTAATGGATGGTGCACTCGAGTGATGGATGACCCATACCCGAGTGAGGACGGCTCACTCGTGTGAGTGCTTGACCAAAAGCACAACCAGAGACAGCAAATACCTACAGCACTCGAGCATCCAACATAGCACTCGAGTGATGGCTTTATACTCACCCGAGTTCCACCGAGTGAGGCTCAATAAGTGACCACCCGAGAGCCACAGAAAACCCAGAGCCAGAAGTATACTCCAGCACAAGCTCTGGCACTCGAGTGATGCCATAACACTTGAGAGTGCTAGCTCACACTCTTGACAAACCAACCACAAGTGACAACCCGAGAAGCGGCTCTTAGTGCAAAAGCACATGATCACTCATAGGTGAGGAAGTGCATTCTTGCTTCTTCCATGAACAAGTGCAACCAAAACTGAAGGTGAAAGGGAAAACATCACACTGCACTCGAGTGAGACCCTTGTTCACTCGAGTGAGGCTCTATCAAAACCTAAAACACAGCAGATACCAGAATTCTCCCAAACTTAACCAATATGTTTCCAATGGTCCTCAACTTCTAACACAAGATTATTCCCACACAATTTTACACAAGGAACACATTGGAAACCTCAAAACAACCAAAATCACACCACAATGACATTTTCCCCATATTGGTCACAGTTATCACACACTTTACCAATTCCACTACTTTTACTCCCAATGACTCAAATCAATCCTAATGGCATTAAAACACACTATGACACTATTTTTACCGCATTACCACATTCAAATCATCTATTTCACAATTATACCAAAATTAGAGCAAATTCCACAAATCACAAAACTCATCCAAATATCACAAAACTTAGATCAAAAGGGTACAAATACTCACCTCTTCCTCTTTCCCAAGCCAAATCCTTGATTCTTCATCCTTTAAGTTTCCCCAAGCTCTCAAAACACCTCCTTTCACAAATCTAAAACCATAGCAATGAAACTCTCATCACTATGAACAACTTTATAGAAGATTATTTAAGCACAAGAGGACATTAACCAAACTAAATCTCACCTTTTCCATTTCTCTTTCCTCCTAAGCTTCAACAAAAATAGAGGAAGAAGAGAGAGAGAGAGAAAGGGATGAAGGAGGACCAGATTTTTTGCTCTCCCACACACACCACCGACTTAGAGGGGAGAGGACAGAGGAAAAGAGATTAGAAACTTTGACTTTATCCAAGGGCTCACATCATGCCACTTATCACCATCTCAACACTCCTCCTATGAGCTCACATACACACATGTGCATGGCATTCCACTATTTGATCTCTTCACAATTCAATCACAACAATTGATCTTCAAGTTACCAATGAGTTTCCTCTTCGGAAACTGATCAATAGGTCGGCAACTTTACCGTTTTGCCCCTGATTATGGTAATTCACACTGAATCACCACCAAACACATTCAAATCTCAAAGCATGTAACATCCTTCAAAAGTGGTCATTTATAAATAACCACACCCACTTTTGAAGTCATAATCCCTTAATCGAATTTGGGATCCTCCTAAATCAGGGCTTTGCAGTCCACTTAATCCAGGCTTAATCTCCAGCCTCAAGTCTCAAAATTTGGGGTATTACATGGCTCCTCCTTTGGTACTTCCTAACCTTGAATCTTCTAGCTCCTCTTCAAATTCTTCAAGTTCATATGACTCACATGGCTTTGGTTTCACACCTCTTCCTATCAAACCTATCTCTGCAGTCAAGCCATCTTCTTCTCTTGATTGATCCTACCCTTGTGATGAAGACAAAAAAGGGGAGACGAATATGGGTGATTTTGTGAAAAGTGATGTGCTTATCTTGTAAGAGAATGCATATGGATATGGGTGTATAGGGTTTAAGGGAGCTTTATTAGTTTCTGTTTTGGTATCATGAATTTATTCTGCAGTTTAAATTTGAAGTTATTTATCAATTGTGAACTAATGAGTTTTTGAATGGTATGCGAGGTAGACGCTTACAAAATTATGGGCTTTTGAGTTTAACATCATTAAAATTGGATTCAAAAAGGTTTCACAAAACTAAATTTCTCAAGATCATTAGATTTGAATCCCAAAAGATTTTCACCAAGTTATTTCAAAAGAGTTTTCAAGTATAAATTGAACAAACGATTGCATATGAAAATTTTTCAAAAAATTTGTTCAAAACCACCAAGTTTTGTCATCATCAAAAAGGGGGAGAATGTTAGATCCCATATGTTTTGATGATAACAAAGATTGGATTAATGATACAAAAGGTTTTGATAATAAACAAAAAGGTTTGAACAAAGTAACTAAGATTTTCATGGCAGGCAAAAGCATTACTTGAGTAGGCACTCAAGTAATGAAGATGAAGTGAAAGACAAAGTAAAGGAGATAGGAACACTGTGAGATTTTTGAAGACATTACTCGAGTGAGCACTCGGGTAATGACCTTCATTACTCGAGGGACCACTCGAGTAATATGTAAGAAATTGTTCCAGTAAGCTCTCTATCAAGAATTGTATGGGATTACTTGAAGGGATCACTCGAGTAATCTACAGAGCTATTTGAGACATTACTCGAGGGGTCACTCGAGTAATCGGAGAAGAAATCATCCAGTAGCTCTAAGCCAAGAAATGACTGACATTACTTGAAAGGATCATTCGAGTAATCTACAAAGTTATTTTAAGCATTAGTTGAGGGACCTCTTGAGTAATCAGATAAGCAACGAAGAAGTTACTCTTGGCCAAGAATTTGATGCCTTTACTCGAGAGATAACTCAAGTAATGAGAGAAGAATTGCAAGCATTACTCGAGAGGTCACTCGAGTAACATGAAAAGAAAAGAAAGATTTACTCGAGGGATCACTCGAGTAAACAAGTCTGCCAAGTATTGTAAGAAGAATTACTTGATGACTTACCCGAGTAATATGGTCAGTAAAAATTAACTTAACTCTCTGCCAAGTTTTTTAAAGACTCACTCGAGTAGTGCAATACAGAAAGCATGATTTTAATCCAACGTTCATTGATTTGTTATCTATACGATTAATTGTTCATTGTATTAGTTTCCCATGTATATTTGCAGAGAAACAATGAACAGATCATGCATCGAGAGAGAAGTCAAATATATCATCCGCAATATCCGAAATGCCTACCTACTGCAAACGGCTAGTTTTCAAATTTGAAAAATGGTCAAACGAAGTTGTGTGACTCTAACGGACATGTTTGAAATGCTTCCAACAGACATCACAATTCATCTATATATATGGAGCATTCAACGAAGAACAAAACATAATAACTGAGAACACAAACTCACATCGATCAATATATTCTTTTTGCTTTGTTTTCTTATATTCATTATTTTTACTTCAGTGATTATACATTTGCTCTATGAGAGAGTTGTTCATTACAAACTCAATATTTGTTATTGAGACAAATTAAGGTGTTTGAACCTTGAGTTGGGGATTTGAGTGTAAGGGGGAGCAAGTGTCCAGTGAAGGAACTTGTTGTGTACTGAAGTGCCAAGAACCCACTGAATCTTAGAAGATATAGTGACACTCTCAGATAAGCTCTGAGGAATAGACGAAGGTCAAAGTGGTTATAGTCGAACCAGTATAACTCCCGATGTACACTTCGGTGATATTTCTCCTAGCTTCCAACTACTTTAAATTATCAGTCAATTTTTATTTACGCAACGAAATTTCTGGTATCACCCGATTCACCCCCCCTCTTGGGTGAAACGCTTGTTCTAACATAGTCTCTACATATCTTAGCATGATGCATTAAGAAGAAACTTGTTTTGAATTATGAAAAATGTCATTTTATGGTCACTCATGGCATAGTGCTTGGACATTTGATTACTCAAAAAGGTATTGAAGTTGACAAGGAAAAAATTGAGGTGATTTCATCATTGGCCTACTCATCTTCACTTAAGGACATTCGGTCATTTTTAAGGCATATTTGTTTCTACCGACGTTTTATAAAAGATTTCAGTAAAATTGCATTGCCTTTGTCAAAGTTACTACAAAAAGATGTGGATTTTGTTTTTTATGACAAGTGCAAGCTAGCATTTGATGAGTTGCGACATAGATTAGTCACTCCTCCTATTTTGGCCCCTTCTAATTGGGAACTTACATTTGAGTTGTTTTGTGATGGATCCAATAGTGTTGTTGGAGCAATGCTTGGCCAAAGAGATAGTAAGGTCTCTAAGGTCATAGCTTATGCTTCCAAAATATTAGACAGTGCTTAGATTAATTACACAACTATTGAGAAAGAGTTGTTTGCAATTGTGTTTGCCTTAGAAAAATTTAGATCATATATAATCAACTCTAAAGTTGTTGTCTTCTCAGATCATACAGCTGTCAGATATTTGTTCAAAAAACCATTGTCTAAGCCAAGACTGCTTCACTGGGCTCTTTTTATGCAAGAATTTGATATTGAGATCAAGGATCGAGCTGGGGTAGAGAATCATGTAGCAAATCACCTCAGTCGGCTTCCTAATGACACAAGGGGAGTTGAATGTTCTACTTTAGTCTGTGATGATTTTCCTAATATTACGTTATGTGTTGTGGAATTAAAAGAACCATGGTTTGCTAACTTGGTTAATTATTTAGTATTAGGATTGATTTATCACATTTGTCTCTGTTTCAAGTGAAGAAATTAAAGCGAGAAGCCCAATACTATGTCTGGGATAAAGCTCACCTGTGGAGAATATGTAGTGATCAGATAATTCGAAGATGTGTACCTGACAAAGATTTACAATCCATATTTTCTGCTTGCCATTCAGTGATATGTGGTAGACATTTTAGCGCTAACAAGACCTCTAGAAAAGTGTTACATGCTGGGTTTTATAGGCCTACCCTGTTTAAGGATGCGTATTTATATTATAAGGCATGTGATAAATGTAACGCCCCAATTTTTGATTAAGGCCTAATGATAATTATTGAGGATAATTATCGGATTAAAGTAGAATTAATGTACATTGGTGACAATATTAATTTATATGTCATAATTGATGGAAAATTTAAAGAATGGAATTATTGGTTTAAGTTGGTGATAATGGGAAATTAATTACTAACTAAGAGAAAAATGAGAAGTGGGATTAAATTGCTAATGGAAGGATTAGATAAGTTAAATGGTGACTAAGTGTGGGAAAGCCAATAGGAGAATGACATGTGTCAAGGTTGTGGGTGTGTGTGAAGGGAGTAAAGTCAAAGTGAATATTTTAGTGTTTCTCTCTCCTCTCTTCCCTCTTTGTGCGCTGGACATGGTATGTGGGAAGGGATAGGATCATCATTTCTCTTCTTCTTCACTCCTCTTCACTCTATAAATCTCATCTCTCTCTCTTCTCTCCTCATTTTCGTCAGCCATTGAAGGCTAAAGGGAAGGAAGAAAAGCTTCAAAAAGGTAAGGAAAATGTCTCCAAATGCTCAAACTTCCTTCTCTAATATTGATCCTTAAATGAAGAGCTTCATTGTGATGGTTGTAATGTGTTCATTGGTGTTAGTTTTTGACCTCAAGAGATTGTGAAAGTTGGAGAATTGAAAAGTCACTTTGAGAAAGTTAAAGAGGTAAGTGAAACATATCTACCCATCTAAGTTTTGTGCCATTTGAGGTAGCTTTGAATTTCTAGGATTTATTGGCCATTTTGGAAAATGAGTGTCATTGGTCATTTGGCATGTTAAAGGTATAGAAATGGTATATTTGGAATGTGTATGGATAGATAGGATTGACTGGGAAAGAAATGAGTGAGATTGAAAAGTTTGAAAAGTTAGTGTTTAGTGTGGCCATGGACCAAAGCATGCTAATGTAGTGGAAATTAGATTGTTTAAATGGTTTTATTGGATTCCTTGAGTGTTTTATTGTAAGGAATAGGCTTAATTGTTGATTTTGGAGCCATTGGTCACTTTGGTAGAAAATTGGAAATGCTGCCATTGAAAGTCTATTCTGGGCAGTCTGTTTGTATTGGCTTTTTTAATGACCAAATGATTTCATAAAATTGTGAAACTTTCTAATCTTAAATTTCACATCCCAAGCTTCAAAATGGATATATATTTTGTGTCATTTCGTTTATTATTCTGTGAGTTATGGTTGTCCAAAGTTTGGGATTGAAACATAACTCTGTTTTAGGGTAGTGATACGTTTTGTGTAATTCTGGGATTTGTATAGTGATTTCCAGTATTAGTTCATATTTTTTTCTATGAAAAGGACTAAAATATATTTCAATGGGCTTTGGGATCACCTCATTTTGATTTTTCTAAAATTAGTTATGAATTTCCGAAGTTGCCTTGGCTGCAGCACAAAAGTTTCTGTGCGTGTTTTGGCCGCAGCCAGAAACCTTCTGTGCGTGTTTTGGCCATAGCTAGAGGTTTCTTAGCTGCAGCCAACCCCCTGCTTTCAGCTCCTTGGGATTTTGAAAAGTGGTTTCTAACCCAGTGTTCCCAATCCTTTAGGGCCTTTATTAGAGCCAATTGTAGCTTATTAAGGGTCATTATTGATAACCAAATCTAATTATTGAAGATTCAATTGAGTATTGGAATAGAGAATAATGCTTCATCCTTAATTATGACTTTAGGATTTGATATCTTCCCGGAGCATAGAAGGCATGTACCTGCTCAAGGAAGGAAAGACAAAGGTAGTAACTCTTTATCCTATATCATGTGTATTACATTGCTTGTTTGCATTAGTCATCGATTATAGTGAAAGTGAAGGGGACGTGGCGAAAGCCCGGACTCGAATATAGATAAATTGAAGGGGGCGTGGCGTAAACCCGAACTCGTATATAGTGAAGGGAACGTGGCGAAAGCCTGGTCTCAAATATTGATTGCTGCATTGTGATATATGTGACTTGCTTTGTATATATGCATCATATAAATAAACTGTTGCTAATGGGATTTTCTAGAATCTCATTCTTTCCAAATAACATTTTTTAGACAGGGCAAATGGATCGAAAAGCAAGCAAGTGGATAAGGGCGATGATGCCCTGAACAATATTTTGGATATTTTTGTTGTATATCGAATTGGTTATCATTTTGGATCAATGTAAATATATTGTATAGATCATAGTACTATAGTTTTGTGTAATCCCCGGTATGGATTCTGAGATGGGCGATGATGCCCTGAACAATATTTTGGATTAAATGTTATTATCCCGGGTGAACGTCGGGAATTGTGCTGACACTCTGATATTGTATATGTAACAGACCAAACAGGCCATTTGTTTTAATGAATGAAATGAATGGAGATCCAGTTGTACAATTTCTGCAAAAAGTTTTTAATTGTTTCGGATTTCTCATTCGATTATTAAATGTGATTAAATACTAAACCCGGCCTGATTATCGAAGGGGGTTACAATAAATGCCAACGGTTTGGGGGGTTAGGTAAATGGCACGAGATGTCACAACAACCCATGCTCTTTTGTGAGGTATTTAATGTATAAGGCATAAACTTTATGGGCCTTTTTCCACCATCATTTGGGTTTATGTATATCTTGTTAGCTATAGATTACCTCTAGGTAAGTAGAATCCATTCCTACTACAAAAGATGTTGCCCAAATGGTCTCCAAGTTTCTCAAGACTAACATCTTTTGTAGATTTTGAGTGCCAAGGGCTATAGTAAGTAATAGAGGTACCCATTTTTGTAATAGGGTTGTCAATAACCTCTTTGCTAAACTTGGAGTTACCCATAAAATGTATACTGCTTATCACCCAAAGACGAATGGGCAAGCAGAAACATCCAACCGAGAGGTCAAACAGATTTTGGAAAAGATTGTTAAGCCTTCAAGGAAAGATTGGATCTCAAGGTTGGAAGAAGCACTATGCGCCTACAAAACTGCATTCAAGACACCAATAGGGATGTCTCCTTACCATCTTATATATGGCAAAGCATGTCACATTCCAATAGAGTTGGAGCATAAAATTTATTGGGCAGTGAAAACATGCAATATAAATATGGAAGAATCCAGCTTAGAGAGGAAGCTGCAACTATAGGAACTAGAGGAGATGTGATTGGAAGCTTATGAGAGCTCTCGCATCTATAAGGAGAAAACCAAGCAGCTACATGACCAAAGATTATGAGAAAATACTTCAAAGTTGGTGACAAGGTTTTATGCTTCAAGGCCCGATTTGCACTCAAACCTAGAAAACCTAACGTCAGGTGGGAAGGGCCATACATAGTCACCAAGGTGCATGATTTTGGAACAATAGAGCTACTAGATGAGGTTAGTGGATCAGATTTCAAATTCAAAGGTCTCCTCCTTAAGCTCTACCATTGATAGTGTCGAGCCTCCTTAAGGCGAGGTTTTCCCTTTCCTTTCTCAATCTCTCATATCATGTATCTAATTGCTTGTGAAATTTGTTAAACATGAATGCTTGAGATAAGTGTAGGGGAGGGACATTCCCAGTAGTGACAATAGAATTAGTAGTTTAGTGTTTAAATTCAATAAGACCCCCTATGTTTCCTTGGTTTTCTTGTCATATGCCATCCTCACTCTCTCTTACATTCAAGATTAATTAGATTGTTGCATTGTATTCATTGAATACATTGAGGATAATGTATTTAGTAAGTGCGAGGGAGAGTGTGTTTTGAAAAAAAAAAACCCCCCGCACTTGAATTTTTGGTACTTAAATATTTTGGAAATGGAAGTTTGTCCAAAGTCATTGATGCATTTGAGAGTTAAGCTTGATTATGGTTAATTGCAATGTTTTGATTAGTTGTTGTTCTTAATTCTAGTGTTGAAAATAGTTAAGTAAATGCTTTATGATTAGCTTGTTATGCAGTCGAGTGTTTTGGTAAGCATTTAAGAAGAACCCTTGTTGGAAGGTTATTTGAACCTAAAATTTTTCTTTTTATGTGTGCATGCTTTCTTAGCTTTTCATCTTCTAAAACTTGTCTCAACCCTGTGTCAAAATTGTATTTACATTAATGTGATAAAAATGATAAAGGCATTCGATTCTAAACCCTTTTTATCTAAACACCAAGGTATTAAAACTCGGACCGAGTATTGAACCGGTCGAGGTACTGGGTTAAGGGTCAATGGGTCAGATTGGGGCCAAACCGGAGCTAAACCGGGACCAAACCGGTGAGAAATTGAAAATTTTAGGGTTATAGAATGAAATTCTAAACGAAAAATATTTTTAAAAAAAATTAAAATTGGAACCCGGACTGGGAACCGGACAGGTCCACCGGCCGGTTCGTCGATTTTTGGGCTGGACCGGCCGGTCCGGTCCGGGTTCCTGAACCTAGCTAAATACAAACCTTTCAAATCATCTATTGTTTACCCCTTTAAGCTATTCATTGAGTTGTTATGCATGTGTATATCATTTACATAGTCTTTGCATCCTATCTTGTTATAATTAAATTGTCATCACCCTTAGTTTCTATAAATATTGCATTGCCATGTATATGCATATTGAAAAAAAAAACAAAAAAAAACAAGAGGAAAAAAAAAGAGAGAGAGAAATGGTGGGAAAAAAAGGAGGGAAATGAAAAACAAAAAAAAAGGCCAAAAAAAAGAGAGAGCAAAGAAAGGGAAAAAAAACTCATTCAAACGAGGCAATTCTAGGGAATCTCTATAAATGACCATATAATAATCATATGCACTTCAAGTTGTAAATTGGATGCTAATTGGTGGGTTATTAGCTTATATACGCACATAACACTTGTTTCTTTCTTAATTATTTAATGTGGTCTTCTCCATCATTACAACTCATGAAAGTCTTCTTAATTCATTACACTATTGTTGTTAGCAGTATAGATGTTATAGTTGTTACAAACCTATGGTAAGGAGAAAGTTAAGTGAGCCAGAGTGAGATGACCATAATAAGGAGAGTTGAGTGTAAACACTAATATCCTAGAGAGCTCTCTTATACTTATTGCAATTACATTTGATTGTGTAGTGGACTAATCCTTTTGCATTGCTTTACACTATGACTTATGTTAGTTATAAAGCATAATTAATTGATTTATTTCTTTTTATACTATGAGATTGCTCATCTTTAAATTGTATTAATGTTCATCTTGGATGGTTTTGAATTGGTAATCTTTGTTTAGGAGTACAAAAGTCCAATTGTGGGGGAATTTGATATATCCTGATTTTATCATAATATTTAATAGGGTCAAGGTGCATATTTACCAACGAACTTTTGTCTAAGGGGCGTCTGACACAATTATCTTTTAAAAGGAGCAAAACTACATATAAGCAATTTAAATGGGAGCATCCACCACAAATCGTTAACTTTCTCCTCATTGACTGTTAGGGAGAAACTGGAAGTAGTGATGTGGCGAAGACTTAACGCTTATGTGGCAGACACATGTAAGGGGCTGGTTGAATTAATGAAGTAATGGTTTTTCTTTTGTTTAATAAGGAAGGCACGTGCAGTGGGAAATAAGACAACCTCATTAGCAAAAAAAACAGAGAAAGAAGACCACCATATCGAGACATTGAGAGGGAAGTGGTGAGAGTGGAGGTCGACGACAGTGACGAGGAGGAGACGAGAGATGGTGGAACCAAAAATATGAGATTCGTTTAGGGATTCAGAGTGCGATAGCGACAAAGTGAGAAAGGGAGAGATAGGTGAAGGACGGAAGGACGACTTGTGCGTATTCGGGCGAGATTCTTCTAGGGTTTCGAAGAAGGGGGCTTCACAGGTAACCTTCGATAAACTCAAAAAACTGTAGTTTTGTAGATAGAATAGTGTATTTCCGTCGAGGTCCTTGTGAAATTGATGACAGTATGTTTGTATCGGCCGTCCGTTTGTATCGGCTGTCGAGGTCCTTGCAATTTTTGACCGCCAACTTGGTCTCTAGCCTTCATTATGCAGAAGTAAGACTTTCTATAAGTTTGTGGATGAGCATTGTAATTTGTCCTTGCGAAATGACTTTCCATGCCTGCATATCGCAAGTGACTGAATCTATTGAGTATGTTTGTGATCTTGGAAGTGGATATCCTCTGAATCTATTATCATTTCAGCACTGTTAATTCCCTTTTGTGAAGGTCATTTTTTGTGTTTGATGAACCGTTTCCCCATTTTTGGTTAAGATAGTTGCAGAAGATATACTTTTGTTCCCTTATAATTTTTGCGTATAGGGAAATGTTGGGTTATTTGTAGGAGATGAGTGCTCTTCAAGAAGCTCAATTATAATTCTTTAAAAGCGAATACTTCAAAGATGTCTCCATGGTTTTGGGAGATAAGTGATCCCTAAGTCATAAGAAAATTTGTTTCATCTTTGAGCTTGCTTCTAAAATCTGAATGAATTTTTTATTTTGCTGGTATCCTTTATACTGGACAGGTAATACTTGCTTCCCTTTTAGTTTTGTAAAAGAAAACAATTATACTAAGGAAGAAGAAAATAGGAGTTGTATTTCCCCAAGTCATACATGAGTTCATTATTTAATGTAATTCGTCATGTATAATTGTTACTTTTGAATTTAATATCTTCTTGGTTAATTTGTTTTAGGTCCAAGATGATGTGAAGGAAATTGATGTTTGGGTCAAAAATTTCCATGCTTGAATAATTGTATTGCATTTATTTTTTGAATAATTGTAAGTGTGTAATCTATTTTTGGGATCTCTCTGCAACATGACTTGCTTGGAAATATTTTATTTTTTTGTTTGTCCATTTCTTTCTTTGTTTGGTGTTTTGTTTTTGCTATGCTTCTGGTGCCTTCATTTATATATGTATTGAAATCAGAATTAAGATGATGCCATCTATTGAATGTGGTTTATGTCAGAAGCAGTTTTAAATTTATGAATTTTAATTGTAGTAAGGCAAATGGCAAGTAAGGCTGAAAATGAGGGAGGTCTAGGGGAAAATGCAGGAAATGTAGAAAACCCAAATGAGGGATGTTTTGGGGCAAATGCAGAAGAGCAAGAGGTGATTGATAGTATAGAATACTTAGGTGAGGCTGATAAGTTGGAGGATATTTTGAAAGACATTGATGGATATGAGGACATAAGTAGCACAGAAGGTCCATATCTGAATGTTCAAGAGCCAAAGGAAGGAGTTGGAAATGAGAATGATTGTGATGATGACAGTGTGGATGGGAGTTATATTGCCCAATCAAAATCAGGACCTTCTGATAGTGAGGTGAGTTTAGAGAATGATTTTGAAGTTAGTGAAGACAGTGGTGATGATGAAGTTGATGAGGATGATGAAGGATTGGGTCATAATGACGAAGGTGGGCCTCTAGATGAGAGGGGTAGTCTTGCTGAGTTAGATAGGTCTGGAAGCAAGCCATTCTTTACAGTGGGTATGACATTCTCGAATAAGGATGAGCTGAAAAGGGCTATTGACAGGTATGCAATTGCAAAAGGGGTAAATGTGAAAATACTTAGAAGTGATAAAAGGATGTTGGTAGCTACTTGTGAAGAGGGTTGCCCATTTAGATTGTATGCATCTAGAGATGTGGATAATATTGGGTACAAGTTGAAGACTTTGCTTTATGAGCATATGTGTGCTAGGGTGTACAAGAATCAAAGAGCAAGTGTTTCATGGCTATCCGAACATTTCAAGGAGAAAATACAAGAGAATCCACGGTATACTATTACTGAGATGAAGAATGATGTTCAGCGGGAGTTGAGTGTGTGTGTGAGTATACATAAGTGCAAGAGGGCGAAGAGGAAAATAATGCAGGACATGGATGGGAGTTACGTAGATGAATTTGCGAAATTAGAAGCTTACTGCAATGAACCTAAACTGTCAAATCCTGGTTCTGATATTAGCATAGAGGTCAGTCCTGAGGCTTTAGAGCAAGGCAGGAGGATGTTTCGAAGAATGTATGTTTCTTTCAATGCGTCTAAGGTATATTTATGTCAATTTTCCCTCCATTGTGCTGTTGTCTTTGTGCATTAAAATCTGACTGATTGGTTTATGTTTTAGGTTGGGTGGAAGCTTGGTTGTCGGCCATTTATTGGCCTAGATGGTACTTTTTTGAAAGGGAAGGCCAGAGGAATTATTTTAACTGCTGTGGGTTTGGATGCGAATGACTCCATCTACCCATTAGCATTTGGGTTGACCGAAAAGGAGACTGCACTAAACTGGTCTTGGTTCCTAGAATGGCTTAGGAATTCTCTAGATCTTGATATTGGTGGTAATGTTACATTCATGTCTGACATGCAGAAGGTATAGATTATTTTGTAATGTTTAATGTTGTTGTTTACTGTTTGAGGTTGGTTTAAATGTTTGATGTTCTTGTTTTATGTAAACTGTTTTATAGGGTTTATTGCAAGCTGTTAGTGATGTTTTTCCTCAAGCTGAGCATAGGCTATGTGCTAGGCATATTTATGCCAATTGGAGCAAGCAATGGAGGGGTAATGAATTAAAGAAGAAGTTTTTTTCTTGTGCTTGGAGCACATTCCCTGAACAATTCATTGACAACTTGAATGCAATGAAAAATCTTAGTAAGCGTGCAGCTGAGGGAGCAGTAACCTATAATGTAAATGCATGGGTAAGGGCATATTTTAGCAATAGATGCTTGTCGTGGGTCGTAGACAATAACATCAGTGAGAGTTTTAATGCATGGATTTACGAGTATCGGTACTTGCCTGTGATTAGAATGTTTGATGGAATAAGAATCAAGATGATGGAGAAATGGGCTAGTAGTGAGCAAAATGTCACCACATGGAAGGGAAACTTTAGCCCAAAATGTCTTGACTTATTTGAGACAAATAGGTATTTGGCTAGCAAATGTAGGGTCTCATTTAATGGTGATGATGGATATGAGGTGAGTGAGGGGCAAGATAGACACTCAGTGTTGATAACTAGGAAAATGTGCTCTTGTAGAGTATGGGATTTGACTGGAATCCCATGCCAGCAAGCTATATGTGCTATGTATCACGCGAAAATTGATCCCATCACCCAAATCTCATGTTATTACCATAAGGACACTTATATTGCAAGTTACAGGACAAAATTTGAACCTGTAAGAGGCAAACAATTTTAGGAAACAATCAAGTTTTCCCCAATGCTACCCCCACCTGTATGCAAATTACCTGGCAGACCACCTAAGAAAAGGATCAGGACTGAAGAACAACAAAGAAGATTGAAAATGTCCACTGCTGAGTCAAGTAACAGCACTGTAATGCCTCGTGTGGAAAAATTCAGTAGAAAAGGTGTCCTTGGTAGGTGTAGTGTGTGTAGAAAGGAGGGACACAACAAAATCACATGTACAGAGGTAATTTTCATTTGTAACTTACTGCATTATTAGAATATGATGTTACTAAATATTTGTGTTGTTGTTTATTATTATAGGCACCTCCATCAAACAGCCCTCGTCCTGGTAGAAAACGTAAAACACCAAATGCATCGACTAATGCACAACTAACACCACCAACTCCCTCCACATGTTCCCAAGCAACCCCACAAGTTGCATCAAACCACTCTCCTACTTCAAACCAGGTTCAAAAAAAGGGTAGTGTGTATAAGGCAAGAAATCAGTCTGGATTTGGTATAACAATCGATGAGAACACTGGTAGAACTGTTTATAATGTGAGTGTTATTTAATGTTTGCATTTGTATTTGTATGTTAATTAAGTAACTGACTGTATGAATTTTTGTTTAATAGCCTGGTTTAACTTCTAAAGTTGTTATTGAGGAGGGCACTGCACCACAGTACATCAATATGGTGAGCTTCAAACCAAATTTCCCATGCCAAATGAGAAACAACTAAGGATGTCAGCAACTTCAACATCCTCTGCACAAATGGGTTCAAGGAAGATTGTATTTTCCAGCCAAGAATCAAGTGTTTCACAGCAACTACAACTTCCAGTGAAACCCCCTGGATTGATGTGGAAGGGCCACCCAAGTTTAAGTACCTCACAACTCCAATTACAAAGACAAAGGACGATGACAAGGAGAAAGACCTCATCCAACATATAGGCATTTAACTTGATGACACATATAAGGATTGAAGACCATTTTTTGTGACTTTGTATTATGCCAAATAGTTCATTTTGTGCGTGTGATAGGCATTTAACTCCAATTACAATCACCTTACTGTATTTGGTCATTTTGTACATGACATGGTCATTGAAACTTCATATGTATTTGGTGATACACTATTAATATATGAAAAGCATTAAATATTGGATATATCAATGTATTTGGAGGAACTAATTCATGACTACTATAGCTGTGCATAACTTTCGGCAAGCAGTAGCTATACAATTTTGAGAATATGAATTTCAGATGCTTAGCTGTGCATGTCTTGGCTAACTCATTGCCAATTTTGCCCAAAAAAATTCAGTTGTTGACATTATTGTTCTATATTAATTTTTGAAGAAAACGTGATACCACTTTTGTTTCTCCATTAGGTTAAAAAGCCAGCTGAAGCATCAGTTTTTCAAAACGCACAGTTGCAGTATCGCAACTTTGCTTTCACTTCGCTATAGCGAACCCACAGCGTACGCGGTCAGAAGGGCCTATTTTTTATGTGTTTTCGCTTTTGCTACGCTATAGCGAACCCACAGCGTACGCAGTTAGAAGGGCCTATTTTTTATGTGTTTTCGCTTTTGCTACGCTATAGCGTCCCCACAGCGTACGCGGTCAGAAGGGCCTATTTTTTATGTGTTTTCGCTTTTGCTTCGATGTGGCATAGCAAAAGCAACTGGGGGCACCGTCAAGCTACTTTGATCTTTCTTTTTGGCTTTTGTTCTTATTTTCTCCACCTCCAAGGATCCATATAAGCTTCCATTTCTTGTCATCATCCTCTTACAGAGAGAAGAATTTTATGAGCTTTCCAAATTTTCTTCAATTCTACCTAAAATCCTATACATCTAGCTCAAAATTTGCACTTTTTCAAGTATCTTCAACACATCACATTTTCCTTCATATGTATAAAGTTTATGCACAATTTTAGTTTAAAACCACAAATGTATCAGAAAAATGTGATGAAATACAAGAATTTCTAGAGAATAACAGATACATTCACGCTTCTGGTCCTCAAACTCTTGGATAAACATGACATGAAGTTTTCTTTTTTTCCACAACTTCAAACCAGCTTTTTTATTTTAACAGAAAGCTTTTCCCTTTTTCATTATGTGCAGAACTGCATATCAAACATAATATTTTAACAGGTTTCAACCTATTGGAAACAAATATCAGTTCAACGTGGTCTCTAAATAAAAGCTGAAATTATCTTTACAACCCTTATACATTACATCCTCACATACAAGAGACATAACCACACACATGTAATTAACAACACAGAAATTGTTGCTTTAAACTTCATTTTCTCCTTCCTAAGTTCCCCATCATTGAGATCTTGTCTGCGCTTCAGCTTCCTCAACTCAAAATGTATTGCATCAAGCTCTTCACTCAACCTTTGCCTATCCTCTGCTTTTCGAAGAATGCAATTTTCATCATATAATTTGTCAATATTATCTAATAGCTCCTTAATCACAGTATTTCCCCTCTCACCGAAGTCATTATCATGCCAAGAGAAGAATCCACAACCCCCACCTTGTGTTCACAATAACCGATACATGTTAGCTTCGAAATCGCACCCACCCACAACCTTTCAAGTTTAGATTTCAATGCTTACCTGATAGTAGTATGGGCATCCGTAGAACCTCCGACCTGGGTTTCCTTCTGTCCAAGCCGTCCATCGCGGTGCCACCAATCTGTGCCGACAATACCTTCTCGGACCTTCATAGTCGTCCTCGCGACTGGGTTGTCGCAGCAATACAACCCTCCGTCTACATCTTCCCGTCGACGATGATGAAGATGCAGCCATCAATATTTATCTTCGACCTCGCTTCAGCTCCTCGATGCCTCTGCTTGCAGCAATACTTTGTCGCTTCTTCTCGTCGAAATCTAGTACATGATATTGCAGAGAGTTGGGTGAACTAATAGATATCTTATTTCCTCTCACTGCCATGTTTGTAAATTTTGAATGCCACATACACACTTTACAATCTCAGTTAACGGACGTTTATGAGAAAGTTAACGATTCGTGGTGTATGCTCCCATTTAAATTGCTTATATGTAGTTTTGCTCCTTTTAAAAGATAACTGTGTCAGACGCCCCTCAGACAAAAGTTCGTTGGTAAATCTGCACCTTCTCCCTATTTAATATCTTATTTAGGGATTTTATCATTAATTTTGGGCTAAATAGTATTTATTATGATTAAATTGAATTAAAGATAAATGTGTGAAAATAAATCTTAAAAGGATATATTAATTTGAATTTTGAATGAAGATATTACAAGGTATTGATTTGAATTGTAGGTGATTTTTGGGAAAGTAGGATCTGAAGGACCAAAAAGTAAAGACACACAAGGACAAACGGAAAATGAAATTCTGCGTGTAGCTAGATGGGAATTTTGACATAAAGAAGGGTGCTTTTCTATAATATGTCTGTTCTTTCAAATAGAAAATATCAACGGAAATTATAGAAAAGGACCCCGACTTTCCAAAATTCCAGTTTGATCTAAAAATCTGAAAAACACCGTCTTTCACCTTTGGAACTGATTTTTCATCCATCTTATACAGAATTGAGGGAGATCTAATTTGAATATAATCTCATAGGGATTCCGCCGCAAATTGTATGGGATTTTACCTAGATTTCATATCGTAAGAAAAATAAATGAATAAAAAGGATCAGGATTAAGAGCCTTCTTGGAAATCATCATCAGCACCTTAAAGTAAGACCTAGAGAAAGAAAAGAGAACACCATCGAGAAGCAGGCGCAAAAGAGAGAGAGAATGTCGGAATCGCGCCGTCACCATCATCTTCTTTCCATTGTCAAGGACCAACAGCGTCTCCCTCCTTCTCTAATATGTTCCTTCCATCTTAATTCCATGAATTCTTGGTACCTTCAAAGAGTTGTGGATGTAATAAACTTCATAAGAGGCTAAATTCCTTTGTGCTTTTTGAGGATGAAAGATTGATTTGAGCTCCAAAGATACATTCAGAGGAGTTATTTGTGTTAATCTTTTGGTTTAACTATGTAACGGATTTCCTGAATTAGATTTTATGTTATGTGGTTAATTTACTAAGATTACCAATTGTTTATCTTAATTTGGATTGAACAATTGTGATCTGGATTGGATTGTGTGGTTTGAGGTTTACATTTATATATTCCCTTTTCAGTTTAACGTGGTCGTGCTATTCTTTCATAGTTTGAATGAGTATTATGACTACTTTGATCTTGTTTGAATGTCTCAGTTGAGTGTTCATTGTATAGAGGAACAAGTTGCATAAATCCAATCCTAAATTGCACATTGAGTGGTATTTATTAGTGTATTAAGAAGTAATTATCAAGCTAGAGTTCTAGAGGTAATCATTAATTAATATCACTAGACTTAGCGAGTTGCTAAAGTTTAATTTTTGACTTAGTGAGTAATTTAACTTCCAAATCATTTGAACAAGGATAACTTATATTCCATTTTTCCAAAAAGCATTCATCATCAATTTGTTTAAATCAAAATTTCATTAATTATCTCAACAATTTCTCAAAAACCCAAAAAATAATAGTCCGGGTTATTTTCCGTTATTAAAAAAAATCAATTTCAAACACATATTAATGTTTTTGTCACTTAATTTTACTTAGGAATTAAATAAAAGGCTCTTCAAAAGAACACGATCTGAGTTGTACCCTTCACTACATAATTTAATTTTTTTTATTTAACCCAAGATGAGTGAAGGTTATAAATCACCCCTTCATCATTGTCATGGCTTGCTTGCTTAGCTTCTTATATATTGAGTTGCTTTCTGACATATGACTCCGGGAAAGTTTGTGAACAAATATGGGGAATTGGGGATGTCTTCTCAGAGACAGATGATAAGACTATTAAATAATAGGATACAGATGTAAAAATATTTATAAACTTTTACTCAAAATATATTTAACACCAAATATTTTTTAAAGATGTAAAAGTACACATGAATTTTTAAAAGTAGAGCAAAAATACTAAATCCATTAACTTTGAGTTACTTTGACCGTTAAAAGGGATCCTTTGACTAAAAAGGCTGACATGGAAAAAAATAATGAAAAAATCACATATATTAACCTTGTCCCTTCAGTTCCTCTTTCCATCCGTCTACAAGGCTGCTTTCATTCATTCGAGATTGGCTTCTCTCCAACACCCTTCACATCCTTTTCCCTTTTCTATCATTTGATTAACATATCACCGGTCTAGGTTTAATATCTTATAAAAATATTATTATAATTTTACTTAAAAGATAAAAAATAAATTTTTATAATTTTATAGATTTTACTTAAAAGATTAAGGGTGACTAAGATGATGGAGACATGGAGATGATTTTGAAACTAGATTTAGCTTGTTACTACCCTGATCCATAGAGAAGCCCAACCAGGAAGGAGGTTGTTGTGCTTTTGAAGGGCGCCGAACTCACGGCAGTGCCGGTGGAATCGTGAGTAGTGACGGCGGTGATTGTGAATCTCAAGAAGGGGGCGCGACACAAGAGGGGAGATTGGGAGGACTGCAATGAAGGGCAGGTGTTTTTATCGGGAAAATGACAAAAAAAAATATTGTCAAAACATACACAAGACAAATAAGGATAGTAAATTTTAATAATTTCAAATTGACTGATTTAGAATTTGAATATTCCCTAATAATTTTTACCGGAGCTCTAATAGACTAATATATTTTTTCATTTCTTAGGTAAAAGTTGTCAATACAGATACATGGGTTGTTGATAGCGATACTAAAACTGTAAACAGGATATTTGTTGAAGAAATTCAAAAAAAAAATATTTAGCAATTGTTTACAACTTTAGTATCACTATTAACAACTCAATTATTTATATTGACACTTTTCCTTGAGAAATTCAAAAATATATATATTAGGCCGCTGCCACCGACGGTTTCCAGTACGGAAGATCCAACTACCGGTGACAGCAAGGGGTTTTAGGGATTTTTCAAAAATAAAAAATAAAATGTAAGAGCACTTATGTAATTTTACACAGTTGTCAACATTTTAAAATTTTAAATCAATCAATTTCGAATTATTAAATTACACCCCCCTATTTGTTTTTTACATGATTTGACAATATTCTTCTATCATTTTCCTTTTTTTATTCAAATAATAAATTAAAATTATAAAATTTGCAGATGGATTTTTTTTTTGTTATTATGTTTTCCCTGTCAGCTTCCATGTCAACTTTTCAGTTAAAACCCCCTCCCCTCTCTGACAGTCAAAGTAACCCAAAGTTAACAGATTTGATATTTTTGCTCCACTTTTAAAAACTCTTGTGTACTTTTTTTTTTTTTTTTTAAAACTCTTACATATTTTTACACCTTTCAAAAGCATTTAGTATTAATACCCTTTGAGCAAAAACTCATGGCTATTTTTACACCTTTACCCTAAATAATAAGACTAATAACTCATTCAAATTAATTCAAACATCAGCCTTAGAATATGGATCAGCTAGCTTCCTTTCTCTCCCCATTGGTGCTGGCTGGGATTCATATCATTCTTTTTTTTTCCCCCTTTGAAAAGTGTTTATTTAAATAGCACTTAAAAGTTCTGTTAAAAAAAAAAAATAGCACTTAAAAGTTAAAAGGGTCTTGTTGTCTTGAGATATTCCAATATTTTGAAGAATACTTCTTAAATAACTAAGGTGAACACCATCTGTTACAAATTATTAAAAAAATGAACATTTAATGATTGTTACACTAAACTTTAATTCATAAAGTTACACATGATAACTATATAGCACTGGTAACTTGAACATTAACGTGGAAAATCCCAACGTAAAACAGTAGGAACTTAATTATAACTATTTCTCCTTACTCATGACAACAAAAATGCATTAAAATAATTAAACATATCAAAGAAATGATTATGCCTACATACTCCCAACATATTATACATTACAACTTGAAGTTGTAGATTATGAAAACATCTCCAATATAAAAAGCGAGCTCAATTATGCACACACCTAAGCATAGTCTCTAAAGCAGAGAAATTGAAAAGAAACGGGAAAAAATAAAATAAACGGGGTTTGCTAACTAAGAAGCAAAATGATTCCCATTCTAAAGGTGAGGAGCAGTGAGAGAAGGAAATGATGGGATGGATTGTAATATCAACTTCCTGCCACTTCTGCGACTTGGAGATGATCCAAATTCACAGTTTGGAGATGAGATCCTCTTGCCATTTGGAGATGATGTCTTGATGCTGGGAGATCCGTCGCCCCGGAGAACCTCCGGCATTTCGTCGTTGGAAACTGGTTTAAACGGTTTTTCAAACTTGGGTTGAGACCGAAGGATGCTGGGTTTCCCAAGTTTTTGGCTGGCATACAATCCAGAAGCTGGTATAGTAGTAATGAAAGAAGATCTTGGTGGTTTTCCCTTTGATGAAAATGATAGAGGAAGCAACGGTCTATCACATAGTTTGGAAAAACAGAAAAAGAATGAGAATCGATAATCAGTTCTTTCTATTATTATTAACCAGCAGAGGGGCAAACAACAAAAATCAAACCTGCAAATACGTAATGGTGTCGTGGCAAGAGTCGACTCTGGATGTTCTTCGTTGTTCTGGATCTCAGACTTTTGTAACGATTTTTCAGCCAGAGCCTTCTCAGATGATTCTGTTTCTTCTTCTGGTTCAGCTTCTATTCCAATTGGAGCAGAACCTGAAGACAGAGAACTTGACAATAAGCTGAAGGAACTAAGACACAAGATAAATCATTCTAATCATCCGCAACCTAAGGGCAGACTTACCATCCTTTCTACCATAAGCATTCTTGCATCCTTCACATCTACAGCTAATGGAGCAACCAACGCCACCCTTCAAAAGAAAATGTTGATTGTAATTCATGTGACAACTGAAATTTGAGGCAAATACGATATCACAACGGAGAGAACCTGATAGCATTCACAATATTTCTTCAAGCAGCTTGATTTCTTGCAGTTACATCCTCTTTTGTGCCGTGCAGAAGCTGGAGTTTTGTTGGGATCATCCTGCAAGAAGAAAATAATTAATACCAAACAAAATGTGCCTCAACTTGAACAACAAGGAGAAAGTGGAGTTGAAATTAGATAACTAACCCCAATTTCAGGTACAGAATCCGAGTTTCGAATGACTTTAGGAGCAAAGGCTAGAGGATTACGAGACTCAATCTGCTTGCGAGTTGCAAGAACAGTATCCTCATGAATAGGCTTGTTGAAGCAATCCTGACAAGAGCAAGGTTCTATGCAGTAGACACCAGCGGCAAAGCACTCACAATAACTGATAAAAATTATAACAAGTGAATTAAAAGAGAGTTCTCATAGCGATAAAACCATTTCTTTTCCTTTTTTCTCTATTTTCTCATTGCCATTGAAACATGTAGGTGCATGTATGCAAATAACACAAAAATTAGGCGCAAAATTTGAAGGAAATTGACAGGATTCAGGACACAGGCCCGATGCAGAACCAGTAAAACTACAAAACATAGAAAAAGCACAACATAGGATATATTTTTGGTTTTGAATTTATAAAAGCAAATATTACAAGATTTCTATTCATCATCTGACAAAATTTTGAGGCGTTTTTGCAGTCACATGAATAATATCTAGTAAACCTCCCCCTACTGTGTGTAGGGGGAGGTTTACTGGATAACACTGTAGGAGAATTTCATGAGCTATAGTTTTCACAACTAGCAAGTTCCGTTTCAAATTTTTAAAACTAAATAACATTTCAAGACAAATAGTAAAACAACAGAACAAATTCTTTTTGAAGATTCATATCAGTTAGAGAACCAATCAAGATCACCACAGAAGCACCAACACCAAATCTTTGGGAAAATTATACTTTCTCCAAGTCCAATGGTCTACTTCATTGATTTCATATAGGTTTAAATGCAAAAGAATTAAGACAATATTAAGGCAGTTACATCAAGCATTGTTGATTCAATAAGAAGACACCTCAGTAATAATCTACACACACGTCTACAACAACCAGGCAGGGGGGAGATCACTTAGTAACTCACCCAAAATCCTTATTTCCCAAATTTTATAAAGAAGACAGAGCGAACATCAAGATACATCTAAGTTAAAAAATGAAAAAGAGGAAAGTTTTAAATGCAGACCAAGTCAGAACATGCAAAAAATCTTATGTCACCAGTAACAGAGGAACAAGTATTTGAACGTCAACTTACAGCTTCAAACACTTTGATTTCTTGCAGTTACAACGCTTACATGATTCACCATCTCCAGCTGGCTCCAACTTACGCCTGCAAATCAAACTTTTCATCAGTCCAGTGCAGTAAAAACTAAAAAGAGAGCATAACTTTCTAAAAATAAATAAATAATAGGGCTGATCAAGCGGAAGCGTGAGTAATTAACAACTGTACTTGCCTTTTCTTTTTGGGGCTATTGTGGTTGAAATCCTCATCAACCACATATCCTGAGGGCTGGGAACAATCTTCAGCAGGCTGAAACCCATTGTCTGGCAGACCTGGATCTCCTTCTGCTGGTACAGGCACCAATGCAAGACTATGTTCTTGGCTTGAAGATTGTTGCAAGGCAGGGCTTGGCAGACTAAGTTGTCTTCCAGAAGATATATTTTCGATGTTTAAGCTTTTGTAATCTTTTATGCCCCCAAGAGCATTCAAGTGTAAGCCAATTCCAGGCAAAGTACACCTTTGTGAATTACCATTGCGTTTTGCAGGAAGCAGCTGGTTATCATTAGCAACATTCCTCTCATCAGATTGTAATGCGCTGGAACTACTGTTATTTGAACCATCATTGGAGTTCTTCCTTCTTCCTCCAACCATCTCAAAGTCTAGACAACGCCTCCGTATGCCATGGCGTGTTATAGAAACAAGCTACACAACATCACAAGATAAAGGTTAATTTAGAATGCTTTTTTTGTTCAACAAATCAATACACACAACAGGGGGAAATTTCCTTGCCTTCAATATTAACAGTTAATTAATAAAACAAGTGAAAAATGGTGCCACATGATGCCTTATGCACAAACAATATTGATAAAGGATTTTGTAAGAATTAGAAGTGCTACTTAATTTTCAAAAAACAGACAAGGGATAAAGGTCATTTAAGCACAAAGCGAAAGCGGTAAATATCAACTCCCATCTTTAATCACAGCACATGAAAATGTCCACTAGGATACTTATGTGCTATAAGGGCACTATGAGGAATGGAAGCATATTGTGAATGAAGCAATTACTACAAATAGAAGATAAAATCAACAATTTTATTGGACACTAAATACATGAAGAAGACAAATAATAAACTACTCAAAAGACTCTGTTTGTGTGTAAATTGACAATGAAATTCTGAAGAAAACCACATGGAACCATGCATGACATGAATGAAAAATACATATACATTAACACAATTCAGAGTACTCAAGCAAAGCTACACATTTCTACCTGATTATTCAATGTATTATTAGGATTGCAACCCATCCCAGCAGTGTTAGCAAGATTGTCCTGTGCCTGATCATTCTCAATGACTTCTTGTTGAGAAGGATGATCTTCGATTTCATGTTCCGAACCAGAAGCAGATGGATCAACAATTGGCATTTTCTCACCATGACTTAAGGTAGTTTGTGGCAACTGAGACATAAAATTGCTAAACCGTCCAGTGGGGTCAAATGATTTCTGCATTAGACCCTTTAAAGTTTCTCTTTCATTTGGAGAGTTGAAAATTAATAAATCTGTAGCATCTGCAAGTAAACCGTCCCAGTCACATTCTGGGCCTCCAATTCTTGGCTCAATTTGACACATTCCTGGAAGTGGCACTTCAGTCTCAGGTGGATGTTGTTTACAGGCTTCATCAACATAGGTAACATTTGATGCTGCCTTACCAGACAAATCCATAAGTGAATTTGTCTCATCACCACCAGTGGGAGGATCACAAGCTGGGCTACCACAATCATATTTTAAGGTTTGTGGTAGCTCAATTGGAAACTCCGTCTGCTCATTAGATGGCTCAATTGTTGAATCTTCTAGGGGAATCCTTTGATCAGCATTTCCCTGTGGCTCACTTGAGTTATGATATGCATGAGTTGGATCTGCAAGAGCTTCTTCACTTGAACATATTTTTTTCCCATCTTCAGACAAAACCTTATGCTTTGATGCATCTAAAACGTTATGCCTGAAATGAAGTGAATAGTAGCCATCACAAGTGGGTCATTAAAGCATTAATACGCAACACACACAAAATTAAAACCAACTAACTTAAAAGAACGTTAAACAAGCTATTGCAAATTACAGTTACCTCCTGAGAAATCTAGATTCCCTGTGACAGCTGACATGGGGTGATGTAAACACAGATGGAGGAGATGAAAAACTGAGTGAATTGATAGTCTGAATACTATGAACAGACTTAACAGGCTTTATAGGAGAAAGACTATTGATAAAGTTGAAGACGGGTGAATCCTGCATAAAAACATAGTCAGACTCAAAGAAGTAAAGCACAATCCCATGCGCACACAAAAATGAGCACCATTAACAGTAAATCAACAAGTACATTGTGGATAATCTGCAAATATACCAGATCCACAAGGTTTACTCGTCAAACCATATAAATATGCACATCATGTATGCAATTTGGCATAAAGGAAAGCATGAGTATAAAAACATATTTGGTATAAAACCTATGGGAAAATTGACGTAGACACCAAAGGAGATGGTTATAGAAACTTTAATTTGAGAGTAGCATATTTGACTTGAGCAAGTTTGAGTCAAAAACTCAACTTAACTTCAGAGCCAGTTGATTCAAGCCTAAAAAATTGACCTGCTCACTAAAATACTCAAAGAAGATAGAGGCAAAAACAAACAGAAACTGAAAGATTTTCCAGTCTGCTGTATAATTTGGAAGACTGAGTTAAAAAGCCAGTACAAAACCTAAAGGAGTTCCCAGTTGTACTTGATTGGAGATCTATACCATTATTCACAGAACCAAGAACAAAATTTGTTCAAACAAAACCCCAGTACACCAATTCACAAGTGGACTCTCACTTGCATGACGAGAATTAAAACATCAAACTCCACAAAAAAAAAAACAACCCCACCAAAAATCAAGAATAACCCACAACACTGTTGAATTAAAACAAATGCATGGTCGAACAAAACAAGTGAACCCTCTTTGGCCATGAATAGGCTCGAGACTACCATGAAACCCCCCACAAGGAACATCAAGTTGAAACCGAAATGAAAAACATGGGAGAAAGAAATTCGAGAGAAGGTCCAATAAAGGAAACCTCAAATTTGGAGATGGGAGTGCCGATCTGGTTCCTCTCTGGTGTGTCCATTTCCAGAGAGGCAGCCTCACTACATTCCTCTTCACTTCTGCTTTTGACTCTCTCTCTCTCTCTCTCTATAATTGTGGGGTTTCGCTTTTGCTGATGCGATGAGGATTCAAGAAGCACGAAGGCGGGAGAACATTTTCTCGTAGGGATAACCCCTTCGTTGCCACGATTGCTTCACAGTCACATATGTGTCGTCTATTATATTCATCTGTGTTTTTTTTTTTTAATTGTCTCTAGCATTAGTAAAAAAAAAAAAAAAGCCAAATTTTTTAACGTTCGATAATGCCCCTCCTTCTTGCCTTTATCGAAAAGTAACGCAACAGTCAAGATAACAGTGTCCGCATTTTGCACCGCGAGATTTTCTTTTCTGTTCTTCCTCTTTCTTTATTTATTTATTTAAGTATTATTTTAATTTCAGTATTCCTTTTCCTTTCTTTTTATAAAAGGGTCAAAATAAAAAATAAAAATAAATTATATGAAATGTCTTTCTTTTTACTTATCTTCCATGTGTCTCTGCACAGATACCTTCTATTTTGTTTGTATCTGGATTTTTAATTCATTGCTTAATTCCTAATGCTTCATCACCTTTGGATATACTTTAATTTTAATCACTTTACTTTTTCTTTTTTTCTGTCATGTGGGTGTTATTAATTATTAATTACTAGTGGTAATTAGTAATTACTGTATTAATTTTTCCAGCTAAATGCAGTAGACTACAGAATCAACATTTAATTATATATATTCATTACTTTCCGTTTCAGTTTTACAGTGTGTACAGTATTTAATAGGAAAAAGAAATTATAGCTGTTTTGAGTAACTCACCATTTTTCGGCGCATTAATGGGAATATATTTTTATTGAGTTAATTTGACTATATGCAATATTTATTTTAGGTATATATTAGAAAAGCAATAGATAATAATGAATTTTTTTTTCTCTTGGCTAGAGACTTAAACTGAGATACAATTTATTATATCTTTATATAAATTAAAACATAAAACAATAATTTTTAATGATACGATTATGAGTATATAATTAAATTAAAAAAAATTTAAAATGTGAGTCAGGTGCTCTTTACCCAATTTTGAAGAGTGAGCGATATTATTAATGATTTATTACAACATGTCTGTGTTCCTGTAAATATTATAGGGAAAATTCCTATAAAATGCCACCGAAATTGAAAAATTCCATTTCAATGCAACGAATTCTAAAAACTCGAATCAGTCATGTGTCAGTACGGAATGAACAGTATAGGGGTGCCAAAAGATGATTTTGTCCTTTAGCCCTCATTCTCGCCACTTTCAGAATAACAACACGAGCCTCTTAATTAACAATTCCGAATTCTTGATTAGCAACTCTGCTTTATTCTTTTACATATTCTCATCTCCAAAATATAGTGTTGTTAATGTAAAATATGATGTTGTTAATAAAGAAATATGTGTTGTTATTAGCCCTGAAACTTAAATTACGAAGTTGTGAAATAAGAAATAAGAGTTGTTAATGTAGAATATGGTGTTGTTAATAACAAGACCGGTATTATTATTGTGAAAGTAAAAAGATGAAACTGAAGTTGTTAATCAAGAATCCGAAGTTATTAATTGAGAGGCTCGTGTTATTATTCTAAAAGTGGCAAGAATGAGGACTGAAGGGCAAAATTGTCTTTGGCACCCCCGCATTGTTCATTCCATACTGACACAAGTTTGATTAGAGTTTTTGGAATTCGTTGCACTAAAACGGAATTTTGCAATTTCAATGGTATTTTATAGGTATTTTCCCAATATTGTATGGTATATAAAAGGTAGAAGTACAAGAATGAATAAGGTTGGCCGAAAAAGAAAATAGAGGGAGAAGATTATACAGTGAATTTTTATATTTAAAAAAAAAATAAAACTTACTGTGTTAAATAATTAATCTTAACTTTGTTGGAATGTTTTGTTACCGGGGTAGTCCTACTCATCTCGCCCCTATTATTTAGGAAAAGTCAGTATTAAATTTCAATGAATGAATGTAATTATTAAAAAATGATCCCTATTATAAGACACTTTTAAGTACCTCACATGAACTATTAAATTTGTTTAAATATAAAAAAAATATAAATTTAAATTGCATCCAATTTGTTATAGGGGCAACCTTAAAATAAATGTACTTAATGCACCATATTGTGACTTATAATAGGGATAATTCATTCTTTCAAAAAAGTGATTTGTAATAGAGAAAGGAGCTTAGCGATTATCCCAAAAAATTATTCCCCACTACTTGTCTATGCGAATTAATAATTTAAATAGGTATAGTCCTAAAAAAATAATTAATACATATAATAAGACCATTTATTTTGTTTTTGAAAAAAAAAAAAAGGATTTATAATAAGATAGAATAGGAGTAGCAGCTTACCAATTGACCAATGGACTGTTCACAGGTGGATGGGTTTTTTTTTTTTTTTTTTTTCATTAGGTCAAGTGAGTTGGTATATATAAAAGAGTTTGGTGGGAATATAGTTGCTTGTACTTTGCTCCTGTTGCCTAAATGGACAATGCACTAAAATTTTTAACCTAACTTTCACTGCTCTATTATTTTTCTAGCCACTGAGGGTAGGTATATAATCATTCTTTCCATAATTCTAGCACTTTTTTAATTTAAATTTTAGTTTCCAATTCCGGTGGAAGATTCTGACCACAACTTTTCTTTTTTATTTTTTTAAATCACGTGACCTCAAAGAAATTTAATTAATATATTAATATTATCTACTAATAATTAATATTAACATTATGAATATTGAATTGATAATGAACCTATAAAATTAAATACACGAAAAACTGCTAATGATAACGAGTTAACAACAACCACACAAAAATCAATATATTTAGTGTGTGTGTGTGTGTTATATAATATAATCATCATAAATTAATCCGTTTATAACTCCGTGAAGGTTAATGATAAGAGAAAAAAATTGTGGTATTAAATTGATGGTAATAATTAAATAAAATCATGTCTTTAAAATAAGTGTTTGGAAAACTAAAAAACCATGATTTCAGAAATCATTTTTCCTAAATCGAGATAATACTTATTTTATATATTTATATTATAAATCGTAAAAGTTATTCTCCAAAATTAATCTAAATATGTTTAAAGTTGCCTTTAATTAAATTAAAATTATTATTATTATTAAAATATGAGAGAGGGGATCATTACTGCATTACCGAATCTCTTTTTTTTTATTTTTTTGTGATCATTACCGGATCTCGCATGCTACAGAACGTTGAATTTTTCCATGATTGCCACCTAAGCATTTGGTTTTTGGCGCGTCGGGAATTTGAAATAGAATATGATCTGCTGGTGCTGACCTAATTATAACTGAGAAAGCTACTCTTTCTCTGAACCGTTGATCATAAGGACCTTGTCATTGAACGGTACGAAATGCCTCTACTTTGTTTATGGGACCCACACGTGGAATTTAGCATCCATAAATACGACGTTATGCGTGTTTGTTGGGCCGTTTGCATCAAGCTTTTAAAATTAATAATTAAATGTTAATAAAGTTGATTAAATGATAAATGGCTCCAAATAATGTTGATTTCAATTGGATTAAGTTATATATAATATTCAATGCCCCTTAAATAAGATCTTATCATGTGGCATGATCCAACCGCACCAATAACACATTTACAAATAAATAATGTCAGCCGAAGTTAAGTCGAGCACTTTAACTAGCTCAATGGGCTAGCGTCTTACAACATGTGTTGAATAAAAATGTGAATTTTCACTAAAAAATTAATATAATTATATTTAGTGTTTGATAGTAGGTCAACCAAATAGACTTGGGGGTTCTAACCCTTGCTAGCCCCACCTCTCCAATCGTTAGAGATATTACTCCATGCAATATTTTTCTTATAAATCTTTTAGCCATTTCTTTGAAAAATTATATGATGTTTAGTGCTACTAATTAATATAAGGATAAAATTTAAGTCTATTTGTTTTTCATTATGTCCAGTTCTTCACTCAAATCTCTTACAATGTGGTCGGAGGGACAGATCATCCAATTCTAAATGTAGAACTTGGTTTAGAAGTAGATATTGACTATAAATGTAAGATTACTTTTTTATCTTTTCTCTAATATTTGTTATTTTTTAAACTAATTTTTCTAATTTATAAACTGATATATAATATAATGGATGTCATATATAAGTATTTTAAAGAGATCATGAAACATGCATTATAATTAAGTAATTTATTTAGCTTTTTTCAATCTAATCAAATTAGATTAATATGTCTTCCATTAATTAAGAACTAGATGAGTAATAAAAATTCCCATTGATAAAAATTTTAAAATTCTATTGGACCATTATTAATAATAAAAAGTCCACATCAAGTTAATTGAAATATTGGACCTAATAAATATAAGCAAATAAGCAAAAATTTTATTCTTCACATCAATTCCAGCTGAGTTCAACTTCTACATTTTTCCACCGTAGCTACATGTGTGTGTGTTCATAAGGTCTGGAATTTGACTTTAAAACAATTAGTTCATTCTACCCAATAGAAGCAGGTCTCGCTTTGCGCTTTGCAGTCACTTTTTCACTCAAGCCATATGCTTTTTTTATAATCTTTTTTATTTTTATGCCACTAAGGTAGTACTGCACAAATATATAAATCTCACATTCTAGAGTCATCATCATCATTGTAATTTTCTTGAAACGTTAATAATGATTTTTTTTTTTTTGGAAAACCAATAAATATAGCAGACATGAAAAATCTGTATAGTCTAGAATGCAATAATAATAGCAGAGAGTCAAACATTTAATTTGTCATATTAAAAATTGAAATGCCAATGTATCAAATGATTTGTTGATGAAGTGTAACAACAATAACAATAATAATTTGATGGGAATCTTTACATGGAAATAATCACTATAGCTATTAATCGGTGTGATTATGTTATGCATGAAGTTTGTGTACGTAAGGAGCGTCAATCACAAAAAGCAGTTAGTCAGAATCTCATCATGTTATTGTGGAAATTACTTGTGTTTGACTAGACTTAATCAAATTTGTGTGCTTTTCCTTTTTGGGAATATTATATATTGTGTTAACTATTTTTTAAAATTATAAAAAATGATTTAAAAAAAAAAGTAATCCAAGAGTTATAACAAGCGATGTTGTTCATAAATTATAACTTTACAAGTTACTCTACTAAAAATTTCATGCAGCATTTAAGGTCTATCAATCTCCCATCTCTGGCATTTTTGGTAGATCAATTTTGCAATACAATTTTTTAGCAAGTTTACCATGACTAAATTTTTTGTGGCATCACTTTTTTAAAGGATAAATGTGAAAAAATACACATAAACTTTAAAAATGATAGCAAAAATGACACAACCAGTGAAATAACCTAATGACGATTATTAATTTGTGGCGAGATCTAACCTATTGTTATGGAAAAAGAAGAAGTAACAATCGTTAAAAATATTTTAACGGTTGTGATATTTTTACTCTCATTTTTAAAATTTATGAGTAATTTCATGCTTGTGAAAAACATGATATTTGATGCTTTAGGTAAAAGTTTCTGAACCTTTTTACACTTTTACCCAATATTTGATGAAAAATGGGATAATTAAAAATTGAAAGAATAAATAGCTCATTATTAAATTTTTCTTTTTTTATTTTATTTACAATTAAAACACACGCATGCACACAAATATATCAACACCAAGTTTAAGTTGGAACTTCCAAACGTGACAGGTGGCACTACTAGTGACCAACTTGGCGTTGACATGTCATTAATGATTTGGGAGGTGAGGGGTGGCATAGCTCGTGAATTGGGTTAATGACAAAGGCATATCCATATATACATTTAGGGGTAAGAGATGAAACTGTAATTAAAAGCACATACAAATAGAAATAGAAATGGGAAGAAGATAAGGTCATGTTCATATAAAAGCCGTGAGCGACATTTAATTTAGGGCAGTGTCCCAAAAAATTAACTCATTTCCAATGCCAGGCCCTCCAACAAGGTGGTCCCCACCATCACTCTCTTTTAATATCCATTCCTACTTACTGCTTCCACTACGACAACCACAAGAAGGGCGGGTGGTCCCCAAGCAAAAGTCATAAAGAGTTGGTGGGTGCGAGTCACGTGACTCATTCCCCCGATATTATTCATTTTAGTTAATTAATTAATTAGAAATAAAAAGGAGGCGGCAAATAATATAGCGCTGGGTCCCACATGTCCTTCGGTCTCATTCCCGAAGATCCTGTGGTGGGGAGGGGAGGTTGAAGTTCATGCCAAAATCATACTGTCCACAATTAAAGCAACATCCTCTCTTTCTCTCTCACGTGTCACAAGGCCAAGCTGTGAATGACCAATTTCATCACAAAGGTATATTCTCTTACCATCACAGTTCCCTTGTTGCTGCTACTTGCTCGTCTCTCTTTTTGAGCGTTGATTCTCCGGAATCCAGTGCCTTTAGCAATTGACTAATCTAGTATAAGGATGTTGGAACCCTTTCAGGTGGCAATCCCTCCTTTCAAGTTTTAATACTGTTACGTACTTCAGACTCAAATCCAAGACTTTGGTTAAGTTGGATTAGCGCCCTTACCAGCTGATCCAAATACTCGTCGGTTGCTCGTCTCTCTTTTCTTTTTCTCATTGGATTAATATCATATGGGGTTTCTCAAGTTTGCCCTTATTTTAATTTTAATATGTCGAGTTTTCAATTCAGATTCATATGAGCGGCTGAGATTT
Source organism: Inga laurina (assembly GCA_963855925.1). Classification (NCBI taxonomy): domain Eukaryota; kingdom Viridiplantae; phylum Streptophyta; class Magnoliopsida; order Fabales; family Fabaceae; genus Inga; species Inga laurina. The sequence goes on from OY979713.1 coordinate 28,305,922, forward strand.
TCTTTCTTTAAAATAATTTTCAACTAAATGCAAGATAATACTACTCCTATTCTAAATATATAATATAGTTTTTAGTGTAGTTTACATTATAAACTAATCCATATATTTTGGCACAAAGGTAGTATATCAATTCAACATGAGTGATTGAGATTTTTTCGTTCTTTAACATAGTATTATCTCGAGTCTTTTTTATAAGCAACAACTACCCAAATCATGTAAAAAGAATTGGTGGTTAATTAAAAGTAATCAATGTGTAAGAGTAATTTTTTTTCCAAACATACCCTTATTTATAAAGATAATGAGTGAGAGAGAGAATGAGTGGAAAAAAAGGACAGAGAATAAGTGAGAAAAAGATATATATGTAATTAATTGGGAGTAAAAATGAAAAAAAGTATATTAAATCTTTAGATAAAACAAAATTATTACTTGTATAAGTGACTAAACCCATGAAAGATAATGTTGTTTATAAATAGAATAAGATGAAGTATAATTGAATTTGATAAAAAAAAAAAACAGAGAGAGAGAGAGAGAGAGATATTTGTATTAGCTCGCATTTATGCTCCAATTTAAACATACACCACGTGTTTGGCCACATGGGGTGGCGGAAACACCTAAAAAAATATAATATATAATTTGGGTTGTGTGCCATAGTCCTTAATCAAAAGTTATTCTTATATATTAAATATGAACCCTGTAAAAAGCAATAGAACTTAACAAAAATATAATGAAATTGAGAAGAAGATAGAGAAGGAGAGGTCAGAGCATGCAGAGTTTGATGCCTTATCACCACTCGTCATGCATTGCCTTTTAAGGCCGAGGATACATTCTAAACCATTGGACAACATAATGGCTTAATGACAATTAAATGGCAATTTCAAAATACTGATTAATGTTGGTTTGATAGAATTAAATGACTTTAATTAAAGCTATTTAAAACGATTAATGAAAAAATAAAAGAAATAAAATTGACTAATTTAAATGAATAAGAGCTCAAATGGTCAGTTACAACAAACACTACTTTCCTTACCCCTTTTACTTGGTCAAGTTTGCATTTTTTTATAATAAAAAGTTCAGGTGGAGTTGGGTGCCGGGGCCTCCATAAGGTCAGGGCATGCCTCTAAATTCAAAAACTACTTACAGACATAATTACATATCGTCTATCAATAAAGTCCTCATATCGGTGATATTCAAACTCATAATCTTATGTTTATGAGCCAACCTTTTACCAGCTGCACCAACTTTTATTAGTCAAACATGAAATTTTTTTTTTACACACCGACATATTAAAACTCAAATAGTTGGGGGTATTATAGAGATCCCTGCGGTCTATGACTTCTTAGAGATGAAGTCCCAGAGGTTGCATTAAAACTTTTCTGAGAGATTATTGTCTAACAATATATAATCATGGGATGTTTTTTGAACTTCTTGAGAGCAATATAATATACTGCTCTTTCTCATATTAAATAGAGTTAGATAAATAATTTATATAGATTAAGAAAATTAATAAAGTAGTTTTTTTTTTTAAAAAAAAATGTGTGTTGTCTTTTTCAATGTCCTCTTCAAATAATAGGAATAATTTGAGGAAAAAAATATATACTCCCTCCAATCTTATGTAAGACCTAATTTTGGAGTTGATCTTGGCCTTAAATATAAGCTATATTTCTTATATTTTTCAATCTTTCATAATTTGGCTTTAATAATGCTTCCTCAACTATACTTAAGTAAGAGAGAGATTAATGGTCTGTTTGGTGTGAGGGATTTGGAGGGGAAGGAAGGGGAGAGAAAATTTTTATGAGTTGAATTTTAAAAGATTGAAGAAGTGGGGTAATAAAATTTTAATAAAAAGAATATATAAAATAACAGAGTAGAAAAAATTAATTAAAAAGTTTTAACTCAATTTCTTTAATTTTTTTAAATTCAACTCAACAAAATTTTTCCTCCACCCATTTCCCCTCCCCTTAGATCAAACAAGCCTTAAGGGAATTAAAGGAGATGATTAGAGTATTTTAGAAAAAAAACATGTTATATTAACTATTATAACTAGCTTTCTTAATCTAATTAAATTAAGTAAATAGATCTTATATTAAAGACAGAAAGAAGAATCAACTTGATTGGGGGGGGGGGGTTGTTTTGTGGCAGAGGGCTTCCCTAGTGATGTTGCTGACCGTAAAGTGCTTATTTGATGTTAGGAATGTTGGGATATTAACCGTAGAAAAATGACATTATTGTGAAAACTCAATTTGGAAAATCCACTCGTTGACCGAAATTTTTTTTTGGAAAATCCACTCTGGCAAAAGCAACATTCTATTTGCATTGAGAAAATTCAAGTTTCACGAGCAGAACCAAATTTAGCAAAAGCAGCTAATTCAACAAGCATTGAATGAAAATAATTAAGCTCGATCTGGGATTTTTCTTTGGTTGTGCCTAATTAATTGGTTTAGGTCTTATTGTCATATTGTGATCCTTGTAATTAACCGTGGAAGTTGACTTAAGAGAATCAAATTAAACAAATCACTACAAAAAAACGTGATTTAATAGCGGTTAAAAATGGTCATTAATAACGGTTTTAACTGCTATAAGAAACATTAGTAACGGTTTATAAAACCGCTACAAAATCGCATGTTGCAAACACATTTGTAGTGGTTTTTTATAACCGCTATTCAAGCAAAATAACCGCTACTTTATTTGTAGCGGTTCAATCCCACCGCTACAATATTACCACAAGCCGTAAGCTTTTTCAGGGATATTTGTAGCGGTTATATAACGCTACAAATATCAAAAAGAAAATTTTTAAGACGGGAAAAGAAAAATGAAAATTTTTTGCTCATTTGTAGCGGTTTAAAAACCGCTACTAATAGGAAATTTCAAAAATTAGTAGCGGTTCAAAACTGCTATTAATTTCATCAAAATTCAAAATTTCCGCCAAAAAATTAATTTCAGTTTGAACCAGGCGCATTAATTAGTAGCGGTTTAATAACCACTACAAAAATCAAGAAAATTTACAAAAAAAATATAACCATTTGTTTATGTTATTTTGATATTAAATTAAATAATTTATTTTTTTAGTAGTTTAGCTAATTTAATTAGCTTATTATTCAATAGTTTAGCTCATTTATAAATTAAAAGGAATAATTTAATTTAGTTGGATAAGTATAACAATTTTATTGATAATATTATTAAGGATACATAGGTAATAAGGAACTATTATGTTGTCTACTATAATGTAATTGTGTATGAAAAATAGATGAAAATGAGATAAAGCTCTGAAATATCTGGAAAAAGAAAATGATGAGAATAATTTTTATGCGAAGGAAATAAGTATTGAAATAAAAAATTAAAAAACTTGTTACCATATTCACTACTGGAAAAATCACTTTTAAGACTGGTTAAAAAAGACATTTTAGACCGGTTCTCGATCCGGTATTGATACAGCCGGTCTAAAAAGTCTTCTACTTTTTAGACCAGTTATGAAACTGGTCTTAAAAAACTTTTTAAGTCCGGTTATTATAAAACCGGTCTAAAAATAAATATTTTTAGACCGGTTATAATAGAAATCGGTCTAAATTAATAAAATTTTAGACTGGTTCTTATGAAGAACTGGTTTGAAAAATTTGACTTTTTAGACCAGTTTTATAAAGAACTGGTCTAAAACGTATCACATTTTAGACCGGTTCTTTATAAACCAGTCTAAAAAAATGAAATTTTCAGATCGGTTTTATCCAAAACTGGTCTTAAATTTACTTTTTAGACCGGTTTTGGATAAAACCGGTCTTACAAGTTCAATTTTTTTTTTAAAAAAATTCGTTTAAAAGTTATACCCAGCAAGTCATTTCCCCTGTTAAAACATTTCACTCAGCAAGCAGCAGCCAGTTCAACGACATTGAAATAAATAAATCTTCTCTTACAGATTATATAACTAACACATGTGAGAGATTTAAAACTCATTGGAACATATTAAAACTCAACTCCCTTGTGCTTAAATAGTGCTGGCCGAAACAGAAGCAAAGGAAAACAACCATGAATAATAAACTCACAACCATAAACAGAATCATAATGCAAGGAAATCATACAACCATGATAATGCTATTTTGACCAAGTTTCTTATCTTTTCACTTACATACATACATCAAAGATTAAATTACATTAATGACAATTCTGTTATTCATTAGGGCCAAAATACTTTATACATACACACTCTTCTCAGGCTGATGATCACTAGCTGACCTTGCTTCGGAGAATCTACACTAAGACGTACACCACATATCCTTCATTTTCTTGTGACGACAACAAAAAAAGTAGTTATATATATACACCAATAACAATATACATAATTCAAATATAGTTCATGATAATTATTTTAGCTAACTAACCTTCAATGTAGTTTTATAAAGGGATATCCTCCCATATCCCTTCATGATGATCGTTTCTTGTGCCGTGTTCATTGTCTGCTTCATCTTCTTCGTTTAATTCTGGTAAACCTCTAGAAAAAGAAGGAGTCTCAAGCAGATCATTCATTGAATGACTTTCCTAATTAATATCAACGACCCTTTTTCCTTGGAGAGCTACAGACCACATTTTGTTTGCCTGATCAGTAATATAGAACACTTGTTTCGCTTGATATGCCATAATAAAATGTTCATCTCTAAAACTTCTACTATTCAAATCAACTAATGTAAATCCCAACTGATCAATCATCACACCATTGTTGACATCAACCCAGTTGCATTTGAAAATGGGAAGTTTAACTTTAACATAATCAACCACCCAAATCTCTTCAATCACCCCCATAATAAGGTATTGCTGCCAATCTAGGATTCTTATCTTTTGAACTAGAGAAGTGCATAGATTCAGCCACTAACATAACCCCACTGTTCTGGACGGTGCTCCTATCATCAAGGGACTTTGTGTAAAATGTATAACCATTGATCACAAATGAAGTCCAACTTATGACATCAGCCTTAGGACCACGTGCTAACCATTTAATTGTATCAGAAACACATTCTTCGCCGTCAACCTTTTGTTTGAACCAATGTGCAAAAGTTGTTATGCTCCCTAATTAACCTTTGTTCAGTCATTCGACTATTTCCTTTCAGTACAATTTCTTTATGAGTATTAATGTGATCTTGAACTTCATCAACATTATTCAAGATATACAAGTGGACTTGTTGCAATTCATCAGGATCCATGCTCTTTACTGAAGCCCCGCGTCTACCGCCTTCTTCGTCATGACGTTCAGGAAGTCCAATGTGTCTTACATTTGACAAGTAATCTTGACAAAACTCTATGGCTCCTTCAGAAACATATTTCTGAACAATAGATGCTTCAGGCCGGTTAGGGTTCTTCACATACCCTTTTAAGATTTTCATAGTTCTTTCAATTGGGTACATTCATCGTAAATAGATAGGGCCACACAACTTGATCTCCCTGACTAGAAAAACAATTAGATATACCATGATGTCAAAAAAAAAGAAGGAAGAAAAAGCTTCTCAAGCTGGCACAAGATCAGATATCCTTCATTTTCCAGTTCATCCAATTTTTCTGTCTCAATGACTTTACTACAAATAGCATTGAAGAAGAAACAAAGTCTAGTCAAAATATGTTGAAGATCATATTCGGCAATGTCTCGAATAGCTACTGGGAGCAGTTGTTGCATTAAGACATGACAATCATGAGACTTTAGCCCCACTAACTTCAAGTCTTTCATCGACACAAGCTTCCTAACATTTGAAGAATACCCTGAAGGAACTTTGATGCCATGTAAACACTGACAAAAGCTTCTTTTCTCATCCTTAGACAAAGTATTAGCAGCTGGAGGACAAAAAGTTCTCTTACCATATGGCTTTGGATGCAAGTCTTCTCATATCCCCATTTCTTACAAATCTTATCTTGCCTTCACCCTATCCTTAGAACTACCTTGTATGTTAAGCAGTGTCCCAACAATACTATCACAAACGTTTTTCTCCACATGCATGAAATCAATACAGTGTCTTACATCAGGCTTCAGCCAATATGGAAGATTGAAGAAGACATACCTCCTTTTTCTGTAATATCCCAAAAGTGATTAAGGGCTAATGACTTTAAAAGTAGATATAATTATTGTTGAATAAACACTTTTGGAGAATGTGTGATGGGAATTTGGATATTTTAATGATTCCAATGGCTTCCTTGTGAAAATTTATGTGGGAATGATGTTTGGTATGAAAATGGAACCATTGGAAGTTGAGATGCAAAATCTGAAATTCTGTCCAGTGAAACTCTATTCTGGGCAGTCTTCTCGTGTGGATGTTTTGACTAGGCAAATGAAGTCAGAAAATTATGAAACTTTCTAGTCTTAAATTTCACATCCCAAGCTTCAAAATGGACATATAATTTGTGCCATTTCGTTTTGGGAAATGGGAGATATGACTGTCCAAAGTTTGAGGTCGAAAATGGACTCTGTTTTGGGGCAATGATGAAATTTGTGTAATTCTGGAATTTTGTGGTGATTTCTGGTAATGGCTCATATTTTTCCTATAAAGAGGACTTAAATACCTTTCATTTGGCTTTGGGATCACCTCATTTCGATTTTTCTAGAATTAGTTATGATTTTTCAAAGTTTGGGCAGAAAATCTGCCAGAAAATCCGAAAATGGGAATTATGACATCATCTCACTAAAAGATGACATCAGCATGGAATTAGATATATTCTCATCTTCTTCAGCTCATTTCTGTCGTGATGAACCAGCTGCACTAGTGAGAGAAAGTTGAGAGCTCTTAGAGAGAGAAAGAGGAGAAATCTCGCAAGGTAAGCCGATTTCTCCGACGATTTAGCTCCTAACGCGTATAACTCCGATTCTAAACTACTCCTCTTTGTTCTTTAAGGTTTGGAAAGCTCAAATTGGGTGTTTTAAAAGTTAGGGTTTGCTGCCATTTTTGGGAAAAGCTTGTTGGAGCTTGAGGTAACTTCCAAACCTTCGTATATTAACTATTCTGGCTGTTGTGGGCAATTTAATCGGTGAAATTTCGCCGGATTGCCATTGGTTTTAAATTTTGGAAAAGTGTATATCTAAGGGTTATGCTGCCCAATTTTAGTTCAAATGGTTGTTATAACTCAATTAGATTGTTAATAAAGTGGTTAGGAGTAGAAAGGAACGTGTTTACGGAGCCGAAATCGTAAAACCCCGATTTTTCCTGGAAAACACAATTATTTCGGCCAGGGATGTTTGAGAGCCTTAGAGTTGGATTTTCAATGATTTGATGATTCCATTGGATTCAGTGGGCAAAAATAGGTGGGGTTACAGTTGGGCACTTTTTCAAAAAAGGCTGAGAAAGCATAATTACGGAAACGCCCCTAAAACCCTAAAAGTAGGGCTGCCAAGGGCAATTTCGTAATTTGACATTGAATTTGATAATTCCGAGTCCGGAAATGGATTCCTTGGGCGGAAATATGTTAGGATAGCCCAGATTAGAATTTCGGGAAAAGTGCAACCGGACCGGGTACGGCGGGCCCGGGCCGGGTCCCCGGGGGTAGTTTTGTAAATTTTCATTATAGACTCATATAACCCCAAGTAACACTATGGAAGTGTCTAAATGGTGCATTTGGAATTGTAGGATTCGATATTTGCCGCCCTCGGGAGCCCGCAGTGCCAAGAAACGTCGGGAAAGGATCAGGTAGTGACTCTCTCTCTTATACTATGTATAATGCTCTGTATGTGTGTGTTATCATTGTTATGTGATGATTCTTTGATGCTGCTGCGATTACAGCTGGTGATAGCTGTCGTTTACAGCGCAAGCTGTCGTTTACAGCGTAAGCTGTCGTTATTGTGATTACAGCGTAAGCTGTCGTTATTGTGATTACAGCGTAAGCTGTCGTGATTATTATTACAGCGAGAGCTGTCGTATTATGCATACAGCCGTGAGTGCTGTCGTTTGTGGTGAAAACCATGTATCTTTGAGATTGCTGCTGCTGTTGCTGGTTGTGATTTATATACATGCTTTGTGTTATGCATTGTGTGAGTGGTTTGTTACTACTGGGATTCGCTCGAATCTCATTCTTTCCTATGACTAACATTTCAGACAGGGCATGTGGCTCAAAGGAGAAGCGGCCAACCCAAAGCACTTAGGATCTTTAGTGATACTAAGGATTTTTGAGATGTTGGTTATCTACTTTAAACTCGGGATTACTGTATATCCTGAATCAGGAACACTACATTCGATTTTGGTTGTGTAATCCCCTAGTAGATACTTGTAACCTCTAGATTATATATGTATAGAACCCGGGAGTTGCCGGGGATTTGGTTATACACTCTGTTATACATGAATGTAGATAAACTGTACAGGTAATTATATTCGAATTTTGAAATGGAGACCAGGAACAGGAAGAGATTTTGAATGTTTTGTGAAAACCCTACTACAAAGTAGGAGATTGAAATGAGTTTAAGTTATCCGATGGTCTCTAATCCGAATTAAATGTGCATTATCGAATTATAATTACGTGATTAAAGGCAGGGTGTTACATTTTGGTATCAGAGATGTAGTTCCTGGCAAGGGTAGAGGTTGCTAGGATAGATCCCTTAGATAGTAGTAGGGATAGAAGATTATCTGTGAATGATTGTTGTGTATGCACATGTATGTTTTATTGACATGGATATATATATGAGTTTTGTGACTATATGTGCATACTATCTCTGCTAAATTAATGGGGCAAGTTGTTTGTAGAATGAAGAAAACTAGAGGACGCCCCAATATTCCGCGTGTAGACCCAGAGGTGGAGGTCGTCAATGATAATCCACCAGATCCTATGCAAGAGCTGATGGGTCTAATCCGGGATCAAAGAGATATGATAACTGAGTTGAGAGAAGAGCTCAGAGCAGAGAAGGCGAAGAACAAGGAAGGTCCAGTTCAGTCCACTCCGGAGGAAACTCAAGGAGAAACCCGTCATGAGGACACTGCTGAAGGGTCAGCACGACCCCTGGAGTCCCCACCTCACATTGTCCCAAATCAAGAATCACATGGGATGCCGCTTAGAGAGGAAAGAGACCTTCAGTTTTGGGTCACCAGGTTCTGCAAGCATCTGCCTCCTGCATTCAGAGGGAGGTTTGACCCTCAAGCAGCCGAAGATTGGATGAATAGACTGGAGAAAATATTTGAGGTGCTTAATTGTCCGGATGAGGTGAAGCCACGACTGGCCGTTTACAAACTCGAAGGGGATGCAGACCGTTGGTGGCGGAATATCGCCCTAACCTTGAAGAGCAACAAGATGCCATTGACTTGGGAATTGTTTCAACAAGAATTCAACGAGAAGTATTTTCCCAAATCAGTGAGGCTCGAGAAGGAGACAGAATTCCTGAATATCAGGCAAGGGGACACGGAAAGCTTTGATGATTACTTGTCCCGTTTTGTCCGATTGGCTCGATACTCCTCCTATCTCCGGTTCAAGGATGATGAAGAATGGAGTTCTGATATGCTCATTCGCGGTCTGAGGCGGGAGTTGAGGAAGCGCTTAGCTACTCATCAATTTACCAAGTTCAACAAGGCGGTTGAACAGTGCAGGATTACAGAGAACAACTTGAGAGATTTGTATCCTGCCAGAGCTACTATCCACCGCAATGAACCTAATAAGGGTGCTACCTCACAAAAGCGAAAGGGGCAAGGATCTTCGTCTGGAAGTGGTAAGAAGCCCTACCAGTCTGGGAGCTGTGACCAGCAAAGAACATATTCTGGACCATGGATTTGTCGTCGGTGTAACCAACCACATCAAGGCAAAACTTGTGATGGCAAAATAATATGCTTCAATTGTAAGCGTGTGGGGCATACTTCTGCTGAATGCAAAGAGCCACGACCAGACCAGAGACCGAGGACACAGGGCCGAGTATTCACTATGACCCATGAGGAGGCCCGCAAATCTCCTGAGCTAATACAAGGTAAACTTCTACTTAATGGCCATCTGTTGCAAGTTTTATTTGACTCGGGTGCAAGTCACTCCTTCATTGCCTATGATTGCGTGAAGCGCCTGGGATTGCATGTGCACAAACTGCCATTTGAATTAGTAGTGTCAACTCCAATGGGTATTAAGGCCTTGACCACAGAAGCTTGTTTGAGTTGTGTCATAACTGTGGAAGGGCATCAATCTATTGTAGATTTGATATGTTTGCCTCTTAGTCAATTAGAAGTCATTTTGGGTTTTGATTGGTTAATGGCAAATAATATATTGCTTGATTGTGGAAACAAGAGGATAGTATATCCTGTATCTCAGAGGGTTGAAGATGTGGATGCTAGTATGAATTTTCTTTCGGCAGCCAAAGCTGAAAAGTATCTTGAAAAGGGTTGCCAGGGGTATGTAGTGTTTTTCTCTGTGCAAGGGGAAAATGGTGAAACCTTGAATAATATACCCGTGGTAAATGAATTCCCTGAGGTGTTTCCGGACGATCTGAGCGGATTACCTCCAGAAAGGGAAGTTCAATTCCCAATTGACATTATACCTGGAGCTGGTTCTATATCTAAGGCCCCATACCGCATGGCCCCAAACGAAATGGCGGAGTTAAAGAAACAAATAGAAGATTTGCTTGAGAAAGGGTTTATTAGACCCAGTGTGTCGCCTTGGGGAGCTCCAGTGTTGTTTGTAAAGAAGAAAGATGGGAGTCTTCGCTTGTGTATCGACTACAGAGAGCTGAATAAAGTTACTATAAAAAACAAGTACCCTCTTCCCCGAATTGATGACCTATTAGATCAACTCTCTGGTTCGTGTGTGTTTTCAAAGATTGATCTAAGGTCAGGGTATCATCAGCTGCGAGTGAAAGCAGAAGATATTTCAAAGACTGCTTTCAGGACCCGATATGGTCATTATGAGTTCTTGGTGATGCCATTTGGGCTAACCAATGCGCCTGCGGTTTTCATGGATTACATGAACCGTATCTTTTGGCAATATCTGGATCAGTTTGTTGTTGTGTTTATCGATGACATTTTGATATATTCCAAGAATAAGGATGAGCATGAGCATCATTTGAGAATCGTATTGAATATCTTGTGCGAGAAGCAATTATATGCTAAATTGAGCAAGTGTGAGTTCTGGCTATCAGAAGTGAAATTCTTAGGCCATGTTATCTCGCAAGAAGGGGTCTCTGTGGATCCCAGTAAAGTGGAAGCAGTACTGAACTGGAAGAGGCCAGAATCTGTGGCGGAAATACGCAGTTTTCTGGGTCTTGCTGGTTATTATCGGAGATTTATCCAAAATTTCTCCCGTATTGCATTACCAATGACCAAGCTCACGAGAAAAGATCAGCCGTTTGTGTGGGACGATAAATGTGAAAACTGTTTTGTGGAGCTGAAGGAGAGGTTGACGTCGGCACCTGTATTGATTTTACCCGATCCCAGTGTGACATATGTTGTGTATTCTGATGCCAGTGGGCAGGGATTAGGGTGTGTCCTTATGCAGCAGGGACGTGTGGTGGCCTACGCCTCTCGAAAGCTCAGACCTCATGAATTGAATTATCCCACTCATGATCTGGAGCTTGCGGCCATTGTATTTGCTTTAAAGATTTGGCGTCATTACCTATATGGTGTGACTGTGGAATTGTACTGCGACCACAAAAGTCTCAAATATCTGTATGATCAAAAAGAGCTGAATATGAGACAACGTCGCTGGATGGAATTGCTTAAGGATTACGACCTAGAGATAAAATATCACCCGGGTAAGGCAAATGTAGTCGCTGATGCTCTTAGCCGAAAGACTGTGCTCGTTGCAGCTATGATGATACAAGAAAGGAAATTGATTGAAGATTTTCGTGATTTAAATTTGACAAATCAGATCATCTGTGCCAATTACACTGTTTCTCAAGAGGAGAGTGATCTAAGGGTGGAAATTGAAGAAGCTCAGAGTCAAGATGACTGGATACAGCGCAATCTGACTCGAATCAAACAGGGAGAAGTTTCAGGCTACGACATATCGCCTCGTGGATTGGTTTGTTACCAGAAAAGAGTCTGCGTTCCACTTAAAGCAGAGTTGAGGCAAAAGATTCTGGATGAGGCACACAAAAGCCGATATACTCTTCATCCTGGTATGACCAAGATGTATCAGAATCTGAAATCGGTGTATTGGTGGCCGGGTTTGAAGAGTGACGTGACCAAATATGTTGCAAGGTGTCTCACTTGTCAGAAAGTGAAAATCGAGCACCAGAGACCGCCTGGTTTACTTCAGAGTCCTGAGATTCCAGAATGGAAATGGGAAAGCGTGACCATGGATTTGGTTGTGGGATTACCTAGGATCAGAAACTATGATGCGATCTGGGTAATTGTGGATCGGTTAACGAAGTCAGCCCACTTCATACCAATCAATGCTGGTTATTCTCCTGATAAACTAGCGGAGATTTATATCCGAGAGATTGTCAAACTTCATGGTGTTCCGAAAAACATCATTTCCGATCGAGACCCACGATTTACTTCAAAGTTTTGGAAAGCATTGCATGAAGCCTTAGGTACTCAACTGAGATTCAGTACGGCTTATCATCCTCAAACGGATGGACAATCTGAGAGAACAATTCAGACGCTGGAAGATATGTTGCGAGCTTGTGTTCTCGACTTTAAAGGAAGTTGGGATCGTTTCCTTCCACTGGCTGAGTTCGCTTACAACAATAGCTATCATGCGAGCATCCAAATGGCTCCGTATGAAGCGTTGTATGGAAGACGGTGTCAATCACCTTTATGCTGGAATGAATTATCCGAAAGGAAGCTTTATGGGCCAGATTTGGTTGATCAAACCTCAGCACAGATTCAGATTATTCGCAAGAGGTTGCTTACAGCGCAGAGTCGCCAGAAAAGCTACGCTGACAAGAGAAGACGGCCTCTAGAGTTTGAGGTTGGAGATCATATTTTCTTAAGAGTATCTCCTATCACCGGTGTTGGGCGAGCGATTAAGAGGAAGAAGCTAAGCCCTAGATACATAGGTCCTTTTGAAATCCTTGAGAGGATTGGGCCTGTAGCTTACCGAGTAGCTCTACCTCCGAGCTTGAGTAGACTCCATGACGTATTCCACGTTTCTCAATTGAAGAAGTACCAACCGGATCCGTCTCACATCATTGAGTATGAGGATGTTGAGCTTCAAGACAATTTCACATATGCAGTGGAGCCAGAGCAAGTCATTGACCGAGAAGAGCGACGGCTCAGACACAGGAGCATTCCATATGTGAAGGTGATCTGGAAGGGAATGACGCAAAGAGAGGCAACTTGGGAAGCGGAGGGAGATATGCAAAGACGATATCCGGAGTTTATGGCTCAAGTTGTGTAGCAATTTCGAGGACGAAATTTAATTTTCGAGGGGAGAAATGTAATATCCCAAAAGTGATTAAGGGCTAATGACTTTAAAAGTAGATATAATTATTGTTGAATAAACACTTTTGGAGAATGTGTGATGGGAATTTGGATATTTTAATGATTCCAATGGCTTCCTTGTGAAAATTTATGTGGGAATGATGTTTGGTATGAAAATGGAACCATTGGAAGTTGAGATGCAAAATCTGAAATTCTGTCCAGTGAAACTCTATTCTGGGCAGTCTTCTCGTGTGGATGTTTTGACTAGGCAAATGAAGTCAGAAAATTATGAAACTTTCCAGTCTTAAATTTCACATCCCAAGCTTCAAAATGGACATATAATTTGTGCCATTTCGTTTTGGGAAATGGGAGATATGACTGTCCAAAGTTTGAGGTCGAAAATGGACTCTGTTTTGGGGCAATGATGAAATTTGTGTAATTCTGGAATTTTGTGGTGATTTCTGGTAATGGCTCATATTTTTACTATAAAGAGGACTTAAATACCTTTCATTTGGCTTTGGGATCACCTCATTTCGATTTTTCTAGAATTAGTTATGATTTTTCAAAGTTTGGGCAGAAAATCTGCCAGAAAATCCGAAAATGGGAATTATGACATCATCTCACTAAAAGATGACATCAGCATGGAATTAGATATATTCTCATCTTCTTCAGCTCATTTCTGTCGTGATGAACCAGCTGCACTAGTGAGAGAAAGTTGAGAGCTCTTAGAGAGAGAAAGAGGAGAAATCTCGCAAGGTAAGCCGATTTCTCCGACGATTTAGCTCCTAACGCGTATAACTCCGATTCTAAACTACTCCTCTTTGTTCTTTAAGGTTTGGAAAGCTCAAATTGGGTGTTTTAAAAGTTAGGGTTTGCTGCCATTTTTGGGAAAAGCTTGTTGGAGCTTGAGGTAACTTCCAAACCTTCGTATATTAACTATTCTGGCTGTTGTGGGCAATTTAATCGGTGAAATTTCGCCGGATTGCCATTGGTTTTAAATTTTGGAAAAGTGTATATCTAAGGGTTATGCTGCCCAATTTTAGTTCAAATGGTTGTTATAACTCAATTAGATTGTTAATAAAGTGGTTAGGAGTAGAAAGGAACGTGTTTACGGAGCCGAAATCGTAAAACCCCGATTTTTCCTGGAAAACACAATTATTTCGGCCAGGGATGTTTGAGGGCCTTAGAGTTGGATTTTCAATGATTTGATGATTCCATTGGATTCAGTGGGCAAAAATAGGTGGGGTTACAGTTGGGCACTTTTTCAAAAAAGGCTGAGAAAGCATAATTACGGAAACGCCCCTAAAACCCTAAAAGTAGGGCTGCCAAGGGCAATTTCGTAATTTGACATTGAATTTGATAATTCCGAGTCCGGAAATGGATTCCTTGGGCGGAAATATGTTAGGATAGCCCAGATTAGAATTTCGGGAAAAGTGCAACCGGACCGGGTACGGCGGGCCCGGGCCGGGTCCCCGGGGGTAGTTTTGTAAATTTTCATTATAGACTCATATAACCCCAAGTAACACTATGGAAGTGTCTAAATGGTGCATTTGGAATTGTAGGATTCGATATTTGCCGCCCTCGGGAGCCCGCAGTGCCAAGAAACGTCGGGAAAGGATCAGGTAGTGACTCTCTCTCTTATACTATGTATAATGCTCTGTATGTGTGTGTTATCATTGTTATGTGATGATTCTTTGATGCTGCTGCGATTACAGCTGGTGATAGCTGTCGTTTACAGCGCAAGCTGTCGTTTACAGCGTAAGCTGTCGTTATTGTGATTACAGCGTAAGCTGTCGTTATTGTGATTACAGCGTAAGCTGTCGTGATTATTATTACAGCGAGAGCTGTCGTATTATGCATACAGCCGTGAGTGCTGTCGTTTGTGGTGAAAACCATGTATCTTTGAGATTGCTGCTGCTGTTGCTGGTTGTGATTTATATACATGCTTTGTGTTATGCATTGTGTGAGTGGTTTGTTACTACTGGGATTCGCTCGAATCTCATTCTTTCCTATGACTAACATTTCAGACAGGGCATGTGGCTCAAAGGAGAAGCGGCCAACCCAAAGCACTTAGGATCTTTAGTGATACTAAGGATTTTTGAGATGTTGGTTATCTACTTTAAACTCGGGATTACTGTATATCCTGAATCAGGAACACTACATTCGATTTTGGTTGTGTAATCCCCTAGTAGATACTTGTAACCTCTAGATTATATATGTATAGAACCCGGGAGTTGCCGGGGATTTGGTTATACACTCTGTTATACATGAATGTAGATAAACTGTACAGGTAATTATATTCGAATTTTGAAATGGAGACCAGGAACAGGAAGAGATTTTGAATGTTTTGTGAAAACCCTACTACAAAGTAGGAGATTGAAATGAGTTTAAGTTATCCGATGGTCTCTAATCCGAATTAAATGTGCATTATCGAATTATAATTACGTGATTAAAGGCAGGGTGTTACATTTTCCATTTACTTTTCTCATTACTTTTCTTTGTAGTCTTACCAAAGATAACATTCATATTTTTCACCTTTTCATAAACTTACTCCCCAGTCAATGCCTTCGGAGCATCTTCAAACTCTTGTCCACCAAAAAAAGCTTTCTTTAATCTGCGATACGGCTGGCCTCGTCTAAGAAATCTCTTATGGCTAAGATAAACTGTCTTTCTTCCATGTTGAAGTTGATGGTAGCATGTTCCTTCTTCACAAATCGGACATACTTTATGGCCTTTAACACTATAGCCTGACAAGTTTCCATATGCAGGGAAGTCATTTATAGTACAAAATATCATGGCTCACATTTTAAAAACCTCCTTCTTGTTCACGTAAAAAACATCAACACTTCGTCCCACAACTCTTTCAAGTCTTCGATCAAGGGGTCCAGGTAAACATCTATATCATTTCTGGGTTGTTTTGGTCCCGAAATCAACATAGATAACATGATGTACTTTCGTTTCATGCATAACAGAGGAGATAAGTTGTAAATTACCAACAGAACAGGCCATGAACTATGTATACTGCTCAGGCTACCAAAAGGATTCATGCCATCCGTGCTAAGCCCAAGCCTAAGGTTCCTAGGCTCTTCACCGAAGGCAGGAAATAATTGATCAATTTTCTTCCATTGAGAAGAATCAGCTGGATGTCGAAGCTTTCCATCAGATATCCTCTCATCCACATGCCATCTCAAATTTCTTGCATCGTTTTCATTAGCAAATAAGCTCTTGAACCTTGGTATGATTGGAAGGTACTACAATACTTTTCCAGGAGCGTTATTTGATTTGTACCTCGGGGTTTCACATATTGGACACTGTTGTTCCTCTTCATGCTCTTTTCTATACAATATACAATCATTAGAGCATGCATGGATCTTTTTATATTTCATCCCTAGTGGACACAATATTTTCTTAGCATCATAGTATCGAGAAGGCAACACATTATCATCTGGAAGCATGTCCTTAAAAGCCTCAAGCGTTTCTGAAAAACTCTTGTCGCTCCATCCATGTCGTGCTTTCAAGCTTACCAATTTCAATACTTCTTTCAATAATTGGTACTTTTTACACCCCGGGTACAACGGCGTCTCAGCATCACTACACATATTATCATATGCATGTAATTGCTCAAAACTCTCTTCTCCTATATCACGAAGAATATCCTCTATTCAATCATCTGTATCCGTGTCATTATCATCAAAGTTCACTCCCCCCTGTTGAGATGAACTTGGCATTTCTAATTCTTCACCATGCTATACCCAGACTGTATAACTCTTACAGAATCCTTCACAAATTAAATATGTATATATATCTACAGTACTTAATCACTTCTCATTCAAACATACTACACAAGGGCAATAAAACTTTCCACTACCATCATCGGCATGTCTACTAGCGAAGTCTAAAAAACCCCTCACCCCATTATCATATTCAACACTCGTCCGTTTAGCGTTTATCCAACTATGATCCATATATATCTCAACACTTCTAGCACCCTATATCCAACAACAAAAGGATAGACAAAAAAACAACAACAATAGAGTTTTAGATATTTCAACGAAATTAACAGGCACCATTTAAAACTAGTATTGTTTTAACAAACCAATAACACTGACAATAATCAAACAACCGCACTAAACTAAAACAGAACATAAAGTGGTATTAATTCAAGCCAAATATCACAGGGATATAATTAAAAGACAGAGTATATTAATTATAAAACAACGAGAAGTGCTCAAATTAAAGCAACAACAAGAACTTTAATTTTTTCCAAATTACATTTAAGTGCTCAAATTAAAGCAACAATAAGAACTTTTCATTCAACATTATTAATTATAAAACAACGTACAACTAAATAACAGATCGATCGAATAGTAACCTGAATGAAGACCAAGGAGTGAGCTTCAACCCAAAGTCACGGTGGCGTCGACTAAGGTTAAAATGAAGTCCTCAAATTCACGGCACTGACAAAGGGAAGTCAAATCAGAGGAGAATGGTCACTGCGCTGCGGAGATTAGAGGTCGCAGCGGAGAAGACTAACGATAATCAAAGAACAGCGATGACGAACACAGCAACGGAAGCGGTAATGACGGAGGAGACTTGAGCAAATGAGGGATGGGATGCCATGGACAATTCAAAACAAGCACGGATAGAGGTCACAGAGAAATGGCAAAGAGAGAAGAAAGGGTTCACAGAGCGCGCAATCTGGGCGCGGGAGGAAAAATAAGTGTGAAAAATCTTACCTTTAAGACCGGTTTTTATTAAAAACCGGTCTTAAAAGAGGGAAAATTCACATTTAAGACCGGTTTTTCCCACAACCGGCCTTAAAAAGTTATCTCATTTTGAATTTAAAATATTTAACATTTAAGACCGGTTTATATTTAAACCGGTCTTAAATGTTAAAAAATTTTAAATGCGTAAAATTTTAAGACTTTAAGACCGATTTTTTTATAATTGGTCTAAATAAATTTTTTAAGACCGGTTTTTTTAAGAACCGGTCTAAGAAGTTCAATATAATTACAAAACTGCAACCGCGCAAATTTTTGAGACCTTATCTGCCAAAACCGGCCTAAATGTGGCGGTCTAAAAAGGGTTTTTTCCAGTAGTGATTTGATCGTATTGTTAAGCTCCTCAAAGCATACAAAAAAAATTGTAAATGAGAGAAAATGGAAGAAGGATAAGTGAAAAGAAATGGGGGAGTGTTTGAAATGAGATGTGGTAGGGGTATTTATAGGAATCCGTGTAGCATTTGTAGCGATTAATGTCCCCATTTTGTAGCGATTTTTAACTAGTAGCGGTTATTTTTATTTTTGTAGCGGTTCAAAAACCGCTACAAATATTATATTATATTTTTTAAAAAAAAAATTTCCAATTTTTTTTAAAGACAAAAACATAATTTGAATTTGATCATTCATCCTCGCCATCCCTATAGAAATTATGTAGAAAAATTATTGTTAGTGATGTATTATTAAATTTAAAAAATTTAATTTAAATGATGTGGACTTAAAAAAACACACCGCAGTAAAGGTAAATTGTCATCGCCTTCAGGGAAGTAGTTTTCAAAATCGGCCGGCTGAAATAACTCACTCTCATAGGCGATGTTATCGCCTTCAAAGGGAAGTAAATAATCTTTGTAAGTGAGGTTTCAAAAGGAAGTACTTGAGAATCTTTGCAGGTTTCTTCTTCTGCTTTTTCCCCTTCCGAATTGTTTTATACCTCGATGTGTGGCATCTCTTACAAGTCTCCCTACTGGAATCGTCTCCCCAATACAACATACAATCGTTGGGGTATGCATCAATCTTTTGATAGTTCAACCTAACCTGTTGATAATCTTCTTGGTCTTTAGAATGTTGTGGGAATCTCAGCATCAGGGAATGCATCTTGTAATAATTCGAGCAATATCGACATTCCCTTATCTGCGATTCCACACAAGCACTTGATATGATACAATTTGATTAAGAAAGATAATTTAGAATATTTTCGACAACCTTGATATAAAGGACGATCTGCTTCATCCATCAAACTGAAAAAATCCTGCGCTACTTCATTCCTCATGAACATCGGCTCAAAACCGTGCATTTCTTCGTTGAAGTTGTTGCCTTGAAATCCAAATGCATCACGCACAGCATCATTCACAGGATCATCTTCATCTAGTTGAACGCCTAATTGAGAACTTCGAGGAAGAGCATCATCATATCTAATGTTGGCCTTCTCACCATGAACTGCCCAGAACGTATAGTCCTCCAGGAAAGGCTTCAGGAGAAAATGTTCCTTAACAACATTTTATGCATGCCACTTCTTGAACTTGCATCTCCGACATGGACAGACGCTCTTACTGTTATAGCTGACGTAAGTGAATGCGAAATCCAAGAAATTGTTTAATCCATACAAATATTCCGGAGAATTGCGTGGCAACCTGATCCATGACTTATCCATAGCTATTAGTGAGAGAGAAGAAAGTATAGTGAAGAAGATGAATGTATAGAATGACGAGTGCTTGGAATCTTATATTCTGAATTTCCAACATTTAATATTTTGTAACCGCTACTGTGATAAACATTTGTAGCAGTTATATGTACAAAACCGCTACTAATTATCAAGCCGTTGGGAAGCTAATTGAAGAATTTGTTTTGACCTTGTAGCGGTTATAAGGAAAACCGCTACTAATATAACTTTGTAGCGGTTATACATAATTAACCACTACAACTTTGCAAAAAGTGAAGGGAAATTTAAAATTTAGAAGTTGAGTATTTGTAGAAGTTATTTATATAACCACATAAATAGTCAACAATTCAATTTTAAATTTTGTAGTGCTCATGTCTTTCAATTTGTAGCGGTTTTAGCGTTAACCGCTATAAATATGGAACTATATTTCTTAAACTTTAAAAAAAATTATATATATTTGTAACGGTTATATTATAAAACCGCTACAAATTTAATAAAATTAAATTTGTAGCGGTTATTTTATTAACCGCTACTAATATATATATTTGTAGCGTTTATTCATATTAATCACTACAACTATATATAATTTTTTTTAAGTTTTAGAAATATAAATATAACTATAACTATGATAAACGCGGTCTAAAAATATAAATATAACTGTTGTAATTAATTCAAAAATTCAACAACGCGGTCTAAAAATATAAATATAACTATGGTAAACACAATAAGAATATAATTTTTGAAATATAAAATTATAAATATTTATTTACAAATGTTTCAACAACAAAAAATAAATATATCCTAAACTAAGTAGTTGGGGGTTGATCATTTGATACTCCTTCAGGGGGGCTTCCTCAGATGCTGCTGGATCGGGGCGCTGGGTAGAGCTAATCACACCATCATCATCAGGAGGAGGAGGAGGAGGAGGAGGAGGAGTAGTCTGGATGACGTATCGAGGGACAGGGGGAACCTGTGGATGCTGCTCGTTAGGGAACAGGCGACTCCATGACCTCTCGAGCATGTTGTTCGTGATTTCACGCCTCTGCGTATGCTGAGCGTATATCAAATCAGCCTGCAGCTGCATCTGTTGCTGCTGTACCATTGTAGCCTGTGTCAGCTCTAAATCTGACCGCAACTGCTCAACAGACTCGTCCCTCGGACGTCTGACCCCTCTAGAGCTGCCAACCTCAGAGGCGGCGCTCCTGCTGTAGACCATGCTAGGTCTGGCGCCTATCCCCATCCCCCGCACTCGTCCGGGGTGCTCAACCTGACCCAGACCCGCCTTCAAAGGAGCTGTCGGGTCCACTGACCCCTGTGACTCCTCGACCTGGGTCTGTCGCAGCTCAGCCTACGATTGCTACATCTGCTCCTGTCATTTTATGAAACAATTACTTATTATAATTTTTAATTATTAAGTTGGTTATATAAAAGTTATAATAATGAAATTACTTACAATTGCCGCCTCTGCCTGCTGAGAGGTCGGAGTCCCGTCACGGTGTCTGTGTGTGATAGCGTACAACTCCCCATAGTCCGTCTGACGGTTCTCCTGCTATGCCTTCCTCTCCTAAAACAATTACAAAATTCAATTAGTATTATGAAATAACTAGTTAAAAGTTAGTGATATTATGAAAAGTTACCAGCTCGCTGTAAGTTACAGCAAATGTCTTCGATCCGCTGTGTGGTGGATTCTCTATTGCCCACGGCACCTAGTGTTCCTCTGAGAAAGCGCCTGGAAAAAAATATATTAAATGTATTAAAACAATATAAAACATTTAAAATTAATAAAGTTCAAGTTAAAATTAATTAAATTTAAATTATAATTTAATACTTAACAATTACAAAATTATATATAAATAGTATAATAAATACATTACCTGCCCCTCAGGGCTCCTCTTGAATTGGACGAAACTTGTCCAGTCGTTCAGTGGGACGCTCTCGATCAGCTGCTCCAGAGGCATCGTCACGTCCTTATCCACACTATGGAAGAAACGGTTCCTCCTGTTCCTCCAGTCTTCACCCATCTTCACCAGGGTGTACCTTTTCCGGTTGGCCCGGACAGCAAACCGCAGCCGCAAAAAAATTATTTAAATATCAATAATTACAAAAATCCTATTAAAAAAATATTAATTAAATAAAATTAATTATAAAAAATATTAATTAAATATTATTAATTACCTGAACCGCCTCCTCCCAAGCCAGGTCCTTCGGCCCCTTCAGAACGTGCCTCCACGTCCTGAAGTGAAGGGGGAACCGCATCCAATTCGAGTCCAGCTCGTTCAGGAAGCGGTTGAATAGGTGACCCCTATTGTCGATCGGCTAGTCCGTGGCCTCATTCCACGGCACTACAACTCGTAGTGTTTGGTCCATGCTGTTCAGACCGGCCACGTCCAGCCTCCCCGTGGACACGTTCCCCTGCTCATCTGCACAATTTACCACACATTAGATAAATTGTAATTCAAATTTAACATTTTGAATTTAAATAAATAATTTATTAAATAAAAAAATTTATTTACCTTGGACCTGCACCTCAAACCCAGTAGACCGCGAAGACGACCCTCGTGGGTTATTCTGCTCCCGCGCCTCCTCCTCATCGAGGAACTGCTCTATCTCTCTGATCCCAATTGGGATGTCGAAGTCCTCATTTGCGCCATAGTCCTCTACGCTAATATCTGCCTCTCCCAAATTAGGCACTACTGGTGCGGTCGTCTCCTATGGGATCGTCTGCGTTGCCTGTAGTTGGGCCGACTCCTATGGGGGGATGGGCTGAAATGCCGTCGTCCCCCTCCCTCCACGCTGCCCCTCCCTCTACCCCCAGATCTATTGTTGTCGCCCCGCAAAATCGGTCTGGGGACCTCAGGCTCCTTCCCCTTATCCTGTCTAGAAGCCATATCAACTACAAAATTTCAAACAAAAAACATTTTAGTCACATTATTATGCAAAAATATAATAAAAATAAAAATACATATAAAATACGTATTGTCTTCATACCTCAAGTGCAAATAATGAGAAATACTGCAGCAAAAACTCTTCCACAGACGTCTAAATGCTCAAATCTAAAAGAAAACACTCAAAGGAATCTCAGAAAACAAAATAGCCAAACGGAAGACTGAAGGGGGGAGGTGGCCTTAAATAGGGGCGGCCTTTATAGCGGTTCCTAAAATAACCGCTACATAAACCACTACAAATAACCTTGGTGGCTAAAATTTGTAGCGGTTCTAGAATAACTGCTACAAATTACCAAAACGTTTGAAGTTTTGTAGCGGTTATGAGACAAAACCGCTACAAATTTAGATACCTCTCAAATTCTGTAGTGGTTATAAATCTATAACTACAAATATGTGACCTTTCGCATTTTGTAGCGGTTTAATTTTTTAAACTGGTACAAATAAATGCTACATTGTTAGCGCGTTTTGTTCGCGCCAAGTGGCGCCAACTTTGTAGCGGTTAAAATTTAGTAACCGCTACAAACGTACCGCTATAACTTTTGGCGGGAATTGCGCGCCATATTTGTAGCGGTTATTTATACTTAACCGCTACAAAAAAATGTTGCCAATCTGTCGCGCCACTTGGCGCGTAGCTTGCCGCTACAAATTTGTAGCGGTTGAGGCTTTAACCGCTACAAATCTTAGCATTTGTAGCGGTTAATTGTAACCGCAACAATATCACCACTACAAAATACTATTTTTTTTTTTAGTGAATCCTAATGTTAGTAATATGTTTCGTTTTTAATGATGATGTCAAATATTAGAGTAAAAAGTTTGTACGGGTATTAGTTCTTATATTTATTATTAATATTTACATCATACTTACTTGAACCAATAATTTGAATATTACTACTATAAAAATAGGGAATATTGTCACACGTTTTGTGACACTTCTTTAGTTTCTTTTGAATTTTCTTTTGAATTTTTTATATTTTAAAAAATTGGCATGTTATGGCACTTCCTTGCTGCTTGGTGGTTTTATGTGGCACTTGCTTACCCAAGGTGTTTCTTTAGTTTTTTTAAATTGAAGTAGCAGCTGTGGCGCTTACTCAAGGAAGTGTCAAAGCTATTATGCACTTTGTGTGGCACTTGGCTTAGTAAACACCATACACAGTAAGATTTTTATTTTTTTTATTTTATTTCAAACTCTTCTCTTACTCGCGATTTACTTCCGTCACCTTTATCCTCTCGGTCCACACTCCTCCTCCTCCAACACGTGCCATCACTCCTTATCCTCTCAGCTCCCACATTTCCTCCTTCTCCTCTTTTTGTCACTCATCACCGTCGCCACTTTGATCGGCACTTACTCCTTATTCCTTTATTCCATCACTTTCCACATTTCCCCCTCCTTCTCCCCCTTTCATTTTTAGCACTTCCTCCTCATTTCTTTAGTCCAATTTCATCCTCCTTATAGTTTCATTTTGTCCTATAAATACGTACCCACTTACTTTTTCTTTTTGTTATATACTTTAAAACTACATGCAACACATTGCCTTTTTAACCACCTTTGTTCTTTTTCTTTTTCTTTTTTTTAAACATGCATGCAACTTTGTCTTTATCTTTTTCCTTTATTAATTTTTTTTTTCAAATGTTGAGTTTGAGGTTTCAGCTCACTCTATTCAAGCTTCCTATACATCATAAGTTTTTTTTTTAATTTTTGAACTTACAAATATAATTTTATTAGTAGTTAATAGTTTGATTTGCTTAATATCTTTTATATTTAATTTATTATGAAATCTGCAAAAAATTATTCTCATTTTTATATGCAGAAACATAAATGAGATAAAATTAAATATTATTATATATAGATTGTATTTGAAGACATGTAGTAGTTATAATTTTTAGTTGTTATAGTAATTGTTAACATTAATGAGTTGCACAAGTAAATAATTATTTATTTTTAACACTTGTATTTTATGTAGTAGTGATTTTATTAATTAGTTATTTGTAAATTTATATCATTTTGGAGTTATTTGATTGTGATTTGCTTTTCTTTATTTTGTTGTGGATATGGAAATGCGTTTAAAGTGTGTTATCAACTATAATTATATATTTCTAAAAGAAAAATACGGAAAAAAAATTATTTTTTGGAAAAGAATACTTTTTGTGAAACTTCCTTAGAAAAGTGCCACAGGAAGCAAAAATTAAAAAAAAAATATATAGACTTCTTGCGGCGCTTCCTTGGACGTGTTTTTTTAAAAAAAAAAATGTTGTGCCACTTCCAAACATCACAACTTCTTTTAGTGGCAATGGGATATGTGGCATTTCTTAAGCGCCACAAACCCACAATTAGTTTAAAAATAAGTGCCACAACTGCAGTTTTTTGTAGTAGTGAATGCTACTTTCCTTATGTTTTCTAAGGTTTGAATAATACTTGGCGGATGGACTGTAAATTGTTCTTAATATGACTAAGTCCACCACTCTACTGATATTAAAATTTCGGTCAAGGTTCAATTTTTTTTTGAAAGTTTTTGTATAAAAGTTGTTTGTATCTTCAACTCCCCCCCTCAATTATGCTCCCAAAATGCTAAAAATGGAGTAAATTCGTACTAATCATTAAAATACTAAGGTTGTGTTAAAAAATAACACTGACCATTAACATTTTTAACAACCATTAGGATATTATATTGCTCATTTTTTAACACTTCTAAGGCAAATTGATTAAAAAAAAATTCTTAACGCTCACAACTCCTACCTAAAATTTTTTGATGAAGATGAATTTGTATATATGGATAAACAAGTTTGGATAAATATAAATAGGAGCTTGGTGCAAGTTTGGATAAGCATGAAAATGAGTATATACGTGTAAAAACAAGATTTATAGTGAGTAGATTCATTGTAATACATTATATCCTACTTGGTGAGAGAGATCTTTTATTGTATTCATTCATTTCTTTAAAGAGATTCTTTACACACACACACACACACACACATGTATGTATGTATGTATGAATCATATAGAGGGATTGTTTAAGGTCGGGTAACCTTGGGAAAATAAATTAACTTCTGTAATTAAGGGGATTTTATTACTTATTCATATCCTTGTTTTAGTTTCATCAACAACAACATTGGGTTTGTTCTATAAAAGACTAAAATTTTGTAACACCCAATTACCATATGCATAGTGTTTCTTCAAATCTTATTTATAAGACTCCCTGCCCATTAGTTCTATATACAAGATTCTTCACAAAATTTAATGAAATTCCTACCTCATTTTTAATAAAATGCCAATGTATTTTTCATTCTTGGTTTTAATAATGATTTTAATTTGATATTGAGAATAATTTTAGAAAAATGAAATACTTATCTAGTCCTTAATGTGAAATCTAATTAACTAATTTGATGAGATTAAAGAAGTTAGTTAAGTTAATTAACATAACATTTTTTTTAAAATACATTAATTATCTTCCTTAATTCCCTCCCTCTTTCCTTCACTTGATTATTATTCAGAGAATATCAATTGGTTAATTTAAAAAGAATTAATAAATATAAGAAATAAGTCTTACATTTAGAACTAATATCAACTTCCTAATTAGATATTATATTAAGAACCGGAGGAGTAATTTTTTTTTGACAATTAACTTATTTTTTAAGTTTCTTAAAAACAGTTAAATGAATTTTATTAAAAAGAAGGCAGAAAGGAATATAGAACGTAACGAGCCTGATATATGCATGGGCCCGACATAAACAAATCCATTGACAACATGCGCGCGCGCGCATACACTAGGATATATATAGAGAGGCACACACATACGTGTATGCATGTATATATATTCAACAAAGCATAATGTGATTATGTTTATGATTAATCTCTGCGATCGCAGTATATACCAACACGTATGCCCTGATTAACCAAATATCAAAATCCATAGACAATTAATTAATACTTTTTCTAACATATGAAATCTGATCTAAAACACTAGGGTACATTACAGTTGTTTGTCAACAACCCCCAACCATTAAAAAATACTAGTACTAGTAATATAATTAAGTAGAGATATATAATATATCTGCTTCACTTGCTTTGATCATTCCGATGCAATGAAATAGTAAGATATATATATATATATATAATAATTAAAAAAAATGGACAAAGTCGACAAATGCAACACCTAGAGCAGTACGAGCCTAAGAGGATTTGGCAAAAAAAAAAAAAAAAGGAGCCTCAGAGGATTGGTTTTTGGTTGTTGAGGGAATAAACTATATATAAAATTAATAAATGAACTTCAGTTATCTTCTGACAAAGGAGGTGTCAGAGGAAGACTCTGGAATTTTTTATATTTATTAAATAAAAAAAACAAGACCTCGTTCTTGTTCTAGTTGTCCTGGTTGACTACGTATTTTAATGAACATATTATTCCTTAATTGCAGTGAGCTGTGTTGTGTGTTGGTTTTATCAGTAAATTAGCAGAACAAAAGGCCAAACTTGCTCTTAACCTATGGCACGATTTCACATAATAACAACGGGAGTTTCTTATTAATTATATTTCTTTCAGTCTTGTTTAAAGAAAGTTCCTCTACATTTTTCATTATATTACATGTTTTGTTTAAAATATTATCACATCCAATCCTAAATATATGACCTAGACAAGCTTTACTCCTAAATATAAGACTTCAATTTATTTAATTTCCTAAATTTATATTACCTCCAATCTTAATGAAGAAATTAAACTACAAAATGGATCTTATAGCTAGTAATTAAGGACTAGAGGTAATAATTATTTTCCCAAAGTATCTATTTGTATTGATTGCACATAGGAAAATAATCAGGTCAAGTTCTTTATATTCATTAATTCTCCAATCACATGAGACCATGTGCCTTATTTTTAGATCATTATCATTTAATAATAAGGGGTTCCATCAAGGGATAATTACAATGCATACGTCTAGGAAGAGTATTATGCAAAAACTCCACATATTTATTACAAATAACTAAATAGACTAATTTTCTTAATAGTTACATTGCAAATTAGTTTTTTACCTCATATATTAAGGACCAGATTTAGCTTTTTTTTCTTCCT
The DNA here is from genome assembly GCA_963855925.1 of Inga laurina. Lineage (NCBI taxonomy): Eukaryota > Viridiplantae > Streptophyta > Magnoliopsida > Fabales > Fabaceae > Inga > Inga laurina. Next base: position 28,333,648 of record OY979713.1, read on the forward strand.
AATATTTCTAACGAACCATAAAAATTTTTAATTAATTAACAAAATTCTTCAATATTACTTGAGACTTTATCAGGCTACAAATTGAAGATAAACTCTTCATGGTATCAAAAAAATGGTATTAAAAAAGAAGAAGATAAACTCTTCAAAACATATATGCTTTATTTTATTTAATTTGCAATATTAGAAAGCGCGAATTTACTCAAGACCTTGAAGGCATTTAACCACTTGCCCTCATGGGAAAACGTAGTTTTGTTTTTCAATTGATCTATCGTCAAAGTCCATGCATTACTAGAAATATATTAAATTAAAGTCAATCAAATTCTGAAATAATTGTTGATTTCTTGTTCTTGTGTGTGTCATAGAAAATAAGGTAAGGAATCTAGGTTGGGGAATAGTGCATATTATTGAAAATGAAGAAGTGGTTAAGAGAAGTTTGTCTTGTTGTTGGTGTAATTTAATGAGCTGTGAGGGCAAATTAAAATGTTTTGTTTGACATATTGTACTCTTTCTGTAACGAAGTTTCTTCCATGGCTGTTTCTGTAGCCATGTCTTTTTCTTCTCTGTAATTTCTTCCCTCAACTTTTTCATTCATTCTAAAACATATCTTTGGCATCGTTCGTATGGCCACCATTAATTTAATTTAATTTACAATGTAACACTACACGAACTGCCATTAAAATATGGCTGATATATTATCTTGATTTTTGTGAAACATGTTGAGAACAAGTAACATGCAATATCAAGGCTTAGATAGTTAGATCTGTAGGATGTGTTGAGCGGATTCTAAATGGCTAACATAAGCTTTTGTGCTTTAATAATGCAATTAAAAAATATAGGGTTTTTCGTTTTGAAATAAAAGGCTGCTTAATTAATATGCATAGAAACTATTCCCTCTGGTTCTTAATATAAGACTTATTTACCTCATTTAATTAGATTGGAGGAGTTAATTGAATTAATTAATATGATATATTTTTTCTAAAATATCAAGAATCAATAAGGATAAATTAGTAAAAAATTTATAAATATAAAAAATGAGTTATACATTTAGAACTAAAATCAACCCTCTAAATAGGTCATAGACTAATAACCATAAGATTAGTTAACTAATGATAGCCTAGGACTGAAATGTTTGAAGAGAATGACTATGTACTTCATAAGGGGAATATTGGTGATAATAACTTGAACATCTATTTGGTGACTTTAGCAGGTCAAAAAATCAGCATAACAGTTAGCTTCTCTTGACATGATATGAAATGTAATACTAATTTAATCACACATAAGTCACTACTGCAAAAAACGTTTTTAACGTCCCTTATTTAGGCCTATTAACATCTGAAAATAAGGGGACATCTATGTGAGAGATGTAGTAAAAAATTACAATAACGTCTGTAAATCAAAGGACGTCTAAAGTCTGGACTTTAGACGTCCTCGGTTTAAAATGGGAACGTCTAAAGTGTCATGTAGCACTTTAGACGTCCCCATTTTAAACTGGGGACTTCTAAACCCACTTTAGATGTCCCCAGTTTAAAATGGGGACGTCTAAAGTGCTTTTTTTAAAAAAAAAAAATATTTATATTACAAATATGAACTAAACAATATTTAAAATCAGAAATTACATATCATCGTCAATAAAATTACAGATCTAGTATCTGAACTCCAAATCCAAAATCTACACAATAATAACTCTAGAGCTGAAATATCATAAACAGAAGATGATAACAATAAGATGAATCAGTTGCGAAAAACTTATCTCCTTCTATTATTAAAATTCATTTTCTTGTAATAATGAATAGAGAAGAGCAACAGGAAGAGATGTACCTCATTTTCTCAGTGGGAACGTGGCCATGAAGCATGTTTTGGAGTCTCGATCTACAAACCATAACAACACAAGTTAGAAGATAAAATAGAAGGAAAATCCAAAGAAAAAAGAGAAAGAAGATAAACTAGTAAGAAACATAACAGATCAGGTGAAAAAGAGAGAGAGCAAAGAAGAAGCAAGTTTAAAAATAGTATATAAAGAAGAAGAAGTAAGAGTTAAATGCGTGGTGGTAAGCATTACAAATCTGGTGAATAAAAAGAGAGAGAAAAGAAGAAACAAGTTTAAAAACAGCATATAAAGAAAAAGAAGTAAAAGTTAAATGTGTGGTGGTAATGGTTGCGTTGATGAGAAAGAAGAGTGTTGATCTATAAAACTGATAAATAAAGACTGTCAGTACATATTTGAATTATTTTTGGCGTCCCCAATTTAATTTAGGGACACCTAAAGTTGTTTAGTTATTTTTTTTTTAACTTTAGACGTCCCCAATTCAAAAAGGACGTCTAAAGTCACTTTAGACGTCCCCAATTTAATTGGGGACGTCTAAAGTTTTTTTTTTTTTTATAATCAGGGACGCCAAAAGGCGTCCCTGATTTAAAAAAAAAATTACTTTAGACGTCCCCAATTAAATTGGGGACGTCTAAAGTGACCAAAAGACGTTCCTGATTAAAAAAAAAAATTAACTTTAGATGTCCCCAATTAAATTGGGGACGTCTAAAGTGACTTTAGACGTCCCTTTTTGAATTAGGGACGTCTAAAACTATTCAAATCTCATTCAGAATTAAAAAAATGCTACCGCTCTTATTTTTTACGTCCTTTTTTTTAAAAAGTGACATCCTTTAGGGTCGTAAAAACAATATTTTGTAGTAGTGAGTATGTTACATAATTTGTGATCCAGGTGTTTGAGAGGTTGATTCTATGTTAGATACATAGATGAGATACGTAAAGCTCATGCAGGATAAAAATATGAGGGTTTCATTAATTGCGGATACATATGAACCATTCAACATTTTAGATTTATCAAATGAAAAAAAAAGAGCTTTTATATGAGGAAAAGGGAAAAAAAAAAAAGCTCTAGAAAAAACTCATACATTGCTAGGTTGAATTCAAAAATTAAACGACTTTGATATACTTGTAATTAATAAAATGCTATGTTTTTTTTAATTGTATAAGACATGAAGCACATACATTTGCATTTGACATAATTATATGATTATTATTTAGGCATTCTTATGATAAAACAAGGAATAAAAAGTTGACAAAAGATCACAATCACTATGAGATTTTTTTTTTCAGGTTAATCATATACAAATTTTTTATTTTTATACTACAATACATTTATATATTTTGTATAAGTTCAAGTTACAAGGCGCATAGGACCTTTCTGTAATGCTTGGCCAAACTAACTTGAATCCAAATCGAAACTAGTTAATAATTTCAGATAATGATGATTTGTTTCCAAAAATTTGTAACTGCGAAAGGGAAAAAAACAAACTCAAAAGAAAATGGGCTAGATCAACCAGCATGATTTTTGAGCCCAAGCCCAATATTAATGCTGCTTTTATTCCTGCATAATATAATAACCACGAAAGTTTTTCGGCCAACTGATAAATGATAATTTTATGACTAATTTAAATTTAATTAAATGGAAAAAATATAGTAAAATAATATTGAAAATAAAATAGGTATACAAAATTTAAACAAAAAATTTTAATTTATATTATTATTCACAGAATAAACAGAAAAATAATTTCATATACCAGAGTGCCTTTATTTTTTGACATATACAAACTTCGGAAGATAAAAAGGGGGGAAAAACAGCCTCGTCCTTCTTCAACGATCCTATATATTATCTGAAGGCGGGCTTTTATATATATACAAACCATATGAAAAAATTTTAAAAAAAATTATATATACAAAATGAGCACTCGTTCATATATTATTGTATATCATATAAGCCACTGAACAAAGAACGATGAAGAAATCAGTGTCTCCCTGGCTCAACTCCAGCTGTCTTCAATGTCACTGCAGTTCGAGGACTACAAAAGAAAAAAAAACCCTTTATGTCAATCAAAATAAACTACTAATGAGATATTGTATAGTAGAATTAATTGACACGAAATATTCCCTTCAATACCCTAAATAGAAGATAAAGTTGATTTTCTTTTTAAAGAGATTAAAAAAGTTAAATAAGTTACTTAATCATATCATATACTGTGTATCTAGAGATTATATACCAGTTTATAAGTTAGGTAAAATAGTTTGGAGAGAAGATAAAAAATATAAATATTTTAAAGTAATTTAATTAACTTTCTTAATATCTTTATAAAGGTTAATTATGTTTTATATCTAAAACCAGAGGGAGAGGGAGCAGTTAGATTGACAAATCAATGTGATAATAAAATTACATATCAATATGTTGATATGTTTATTCAAGGAGCTCAATTTTAATGACATGTTTGGTATGAGACTAGGATTGAACTGGCTGATCTGGTTCCATTAACTTGTGGTGGAAGGAAAGAAATGAAGAACAAACTTACTGAGTAAAAGGGTTGGGGTGAAGGGGATCGGAGAGTGTGTTTCTACTTTCTTGGATGTGGGCAACCTTTCGGAGCATGGATCGGTTGATGAACTTGTCGGCGGAATCAATGGTGTGGTCGGGTTCGTACACCTCCGGCATGGACTCTCTTCTCTTCTTGTTCACATGAACACTTGGAGCCCTCGCAAGTTGTTGAAATGCAGTGTGTGCTGCTAACATCACTGCAACACTCACCATCCCAAATACTATTTGAACTGGTGCCCACTCTCCAATCCTATACATATAATTTCCTGTTATTAATATATATAAAAGAATGGACTGAAATCTAGATTGGTCATTGAATCGATCGATGCAATGATTTTAGGATAAGTGGTTTAGTTGTAGTTGAACCGGTATATATGAATCCAATCATGTTTAAAATAATAAAATTTAATCAAAATATATTAAAACAATTTTCTTGGATAACTCTAAAAAGAGTAATATTTTACCAACATAGAGTTGGTCTAACAGTGTAAGGCCTAATTAGATCCCCCTAGGTCTCGAATTTGAGTCTTAAAGGAGTCGCTTATGTTAAGAGAAATAGCTACAAATCCCGAATCGGATACCAAATGATACTATAAAAAAGAGAGTAATACTTTATTTAAATAAAAAAGACAACATACAAGTAAATGGAGTAATGTATCTATTGGTAATTCAATAAAACAGAGTTATCAAAACACAAATTCAACATATTGCCTTTTGAAACTCAAAATGACGCTAGTTGATGACTCAGTCATAAGGGGGGGAAAATTTACTCATGTGAACCCCGTTCAAAACTCTTAATGTAACAACCAAAAAACTAATTCATCGGTTCACTAGTCTGACCAGCTCATAGGGTTGAATTTTAATAACATGAACTTTTCATGATTTATGCAAAATGTTTTTGTTGGCAGAAAAAGTGTTTTTATATATAGAAAGGAAATAAGAAATGGAAGATAGCCCCTACCTAGAATGGGAAACACCCTCAGGGGTGTTAGCATGATGATGGGTTTGTTCTGCTAATGTGGCTGGTTTCATTTTTGGGGTGGTCGACGTGGCAATCCTTCTTCCTCCTCCTCCTAACTGTCCCGTTAGCATCGATCTCAAACTAATTCCCTGCAATTTTCATTTCCATATCAATTAAATACCCATAATAACTAACTAATCAACTCTCATAGATCATACTTTATGAACAGATAGGTTAAGATAATGAGAATTAATCCAAAGTTATTAAGGCTGAAGGATTCATTTACCATTCTGAAGGCCATTTTCTGTGATCACGTAACCAATTAAACTTCTATTTGCAACAGATAATAGTTTCGAGTTTGCAGGTTATTTGATCTTTCTCTGAGAGGATCTATTTATATTAGAGCAACAAGCACTTAGCCATTAATTAATTAATTACTTAATTAATCTGATGATGATGATGTGGAAGTTTTGATGGTGCGCATAGGACCTTAATTATTTTGCTAATTAAGAAGGAGGCTGTGGATTAATCGACAAGCTTTGGTTTCGCCATTATCTATCAACCACCTGTATGTCTAGGAAATTAATCATTCAGTTATTAATTAAGTAAATTAATTAAAACCTTTCATTAATTTCCTTCTTTACCTATGGTCACCTTGAATCTTTCAGCTAATGGAGAACATTTACCTTGAATCTTTCAGCTAATGGAGAACATATAGCGTCATGTTTGAATTGCCTAATAATACTCCTTTATGTTCTTTTTATATTCATTTAATCCTTAATATAAGACATATTTATATAATTTAATTAAATTAAGGAAGTTAATTTAGTTGGTTAATATGATATTTATTTTTAAAAAAAACCATAATTATCTTCATTAATTCCCTCATCACCTTTCCTCCTTATTATTATCGAGAGACTATCAATAGGGGTCAATTATGAAAATGTTAACAAATATGAAAATTATATTTCATATTTAGAATCAAGATCAACTTTCAAAATATGTCTTGTATTAAAAACAGGATGGAGTAACTTTTTTTTAGAGTTATCTTGTTCCTATTTATAAGGAATAATCATGTGTCCAGAACATTTAATTATTAATTTTTTATATTTTTTCTATTAAAATAACGAGTCTGAAACAATTTTTTTTTTTTTAAATTTGATGTTTTATATGTTTGAGACAAAAAATTGCTTGTAGTTGGTGCTTTATAATAAAGATCAGGGAGAGTATTTTTAGGGTGTGTTTGGTTTGAGGGGAGGGGAGGGGTGGGAGGGTGGGTGGGTAAATTACCTTTTTGGGTTGAAAGAATTTAAATTTTTATTGGGAATCCAAAATTTAAAAAAAATGAGAAAGTAAATTTTGGATGGGAACCCAAAATTTAAAAAAATGAGAGGATAACTTTTGGATTTCTTTTATCCAAAATTGTAATTTCCAACCCTCTCCTACCCTCCCCTCAAACCAAACACACCCTTATTAAGGAGGAGGGTTTACTCTACAAAGGTGCTTATTGAATCAAATATAATTAATTTGAGTGAAATTGAATGGACATCTTTTAGAAAACTTCTCATGTCGTTCGAAGCGAATGATATAAAAGCCATGAAGCATTTTTCTATGCCCATCTTGGCACATAATGATACAAAAATGTAAAATCAAACCAACAATGTTGGTTGACTTAATGACCATGATATTTTTATGCTATTTTATTGATTAACATGTTTGCTAAACGATTAATGTTAGTTGACCTAACAGCTCTAATATTTTTATATTATTTTAAAATTTTCATGTATAATTTTGCAATAGCGAAAAATTCATGCTATCATTTGCATATGAAAAAATACTTCAGAACTAATAGATTTTCACTTAAAAATTTAACATAAGAAGAGTTACTTTTATTGTCAACACTTTTTTTATTCAATGATATCAAATATTATATAATTGGCTAATCCTATAATAATTCATATTTGATGCACCTGGGTCAAGCCATATTGAGCGTTTGCATGGCCCATAGTTATTGGGTTTATTTCACCAACTTTAGCCTTTTAGCTTCCAATGTGATGGGCTTGGCTTTTCAACAAGGGAGCTTATTTTTTATTTTAAAAAAAGGAGTATGACTAATTCACCTTTTGTTGAAAAATTAAAAATTTTTGTAATCCATAATTATATAAAATTTTAATAATATATCGTAGTATCATTTTATAATAAATAATAATACTAAATTTTAATTTAACTACATAATATTATGGATATCATATTTAGGTTGATATTAACTATTTCTTATATTAGTGTGCTTATAAAATAAACAAGCAACAAAAAAATACCATAATACATAATGCTTTGTAATGCAAGGAATCTAAACATATGTAGTCGTTTGAAAAAAAAAATTAGCATCAAATTTTAAAGGTTACAATGTGTTACAATTGTTAGTTCATTTTCATCATTCATAGCTTTTGTTTTTCCCACCTGAAAACTTAATATAAGTTTTTTTTTGGCCAATAGAAAACTTAATATAAATATAAATTAAAATTCACAAATTACATTATTTATAAAATAAAAACGGTATAATTTATGTTTCTGATTTAATGCAATATATGACCACATGTTTCTTTTGTAAGTTTTTATTTTTTATTAGTAGGAATGACGAGACAGCAAGAAAGAAAAGGAAAACACAAGATACAATAACAAAAATTAGTTGACTCGCGAGATGCATGATGAAAGCAACGAAACTAAATTCTTTTGAATTAAAATAAGATCCAAAATTTTAACTTTTGTAGGTCTTATATTTCAGTAGTTCCAAAAAACATCAGGAACAATTTTAGTAAAGAAAGCTCCCTTCTACAAGCTACAATTTTGGTCATAGAGTTGAGAAGTTTTGATAGAGAAGCATATATTCTTTTGAATTAAAATAAGATCCAAAATTTTAACCTTAATTAAATTATTGTTAATCATACATTTATATACTTTTATTTGTCATGTAATTTATCATAAAATTATATAAACTAAGTAGGACAGGTGGACATGCCATGCGTAGTAAAATTCTCTTTTTATTTTTATTTTCAGAAAAAGGTATCAATAAAATAGGCACTTAAATTCCCCTGCTTCTCTTGTTTTCCTCTATGCACAGGTATGCTCTTATGGTAGATAATCATATTAAATGAACGGTTAGGTAATAAATATAATCTGAAATTTGATTCACATATAGTAAGGGACTAATCTCTTCTTGCTAGACATAACCCCTACTGCTTCTCTTTTAATTTTTGTAAGAGACCATTTAATAACTTGTACTAATATTGACTAATTTAGATGCAAGTTGAAGGTATAAGTGAGGGATTTTTCTCCCAACATGATTTTTTTTTTCTTTTTCTTCTTCTTCTCCTCTTCTATTTGTTTTAAATTTATTTAAAAATAATTGAAAAATAAATATAGCCTTTTTTCATAATAAATAAACATAATTTTTTTTTGCTCTAATGCTAATAAAGATAAACATGAGTCATTTGATAGTTATAATTAAAATTTTAAAATTAGACCGTTGAAATCTCAAAAAAAGAATAGCTGTGATGAGCATAGAAATCAAATTCAAATTTACCTAGGTTCAACAATAAAACCAAATATAAAATTCTTTTTTTAACCTAACGTGTATGAAACTATGGAAAGCTCTAAAGGTCATCTTAGTGAATAACTTCACATATGATTCCTTCCAACTTCCCTTGTTTTTATTTCCTAATTATGAACATTTACATTATTTTCATTGTGCTGTCTTTAACATTATTGCCAAAATTAACAAAGGACAACACCATCACCCACAATTAGTCATTGTAAACACAACAATGCATTGCATATTTGTCACTATTATTTTAAGACCACTTTGTTACCCAAGTTATAAATCCCATCACACATTCACATTGGTGGGGCAGGGAACAAAAAGTCGAAAGAAGAAACCTTTATTTTCAGTACAAATACAGGAAGGTTGAAAATTAAAGCAGGTAATTTTTGCTTATTGATTGATATCTGTATTTGATAACCTAACCCCTCTTTAAATCTCTTTTCTTTTTTGCTATTTTTGAAAGATTCCCTCTCTACCCATTTTGATTTTCCATCGATTTTTTTGAAAGATTCTCTCTCCTCCATCTTACTTTTGGGAATCACCCGCGCTTTTTCTCTATTTTCATTTTTTCCCTACTATCTGAGGCCCATTCTTCGGGATTTTTTCTCTTTTTCTTTCTGGGTTTGGTTGATGATTTCGGATTTCCTGTTTCGTTTTTGCATTCTCCTTTCTCTCTTTTCAATGGCTTCAGTCAAATCCAGAAAAACCCAAACTTCAATTTCTACTTTCCTAAACAGAAAATCCCCAATTTCATTTGAACAATGCCTTCTTTGGATTCGGTTTCTTCTTGTGTGTTAAAGCGGAGGATTTTTGAGGTGTTAACCTCCCTCCCCAATTCTCACGTTGTCTCTGGTTCTTATAAAGTTCAAAGGTAACTATTCACAACCTCTATTTGCCGTTATTTATTTCGCGTTCAAAGTCAAATTTTCCGCTATCATCATCGCTGTCTCCCTATTTATTGATGATTTATCTCTTTTGACTTCTATGTGTTTGTGGGTTTTCCCGCGTTCTGCTTCTTTATCATTCTAGATTCTGATCGTGCTCTCAAGGTTTGTGCTTTGCTAATTAATTAATATGCCTTTCTTCTTAAGAATTTGAGGTTTTGATTGTTTCTTTTGGGTCAGTGGTCTTGTTCATCCTATTTTGGGAACTGGTTCGGTTTCTAAATAGTCTTACTTTTCCACGTCCAACTATATGTTTTATCATAACTTTCGATAGTCAATAAAGTTATGGTCGGCGAAGAAAAATCTTGTGTTTTTTGAATCATACGCAGTTGAATTTTCTTGACAGAATAAATAGAAGGAGGCTTTGTTTCCAGAACTTTCATAGTTTCATCAGTTTCAGGATTATATATATGCATCAAACTTGTTTTTAGCAACTGAAAAGTTGGATTTCTTTTCCTTATTGTATCATCCATTTCTTTTGTGATTTGGAATTTGAGCTTGTTGAAATTGGGTATTCATGAAGGATTTTGTAGCCGGAGAAGGAGGTGTTGGAACACCGAAGATGGATTTGGAAGCAGGAGCTCTGGATTCTAAGATGAAGGGTGTTGGGAACATTAGCAGTAATGAAAAAATTTTCAGAGCTGATAAAATTGATCTCAAAAGTTTGGATGTGCAGCTTGAAAAGCACTTGAGCAGGGTTTGGTCCAGGAACATTGAGTCCAAAAGGCCTAAAGAAGAGTGGGAGATTGATTTGGCCAAATTGAATCTCCGATACGTTGTAGCTCATGGGACCTATGGTACTGTGTATAGAGGCACCTATGATAACCAAGATGTTGCAGGTAATTCTGATATTTACCCTTTTATGCGCTATAAACATTTTTCCTGGTTCGTTATATTGCTTTGCTGAAAGAATGAAAGGAGAGAGATTAGAACGTCTTACTCAATGTATTTGGATATTATCAGGTTCATTATCAATCTGGAACTCTTAAGTGTAGCCTGCTTTTGAACTCTGAGGCTATGTTTGGATGGAGAGAAAAGTGAGAGGAAAATAGGAGAATGGAATACTAGGATGGAAAATTTCCAAAAATGGTAAAAAAATTTACTATTTTTGTGAGTTTTCCCTCCTAATATTCTTTCCTCCCTAATCTTCTTCCCATCCAAACATAGGGTGATTCTTATCTTTACTTTTTTGACTTTTTTGCAATGTTTAATCAACATTACGGGCAGTACAGGGTGCTTGAGATGCTAAAGTGTAATTATTTTGAGGCCTTAAGCACATGGAAGCCCTAGGAATGATTGCTTTATGCTAACCTAGTTAGAAAAGAATTGGGTCTAATAAATGTCATTCATAATGTTGCCGTTGACTCTAAGACATATCTAATATCTTCATATAAAACAAGGAAGTTGAAGTTAAGCAACTGTGAGAATCATCATTAATTACGATTTTGGAACAAGCCTTTTTTCTTTCAGCCTATGATAAAGGGAATCTTACTTCTCAATTTATGCCATCTATGGTGAATAATATTGAGGTTCGGGAAGGTGTTGGATAATTGCTTGTTTTAGGATACTTACTTTGCTATAATTTCATGAGTAAAAATTATTATTACAACTGATGTTTTGGCATGGTCTTTTGTTGTTGGTTTTATTGAGTCCTTTTGCGATTTGAATGAATTGTGGTGGTTGACCTTTGACGCGTTCTCTTTTCTGCTGTGTGTTGGAGCTTGCCATTCTTTATTTTCCAAATGAAATAATGCAGTTGTTGGAATTGGAGATTACATCTGATGGTTTCTTAAGTAAACTCTGGTTGCTATTCCTCACTTCAAAGAAACCATACTTAATTATGAAGTTGAATATTCTGGTGTTCAGGAAATTCTCACTGTTCTCTTATGTTGAATTTTGACAGTGAAAGTTTTGGACTGGGGTGAGGATGGTGTCGCCACAGATGCTGAAACTGCTGCTTTACGTGCATCATTTCGGCAGGAGGTTGCTGTTTGGCACAAACTTGACCATCCAAATGTTACAAAAGTACAGAATTCTCATCTGAATATTTTTAAAATCATGAACTAGATCTTGTTACTGAACAGAGTTAATGCTCGAAGTGGCAGCTTTGAGCAGCTATGAATACTTATTTATAATGACACTTTGAATGCTTGCATTGGGTCATGGCCTTTTGTCATGCTTAAGTTACTTTGATTTACAAGAGAGGGACTAAGAATGAAATGTTAGGTCTTCAGCTTTTTAATTGTTTCTTATTCATTCTTGCTGCAGTTTGTTGGGGCTTCAATGGGAACCTCAAATCTTAAAATTCCCACAAAGAACTCTGATGGGCAAGAGTCCCTTCCTTCTAGGGCATGTTGTGTTGTTGTTGAGTATATCCCCTGTGGGACACTAAAACAATTATTGTTCAGACATAGGTATAAGAAACTTGCTTTCAAAGTTGTGATCAAGCTGGCTTTAGATCTTGCCAAGGGGTAGGTTACATTCTTTTACCGTTACAAAAACAACTTATTGATTTTCTACTGAATTGAAATATTTACTTCCCCTCATCTACAGTCTCAGCTATCTACATTCAAAGAAGATTGTACATCGTGATGTTAAAGCAGAGAATATGTTGCTAGATCGCAGTGGAAACTTGAAAATAGCCGATTTTGGAGTCGCACGAGTTGAAGCACAAAATCCAAGTGACATGACTGGTGAAACTGGAACCCTTGGATATATGGCACCAGAGGTATTAATTTTAGTTTAGGAAAATGAAAAATGCTTCTTTAGCTATATTAATCACCATTCACTTTTATGGTCTGGTCTGAAAAAGAGATTGGTATCACTATATTATGTGTAGGTTTTGGATGGTAAGCCTTACAACAGAAGATGTGATGTGTACAGCTTTGGCATTTGCTTGTGGGAAATATATTGCTGTGATATCCCTTATCCAGATCTTAGCTTTGCTGATGTGTCATTGGCAGTTGTCCGTCAGGTTAGTTCATGTAACGAGTTATTTGTGTATATGCAGACTTATCAATCTTTCATGAGCATTATGGTAATTTCACCAATGTAATTATTCCAGTCATGTGGCTCATGTCTTTTGGATGGCTTTCATCATTAGTCAAGTATGCGTTAAAGCTACAGAAACTCTTATAACCACTATAGTATAAAAGAAACTCTTCTAAATAATGACATTTAAGAATTTTGGAATCGGTTTAGTTTGGAATGTATGGGTTGAATGAGGCTAATCAAGCTATCCTAATCACATGATGTGCATATAAATTGGTTTGATTCTTAGGTATTAAGTACGTTGAGGGTTTTTTGGTACTAAAGCATCAAATTATCATGTACTGCTAATACAGCAACATTTTAGAGGAAATAGTTGTGACAAACAAAGGTGAAGTTTTTAAGTGTCTATGTCTAATAATTCTATTGAAGCGTTTGAGAATAAGACACTTGTACTGTCAATGACCTTGTAGCTTAGTGACATGAATGCTTTCCTGTAAGTGGGAGGTTGTGTGTCTGATTTAACTTGTAACTTCAGGCCGTTAGTGCATTCTCCTCTAAGAATCTACATCTGCTGGTGTTCTTGTGCAGAATTTGCGACCGGAAATCCCACGATGTTGTCCATCTTCTTTGGCTAATATCATGAAAAAATGTTGGGATGGGAAGCCAGACAAGCGTCCAGAAATGGGGGAGGTGGTGAGTTTTCTGGAAGCCATAGATACAAGCAAAGGAGGAGGAATGATACCAGAAGATGCCACACCCAAGTGCTTCTGTTTTGCCCCATCTCGTGGTCCCTAACTCTTCAAATGCTCATTGAAGCTAACACACACACACACACACACACACACACCAAAGATATATATATATATATATAATTGCTTAGGGGAGGATAGAGAGAGTTGCAGATGGCAAATCTTGTTTTCTGGTTTGCCATCAGATTACCCCAACTTGCTTTCCTAGTTGGAGGTGGAAGGGAATGAAGGTTCATGGAGACAAAAGGGAAATAATGTTTGACACATTTGTGTTTCGGTGAAATGAGAAGCTGAGATTGGTGTTGTAACCTTTTTTTTTTTGGGCGGCGCATCTATAAAAATTTTCAAATATAAAATCATTTTGATTCACTTATCTCTGCATCTTGTGGTGAATTGGTATTGTGGTCAGCAGGAATAACATGTAAACATTTGAGAAACTTATCACTTAGTTATACTACTACTTTCCATCCTTAATAATTAATATAAGATCTATATATATATATATATATGTAATATGAGAATTAACTTGACATGGGTTCTATATGTTGTACGGAATATGAAAAGGAGGCGGTAAGATTCAATTATTGATGGCCTTGTTAAGTAAAAGTTTCTAGTGAGGCTTGACTTTAATCAACAATGGCGGAAATGAATAGAAAATAAAAAAAATTAGTGAAAAATTATTGGAGAAATGCTTTAAAAGCTGGATTTGAGATTGAGTTGGAAAGGCTAACGGGTCATGGTTCAATTGATTGAAACGGTCAAGCTGTTTAGTCGAGCCAGTGATGTAATAATTAAATAAAAAATAATATTATATTCTTATATAATAATATTTTTAAAAAATATTATATTAAATTATCAAATAATTTAAAAATAAACTTAAATAGTTTAATTTTAGAATAAGTTAATAAACTTAAATGGTATCTCATGGCATATGTTTAATTTTGTATTAAGTAGTTTGTATAAAAAAATAAACATGAAATGAGAAATTGAGAATATGTAAATAATTTTTTTTTTTAAAATATAAAACTAAAAACAAGGAATAAAAACCTAAAATATGGTAAAAAATAGAAAATGAGTTATTAATACATAGCATTCATTCAAAAAATTGGGAGAATTACACTTAGATCCCAAGGAAAAAGAGAAATGAAAAAATGGTCACTGTAGATTGCAAAATGAAAAAATGGTCCCATGGAGTTGTCGATACAGGTTCATGGAGTTATTAACAAGTTGTCAATATAGGCTCATGGAGTTGTTAATAGGACCATTTTTTCATTTATTTTCTTCTTTGAGACCCAAGTGTAGTTCTCCCTCCAAAATTTCAAACCGTAAAAGGCTAGTTGGCGAAGAAAAAAAAATCGCAAGAGGCTAAAAAGCTTTTAAAAAGGAGTTAAAAATTTTCAACTTTCAACGGGTCGGTGAACGTGGGTGGCTGTGATGGAATGAATTATGGTTCATTTATTTCAGAGATGGGTTGCTTTGTCTTCGTCGAGACTCGAGTATGGTTCATTTATTTCAGAGATGGGTTGCTTTGTCTTCGTCGAGACTCGAGAGTCATGGTTAGCAAAAGGTCAAGTTTTATATTTTGATTTCTTTGCCAAATTTTTTTCATTCTTCCCGTAATTTCATACAGGTAGTTACCGGGTATTTCTTTTTTGGTTTTTTGTCTTCTCCTTTCTTCATCTCTAGTGTAATTGGTGTGAACCGTCCGTCTTTTCAAAAATCGCTCAAATTCCCTGCTTGATATCGATTTATGACTCAACACGGCCCAATCTTTAAAACAATATTCAACTAAAAAAATAGTAGTTTTGAGTTCCGACTGACGGTCTGACCGGTCCGACCATCTAACCCAACTCTAGTATCATTACCTAAACTACATATCAGGGAAGGGAGATTCCTTTTACAGTCTTTATATAATATTTCTTAGTTCAACTTAAAAATTTATAACTTATCTTGTGCGTTTTTATACAACTTTTTTAGGGGATTTATTTAGCAATAAGTTAAATTCAGGATATCTATTAGTAATTAAATTTTAGCCAAAATGCACATAACCCCCTCAATTTTAACTCAGTTGTAGATAATCTTCCTTATCTTTAAAAGTTTAAAAATCAAACCGTTAACTTTCAAATCTTAGTCATCAACCCCTTACCGTTAGGATGACCGTTAAAGTTAACAAATGTAAGCCACGCCAGATTATTAAAGATTATTTGGCAAGTCTAGGTGCCATGTAAGTTTTTTTATATTTTATTAATTTATGCTAAATTAAAATTTAGAACTTCACTAACAAAATTTATTAATTTATCGTAAATTAAAACCCCTAATTGCTATCTTCTTTATCCTCTACCCGTCTCCATCTCCAGCAAGCTCGTATTTACTCGAATCATCTTGAATGTTGTGATTAGCATTATATGGTTTAAAATACTGTTATTATATCAACTTTTATCTTAATGCCATATAATCCAAGAACTCCTCCCCCTAAAAAAGGACTTATCGAACACAAAAAGAGAAATTGGACTCTGGGCATATAGCAATGGCTTACATTCGGTTAACTTTAATGTCCATGTTAGCGGCAAGGGGTTGATGGTCAAGTTCTGAAAGTTAACGGTTTGATTTTTAAACTTTTAAAGATGAGGGAGGTTATCTTCAACTTTTTTTTTTATTGGTAGCCCACCCTGTATCCAGAACTTCACCCTGACTAATTCGGATCCTACCCACATCGCACACCTGACATGGTGGGTGAGTCTCTCAGTGGGAGTTTTCTACATTTACCAGGTTTCGAACCTGAAACCTTACTTAAGCAGAACTGAGCCGCTTACCACTCAAAGTAACCCCCGTTGGTGGTTATCTTCAACTTAGTCAAAGTTGAGGGGAGTTATATATATCTCGGCCTTAAATTTTTTAGGGAAAATCCATATTAAAGACAGCTGAAATATCCTAATCTAAAATCAGGTTTCTAAATTTAACTAATCCTTATTCAGGTTTTTAAATTAAAATATGATTTAAAATATGGGTGAAATGACTTTCCTAATCTCTATTCTATGCTTCATTGCCTCGCACTCTCGTTCTTTCTCTACTCCTTCGTCTTACTTAGGATTCAACATCTCCGTCCCTAAACCAAGCCCACTAAAGCAAAACCAATTCCTGACTTCCTCAGTCCTTTCTTCACCTCGTTCGCTCACCTCTTCTTTCACCTCCACTTGGTCACTTCTCCACTATTAGTTGTTGCCGCCGTGTTGTTAGCCTCCAGCCGCTGCTACCAACCTCACCGTCATGACCATCGAAAATCCCACACTTATCCCTCCCTCCTTCTCTCTCTCTCTATATATCTCATGAGAGTTCAAAGCCTCAAGTTACATTTCTGGGAACCATTTTTTTCCCCCAGAAATTCATACTTCAAGGAGGTTAAGGCCATCGAGGTGGATGAGTGAATGGGCGGCTTGGTATTGAGTCCGACAATGGCGGTGATTCCATGAATTTTTTTTGAAAACTTGGAATTACTTTTTCTTCTTGCCTAAATGAAGTATCGCTTGAAAATTGATTTCTTCTTTTTTATTTATTTCTTTCCCTGACTATTGGATTATTTCTTGGAGAAATGTCTGATATACTGTGGCGGTACCCTGGTTTTTTTTGCTTATGATTGCTATGATTCCTTATTCTATGAATTGAAGAGTTTATTAATTTTGTTACGATTTAATATATGGTTTATTCAATCGGGTTGTAGTGGTGCCCTGATTTGATCCTTATGGTTTCTATGATTCCTTATTCAATATATGACATGAGGTTAATATTTTTAGAACTTGATGGGTTCCTCTGTTTGGGGAGATAGGTGTAAGGTGCATATGAAATTACAACAACCAAAAACCAACTTATGGCCAACAAATTAGAGTTGTATAGGATCAAAGATGAATTTAGGCCACCAAATCAGAATTCTCAAGCATCAAAGCAAAATTTATGGCTGCCAAACATGAGGGATTTATTAGAGAAAAAGAGAGTGAGTTTTAGAGTTCATAAGATCACCACATAAACTTTTGCGTTGATAATTCTTTCTTTGCCATTGCATTTGAACCCATAAACCCTTCCTTTATTAAGCCTTTATGCAGACAAAGCCTTCAATGAAAGAGAGAGAATGAAGAGGAAAAATAATGAGAGAATAAAGGGTAATAAAGTCAATTCATAAATATTTTGAAATCCTAAATTGGGTCTCTCACCTAATTAGATATTTGTTGAATTTACCAACCTAATTTCATATTTTCCTATTTTAAATGGCTTTATATGGAATTTTCCCAATTTTTTATTTAGGACTTTGTAATTTATTTTCCCCAAATTGAAACAACAAAAGAAAGAAGCCCAAACTTCTCTTTTTTATGGTCGAAGTAGCCCAAACTTGATTTATTCGATTTTTTGGAAATACTTAAGTCCAATCTCTTAGGGGTTTAATGTGAGCCCAAATCTGAATCATTATTCCTCCCCATTATTTGATTTTAATCAGTTTGACAAAGCTGTTGAATTCTATCTTTGGTTTTATGGCAAAAAAAAAAAAAAAAAACAGAGAGAATTCTGTCTTTGGTTTACATAAAAGCAATACGAGATTTTAAGTTTCCGGTCTGTTTGGATCAAGATCATAATTAATTACGAGATCCAAAATCAAAGTTTTCTTGAAAATATCCTAACACCTCTATATATATCAAAATTAATTATGAACCCAAAATCATGGCTATCTCATAAAAATTTAAAGGGATTCATCACAAAGTTTAAAATATTAAGAAAGTTCAAATCCTTATTGGGAGATCAGGAGATGTATGCTTATTTATCGTCTAACAGTGCTTTAAAGATTTACGGGAGTTATTATCAGAGCAGAAAGTGCTTTAACACAAGTTAAGAAGGCATTTTTTCATCAGTTTTCCAATCCGTGCAGATTTCAACGATTGTAGAAATTGAAATTTTTACACCAGCTACAGTCTCAACTGGCGTATATATATATATATTTTTTTTTTTAAAAAAACGGTTCCATCTCTTCCCTAATTACCTGTAGTAAAGTGAAAAAAACAAAAAAATCAATAGCAAATAATGAGTGCTTCTGAGTCTGGTTCAGCACTACCGCTCGTGCCTGATTATGATTTGCAAACAGTACAATTCAACAGCTTGAACCCAATAAGAATAACATAGAATTAAGGGTTAGTTTTATCAAGAAAGTTTTTTGAGGGGTAATTTTGTCCTAGTCATTATTTCAATTAATTTTAACCGTTAGTTGATCAAATATGTTAAGCTGGCAGTCCATATGTCATCCTCATAATTTTTGTCAAGGTGCAAATTTACCCTGAAAAATTTAAATATAACTTTGAAATAAAAACTGAAGTAGATGACACATAGGCTTCTAGGATAAATTTGCACATTAAAAAAATGACGGGATGATATATAGATTATTAGCTCAACATATTTGATCAACAAATGGTTAAAATTAAATGGAATAACGGCTAAGGTAAAATTACTTTCTTTTTAATACTTTCAAAGTAAATTTTCTCTATTTTTGATACTTTCATGGTAAAATTGCCTTTTGAAAAACTTTATGAACAAATTAACCCTTTGGCGAAAACTTTCGGGGACAAAATTACCCCTTAACCCAATAACATATAAACTTACCTTATTTTCTTTGAAAATGGTGGAAACAACAATAGTGGCAAGTCAATGAGTCATTCTCTTATCCTTAAAAGTGAAAGAGGTGTTAGTTGTAATGGCTTAAAATAAACAGATGATAGAGGTAAAACTCAATATATTGGACTGATCTTTCTATTAATACAAAATCCAATTACAACTGTATAATCGGAGGAGAAAATATTGTAACAGAAAAGAAAGAGAAACTAGGGAGAGGGAATTCCAGAGAGAGGATAAGTCTGAATACAATTACACACTGTCATTCTGTTATTGCTGATCTTAAATAAGCTAAGCCTCCTCCAATTCTCTGAGTTTCCATGTCTTTCTCCTGGACCTAAGACTCCTTCGTAATTGACCCATATGCTCCTGCATCGGTGCTCTATTGTTTGGGCCTTGGCTTGTTTCATTTGTGGCTTTTACTCCATTTTCAATGTCCATTCCATTCTGATCCATTACAATACCCCCTCCATTGAGAGGAACCTTGTCTGCAAGGTTGAAATTGGGATAAAGTTGTGCCAGGTCCTTTTTAAATTCCCATGTATCTTGAGAAGAACTATCCCAACTAACCAAGTATTGTGGGGCCCACACTCCTTGATAATGAATTTGACGAACATCGAGAATCTCTGAGGGATGACACAGAGGACCCTCAGGTATAGTGTGAAGAGGTAATGGAAAATAAGGATGCTGAAATGCCTCCCCCACAAATTTTTTGAGTTGAGAGACATGAAAAACAGAGTGTATTCTGGCGTGTGCAGGAAGCTGAACCTGATAAGCCACGAAGCCGATTTTTTCCACGACCTGAAAAGGCCCAAAATACTGCAGAGCAAGCTTATGGTATTTACGTAGTTAAACAGAGTGCTGACGATAGGGACGTAATCACACCAAAACCCAGTCATTGAGTTGGAAAGAAACTTCAAAACGCTTACAATCGGCAAAAAGTTTCATCCTCTGTTGTGCCTTCAGAATATTTTGTTTTAAAATAACAAGAACTTCATCCCGAGCTTGCAGTTGCTGATGAACGTCGAAAGGAGTATCTTCTAATGAATAATGATATAACAATGGTGGCGGATCTCTGCCATAGACGATCTTAAAAGGTGTGAAACTAGTACTTGTATGGAAGCTTGAGTTGTACCAAAATTTGGCCTATGGAAGATAACTCAACCAGCTGCATGGATAATCAAATACAAAACAACGTAAATACATTTCCAAGCATTTGTTAAGAGCCTCTGATTGCCCATCCGATTGAGGATGATAAGCAGTGCTAAAACACAACGTGGTGCCTTGAAGCTTTATCAAATGTTTCCAAAAAGCACTTGTAAGGATTTTGTCACGGTCAGAGACAATGGTTTTAGGAAGGCCATGGAGTTTGACTACATGTTGCAAGAATGCCTCTACCACCAATTGACTGGAAAAATTATTTGTTATTGGAATGAAATGCCCATATTTCGACAAGCGATCAACGACAACCATAATCACAAATAAGCCACATACAACTGGGAGCCCAAGGATAAAATCCATGGCTATATCTTCCCAAATATTCTCAGGAATGAGTAATGGTTGTAAAAGGCCAGAAGGGTGTAAGTGAGACAACGTAGCCTGTTGACAAATGATGTAAGCGTGGATGTAACACCTGATGTCCCTACGCATCTTAGGCCAAAAGAATAAATGTGCAATTCGAGCAATAGTGCGGGTAAACCCAGCATGACCCCCGATCTTAGAGGAATAAAATTCAAAGAGGATACAATTTACAAGGTCTCTGTTATCGTGCGGAATGACAAGTTGGTTCTTCCAGTACACATCGCCCTCACGAATATGATAATATGGCAGAGAAGAGGGATTTTCTGTCATGGAATGTTTAAGCTGTTGTATGGAAGAGGAAGCACAAACCTGAGCATATACATGATCCATAAATGTTCCTTCCACAAAGGAGAATGCCATACATGAAACTCGAGACAAAGCATCGGCGACTTGGTTTTGATGGCCTGGTCGATATTCAATGGCAAAGTGATATCCAAGGAGCTTCGGTAAACAACATTCTTGTTTAGGGGTCTGCATAACTTGATCATTCAAATGTCAAAGACTAGCATGATCCGTTCGGATTATAAAATGATGGCCAAAAAGATAGTGGCGGAATTTTGTGACTACTTCTATAATGGCATGAAGTTCCTGGACATAAATAGACTGAGCTTGCAACTGAGGTGATAATTTTTTTGAAAAAAAAAGCAATCGGATGTGAATCCTGACTCAACACCTCTCTTACCCCTATGCCAGAGGCGTTGGTTTCCAAGATGAACGGTTTTTGGAAGTTTGGCAGAGCTAAAACCGGAGCTTGAGTAAGTGCTACCTTGAGTTCATCAAATGCTAACTGAGTAGCTGGAGACCACACAAATGTATCCTTGTGTAAGAGATCAGTTAATGGGCTTGCAATTTGAGCAAAATGGTGGATAAAGCGACGGTAGTAACCACTACGACCAAGAAATCCTTTTAATTGTGTGACCGTAGTGGGTATAGCCCAATTGTGAACAACCTAAACCTTATCAGGATCCATTTCAACGCCCTGTGCCGAGATAATGTGACCTAAATAGTTTATACGAGTTTGTCCGAAAGCACACTTGCTTTTCTTAGCAAATAATTGGTGCTGATTTAAAACTTCTAGAATTGTCAATACATGCTGCAAATGAAGGTCCTATGTGGCACTGTACACTAATATGTCATCAAAAAAAATTAAAATGAATTTCCTCAGAAATGGCCGAAAAATTGAATTCATTAAAGCCTGGAATGTTGTTGGTGCATTCGTCAAACCAAAAGGCATGACGATCCATTCATATAAGCCATGGTGAGTTCTGAATGCTGTTTTTTCTCGGTCACTTTCCCTCACCAAAATTTGATGATAACCCGATCAAAGATCAAATTTAAAATGAAACATCAATCTATGAAGTTCATCTAAAAGCTCATCAACTGTGGGCATCGGGAATGCATCTTTGATTGTAATAGTATTAAGAGCCCTATAATCGACACAAAATCGCCAAGTACCACCTTCTTTTTTACTAGCAGCACTGGAGTTGAAAACGGAGAAGAGCTGGGCTGTATTAACCCATCCTGTAATAACTCATCAACAATATGTTCGATTTCAATTTTCTAACTTGCTGGATACCTATAGGGCCTGACCTTTACTGGTCTTGAATTTGGAAGAAGCTTAATAAGATGCTCTAAACCTCTATGAGGTGGCAACCCATGGGGGATGCTAAATACTGAGTCAAACTGCTGAAGTATGTGGGTCATATCAAGAGGTATGGAATTGGATGAGCCAAAGGTAGGTGCTAAAGAAGCGTTGAGGAAATAAAACTATGTGATAACGTCCTGTTGATGCAAACGAATCAACTGATGGCATTGAGCTAATGTCTGTGATGAATTGCGATATCCTTTAAGAGTAATAAACTTGCCATTCAACAAAAATTTGATTGAGGAAGATTCATAGTCGGCCACATGTGGGCCCAGTGTTTGTAACCAGTCAGCACTGATTACTGCATCAACACCTGCCACAGGAAGCACAAACATACTGACAAAAATAGTATGATTGGAAATCTGTATAGGTAAATCAACCACTCGCTCATTACTGCTCATAACAGTTCCCGTGCCCCCATGACTCGTACTGTTGGTGTATACCCCACAGGAATACCCAGGTGTTTAACAATTTGTGGGTGGAGAAAATTGTCAGAGCTACCTCCATCTAAAAGGACATGGATATTTGTGCCAAAAAGAGATCCATGGAATCGTATTGTAGCTGCTTCTTGTGTGCCCTTTAATGCATGTAATGAGAGATGGTGCAATGTTGCATCCATTTCTGAAGAAGAGTCAGTAGGTGTCGTCTCTGTAATTTCTGATTCTTCTTTATCGCACAACATCATCATCAATTGTTTATTCGGACATCTATGGGTTGGTGAAAATTTTACGTCACAAGTGTAACATAATCCCTTCTCCCTTCGTATTTGCATTTCGGCGGCTGTCATCTTCTTTATCTGAGGTCCTGGAGGTGTTGGTAACGGGGGAGGTAAATTTTCTTTGCCACCCCCCGACGTAGAAGATACCGATGTAGAGAATGAAGGCCCCATTGTGGAGGTGGTAGTTTTCTACAACCAAGAAGAATAACGTGGTTTAAGTGAATCAAATTTAGCACTTGAGACCCCTGAAGATGACGGATCAACAAACAAACGTGCCAAAGCCATGGAACTAAGTAAAGTAGTTGGTCGCTGCACTAAAACGTCACGCTTAAGAGTCAGAGAAAGGCCGCCCAAATAACAATCGAGAATAGCCGATTCTGGCACTTCCTCAGTACGATTGGCTAAGGATAAAAATCTCAAATTATATATCTCTAATGAACCGTCGACAGAGCTCTGTGTGAGCTTAAAGAGTTGAGAACAGGCACAATCAAATTGAGAGGGACCATGTTGAAGTTCTACCGCCTTAGCCAAAGTAAACCGGTTAGGAATACGACCTGCGTAATCCAGCATTTGAAATCACGACAAGACATCCCCATCGAAATGGACAGAAGCGATGACCAAGCGTTGAGAATCAGCGATCTCATAAAATTTAAAGTACTGTTCAGCCTTAAAAATCCAATTAAGAGCATTGCTACCGTCAAAACGAGGAAAATCCAGTTTAATAGGTTTAGACGAAAAACCATACTGACCCGCATTGGATATCGAAATACCGGACGAGGGAGACGCGTCTTTGGAACTCTGGGAAGGCTAATCCAATCGTAAATGTATAGCATCCATGGATTTAACTAATGATTGTATCGCAACACCCAGCTGATCAAGTTGGTCAAAACGACCCTTAGCATAATCGATGAACTCGGCCGTTCGCTTGGTTTCAGCCCGCATCTCCTTCATACGAGTATTGTCAGCCATTACAAAGAAAAGAGCTTGATGAAAGCACCAGATTGTAATGTCTTAAAATAAATAGATGATAGAGGTAAAACTCAATATATTGGATTGATCTTTCTGTTAATACAGAATCGAATTACAACTGTATAATCGGAGCAGAAAATATTGTAACAGAAAAGAAAGAGAAACTAGGGAGAGGGAATTCCAGAGAGAGGATAAGTTTGAATACAATCACACATTGTCATTCTGTTATTGCTGATCTTAAATAAGCTAAGCCTCCTCCAATTCTCTGAGTTTCCATGTCTTTCTCCTGGACCTAAGACTCCTTCGTAATTGGCCCATATGCTCCTGCATCGGTGCTCTATTGTTTGGGCCTTGGCTCGTTTCATTTGTGGCTTTTAATCCATTTTCAATGTCCATTCCATTATGATCCATTACATTAGCATTCTATAAGGATAATGAAAAAAAGAAGGTGAACCGCGGAAAATTTCAATTAAAAATGTTACTCAACTGAGTGGAATTCGTTTTCAACAATAAAGTTGAAATAAAATGATTGTCTTATCGCTTCATCATATTTCTCTCCCACTTGATATGGACATGGACATGGACGTTGTCCTAATCTCAAACGTACATTTCCTCAAATTTGGGATAATGACTTGGAACTTCACTTATTTACGCAATTTCACGAATCATTTGCCGCTTTCATAATATCACGCGCAATCTTCAAACTTGCATATTCGTAGACATAAATATATTAATAAAAAACTACTCTTTTAAAATTGGAATCAGCTAAATTAAAAGAACAAGTTATTCCATTTGTGTTAAAGTGTGTGAAAGATAGAAGCTTAAAATAGATTTGAAAATGCTCTATCTGATTTTTGATAAACCAATTATTCAGAGAGTTGGTTTTGATCCTAAATATAAGATATATTTTTTATATTTGTCAATATTTTCTTAATTTATCCTAATTAATGTTCCCTCAACAATAATCAAGTAAGAGAGGGAAATAGGGAATTAAAGAAGATGATTAGGGTGTTTTAGAAAATACATGTCATATTAACTAATTTCACTAAATTTCTTCATCTAATCAAATTAGGTAAATATGCCTTATATTAAGAATTAGAGAAAGTAATTTGATACTCTTCTAATTTTATTTATAAATCACTTTCAATTTATTTTATCAAAAGCAAGAAAAATCTTAAATTTTATGAACTTTACCTTAAAATTTAACAGCTTTATAACTTTATTAATATTTAATATACACTAACCCTATTAGAATAAAGTATATATAATAATAAATTAACAGTAAAATTGTGTATTCATATAAAAAATTTAATGATGTGACTTATAAATAGAATAAGAGAATCCATTCTCTCCGCTTATAAATACCACCAGGAGACTATATGAGTATTACATATTTTCATTTATTGTGGCATTTCCTCTACGTAAAGCATATTGCACAAATTTTTCCCTTCAAAAGATAGAAATGAGACAGTGTGTACCTCCCCATCAACAGTTCCATTGTCAAAGGAGAAATTCAGAACCAAAAATATTTCTAATTTCCACTTTGTGTTAGGATTATTGATTTTGACATCTACCTAAACTAATGGATCAAAAAGCAATTCAATATATTACTATCTTATCTCATCTTTGGTTCTAATTATAAGACCTAGTTGATTTTTTCTTAGAGAGATTATATAAATTAAATAAATTACTTAATCATATCATATATTGTGTATGATTAAATTATATATTAATTTATAAGTAAGAGAAATTAGTTTAGAGAAAGAACGATTAACATAAATATTTTAAATTATTTTAATTAGTTTCATTAATCTCCTAAAAAAAGTCAATTGATCTTATATTTAGGACATAATGTAATAATAAATTTGTGGCACAGCTTTGAAACATATCGTTTTGCGTGATATTGTTGGGAGAATATATCTAGCACCATCCTCTTTTTTGTGTCAATTATTTAGTTTATATTTTTGTATATAAACATGGATCAATAAAGAAAGGGAAAATCGCTAATAAATACTGAATAAGCAAATTAATTGCTCTTTGCCACCAACACACATGGGGTACTCAACTTGCATTAAAATTGAACTTAAAAAGACAAAAAAGCCCTCAGTTTGATAAGAAAATTTTAGGCGGGAAAAAGGAGCAATTGCAGATCTGAATCCCTTCTTCTTCTTCCATTTCCGCCCTGCAAAAGTTCAGCGTCGTCGCCCCTCACTCGGCCGTCTCCTTGGCTTGTGTCTGTCGGCAGTGTCATCTCCGGCTACTCCTCCAGCGGCCGTCGTCTCATTGGCTCGTGTTCTTCGAATCTGTCGTCTCCAAGTGCTCCTCCAGCGGCCGACGTCTCCTTGGCTCTTGTCCTTCGGCAGTGTTGTCTCGGGCTACTCCTCCAGCGGCCAGCGCCGACGCCTAGTCCTCAAGCGACCGTCGCTTGCTCCTCCAACCTAAATGCCTCCTTTATTCACCTGATCTTTTTCATACATGCCTAATGGTCATCAACGCTATGTGCAAAGGATGAAGATCCATTATGTGCCAATGATCTGTCGTTTTGTGCAATTACTCTTCCTTCATGTGCCAATGATCTTCCGTTTTGTACAATTAATCTTTCATGATGTTCAATTGATCTTCTATGATGTGCATTTGATCTTCAATTTTGTGCAATTACTCTTCCATGATGTGCAATTGATCTCCCATTTTGTGCAATGGATCTTTTTCATGGTGTAAAGGATGATCCATTGTGCCAATGATCTTCCATTGTATGCAATTACTCTTCATTGATTTGTAATTAATCTTCCGTTTTGTGCAACGGATCTTTTCCATACGTGTCCAATGGTCATCCACGTTATGTGCAAAGGATGAAGATCCATTATGTGCCAATGATCTGTCGTTTTGTGCAATTACTCTTCCTTCATGTGCCAATGATCTTCCATTTTGTGCAATTAATCTTTCATGATGTTCAATTGATCTTCCATGATGGGTATTTGATCTTCTGTTTTGTGCAATTACTCTTCTATTATGTGTAATTGATCTCCCATTTTGTGCAATGAATATTTTTCATGGTGTAAAGGATGATCCATTGTGCCAATGATATTCCATTATATGCAATTACTCTTCTATAATGTGCAATTGATCTCCCATTTTGTGGAATGGATTTTTTTCATAGTGTGGATGACCATTGGGCACGTATGGAAAAGATCCGTTGCATAAAATGGAAGATCAATTGCACATCATGAAAGAGCAATTGCACAAAACGGAAGATCAAGTGCACAACATAGAAGATCAATTGCACATAATGGATTAGTAATTGCACAAAATAGATCATTGGCACATGAAGGAAGAGTAATTGCACAAAACGACAGATCATTGGCACATAATGGATCTTCATCCTTTGCACATAGCGTGGATGACCATTGAGCACGTATGAAAAAGATCAGGTGAATGAAGGAGGCATTTAGGTTGGAGGAGCAAATGACGGTCGCTTGAGGACTAGGCGCCAGCGCTGGCCGCTGGAGGAGTAGCCCGAGACAACACTGCCGAAGGACACGAGCCAAGGAGACGTTGGCCGCTGGAGGAGCACTTGGAGACGACAGATTCGAAGAACACGAGCCAATGAGACGACGGCCGCTGGAGGAGTAGCCGGAGATGACACTGCCGACAGACACAAGCTAAGGAGACGGCCGAGTGAGGGGAGACGACGCTGAACTTTTGCAGGGCGGAAATGGAAGAAGAAGAAGGGATTCAGATCTGCAATTGCTCCTTTCTCCCGCCTAAAATTTTCTTATCAAACTGAGGGCTTTTTTGTCTTTTTAAGTTCAATTTTAATGCAAGTTGAGTACCCCATGTGTGTTGGTGGCAAAGAGCAATTAATTTGCTTATTCAGTATTTATTAGCGATTTTCCCATAAAGAAATTATTGTTGTTATAGTAGTATTTAGTTTATATTTTTGTCCAATTTCTTTTTCTGTAATGTAATTCTTTTTTTTAATTTTAATATCATTTTGTCTTTTATATAAAAAGTTAAATTAAGTCAGAAATGGATTCAATATATTAATAAATCAATGTAATATATCTTAGTGGATGATTTCTGTATCCTTCCTTCTTCTTCTTCTTCTTCTTCTTCTTCTTTTTCTGCCAACGATTTATGTATCCTTTTAGTCTATTTTAAGTCAATGTCTGGAATAGTTAGTACTAGCTTGTCTAAGATATTGTTTAGTCCGTGGGCTTTGACTATTTCATTTGTAACGTAATATGTGTACTCTTGTAATTGCACCCACAAATTTAAAAAAAAAAAATCGCTTTCATTGAGGGAAAATCCAAGAAAAAGAATTTAGAATTTGTAAAATTTCAATTCAGGTACTTTCAAAATAAAATTGGAAATCGCCAATCAAAGTTTTAATATTTTCTAATCAATTCTTGATAAAAAAATCTGATCTGGCATTTTGTAATTTCAAAGTTCTTTTTTAAAGATTCTCCCTTTCATTTAATTATATAAGTAAATTATAAATCCATAACTTATCTACTTTTACGATTTCGATAAAAAAAGAAAACTACTTTTAGGATTATTTTTTCTCACATTTTTTTACTTATTTTGGGTTGATAAAATTTATTTTTGGGATGCATGCTTGCGTCTTTTAAAAATAAAATTATTTAATTACCCTTACTTTGTACTCTCAGGACAACATCAATATGTGACATTAATGAAAACGACATATCGTATTTACGAAAGTAGTTTGGTAACATTCTTCAATTTAGTTAAGACACTCAATTACCAAACTGAGAGATCGGATAATATTTTGAGCCAATTACATACAACTTTTTAATGTTATAAAAAATTACATACATATTTTAAAAAGTGCGACACAATAGATATTGAAACGGTTACACTACTAGAAAAAAGGGTTTTAATGTCCCTTTTTTTTGCCTTTTAACGTCTGAAAACAGAGGGACGTCTATGTGAGGGTCGTAGAAAAAAACGTCATTAACGTCCGTAATACAGGGGACGTGGAAGGCAGACTTTAGACGTCCCCAATTCACTGGGGACGTCTAAAGTGAGACCTTAGACGTCCCCAGTTCACTGGGGACGTCTAAAGTGTCGCTAGCAGTACTATCCACGTCTATCCGCTCCAAGTAATGATCTGAAACGAAGGCCCCCAGGCTAGCCACTCTATTGTCGCAGACACACCGGTCTCATGCAAAACCTTTTCCTCAAACCACTGAATGAATGTATTGTTTTGCTCAATAGTAATCTGCATGTCATTCTTCCTCGGATTCATGTTCTTCAATCTCTTTCTGTGTTCGTCTATGTACGGTTGAACTTCTGCCATGTTATTCAGGATATAAAGGTGTGCTTGCAACACCTCTTCACGAGGCATAGTCTTCACTTTCAGTCCTCGTGTTCCCTTGCTCCTCCCCTCTTCATGTCGAGATTGCTCCTTCTTCCATGATAGATAATCGCTGCAGAAGTCCATAGCCTCTTCAACAACATACCTTTCAACTATTGAGGCTTCTGGTCGATAGGGATTTTTAAAGCACCCTTTTAAGATCTTCATGTATCGCTCGAAAGGGTACATCCACCTCAGGTAAACTGGACCGCAGAGCCTTACCTCCCTTACCAAATGAACTATCAAATGCACCATTATATCAAAAAATGAAGGAGGGAAGTGCATCTCTAATTGGGACAATATGATATAACCCTCAGCTTCCAGTTCATCCAGCTTTTCAGTGTCAAGGACAAAAATACATGCCATTTCTGGCTGGAGCATTCCTTCTAGCATATTCAATAAACTCTTCAACCCCATTCTCATATTCTTCACTTGTTCTCAAAGCATTCATCCAACTATGATCCATTTTATTACCACCTACGTCATTCCCTTTTACACTCAAGTTAATAATAATTGTCAACACTAGGAATGCCATTTACTATTTTGTTTTTCAAAATTTTGATAGCATTTTCCCTTAAAATTGAGACATCCCAAAATCAAAATAACAAACCATCTCAGCTTAATTTAAATGAAACAAAACTTTAGCTTCTAGCACCAATCACAAACATAATACACTTATATTTTAGCAACCAAATTATTAAATCAAGTACGCGAATTTAATGAAGAATTGTAAAAAAAAAAATGCAAGTACGCGAATTTCTTATATTAATGTCTGCGTACACTAAGTTACAATAAGATTGCCTAATTCTAGCACTAAATATATATATTAATGTGTGTCTTATGGCAAAAAAAAAAAAAAAATACTGTGTGTCTACAAGATAATTTTTTTTTGTATTTTTTTAGTTTCTTTTTATTCTTTATTCTTTTCTCATTTCTTTTTCTTTCCCTACTAATTAAAAGCATTATCATGTGCCAAAACTAATAGTTACCATCATCAACCTAATCAAAACGCATAAACAGAGTAATAAAATAAACCTCTAACTAATACTAAAAATATAAAAAATTAAACACTTATTTAATTCATACAAAACTAATAATAAAAAGAATAATAAAATGTCCTGCATTTCTTTTCCTTTCCCTACTAATTAAAAGCATTATCATGTGCCAAAACTAATAGTTACCATCATCAACCTAATCAAAACGCATAAACAGAGTAATAAAATAAACCTCTAACTAATACTAAAAATATACTATACTAAAAATATAAAAAAGTAAACACTATTCAATTCATACAAAACTAATAATAAAAAGAATAATAAAACGCCCTGTCATCTTATTCAAAATGAAAATGCTAACCTGAAAAGTGGTGAAGCTTTGGAGGAGGCCGACGGTGGTGGAGAGGAGATCCAATTGGGAAAACACTCTGCAAACAAAGAACGAAAAAACTGCAGCAAGGGAGCAAAGAAGGTGGCCTAGTGACGGAAGTGGTGAAGCTTTGGAGAAAGAAATTAAAAAACCAAGAAAGGGAGAGGAGACCGATCAATGGGGATGGAGTGATGAATTTGGGAGGAGATGCAGCAGGGGAGTGAATGGGGACGGAGAAAGAATGTAAAAACTGCAGCAGATGGGGACGGAGATGGGAGTGAATGAATAATGAGTGATTGAGTAAAGTTGGGAGGAGGAGAGATAGATGGCAGGGGAGTAGGAAGAGCTCTCTGACATCCTCACATGCATCGGTCACGTCATTTCTGGTGCATGTGAGTGTCTACAACGTCCCCAGCTGTGCTGGGGACGTCTAAACATACCTTTAGACGTCCCCACCTGAGCTGGGGACGTCTAAAGATAGTCTTTAGATGTCCCCAGCCCAGCTGGGGGCGTCTAAAGGCTTTCTTTCTTTTTTTTTTTTATGACGTTTAAAGGTAATCAGACGCGCCAATCTCTATAATTTGAACCTGACCATATTTTGGATGTCCATTTTTTAAAAAGGGACGTTCTTTAGGGTCTTTATAAGTATATTCTGTAGTAGTGTTACCATAAATATTTCGCCTGTGAAATGTAGAACAAATTCTTTTAGAAGATTTAAGTTATAAACTTCTCTTTTTTGATCAAAAGTTATAAACTTCTCTTAGCTAGCTAGTCTACATGCATTTTCATAGGGATTAGGGCCTTTTATTTCAATATAAAAGTGTGACACTACTTTCATTGTGTTACTTCCTCATTTTAAATATTGGGATTAGTTGGGATTTCTTTTCATCCTAAATAAAATATCTCAATACATTTTATCTCTCAAATTTATACTTTTTTTTAAAAATTATCCTTATTGATTATATATACGAAGGAGGTTTTTATCAACGTACATAATGATTGAAGGGGTATTTTAGGAAATAAACACGCATTTGTTACAAATAACTAATTTAACTAATTTTTTTTAATATATATATATATATATATATATATATATATATATATATATATATATATATATATAATAATAATTTAACTCTCACCTTTAAGATCCAATAGAATATTGTCTGGTTTTGGAATTGAGTCGTTAAATGCAAACGGAATTATAAGATGAGAATGAAGTTAAAAAATGCTCAAATATGATTTAACTCGTGTTGTAGGGTTGTCTTGATTAGCTTGAATTATAGGGATATGTACTAAAGGTCTGAAATTATAAGCAGTATCAAATTCCCAGTCTCACACTTATAGTAGAGCACTTAAGCCCACTAAAACTATTGGCATATAACTTGCACTATGAAAACTTATCACTCAAAAGCAAGATACATATAGGGAAGTGCATTTATACAAGGATGGAATCCCAAGCGATTCACACTCGGCGCCACAATAATCACCACCATCAATTTCTTCACCACTTGTGCTTCCGTTGAAATTGAATCCTTCTTTCTCATTGGAAGGCACCACACATGAAATGCAAAAATTGTTTGATATCTACTTTGTTTATAAGCAGGAAAAAAAATAAGGATCCTTATATATCTACTATATATAATCATGTGCAAGCAATGTCCACTCTAGAATAGGGAAATAATATGGGTAGAGAATTTCCACAAAGATATTAGTCCTTCCAGTCCTTAATATAAGACATATTTAACTAATTTAATTAAAGTAAGGAAGTTACTTAAATTGGTTAATATGACATTTTTTTTTTCTAAAATACTCTAATAATCTTCATTAATTTCTCCCATCTCTCTCTTAATTGATTATTATTAATGGAGTATCAATAGGGTAAATTAGAAAAAGAGTCATAAATATGATAAATGGGTATTATGTTTAGGATCAAGAGCAATTTATTAATTAGACTTATATTAAAGACCGGAGGGAGTTACCAACGAGATATTAGTTGAAGTGATAAGTGGCCTCACCCCTGTAAGGAGAAAAACACAAGTTCAAATCCTTGGAAGCGTACTTGCTGGGAGAGATGAAAACTGTTTGCACTTTAAACCTTAAAAGAGAAGCCATGTTAATTAGAGATCATTTATACCATATGTTTGAGATCATGTTAATTAGAATGGAGAATATAGGGAACCAACAAGAGTTGGATCTAGCGGAATTGACTAATCCCTTATAATATGGTGAACTAATGTTAATTTGACAATTTAAGTTGGATTCGTTGTTAAGTCACCAGTCGTTTGAAGAACATATTCTCACCATATTGATATGAATTTTGATCAAGAGCTCTTAACTCAACAATTTAAGTTGGATTCGTTGTTACGTCTCCACTTGTTTGAAGAATATATTCTGGCCATATTGATATGAATTTTGATCAAGAGTTTATCCTTTGGTAAAGAATATATATATAGTCATAATTCGCAACCTTACGCTTAAAAAGATATCTCAAGAGGGGCACTTAGTATGTGTTGAGCCAAATTCCCCAACTTTTGTTAAGAAATGTTTTTACTATTATTATTTTTTTACCAGAATTCTTATAGAATATTTGATTAACCCTTTAATAGAAGGTATTTCAAAAATGTACGAATCATTAATTTCCCCCTCAAAATTCTTTTTATCTGAAACGAAGGTAAAAATGCATTTTTTTATAAGTGGTAAAAATGCATTAATTTAATTATCGTTTTTTTTGGTAGAATTAGTTTAATTACGTTATTACATGAGGGTAGTTATGAGTAAAATTTCAAATTCAAAACATTATAATAAAATGGTTTTAATTAAATTTCTTAATATGTGTGTGTGTGTGTGTGTGTGTGTGTGTGTGTGTGTGATGATCAATAGACCTCTATTAAAGAATTAGAGGAAGTACTTATTAATT
This sequence comes from Inga laurina, assembly GCA_963855925.1. Lineage (NCBI taxonomy): Eukaryota > Viridiplantae > Streptophyta > Magnoliopsida > Fabales > Fabaceae > Inga > Inga laurina. The sequence goes on from OY979713.1 coordinate 28,367,491, forward strand.
ATATCATATATACTTCAATTCCTACATTAAGTACATGATTTATTATAAGTTGTTTTTAACTCCTTCATATTTGTCCAAAAAGAAGAAAAAAGTAACAAATGATTCATTAACATCTCTAAAATATAAAAATCTTTTAAGTTATATTTTTTGTATTTGGTATTTTTTTTTGTCAACAATAATTTTTTATTTGCCAATAACATTTTTTAGGATGAACAAATTAATTACTCTTGTTAGAAGTCAAAGAGCATATCTTCCACCGTTAGGAATATCTCCCACCGTCAGGCATATCTCCCATCGTCAGGAAACATTAGGAAACTCATAATGTTTGGAAATGAATGACGGTTACAAATTGAATTTTCAAATGTATTTACTTGTATATGTTCTTGTACGTAACATTACATCAATGGAAAAAACTAATTTACAAACTTACATGGTACTAGAGCCAGTGCGCTTTCAGATTTTTTCCATTTTTCAGTTAAAAACCTCCATTTTTTCCCATCAAAGCTTTTCCATTCTGTTTCAAATTTGTCTTCGTCGGCATCTCATCTGACCACACACACCGCATAGTCATCTTCTCCAGCCCCCGATTGACAAAACCCAGTTTGTGGTGTCCAGATCCGACGGGGTGTGCTCCTTCACACGTCACCGTCCCCTCCACGGTCCCGATCATCCGCCAGCGCGTGAGGCTGTTTCCGACGACCTTTTTTGATGCGCCATCACAGCTTCCTGATCGAATTCTCACGATTGTTCCGTCCTTGGTGGTGGTGTAATCCAACTCTATCTTTTTACTTGCTTTATGACCCAAAAAAACTTGGAAATCAAGCAGACTGTTTGGAAGAAAGGTTGTGAAAGTGAAGATTGGAAGTCTAGATCCACGGCTTCCTCTTGAATTGGTGGGTACCTCCCGTCATTTATCTCTTCTATGGTATTTTTAGCCTCTTCTGTCCTTGGTTGAGTTTCATCTAAGCACAAGTAAGCCTTTTTAACTTGCAGCTCTTTTTATGATCGGGTGACTTTGGCATTGTGTTGTGTGACGATTGGCTTCTATTTTTTTTGTTGTGGGGAGAAATTATTTTGAGTGGTATTTGGTACAAGTGCTTTGGACTCTTCTAGACGTGACACAATTTTTTAGTTAGCCACTGAAGACCAAATCTATCATTTTAAAATTTGAAGGACTACATTGGTATTTCTGAAATTTGAAGAACCAAACTGTCATTTGCAAATTCAAAGGTACTGTTTTTCGGCATTGTTACTGTTCACTAACGGTTACTGTTCATTTGGTCTCTACTGTTCATCGTTTGGGATATGTCTACTAAATTTCCATTTGGTCACTAGTATGACATTTGCTGCTTGTAGTTGGAGGACCTTGAAGCCACATTTAAGATATTTTAGATTATTGCTGCAATTTATGATTGTGTAATTTTCTTATTCTTGCTCTGAAAGTTTGTTGTAATTACACCTTTACTGTTTGGTACATCTTCTTGTTTGATGATGGCTGAATCTAAGTCTAGATCTTCAGGTGCTCTTGCTATAGGTTACATCACTTCTAGCCTTGCCACTTATTCCTCAAAGTGGATTATTAATTCTGGTGCAACTAATCATATGACAAGTAACAAAAATTTGTTCTCCTCGTATGCACCTTATACCAACCCCTCTAGTATAACCATTGCTAATGGTTTTTATTCTCTTGTTCTCGGATCTGGCACTATCAGACCTACCCCTTCTGTTTCTTTATCCTCTATCCTTCATGTTCCTGATCTTGCTTTTAATCTTTTATCTACTAGCAAACTAACTTGACAAGTAAATTGTTTTATCACACTCTTTCCTGAACATTGTTTGATTCAGGATCTCACGACGAAGCAGGTTATTGGTAAGGGCTATGAATCTGGAGGCCATTACATCCTTGATGATCAGGTGCCACGTTTTGTCACTTGTTTTGGTGGGTCATCTCTATTTGAAATTCATTGTCGTCTAGGTCATATGTCTCTGTCATCTCTCCAAAAATTCTATGCTCAATTCTCTTCTGTGTATGCTTTAAATTGTATGTCCTGTCAGTTTACCAAACACCATCGTGTTCATTTGGCACCTTGCGTCAATAAACGGGCTGAATCCCCATTTGAGTTAGTACATTCTGATGTTTGGGGTCCTTGTTCAATCTTGTCTCAAACTGGTGATCGTTATTTTGTCACTTTTGTTGATGATTTTTCCTGAACCGCTTGGCTTTGCTTAATGAAACAATGTTCTGAATTGTTTAGTGTGTGTTTAGATGATGAAACAAAATCATGGTTTAGAGACAAAACCATGGTTTTGTAAAACATCATCCAAACACCCAACTTTTTGCTAAACCATGGCTTTACAAAAAATCATCCAAACACCTCAAGTTTTGTCAAACCAAGGTTTTGATCTCAAACCATGGTTTGAATCTCAAAACCATGGTTTTGGGAAAATCCAATTTTTTTGCTTTTTTCCTATGTAGGCCCCACCATCTCTCTCTCTAATTGGTCTTTTTTCATTAATGTGGGCCCCACGTCACACACACTCTCTTCTTCTTCTTCTTTTTTTGAATTTCACCTTTTTTTTTGTCAATCTTTGTTTTTTTAAAGAATTTTAAAATTTTAATACTCTCTTTTATCTTTAATATAAGACCTATTTGTAATATCCCAACTTGTGATTAAGGGCTAATGACCTCCAAAGTGGAGGTAATTAATGTTAATCAAATACTTTTGAAGATTGTGAAGAGAATTTTGATTTGAATGAGTTTCAAGCAGTAACTAAACCCTGTATATGAGAACGATTGTGGATTAATATTTAAATCAAGTTAAATATGGGGGGCGCATATTTGAGCTAAATGAAGGGCATAAATGTGTTTGGTGGTGATTTGGTGAGCATTATGATAATCAAGGGCAAAATGGTAAAGCTACCGACCAATTGGTCAGTTGCCGAAGAGGAAAGTCATTGGTAACCTAAAGATCAATGGTTAGGATTAACTCTCAAGTGTTAAAAAGGGGTGGAATCATGTGTTATGGAGCCATATGAGTTCATGGTAGAGAAAGCAAGATTATGACATGTGGACAATTGTGAGCCATAGATGAAGTCAAAGATTTCAAACTTGGTTTTACTCTTCCTTCTCTCTCTCCAAGTCGGATAATGGCATGGGAAAAGGGAAAAATCATGCCATCATCATTCTCTCATCTCCCCCCCAAACCCCATTTTCGTTAAGCTTTAAGAGGAAAGAGAAAACCAAAGGTAAGATTTTGACATCTTTGTTGGCCTCTAGTGCTCTAAATCTCTTCATTCATGTTGTCCACCTTGATGAGAGCTTCACCTTGATGGTTTTAGATTTTTGAAAGAAGGTGTTTTAAAGCTTGAATAAGTTTGAAAGCTAGAGAATTAAGAAACTAGTCTTTAAAATTTGAAGAGGTGAGCATTTGTAGCATTTTGGTATATATGTTGTGATTTTTGCTTAAGTTTTGATGTTTGTGGAAATTGCCCTGATTTTAGTGCCAATTTGGAATGCAAGAATTGCATAGTGATTGATGGTAGAATTGGTGTGATGTAATGTTATTTGAATGTTAGAATTGTTTTGGAATTAAGTTTTGATGGAATTGAGTAAGGTGTGTGATATAGAGTCTAAAACCCAAAACTTGCTGTTAGGATGAGAATTTGATTCTTTTGAGGGTTCCAATAGATTCCTTATGTGAAATTATGTGGGAATGAGCTTTAAGTTGAGTTTGGGATGCATTGAAAACAAATTGATCAATTCTGGGAAATGCTATCAATTACTATGTTTTTGGCTTCTAATAAGCCTCACTCGAGTGAGGTGGGGTCTCACACTAGTGTAGTATGATATTTTCCCTTCCTCTTCAGTGTTTTGGTTAAGTTCTCAGGTAGAGATCACGAGTAAACTTCCTCACTTGTAAGTGATATAGGTCCTCACTCGAGTGACTTATGTCTCACTTGGGTGCAAGGGTGTTTTGGATTATGAGGCCGCGTCTCGGATTAGCACTCGCAGGCTATTTTTCAAGAGTATGCCTCAGCACTTGCAGGTATTGGGTAATCACCCGAGTGCTAGAGCTAGTGATCGAGTGCACTCCTTATTCTAGGGTTCTTGTTGCTCTCGGGTTGTGTAATGCTCCAATTTTTAATTAAGGGCTAATGGGGATTATTATGGATATTTGTGAATTAAATATGATATATTATGTGTTTTGTGGTAATTTCGATAAATGTGCAAAATCAGGAAAAATTGAAAGAATGGAAAATTGTCAATTAATTAGTCAGTGATTAATGAGGAAATTAATTACTAACTAATAAGAACTGAGAAGTGTGATTAAATGGCTAATGGAGGGATTAGAGTAGCTAATTGGTGACTTATTTGTGAGAGCCAATAGAAATGAGACATGTGGCAAAAGTGGATGTGAAGAGAGAGTGTGTGTAAAAGTTAAATGTTGCATTTTTAAAGCATTCTTTCTCTCTCTTCTTCCCTCCTTTTCGCTGGAATGAGTATGGGAGGGGGGTGTAATCATTTCACTCCATCTTCAACCTCTCTTCATCTCTCTCATCTTTCTCTCTCTTGTGCGGCCATGGAAGCTTGAGAAAGGAAGAAGGAAAGCTTGATTTAAGGTAAGCTAATGACTCCTAATGCCAAAACTCATTTCATTAATGTTGTTCCTTTGCTTGAGAGCTTCATTTTTATGGTTCTAGTTTCACCATCGGTGTTGATTTGTGGCCACAAGGAATTATGGAGGTTAGAGAATCAAGAAGTATATTTGAGAAAGTTGATAAGGTAAGTAAAACCAATCATTCTATCTATGTTTCTTGCCATTGGATGAATTTTGGAATTTTTGGTATTTATGGCCTTGAATTCGAAAATGAGTGTCATTGGGTATTTGGTATGTCATTAGCATGAAAATGGTACCTTGTGGTGAGTTTGGGATAGATAGATGGATTTGGGATTGAAATGTCTTGTTTGGATGATTTTGGAATTTAGATGTTTATATTGGCCAAAGCCAAAGCATGTTAATAGAATAAGATTTTGGTAATTCTGATGGTTCCATTGATTTCAGTGGGTGTTTTGTGTGGGAGTAGCCTTAAGTAAGAGTTTGGGACCATTAGAATCAATTGGCCAATTGTTGGGAAGTGTGGTATATTTTTCTGCGTTTTCTGGTTTATGATAAAATCACTCGAGTGATCTGGGGTTCACTTGAGTGAGGGATGAACATCACTCGAGTGAGGGTGAGTTCACTCGAGTGCGTTAGTGTATTTTTCCCTTTCTACTTCTAGTTTCTGTTGCACTTCCGTGGATAAAGGCAAGAGTGTACCTTAACACTTGCGAGTGTTAAGCCATCATTCGAGTGCTTTGTGTTTCACTCAAGTGCTCCTGATCCTTAAAAACATTTATGCTCTCGGGTCTTCACTTTCTATGCTTCACTTCCTAGTACTCGAGTGAGCATTTGGATATCACTTGAGTATTGCTTTCTGTGCTCGAGTGTTCTTGTCTCTGAAAGTTTCTTGTGCTCTCGGGTATTCACTTGGTGTTGTTTACTCTCTAGTACCCGAGTGTATACCATACCATCACTCGAGTATCCGTACAATATCACTCGAATGAGGCTATCTTCACTCGAGTGTCTCAGTGAAAAATATCAGTTTTGTGCTTTTAAAAAGGGGATCTTAGGGATAGTCTTCCAACCCTTTAGAACTATTGATAAGGTTATTTATGGGTACTAAAGGAGTAATAATGATAACCAAACTAAGTTTAAGAAGTCATTGAGAATTGAATTAGAGAATTGATACTTCGTCTCTAATTATGAATATAGGATTTAACATTTACCCTACTCGGGAGAGACCAGTGACAGGACAAGCACGGAAGGATCTAGGTAGTGAATTTTCTCTTATGTTGTGTATGATACTTGGTACGCATGACTTATCATTGTTTTGTGTGAAAATCTTTGGCATGAGGCCATTGCGTTATCTCTCGTAGTGCATTACAGCGTGAGCAGTCGTAGGGGGTGATGGTTATCACACCTACCCCTGCAGTTGTATCTGCCGTTGTAATTGCCAGGGGTGTGTAGTGGAATCGTGAATTCCCGTTTGAGTATCCGGCCAGTGTGTCTGTGTGTATATGTGAAATATTTTATATGGATCCCAGCTGTGGTGATATGATCATGTGATTGTGCAATACAGCGTGGGCACTTTAGCGTAGCAAATGTAAGGGTGACATGAGTCATACCTGCCCTTGCCGCTGTAACTGCCGTTGTATTTGCTATGTGTTGTGTGATGATTTGTTTTCATGCTTTGTTGTTATGCATATTATGAGTGATTTGACACTACGAGGATTCCTTAGAATCTCACTCTCCCAAAAACAATGTTTAGACAGGGCTGAAGGATCTAAAGGAAAGAAGGCAACGAAGAGTAGTTAGAGCTCCGTGCAAGGAGTTTTACTTTTGGAACATTTGGTTATCAAGTATAATTTATTTGGATGTTTTTGGAAACAATTGTATATATTGGGATTCATAGTATAGTTTTGTATAATTCCCAAGAAAAAGGAAAAAAGTTTATAGGCTTTGTGCCTCTGTAAAACCCTTATTTATTGAATGGAACCCGAGTGTGTTGGGAATTTACCTTATACTCTGATATGTATGAATGGAATCAATGCGTACAGGCCAATTGTGTATTTGTAATGTGAGTATGAGACCTTTGTGAACAGGTTTTAGAAAAGTTTTTATAGACTCTGATTTTGGGAAGTTTGATTTCATTTAAGTCCCAAATCATCTAAGGTCTCTAATTTCTCTTAATTACTTGATTATAAACTTAATCTCGGCCTAGATCGTGAAAGGGTTACAGGTTGTCACTCTCTGTGTCTCACTCGATGGGACTCGGGTGAATATGAGGCCATCACTCGAGTGTTGGGTTTAGGACTCGAGTGTTGTGACAACTTTCTATCTCAGATTATGCTCTCGGCCAAACACTCACACAAGTGATCTTCAGTGCTCAAGTACAGATCACTCCATCACTCAAGTGAGGTCTTCTTCATTCAAGTGTCTTGAGTCAAAAATCAGTGTGTTCACTACTAAAACGGAATCTCCGGGGTAGATTCTTCCAACCCTTTAGGTATGTGTCTACGCTTCTAATAGCCACTTAAAGAGTTCAAGAGATAACCAACTTTAAGTATTATGACAATAAGAATTTGGAGTAGAGAATTAATCATCCGTTCTTGATTTTGGTTATAGGGTTTGACATTTGCCCTAATCATAGACGTGCAGTGCCTGAAGACGTTAGGAAAGAACAAGGTAGTAACTCTTTCTCTTATACCATGTGTAATACATTGTATGTATGTTTGTCATTCATTGTGATGATTTTTTATGCTGCCGCATAGTGTATACAGCCAGGAGGGTTGTCGTCATTGAGATTACAACGAAAGCTGTGGCATTGTGTTTATAGCTATGAGCTCTGTCGTTTATGGTAAATGGCATTAATCATTGTGCGTTGTGATATTGCTGCTGATGTTGCTGCTAATGATTTGCTTGCATATTATGTGTTTACATATTGTATGAGTGATTTGTTATTACTGAGGTTTTTTTGAATCTTATTCTTTCCTTTGACTAACCTACAGACATGGCAAGTGGTTCTAAGGAGAAGCGAACAACCAAGAGCGGTTAGGACTTTGTAGGGATATTTGATGTTGGGTTGTTGGTTATCCATTTTGGTTTGGGATTACTGTATATCTTTGGTATGTAAATATTATTTTGGGTTGGGTGATGTAATCCCCTTATTGGGAAACTATAAGGGACAAACATGCTCCGTAAACCCTTTTAGCCAGATATGAAACCTGGGGGTTGCCCGGATTTTTGTTTTACACTCTGATATGTAAAAATGTGATTGAACTGCACAAGGTAATTATATTCGAAACATGAATTTGAGACCAGGACAAGGGCATAAGTTTTGAAAGAATTTATGAAAACCCTACCGTAAGGAAGGGATACTAAAATGAGTTATAAATTATCTGTTGGTCTCTAATCCATTTTAGTTATGCGTTATCGAATTATAATTATGCTTATTAAGGCAGGGGGTTACACTATTTATCTAATTGATTATATTTAAAAAATTATTTAAGTTAATTAACATTACATATAGACAAATATATTTCATTTTTGGTATTAATTATGAAATTTAATGTTAAATAATGGGTTAAGATGCATTCTTTTTAATGTCGTTAGGGGGTTTTCTTCTCTTATAATTTAACACCGTAAGGTCAAATTTAACTGTTTTGTTAAATTTACATCCTTTTAATTGCTAATTGTTATTTTTCCATCTTCTAAAACTTATTTGTAGCAGACACCCTAAGGAAAAACTTTGATGTTAAATTTGGACCTTAGCCCTTAAATAATACATAAAATATAATCTTATTCATTATATGTATTTTTTTTTGCCTGAAAAAATAACTTCATTAATAAAGCCAAACTTCATACATAACAGGTCTTAAAGTAGGAAACAAAATACAAAACCAAAACAAAAGCTTCAGCAGTCAACCATTATCTAGACTATCATTATAAATATCTTCTTCCAAAAGATGCACAAGATGTGATGGAGGTCTCCATAGCCAGTTGTCCGGACATTACCTCTTCAATGAAGCTTTGGCAACCCAGTCAGCTACCAAATTCGCTTCCCTGGAAATCCACACAACAGAGTGGTTTCTAATCAATCTTCCTAAGGACTTTATATTTTCAATAATCACATCACAAGTCCAATTAGGAGAAGGAGAACTGTTATTCAAACAGTCAACCAACAGTTTACAATCAGATTCAAAATTGACATCCTCCAGTTGGTTTTTAGATGCATACTGAACAGCCTCCAACAAAGCTAGACATTCTCCCAAAAAGGGGAGCTTGCCTGAACAATTTTGGTGCCACCATCAATAGGCCAACAATTAACATCCCTCACAACCCAAGCCAAGGCAGCTTCCCTCTTACTATCTGAAAAGGAACAATCTACATTAATTTTTAATTCATTACCTTTTGGATGGAGCCATTTTTTCCTTAACAAGCCAGCATTATCATGCGATATGTTAGTGTCATTCTGAGTCACCAACCATCCTTGCACCTCCCAAAATTCACTCAGCAAAGACCCAGGTAAACCTTGAATCCAAGGATCATGCCTCACCCTTGTGTTCCTACCATCACCGATGTTAGAGATAATATTTCCTTGGAGGACATCCCTACTAGCCAAAATACTCGTCCACAGCCATGACGCGTTCCTTCCTTTCTTTGCATCCAAAAAGTTGCATTTAGGGAAATATTTGCTTTTTAAAATTTGCACCCATAGTTGATCAGGATCCTCTCTGCCAGCTTCAGATAAGAAATTTTTTTGCCACCCTTGAACGCATTTTCGGACCTTGTCCAGCACAAAATTCAATGCTTGCACCTTACATCTTCCCCAGATAGTTGGGAGACCTAAATAATTACCAGGAATATCCATCGCTGCAACCTGGTTTCCAATGATGTGCCACTCCTTTTGATAAAAGAGACCGGTGAAGCCATCAGGTCCCGGAGCTTTCATTGCACCTAGTTCAAATATAGCACGTTTCACCTCTTCATCTCCAATTTCTGCCATTAAGATCTGATTGTCTTCTTCCGTTATCACTTCCTCAATATAGTTCAAAATATGACTAAAATCTCTCTGTCCCATAGAAGCAAAGAGATTAGAGTAGAAAGTATTGAAGTGTTGCCCAATTTCATCTTCTTCCTCCATCCAATCATTATCAGCATCTCGCAGTCTAGAGATTTTATTTTTGCATTGTCTCTGTATAGTTGACATATGGAAGAATTTAGTATTTTGGTCTCCATATTTTAACCACTGGATTCTTGATTTCTGAGCCCAGTACAATTCCTCTTGTTGCCAGAGATCATTTATCTTTCTTTTTAAATCAACAAGCTCCCTAGCAGTATTATCATTCCACTCCTGGTTTAGGCATTCATGTACTTGATCCAGCACCTTATTAATCACCTTTGAACTATTAGCAAACTCTTCTTACTCCATCTGGATAAAATTTCGCTAAGGCCAAATAAATTTTTCACAAAAACATCAAGTAGCTCACCTTCTTCCTCCCCTTTCCAACTATTCCGTACTAATTCCTCCAGGTGGGGGTGGTTAAACCATCGTGCATCAAATCTGAATAGTTTTGGAGTTATTGAGTCCTTATGTTCAAATTCTAAAAATAACAGGCAATGATCAGAGCCCATTGCATCCATAACTTGATATTGCCCTTTTGGAAATTTTGTTCTCCATGCACAGTTAACCACAACTCTATCCAATTTTTCTTTAATAAATCCTTCACTTTCTCTATTATTTCTCTAGGTGAATTTACTGCCTTTGGATTCTATCTTAAGCATGTCACCTTGTAACATAAAATTTCTGAAGTCTTCCAGCTCTCTACTTGTCTTAGCTCTCCCTCCTTCCTTATCAGAATGGTAAAGGACATCATTAAAGTCCCCAATCACTAACCAAGCCACATCAAAACCAGGATTAAAATTTGCTAGATTATTCCACCACGCACGTTTCTGCCTATATTCGCAGGGTCCATAGACAAAGGATATTGAGCCAAAATTTATCCTGTTAAACACCACCTCATCCACATGAACTATGTATCTACTCATAACACTCACATTCAGAGTTACACCCTCTTTCCACCACAAAGCTAAACCACCAGAACAACCTATAGGATCAAAATAAGTAGAATAATCAAATTTCAGCTTTCTTCTAATTCTTTCAATCTTCACCCTTTGCATCTTTGTTTCAGATAAGAAGATAATATGTGGATGCTTTCTCCCACATTGGAACCTAAGATGATGAACTGTCAGAGAGGTTCTCAATCCCTGACAGTTCCACACTAGGCAATTCATGGCGACCTGGTGGCTGTATTCGGCCAGCCACCGTGCCTTTCAGATACATGTATACCCCCATAATTGTTAGAACCAGACTCACCCCCTTGCTTATCAATATTTGGAAATATAGGGAAGGAACCCAAACCTGGAAACAGGGCCCTCCTAGTACGCAGGCTCTTCTTTTTCTTTGATGACTTGCCTTTACATCCCTCCACAAAGCTAAGAGAACCAGAAAATTCGAAAGGAACAATAGCTGCTCTTTGGTTCTCTAATTCTCCATTTAAACGTTTCTCAGCTTTACTTGGGGAATCTTCATCTGAGTTCTTCCTCCGTTTGGCATTAGGTGAGTCCTAATCAAAATTTGCAAGACGCTTTAAATTGACACGTTCAATTTGCTGCTCCAAGTTTCTGATAGCGTCAGTAAAAAGGATATGCACATTTGGATTCTCATTGATTTGGGGGATAACCCCTTCCTCGTGAAACTCTACTCAATAGCTGTACCCTTCATCATTAATCCCAATCTCAACAACTTGCTTCGAGACCTACTATGTAATTGGATCGGGTACCTCTGTGATTACAATATCTTGGGTGGTAGAATTATTGGGCTGAGTAAACTCTACCATTTGGGCTATACTATTATTTTGAGTCAAAGGCCCAGTAGGATTATTTTGAGTCAGAGGCCAAGTAGGAATATTATGACTCCCCGCCTGCTCATTTTCCACATGGGAGCTAGTGGGATTTAATGGCTTACGTGAGTTACTAGGAGGAGTAAAGATCCCTGCCTCAGAAGTCAAACCCGTTCTCAATACCCCATGCACACATTGAATAATTTCATCTTCCCCATGCATGTTCATACCTCTTCCCATATTGATCTGAATACCCTCTGACGGTGGCGCCGCTGGCGGAGAGAAAATACCCTTATGTGATCTAATACCTGGAGCACAAATTTTCAGATCATACCGCCGAGCAGTTGAGCATTCATCCATTGCAATATTCCCAGACTTACATGCTCGATTATCATTACCCAAGCAACCACAATTGAAACAAAATTTTTGAAGTTTTTCATATTTGTCTTGAATCCAAACTTTATCCTTATATGGTTTATTCGCCGGCATTGGTCTCGTCACAAACATACCTGGGACCAGAGGTTTATCAATATTAAATTCAACTCTTGCTCTTCCAAAAGCATGCCTTATACCTTGTTCAGACATGGGGTCTTCAACCTCAATAATCTTCCCAACTTTGCTAGCTAAAAAACGAACATTTTCCATCGATCTTCCTTCTGGTGGAACATCATGAAACTGCACCCATAATTTACAACTATTGATTTCAACTTCACTGTCACTTATGAATGGGGGCCTCCTTTGGAGGCACAGAAAATGATTTTTAACAAGCCTTGGCTCTTCCTCCAGAACTCTTTGAAGTGCTAGAATATCATCAAAGATAAAGGAATAGATATTATCCCTGATGTTACGTATAGTTAAGCCCTTCTCTAAATTCCAAGCCGCCTTTACACTGTCTCTAACTGCTGTAAAACTTATTTTCGACTGTGATATTATGAGACCTACGAGTTCTTTACCTCCTTCAAGTATTTCTTGCCACTGAAACTCGAGTTCCTTATCTTCATCCTCGGTTCGCTGTTCTTGATCCATTAAATCCATTCTTGTCGTCCAAATGCTTAGTGTAAGAGGACAAAAAGCATCAAGTAAACCAGTAATACAAAACTGAATTACCAAAACTGGTAATAAAAAAAAGGAGAAGAACAGTATCCCAGGAGTCTCTCAGGAATGAGAAAAATTCGCCTATCAGAGAAGAGAGAATTTTTCCTTTCATTATATGTAATTATCACACAAGTTAATGTCCTTTTTAGTAATTTGACCATGAAAAAAGCTATTCTGACCACAATACCTAAACACTCACATTTTATCAAAATCATTTTTCTCATAATCTATTCTGCTCACAATCTATTCTCCAGAAGCTATACTCCACTTTTTCTCCAGAAGCTATTCTCCAAAAGCTAATCCAAACACATTCTTAGTCACTTTAGTCATTTTTGTGCTGAAATTCAAACTCAGTTTAACACTCATATGAAAATCTTACGAAGTATGCAAAAGAATATTTTTCCGCCCCATTCACCGAGTACATGCAAAGTCATGGTATTCTTCATCAATCCTCTTGTGTTGATATCCCTGCTCAAAACAATGTTGCTGAAAGAAAGAATTGACATCTCTTAGAAACAGCTCGAGCTCTCATGTTTCATTCCTCTGTCCCAAAAAAGTTTTTTGTCGATGTCGTTTCTACAGCCTGTTTTCTTATAAATCGCATGCCTTCAGCTTTTTTTGGTGGGGATATTCCATATTACATTTTGTTTCCCACCACTAAGTTGTTTCCTATTGATCCTAAAGTCTTTGATTGTGTTTGTTTTGTTCGGGATGTTCGTCCAAGTGTCAGTAAACTCGATCCCAAGTCCTTAAGATATGTCTTCCTTGGTTATTCTAGAATTCAGAAAGGTTATGATGTTACTCTCCTGATCTCCATCGTTACCTTGTGTCCACTGATATGATCTTTCATGAGTCTTCTCCTTTCTTCGCATCTTCGACCTCCTCTGAGTCTCCATCTGTTATTGTTGAGTCTGATGATTCCTGGTTTTTCTTGTCCCTCTCTCACCAATACAGGCTACTGTTCCAGAACCTGATATCATCAATTATGCTGATGCTACCAATGTTTCACTGTCACCAGTCACTGCTTCACCAATGGATTCTGGTCATGAATCCTTGGTTTCTATTCCTGATTCCCCAAATCCTCCTATTGCTGTCCTTAATTCTGCTGTTGATCCATCCCCTAACCTACCTATTGCTCTCCGAAAAGGTACCCGTCCTCGTTGTCCTCCCAAAAGATATACTGACTGTACCTATCTTATATCCTCCTTTGTGTCTTACTAGAATTTGTCCTCTACTTCCTCTTCACTTGGGGTCACCCTTGATTCTATATCCACCCCTACTACCCTTTACCAAGCCTTGACTCATCCTGGTTAACGTACAACAATGGAAGAAGAATTTATGGCCCTTGAACAAGCTGATACCTAAACTCTTGTTGATCTACCTCCTGGGAAGAAAGCCATTGGATGTAAATAGGTGTTTGTTGTTAAAACTAAGGCTGATGGTTCTTTGGAACGGTTAAAAGCTCAGCTTGTTGCTAAAGGATATGCACAAACTTATGATATTGATTATTTCGAGACTTTCTCTCATGTGGCTAAGCTCACCTCCGTTCATCTTCTTATCTCCTTGGCTACCACATATCATTGGGATTTGTATCAATTGGATGTTAAGAATGCATTTTTGAATGGTGATCTTTTTGAAGGAGTTTATATGGAGCAACCACCTGGGTTCGTTGCTCAGGGGGATAATAGGAAAGTGTGCTACCTCCAGAAGTCATTGTATGGACTAATATAAAGCCCTCATGCCTGGTTTGATAAATTCTGTGATATAGTCAAGAAGTTTAGATTAAGTCAAAGCAAGTGTGATCACTCTGTGTTCTACCATCAATTTGATGCAAGCATGATTCTTCTAGTAGTGTACATTGATGATATTGTGATTACAGGGAGTAACATTTCTGAAATCTCATAACTTTAAAGTTTTCCTAAATTTTCATTTCCAGACAAAAGATTTGGGGTCATTAAAGTACTTTCTTGATATTGAAGTTTTGAGAAACAAGAAAGGTATTCTTTTGACTCAAAGGAAGTATGATCTCGACCTCTTAAAGGAGACTGGAAAATTTGGAGATGCACCAAGCAATATTCCCATGATTTCGAATCCCTTCCTAGATCTTGATGCTAGTATGTTTGATGATGTAACACTCTAAATTTTATTCACCACGAGTATATTGTGATTTTTTTATATATTCAATAAAATGATGAATCTTTAAGGCCAAAGGAATTAAATATTGAAAATTGAAAGTTGAATGGTGTTTTCAGTGAAATCACCTACAAGACTGTGAGTTTGTCATGTGGTTTTGGAAGACCAAATGATGAGAAACAATTATGAAATTTTACAGGGTGAAAGTAGAAATCCTAAGTGTTAATTTGATAGGTCATATGAATCAATTGAAGCTATGTACAAAAAGATATGAATTTTTGAAGTTAGCCCAGAAAATCTGGAAAGTTTCTGGAGCAGCGGTCAAAAATTGAAAATCTGAGAATAATATGATCCCAGCTAGTAAAATTCCATATTCTTTCTTGAAACTAGACTCAATAAGGGTTCCATAGCCTATGGAATTACTTCAAAACAATTTTTACAAAATTAGTTATGATTTTTCGAACTTAGGGCAGAAAATTTGCCAGAATTGGCATTTTTCTGAAAATTGAAAATAAAATGTGTTAGAAATTGATTAATGGAATTAAAATTCCAAGTTTCATGATCATATAAGGAAGGGATTAAATTATAATGTATTTGCATGAGCACATGTCAAATTGCATGAAAATAATGCTACATGAACAAATAATGATGAAATTGTATGCTACCTTGAGTGCAAGAATTGGTTGTTAAGGAGAGTCAAAGGGAGCAATTATGAAGGGAGTATGGGTAGAAGCATGGAGGGAAGTATGGTGGTTGGCAAATGTCACCATATCAACTCTTGATTAGATCAATGGAGTAGAATGAATGGAGAAAAAATTATGAAGCCTCATCCTCTTTCTCTTGCCTTCATTTTCGTCACTTGCAACAAGAAAGAAGAGAGAGAAAAGCTTAAGGAAAGTTCAAACCAAGAGACAAGGAAGAAGAGAAGGATTAAGGTAAGTGGAGATTTTTTAAGGTTTTTCCTTCTAATCTTCCATAAAACTCTTCTCTAATCTCTTCCTTTCCATAAACTCCATGGTTTAGCAAGCTTATCTTGAGATCAAGAAGAGAGGGAGGAGGTGCCTAGAGTAAGAGGATCTAAGAAGCCTCAGAGGTAACTACACCAAAGTCAAATCTATACTTGTATGAAGTTGGTTTTGAAGTTTGTTGTTAGTTTGATAATTTTTGGTTGAGTTGAAAAATTGGAAAAGCCATAACCCTAAGGGGTTATGCTGCCCAAATTTCTTTGAAGTATGGTTAAGATGTGCTTAAATAAGTTAATAAGGGATTAGAAGTGGAAAAGTACAAGTTTTGGAAGCTAAAAAACAAAACTCCAATTTTTTCATTTTTCTTGAATATTTCGGCCAGTGCAGTTTTAGGGGGTAGGAGCTGGGTTTTCATGAAATAAATGGTTCCATTGGATTCAGTGGGCAAAAATAGGTGGGGTTACAGTTGGTCACTTTTTCGGAAAATGTCGAAAAAGCATAATTACGAAAATGCCCCTAAAATCCCTAAATCGGGCATGTCAAGGGTATTTTTGTAATTTGACAGTGAATTTGGCCGGGAAATGGATTCCTTGGGCAAAAATATGTTAGGATAGCCCTAGTCAAAATTTTGGAAAAACGTGCGATCGAGCCGGGTACGGTGAGGCCGAGCTGGGGTCCCGGGGGCATTTTGGTAAATTTTCATCATAGACTAATATAACCACAAGAAACACTATAAAAGAGTCTAAAATAATACTCGGATAGGTTATGACCTATTCCTATTGTGCCACCATTGACAATGCCATGAATTGGTTGAGCCTACTGACTGATAAGGTTATATCAGACTGAGTTATTGTTAGATAATTTAGCTTCCTAATGAGTCTTTTATATCTCTCAAGAAATGGAAATGACTTCAATTTCTCTGGATCAATCTTCTTTTTCAAATCGTCAGGAAGCTCATCTGTCAACACCCATTTCCATTTTAATAATCGAAGAGTAATAAAGACGGAGTTCAATAGGCATACAGAAAAGTACAATTATACTGATAAAAATATTCGTTTACAATCCCACGTCGTTCATCAACAAAATACGAAAAATACAGTGAAAACTTTAACGTTTACAGGATTCCCCAAAATATCTAAACATAAACTAATTATAACTACGATCATGTCCTTACCTCGTAACACGTGCCAATTACTTCCTGGCGTCAACACCTTTGCCCTTTGACCCACTGGCACCCGTTGAGATGTTTATTTAAAAATAGGGTGAGATTCCAAAGAATCCCAGTATAAACATGCTATCGTTCATAGAAAATGCGAAAAGTAGATATGACATGCTCTAAGGTATGAACAAATTAATGAACAATATAAATACATCATTTGCATGTATACATGAGTAGGGCTCATCCCCACTATTCTGCACTGGTTGGGTTCTCACCAACTCCAGTGTAAGTGCCTCTGGCACTGCTGGCCCCTCTCTTGGCAAAACATGTTGATTAATAAAGTACATTTACAACAATGGCAACCACACAATTATATAATTTTGGCATGATGTATGAAGGATAATGTTCCTACCTCAAAGCTTTAGAATATATCTTGTATTATTTGAAAGGTTCTCCAGGTTTTAATATTCTTTTTACAGATTATGAGCACACTAAAGCTAAGTGTTTCTATAATGCGGATCATACAGGATCTAAGGCCACAAGACGATCCACTACAGGTTACTGTGTGTTTGTTTGTGGAAATTTGATATCTTGGAGAAGTAAAAAGCAAGAAGTTGTGTCAAAATCAAGTGTAGAAGTGGAATACAGAGCCATATCATAGTCAATACAAGAAATTGTGTGGGTATTTCAACTCTTGAAGGAAATTGGCATCACCACGACATTACCTACAAAACTATGGTGTGACAATAAAGTAACACTTCATATAACATCGAACTCTGTGTTCCATGAATGGACAAAACATATTGAGATTGTCTATCATTTTATTTGTGATAAGATCAAAGAAAATATTGTATCTACAGGACACATGCGATCGGATTACCAATTGACAGATCTTTTGACAAAAGCCTTACATGTGACACGGGTTCAATATCTTTATAACAAGTTGGGCATGATCAGTATATATGCTCAAACTTAAGGGGGAGTGTTAAAAGTCGAAGAGCATATCTTCCACCATCAGGAATATCCCCCACCATCAGGCATATCTCCCACCGTCAGGAAACGTTAGGAAACTCATAATGTTAGGAAAACGAAAGACGGTTACAAATTGAATTTTCAAATGTATTTACTTATATATATACCTGCATGTAACATTACATCAATGGAAAAAACTAATTTACAAACTTACAACTCTCAATATTCAAAATCACCTGTAAAATCAAACCCAGTTTTCTTTTTAAAAAAGGTGATTTACGATAGACAATAGATAAGCGGATGGTACTATTACCATAACAGCTGTGAACCTGTTTTCCCATAAATAAGAAAAATATTAAAACTTCCTAACCCCGTTTAAAAATTTAATAAGTTTCTAATTTTTTTCATATTAAATATAAATATTTTAAAAACTACAAATAACATACACGAACATTTAATGAGAGGATGATAAACGGGGAAACTAATGATGAGAAATTAATGACATGCCTTATACTTAGAAAAAAATGCACCACTCTAATCTCTTCTTTAAGTCTAGTTTGGAAAAAAAAAAAATTGGTCCTTATTATAAGTCTATACAAAGAATAATGAATGATAATGTTACAATTTTATCTCTATTAAATGTGGAAAGAGAAGTAGGAGGTGAAACACAATGAATAAAATATTTTTTATACCCATTCATATATAAAAGTAAAATTGAAAATTTATCATTTTATGATATATTTAATAGGTTAATTAACTTTCTTTACTCCATGCGAATAAGATAAACTGAACTTACTATATATATATATATATATATAAAAACCAGAATGGTATATTGTTTCTCTCCTTTATAAATAAGGCACCAAGTCACCAACTACTATTTTTCACGTACCAATTAAAACAGATAAAAACATTAAAGTTTATATTAAAATTCAAGAGATTTTCAATATTACTTTTAACAGCTACATTAAACTCTATTATCATACTCCCTCCGGTTCTAATTATAAGACAATATTTGAGAGTTGATCTTGGTTCTAATTATAGGACAAAGTTCTAATTTTTGTCAATCTCTTCCCAAAATATCCCCTATTAATACTTTTTCAATAATACTTCAACACAATAATAATTTAATAAGAGTAGATCGGAAGTTGTTGAGGGAGATTGACGACGCCGGATTGTGTGAGACCTTGGAGAAGTCATGTGTGAGGCAGGATAGGTACAAGAAAAAATAGAGAATTAACGTAATTGAATGCTATTTTAAATTTTAAATAAGGGTATTTTAAGAAAATAAATATGATTAACTAATTTAACCAATATCCTTAATTTCTCCAAAGTTAGGTAAATATGTCATATAGTTAGGACCGAAGGGAGTATTAATTATTATTCTCTTCCACTATGGCACTACTTTTGTTAAATATGAGCATACATGAAAAAATATATATTTAATGCTTCTTCAAAACTAACAAATATCTTATAAAAATGATTAAGAATACTTCATCCAGTCTATTTTATAAATACCCAAAATTTAAATTGTTTTGGTTCTTTTTATAAGAACTCAATAAGATTTGTATGAACATTTAATAAGTTTTTTTTATTTTGACCCTTTATTATTTATATGTATTGCATTAATTATAAAGTAGATGTTACTTATATTTACTTTACTTCTCTCTTACTTATCCCTCATAAATAAAGACATCATGACAGAACAGAGTTTATAAATATATTTATTATTTTTCACTAAATTTAATTATTTTCTTAAACCTCCTAGTTCATATGTTAAGCTCTTATGAACAACAGAGTGCTTATGAGCTGGCGCCCTTTAGCAAGGAAAGAGGGAGAATCACTTGTCCAAAAAACATGAACATGAGTAAGTTAGGGGTATGGAGGTAAATTCCAAAGTTCCCCTTCCATGTGGATGAATATGAAGCAACAAACGGGGCATGTTCAAGTTTTAGCTAAAGAAAAAGAGAAGAAAGAAAGACAAGGCATATAGGATCTTCATTATATATATATATATATAGAGTAAGGTTGGCACTCAGCTTCTTCATCAACGCTTGAAAAACCGAAAGAATCAGAGACAAACGTTCGCAGTCAGGCTAAGGTTCAGTTTCTTCCTCGGGGGGAGGAGGAGGATGGGGTTAAACGGGAAGGACACGACGTTGTTTATGAGGGATTTCGTTCACGAGTGCGGTGGCTACGCCGTCATAGACGGAGGCTTTGCGACGGAGCTAGAACGTCACGGCGCCGATCTCAACGATCCTCTTTGGAGTGCCAAATGCCTTCTCATCTCTCCCCATCTCGTCCGACGGGTACTTCTTTGTTCTTCACTCTCTCTTCAGTTTTTTTATTATTATTTGATTTTTAAAAATTATGTTAATATATTTTCTTAAAATATAATTACCTTTGATGACATCTATTTCCAACTCCACCGCCACAGTGCCTTCGCTTATTTGTGATCAGGGGTGGAAACAAAACAAACAGCCTGTTAGGAGCCTGTAGCCTGGCCTATGATTAACCTGTTCTGGCTTGGTCTGTCAGGCTAAAAAATCAGGTCAAGGTTAAAACAAAAGTCTATTTTGTTTAATATGTCAGGTCAAGGCCTATTGACAGGCCTGTTAGGCCTATCAGGCCGGCCTGAACCTGTTAAAATATTTTTTAAAAAATCAGATAAGGGTTAAAGGATAATTTCGCCTTAGCCTGTAAGTTTTGGCTTGTGGCCTGTTGGCTTGTTTTGCAGTGTGACCTGTAGGCATGTCGGTTTACTTAAAAAATTTTAAAAATTCAAGCTTCCTTAACATGCTTCAGGCCATACCCAAACCTTAAAATTGACAGGTCTAACCTGTTTCCACCCAACTTGTCATCAACTTGAAGATTATTGATACTGTATTTAGATATTGTTTGTACCAAAAATAAAAAAAAACGTTTAGTATAAGATCATTTGATTTAATCATTTTTTAGTTCTATATCAATGGTAAGACGGAGGAAAACGTAATTATTTGTCTTATTCTTAAATCAATGAGTTATCTACGGTAGAGAGTAGTTCATTTGTAGAGGGTGAAATTAATGATTGACTTGAGTAGTTTCATGGGACAATATTTCCAGGAGACGCGTGGGGAGTTTATCCTGTCCACGTGTCATCATCATGTATGTGGGGCCTGTGGCTACTTGGGATGTGCCTCTATCAAGTAGAACATTACGTATGCTATTCAATAATGGGTAAAAGAGGGAAAAAGATAAAAAAAAAAAACGGTCTAACTCCTCTAGTCCCATATATAGAATAGAGAGAGAAGCTTTTTTGGGTCCTGCACCCATTAAAGTTTTAAAGTGAATATATAACTGGGTTAATGTGTAAATTTATCGATGAAGTTTTATTCGAAAAGCGTCTGGCATAAATATCTTTTAGAATGGGTAAAAATACTAATGAACAATTAAAAAGGGGCATCCACCACAAAAACCGTTAATCCGTACTAACGGCGTTAAATTATAAAAGAAGAAAACTTCTAATTGCTTTAGTACGGATTAACGGTTTTTGTGGTGGATGCCCCTTATTAATTGTTCATTGGTATTTTTGCTCCTTTTAAAAGATATTTGTACCAGACGGTCCTCGGACAAAATTTCATTGGTAAATTTG
Organism: Inga laurina; assembly: GCA_963855925.1. Taxonomy (NCBI): domain Eukaryota; kingdom Viridiplantae; phylum Streptophyta; class Magnoliopsida; order Fabales; family Fabaceae; genus Inga; species Inga laurina. The sequence continues at coordinate 28,388,949 of OY979713.1, forward strand.
CACCTTAGTCTTATATAATTTAACATTTCATTTATCATTATGTTAATTTTGTTTTTATTTGATATTATATATATTAAATAGGGATAAAGTTAAAAAATTGTTAAATTTTATTGCATAGTTAATGAGATTTAAGATTTTTCTTGGTCTATATAAAAAATATTGAAAGTGCCTTATAAATAAGACCAGAAGAAGAGTATTAGAAAAAGAAAGATCATTATGCTAATAGATTTTTCGTCTTATTTGTTGGCCTTAGTTATAAAATTTTTATTTTTTAATAGCATGAAGATCATCATATCATCAAATCATATCAAAATTATATATATATATATATATTCCTCTTTATATATATTTACATTACATTCTCTATAAACATCTAAATTTTTTATTAAAAAAGTGTATATAACACAAAATTGCATGTAATGATCACAGGTTCACCTAGATTACCTTGACGCAGGAGCAAACATATTAATAACAGGATCCTATCAGGTACCTTCCTCTTCAGCTTTTTTTTAGAGGCTTAGCCCATTGTTCTAATTTGGGCTTCGATTAGGCCCAAGTTTATTGGGCTAAAGCCTAAACCCACCTTCTTTGGAAAATTCTTTACAGTTCATTGATTGCAGGCTACAATTCAAGGTTTTGAAGCCAAGGGATTAGCTCGAGAAGAAGCTGAGGCTCTGATCAGAAGAAGCGTAGAACTTGCACGAGAGGCTCGAGATATTTATTATGACAGATGCACGAAAGATTCTTCTGAGTTCGTTAGAGATGGGAGATATTGGAGACGCCCGATTCTAATTGCAGCTTCAGTCGGAAGTTATGGTGCTTATTTGGCTGATGGATCTGAATATAGGTCAGTGAAAATCAATAATCAATGCTTGATCAAACTAGGGATATGTAGAATGATCAAATTATACGGCATTTTAGCTATAATTAGTTTTATACCAGTTTTAGAGGTGTTATAATCTGTTTTTGGATTATCTGGTCATTTTAAGTGGTGATTCTGTGTAGGGATCAAAAGAAAAGTTATGATTTGATGTGAATTTTATATGACACTCGATGTTGGCACTAAATAATATGACCGGTTCAATGTGAATTTTACCTCTATCCACAAGGTTTGAATCCAAAAGGTCTAAAGCGATATTGAGTTCATTTCATTTGAATTTAAGTAATGCTGGTTCTGTGCATTTCGGTTGAGTTTTAAGGATGATGAATTACTAATATGATGCTTGTGTATCTTCACAGTGGGGACTATGGTGATGCAGTTACTGTTGAAACGCTGAAAGATTTTCACCGGAGAAGGGTGAAGCTTCTTGTTGATGCAGGTGCTGACATAATTGCCTTTGAGACAATACCAAACAAACTGGAAGCACAGGTATATTTTCCTATTCTATCTAGGTCAGGCTTTATTTTGTTGCTTGCAAATATCTGTTAAATCAAATTTTGGGAACTCGATATATTCAGTGATCAATATCCAATATCACATTGGATGTTTCTTCAACAATGAAACTACTGTTGAATCATGTGTTACAAACACTAATTAGTTAGCGTATTATAAGTGATTGAGCAAACTTTGGTCATGGTTGAATTAAATGCAGGCATATGTTGAGCTTTTTGGGGAAGAAGGCATAGATATTCCTGCATGGCTTTCATTTAGTTGCAGGGACGAAGGGAAGGTGTCCAGTGGCGAGTCTATCTTGGAGTGTGCTTCCATTGCAGAATCCTGCAAGCAAGTGGTCGCAGTTGGAGTCAACTGTACTGCTCCTAGGTTTATTCATGGACTGGTTTCTTCCATTTCAAAGGTGAGTTTTAGTGCAATATTTTGCTTTCTACATTTTTTTCTATTTAAGTTGCATGGATTCTCTCCAGGTCATCTGAACAACCAGATGCAGAGAGAAAGAGAGAGGGGTCATGGTGGGACCCACATGTCAGGTTGAGTGAACCAATCCTTTCGCCTTTTCTGTCCACTAGGATGGTCCAAGACCTTAAAAGAATCCTCTCCATATAAGTTAACCCGTTCTACTACTTGGGGTAACATGTTAAAAAAGTAAACACATTGATGACTTAGGATGTAGCTATTAGCATATATTTATGCAAAACAAGAATTAAGAGAGTAAAACGAGGCATGAAAGACATCAAGTTTACTATCTAGTCTTCTTATCAGCTGTCAGATTCTTCTTATGGTCCATATCAAAGATTTATTCTCCATGTCATACGCATCATTTATTGAAAATCAAATTGAATTAAAAAAAACACTTGGCATCTGGTTTATGACAGATAGAGAGGCTTTCCTCTCTTTGACCTTGCAGTTAAACCTTTGTGTGTGTTGACAAATTCTGTATTTAACAGATTTAATGAACAGGTTTGGCATTGTGCTCCTAACTTGCATCGTTCATTTCTTGCTAATTATTCTCCTAAAATTATTGTTTTGTCTTCAAAACAGTCATGTTTATGAACTGCAAATTCTGTGAATGCCAGGTTACAAGTAAACCTGTGCTAGTGTATCCCAACAGTGGTGAGACTTATAATCCTGAGACCAAGCAGTGGTCGGTGAGTTCTTGAATCACTCTCATTATAGATCCTACATTTTCACCAAACTTCAATGAATATTAATCTCTTTATTAAATGCCACTTTCTTCCAAATAAAGAAAAAAGGAAAAGGCTTAACCGAAAGTTATTTTGCAGAAAACAAGTGGGCAGGTAGAGGAAGATTTTGTCTCTTACGTAGGAAAGTGGCGTGAAGCTGGAGCATCCCTCTTTGGTGGTTGCTGCAGAACTACACCTAATACTATCAGAGGCATAATCAAGGCACTTTCTGGAAAAGCTTCTGTAGATAATGATAACCTCAATTTTCAAGAGACAGCACATAAGTAGTAGTGTTTCTTTTTCTTTGCTTTTTTCTGTGATGAAAGGAAACGAGAGTTGTGCATAAAGTGGTCATCTGTCTATCTCACCATCTTTTCTGCTATGGCATGCTTCAACCTGTATTATATATGTACTGGACCAGTGAGGTTTTGAGTACTAATAACAAAGATGCTTGTTATATTCTATAGCAGTGTTGGGATGGAAAAAACCAATCATTCTTGACATTTCCCGCCACAGATATCTCTTAAACTATTTGGATAGACATAACAACCACCCTTGTATCACCAACTGAGTTCAGTTATATCAATTATGCGACGTATATTATCCACCCTAAGATCCCGTGGTCTGACTTTTTATTTGATAAAAACACTATAAGAAATATTCATTTGGATTATTTTTCAAAAGACATGTAATTAAGCCTCGGGAAAACCTTTTGGTTTTAGTCACATTTTATTAGCATAAAGCTCAATAAAACTAATAAAATAGCAGTAGCGCGGTGTGTAGAACATCACTTATCTTGAGTTCCTACTTGAAGATCAATCGCACCTAGAATAATTAACCATTAATTTAATGCTAAAGGAAATAAACTGCAAACTTGACGAGGCAAGGTATGTTCTTGATATAACCAATGTGTTGCTAGATGTTGATCTAAGGGAGAAAGAGCACTTGATTAGTAGATACAGTCAGAAGCCAGTCATGACTTTGGGATTGATCACCATCGGTCAAGGTATGCCCATAAGGGTAGCTATGAATCTTAGGATATGCTGAGTGTCACTCATTTGCAAAACTAGTGTCAGAATATACAAAAGGGACATCATTATTAGAGATAATAACAGGTATCATACTTTCAAGCAAGGATTTTGTTCTTGTGGAGATGATTGGTGATAGAATTACAAAGAGATTTTACCAAAAAAGAACAAAAGAACAAAAGAATTACAAAGAGGAGTTTTGACGCCTGATACTACAATTCAACTACTCTCTTGGCTAATTTAAGCTAAACAAGCACCAAGTCAAACAGAGAACTGAGGTGGGAGAAAGATCAAGGGAGGTGTTCTTCGGTTATACAAAAGGGAAAACTCACTGAAACATTTTTCCAAATCAATGGTAGCCAGTAAACAAAATGGCTTCATGACAAACCTTCTAATTTTGGAAAAATGGAATCAACAAAAGCATGGTGCATTGGATCCTCCTTCCAGAGTTTAGCAATATGAAGATGAGACGAGGTGTTACGATGAACTTCTTCGACAAGCCAGATGCTGGCTTCAGCTTTGCTTGGATGGATGATGTCATCTAAGGGCTTGTACTCATCCTCGCTGTCAATTCTCAACTGGTCCCACTGCTTAAGGAGAACATTTGTCAGGTAATGAAGGGGCTGGCCATACAATTGCTTCATGGATCTGCCTAATCCCATCCATGAGGTAAAGGGGATGACAGAGCCACGGTATCTTGGGATTGGGATTTGCTTCATGTAATCCTGATACATTGCTGCTCTTCTGATCAATAAATCTGCATGAGTTAAACAATATTTGCAATTACAAGAGTATCAAATAGTTGAATGACAAAAAGAAGAAGCCATGGTGTATGCATTAATGTTTAACGCGGAACTCAAAAGCAGCCTTGATTTTGTGATTTTTGGGGTTGTTATATAAATTATTGGGAAATAAATTACAGAATGGCAGAGCAAACGCTTGAATATGAAAATATTCAAAGCTACAACTATGAGGTCTTTCAAGGTGCAATAAACACTTGTAACTCAAAGATCTTCAGCTTCTTAATTATTTTAGAAATCAATGTTTTCCACTTTCTTCCTCAAGATGCTCTATGCTTGAAAGCAGTCATCAAAATCCATTTTGTAAATTGTGTAGCTGAAAATTATATTGCATTTTTATTGAATATTCAATACATGTAAATGGTGAAAAGTTATCAGCAAGGAATGAGAAGAAACATCAAAGGATAACCACACATGCAGACATGTTTATGAAACACCTGTGCACTGGGTGCACAAGTAATACTGATAACTCATTAATCATAAGCCATGGGAGCTTTGGTCCATAAACTGCAGCAAAAATGATTTCTTAAAGCAATGTCTTCAGTGAAATTCTGGTCAAAGAAAAGGAAAAAAAAGAAAAATGAATAACATATGCCATAAACTGGATTATAAATTAATACATGTTTGTGTACATGGTTTAAATGTCTCCGTTCCTCTACATGATATATAAGATGATTAATCTTAAGATTCAGAGGTGTTTAATTGAAATCCGTATACATTAAAGTTTTTAAAGAAAACTCGGCAGATCAGTTGTCTTCTTTACACTATCGATCATCTTATTTACTATATTGATGCAATGTCAGACAATTCATTAGAAAACAGAAGAGCCAGATTCCCAGTATGCAAATACCTTCCGACAGTACATCTCTGGCAATGCGAGATACTGCTATGTCAATCGCTGCCTTGGTATCACTCCCATTACTGATGTCCATCTCTGAGCCTGAAGAGGATTCACCTGATTCTGATAAGACTTCAACTTCCTCATTCCATGGATATGGCCTCTTCATGGTGTTGACCTTTAGAAGATAAAAACCTAGATACATACATGTGTGTATGAATATGTTGATTGCAAACCAGTTACAAAAAAAAAAAACGCCATGAAAAGATAAAAACACAACAAATATAACCCAAGTTTTAAAGATGAAAGGTGTCCTTAGTGCACCAAATCACTAGTACCCCTAAAGTGAGAAATGCTAGAAAGTACATGTCCAAGCGAAGTAAGAAGCTAAAATAGGCAAAAATATACTATATGCATAAATGAAAGTCAAAAATATATTTTTGTTCGTCATAGTTTCAGTCAACTATGGTCTTAGTCCCTATACTTCATTTCTTTACATATCAGTCTGTATAGCTTTGTTCAGGTAAAAAAGCCAGTACTTCAGTTTCCTCAGGTGTGATGGCGTGGCAAACAGAGCAGACATGGCATTATAACTACTAATTGTTTTGTTTTTGCCGGATATAACTGCTAATTGTTGCAGATTTGGAAGAACACATGGGCAAAATAGTTGATTAGGCCTTTTGTTTTCTTAATGCAATCCATAAACCAGAATGCAATGTAGCAGAATCAACATAATAGTGGGAACAAAACAAAGAAAACGCATCTTCCTCTGAATGATGGTAAGCTAAATTAAAAGCTTGAAATTACACAAACAAAAAGCCACGGAAAACAAAAAAGACTTTCACATTCAGGAGGTATTCTTCTCTAAATACAGACTTCATTTGTTCCTGAATGAGCTGATATCGCAAGTTGGCTAGCCGTTAGCATATTTAATTAGTCGCGTGGGGTTGAAAATAAACTTTAATCTACCAGTTTTTTAACAAACAGTAAGAAGACACAAAAGGAAGCAGAGACGTGCAGATATCAGAAATTGAACACAGGAAGAAAAGTGAGATAATTAAGGAACATAATTATTAGAAAGCATTGTTGACAAAACATAATCTAAAGGGGAAAAAGTCGAGAGGAGATTAAGAGTTCATATTCAAATCTGCATAGAAACGCCATAACAAAATCGAAATTACCAGTGTTGGATCCATACCATAACAGACTAAAAATCAATCAATGCAGAAAAAACCGCATATCAGAAAACTCCCTCTGGAAAACCCAATCTACACCTTACACACATAAGAACCAGAACATAACAACATAAAACACTTACCAGTTCCTTCTGCCGCGACGATTCCTTCTTCTCCACTTATCACGAGCTGTGGTTTCTTCTTTGCCTTCACCACCGAGCCCTTCGGAGTCGATCGCTACTGGTTCACCGAGCGCAATCGACGTCTTCCCATCCGCCTTCACCACCCAGGCCCCTGCGAATCAATCTCTCTGCTGCACCGAGCAGCAATCTTCATGCCCTAGCCTGCGTTTTGATTATGTCATGCCGTTTTGATAAATGGGTTCCGCTTTTCTTTCTTTCTTTTTCTTTTGAGTTTAACATATTCTTTTAAGGGAAGAGATGCTTAAATATCCGTTGAATTTTAAAATTTTAAATTGATTTTGTTGTCAATAAGAATAATAAGATTGACAAAAAGAATATAACAATTGACAACTAAAATTTTTAGAAAATTACTGATTTGAGATTTTAAAGTTTAAGTGGTATTTGAATGTCTTTTTCTTATTCTTTTTAGAAAATTTTGTCTTTGAAGTTTTCAACAAAGGGCAATTTTATTCCGGGAGTGTTAAAAATGGAGCAATTTTTTCCTAATCGTTATCTCAATTAATTGTGATAATTAGTTGACCAAATATGTAAAGCTGACAGTTCACATATCATCTACGACGTTTTTGTTAAGGTGCATATTTGCCCTGAAAAATTTAAATCTGACTTTGAAAAAAAATGAAGTAAATAACATATGGACTTTTGAGATCAAATTTACATTTTAACAAAAATGATGTCGATCACATGTAGATCACCAACTCAAAATATTTGATCTACTAACGATCAAAATTAATTGGAATAATAGTTAGTATAAAATTGGTCCATTTTTAATATTTCTGGAGCAAAATTATCTTCTGAAAAACTTTCAAAACAAAATTGTCCCTTAATTTTTTATTTTTTATTTTGGTATAAGTGTTTGACTTTAACACATTCTAATTCTGAGTCTCAATACTTTGTAAATTTTGGTTGTGTTCCATGTGTGTTTTTTTTTAAAATTGTTTTCATCCATCTTCCTTATATAGCCAAAAACTTTGATTGTAAACCATACTTATTTTTTAAAATTTTGGTTTGTACTTGGATGGAGTTAACTTTGCTTTAAAAAACCAAAAAACTTTGCTTAGGTGGCGTAACACTCTTTTAAGCGTGTGTACTTGATTATTAACTACATATAAGCCAAGTTAATGCGGTTCAAATCCTTATAAAAATTTCTGGCAAAAAAAAAAAAAAGAAACCTTATAAAAACATTGTTATGCTTGTTTGGCAAACTACACCCCCCCCCCAATCATTTTTTTCTTTTTATATAAATTTGTCTTGCATTAATAAAATTTTCCAAGGTCACCCATATAAATGAGATTTTACATGAGATAAAATTACAAAGAGCCACTTCTCAGCACTAAGTATATAGAAAAAATTGATAAATAAATATTTATTACTATCTAAAAAAAAACCTAAGACCAAAATCAAAATCAACTGAAAGTACAGTGATCTGTGCTGGGTTTAATTTTTATTTAAAAAAAAACGCCCCATTATCCATTTTTCGTTTTGTGCAAAACCCAAAACCCTTTTTTATGTTACTATGAATCTACGATACGCCGCTGTTGCCGGGCGACAGTGATACTGTGTTACTTGCCTTCGGCTCTCGCAACTCACTCTCACTAACTCCCATCCTCTCTCTGTCTCTCTCTCGTTCTTTGCGGTCGCCGGCGCTGCCCCTCCCCTGAACCCTAATCGTCGCCGCCACAAGGAACTGGTAGGTGTTTGTTCTTGTTGTTGTTGTGTTCTGCTTCTTATGTGTGTAAGGTGTGGATTGGGCTTTCGAGAGGGGGTTTTCGTGATGTGCGGTTTTTCTGCATTGATTGATTTTGATTCTGTTATGATATGGGTCCAGCACTGGTGATTTAGATTCTGATATGGAGTGTCTTGATCCTATGGAGATTTAAACATGAGCTCTCAAACTTCATCTACTTTGTCTCTAAAGATTATGTTTTGTCATCTTTTGATGCTTTCTCATAATTATGTTCATTAATTATGTGTTCAACGTCTGATATCTGCACTTCTCTGCTTTCTTTTGTGTCTTTTTATTTTTTGTTTATAAACTGGAAGATTGAACTTCATTTTCACCCCGAGGTGACTAATTCAATGTGTCAACGGCTAGCCAACTTGCGATATTAGCTCATTCAGGAACAATGAAGTTTCTATTTTAGAGAAGAATCCCTCCTGAATGTGAAAGTTTTTTTTGTTTCCTGTAGCTTTTTGTTTGTGTAAATTCAAGCTTTTAATTTAGCTTACCGTCCTTCAGAAGGAAACGCTTTACCTTTGTTTTGTTCCCACTATTATGTTGATTCTACTACATTGCATTCTGGTTAATGGACCGCATTAAAAATACAAAAAGCCAGGTCAGCTATTTTGCCAATGTGTTCTTCCATATCTGCAACAATTAGCAGTTATATCTAGGGTTGTCCAAGTAGTACCCGTCCCAATCCCGATAACGTCGGGACTAGAAAGTCCCGATCCATCCAGGATTGGGATGGGATCCGGGCGAGCCTTCGGGACTCGGGAGCAGATTTTCTCAGAATCCTTTCTCTTATTTTCTTTTTAAAATCTCATTTCCATCCTTAGATCAAAAAATAGATGGTTCAGATTTAATATTTTGTAAAACTATTATTATAGTGTTTTATAAATTAATTTTATTATTAATTTTGTTTGTATTGCAATTATAAATGGTGTAGATCAGATTTTCATAGTTTAAATTGATTTATTTATGTTTAAAATAATAGTTTTATAAAATATTAAATCAAACTTGTTTGTTTTATTCTGGTATGTTCTTGGTGTTATATATCTTAGACAGGCATGAATGATTATCAAGCTAAAGTCATGGGCTTTCTAATCTTGAAGAAGTGTTTGACTGTGGCATTAATAAAGCTGTTTTTTTTTTTTTTAATGCTTTGAGTTTTTCTTATCCTGAACCAGGAATTCCCAGTTTCGGTCCCGGGAAAGTGATACCAGGACTTTCCCGAGGCCAGGAACGGTCCGGGAACACATTACCAGTCCCGGCCTCATACCAAGATAGGACCTGGGACAAGGTGATTCCAGTCGTGGCCTGGACTTTGAACACACCTAGTTATATCCTGCCGGGGACAAAAAAAAACTAGCAGTTATGATGCCATGTCAGCTCTGTTTGCCACCTCATCATATCTGAGGAAACTGAAGGACTAACTTTTTTTACCTGAACAAAACTATACAGACTGATATGTAAAGAAATGAAGTATAGGGACTAAGACCATAGTTGACCGAAACTATGAGGAATTAAAAATATATTTTTGCCTATTTTAGCATCTTACTTCGCTTGGACATGTCCTCTGATTCCTTATTGGCAACTGGTCACAAGCTACACCAAATTACATATCCAGAAGCTTCAAGTCTGGTCTCTATTGAGTATATACAAGTGCTTGGCTTTTTTACTGTGCAGCTCCTCAGCTGCCTACTAAGAGAAAGATTAAAATTTTATAAAAACTAAAAAAGAAAAATAAATGGAGCCCGGTTTCTTAACAGATAAAATATTTTGCTGAGTCTGAAACCGTCTCTTCCAAATTTACTATGCATTTTTGCTTCTGTGATACAAACTCTCAGTATGTTCCTTTTCTTTTAGCATACTCCTGAATGCCTTGAATATGCTGTTGTGCATTGGATCTTAGTCTAATAGAAGAAATAGAGGCATTCATAAAACATTTTCGGTGTTCACTTCCTTTCTTTGAATTTCTTCTCTTTGTATCAGCTCACACACTACATTTTCCTTGGCTGTCTTTTGTGGTCTGTGAAATAGTTTGGGTCTTGTTGGCATGCTTCTTGCTGCATATATGAAACTTTGTGATAGTATGCTGTTTTTGCTATGAAGTACAGCATGGTCTTTGCTTATAAACTGCCACACATTTTTCTCTTTTGCCATGAGTCTCATCTTCCTGATTGCATATAAAGCAGGAAAAATAATTATTTATGGTGAGACAGAAATTAAGCGGCATGTTTCTGTAAATAATTATTGTTCTTTTCTTTCTGTAAATCATCTCATACCCATAATCTCCTCCTTTTATATTGCTTCCATATATCTGTAACTCTATTTGTTTCTCTGCTTATTCTTTGAAACAGCGTGTAAAGCATATTCCAAATTATTAGTGTGCTTTGGATGCCCAAGAGATATAGTGGAGAAGATTTCCATGACATAACGTCAACGGTGTTTAAACCCTGGTTGTATTATTTTTCAGAGAAGAATGCAGAGTGTGCTGAAAATGATATCTAAGTCGCAAGTCCTGAAAGTCATTTACCATTGTATTCCTCAAAGGCTTACCAATAGTAATGGGTTGCGCTACTTCTTGTACAGCAACCCACTTTGTACTATGGTTGATTCTCAGCAATCTCCTGAGTCACCAGAACTTCCGGTTTGGGTCAAGTTACCTGACAATCAATCCCCTGAAAGTGCAGACTCTGATGATGACTTTGTTATCCCTGCACTTGCTGATTGGGTTGATGCCCATATGCTTAATGGTCAAACCCAATTGACAGGACTCTCTTTGAGGAAAAAGGGGGATGAAGATGATGTCACAGCAATCTGTAGAGTTCTTAAAGAACTACTTCCTTCTCCAGAGAAAGTTGCTGAGTCGCTAGAAAGATATGATTTTCCTGTATCAGAGAATTTGGTTCAGAAGATCTTGAATCGGTTTTCCAATGACTGGATCCGAGCTTTGGGGTTTTTCATTTGGGCAAAAACACACACTGCTTACGTGCATTCTCCAGAAATGTACAACTTCATGATCTATATTTTGGGCAAGGCAAAGAAATTTGATCTTGCATGGAATTTGGTTGAGGAAATGCATCAATTTGAAGGGTATCTGACATGTGATACAATGGTTGGGTTAATGAGGAGGCTTTCCAAGGCAGGAAAGTATGAAGAAGCCGTGGAAGCATTCCGAAATATGGAGCGGTTTGGTTTAAACAAGGGCATAGAAGCAATGAATGCACTCATGGACGCATTGGTGAAAGGAAATAGTGTTGAGCATGCTCACAAAGTTCTTTTGGAGTTTAAGGATTCAATTTCTCCAGATTCTTGGTCATTCAATATCCTGATTCATGGGTTTTGTAGAGCTAGAAAACTTGACCAAGCCTATAAAGCAATAGACGATATGAGGGAACATGGGTTTCAACCATGTGTTGTTACATATACTAGTATCATTGAATCATATTGCAGAGAGAAAGATTTCCGCAGAGTGAGAGAAGTTTTTGATAAGATGAAGGAAAAGGGTTTGTCCCCTAGTGTTATAACCTACACTATTTTCATGCACGCGTTAGGGAAGGCAGGGCAATTATCTGAAGTTCTGGATCTTTATGAGACAATGAAGAGCAATGGGTGTGTACCTGACCCCCCATTTTATTCTTCATTGATATACATTTTTGGCCGAGCTGGCAGGCTTAAAGATGCGCGCGATCTGTTTGATGACATGCCAAAGCAAGGGGTTATCCAAGATGTTTTCACGTACAATACCATGATCTCCATTGCTTGTACACACTTACAAGAGGAAACTGCTCTTAGGTTGCTCAAGGAAATGGAAGAGAAATCATGTAAGCCAAATGTAGAGACTTACCATCCATTGCTGAAGATATGTGTCAGAAAGAATAGGATGAAGGTGCTGAACTTTCTGTTACGCCACATGTTTGAAAACGACGTGAGTCTTGATGTGGCAACTTATTCACTTTTGGTAACCCGTCTGTCCAGAAGTGGAAAACTTGATCGTGCTTGCTCGTTCTTCGAGGAAATGGTCTCACAAGGGTTAGATCCAATGCACAACAGGACATTCAAGACATTGGTGGGGGAGCTCCAGAGCAGGAGTATGCTAAAAGAAAAGGAACATATTGAGAGTTTGTGTCACAGAAGCAAAAATGCTTAGTAAATTTAGAAGAGACAGTTTCAGAGTCAGCAAAGCTGTTTGGCTGTTAAGATGCACTGGGCTCCACTTATGTTTTCCTTTTTTACTTTTTTATAAAATTTTAATCTCTTTCTCTTAATAGCAGCTGAGGATCTGCACAGCAAAAAAACCAAACACTCGTATATACTCAATAGAGACAAGACTTGAAGCTTCTGGGTATGTAACTTGGTGCTTGTGACCAGTTACCAAGAAGGAATCAGAGGATCAGTCCCATGAATGACTTAGTCAGAATGCCTATATTGCATGAAGTTACTGTATTGCTTGCACAGTTCAGACGTTGTTGGGGATCTTGCTGATTGAAAAACCACCAAAGGAAGAAAATAAAAGATTTTGATGTTCAACCTTTTCACCCTTTAGAATGAACCCAGAAAAGAGTATATATAGGAAAGATCTGGATCAACTATCATATTTGTTGTATTGTTGATGTCTGATTCAGTTTCCTGCTGCTATGTGGAAAGAGGAATCTCAACAAATAGTTCCAAACTATTGTGTATTTTTGTGTATCTCTTTGCTAATTCTCTAGGACTTTAAATTAAAACCTTAGTTGAAAATGACATAATTGAAATGGACGGTGAACAGGGTTAAAACTGACTACTAAGATGCCTCATAAGGACCGCTAAAACTGAGGGTTTGACGCGGTCAAAACTGATTATGGGAAGTATCAGTTGGTTCTGATGAGAATATAGAGTAATGATTTGCTTTCAAGTCTCATCTCAATTCCATTATTTGATGAAGACATGAATGAACTCTCCATAGATGAAGAATATCTTCCTCATTCACAACTGTTTGAAGTTGATGAATGCCAATATTATTTATGAGAACATCACAAATATTATTCCAACAGTCAAGATGATAGATGCATCAAGCTCTCTTAACCACATAATTTTTGGACGAAATGATTTTTAAATGATAATGGGAAAAAAAATCAGTTTTATTTCTTTTGTTAAACATCCATTACTTACGTGTGTATTTAGGATCTATTCATATATCGGTCCTATAATAAATACCAAAAAGATGAATGTTCTTTTTCAATGGGGATAAGTTGACTTAGTATGAGATCCTGGCCATTAGATAACTAGTTGGGTAGTTTATATTGTAAGGAGTATGAGAAATGAAATATATTGTTCATAAGTTATGAATAATATGATTTGTTAGAGTTTCTTATGGTTGGAAACGCGTTAGAAACACGCTTTTGCAATTTTCAAGATAAAACTATTATTGCATTACTTTGGTTCAACAGATTTTCAAATACATTAGAAGATCCAATGCTGAATGCTTGCAAGCTTGTTCATGATCCTAAGAATAGGAGCTTTTGGATATAAAAGGAAAATTTTTATGAAAGAGTAATAGTTGAGATTTCTAGATGTTATGATCTTCCAGAAACTGTTGGGTGAATAATTATCCCTAAAGAATCAAACAGATTGAGGCGGAAGAACCATGCACTTCCTTGGTGTCTAGTCTAATATTGAATACTATGGGCCATATCATTAAATATGAGATTAGACATCTCATACTATCTTTATCTTTATTAATTTGATCATTCTTGGATAGCTTGCATCCCCAAAATTTATAATTTTACTGGTCAAAATCCTGTGTAAATAGCTTTTTTCCATAACTACATGATAATAAACCCAGCAGGGTGTTTTTCAAAATAATTTATCTTATTCAAGATAGGATTAGATAAAGCATTTGCTACTTTGTTCTCCATTAGAAACCTTATCAATCCTTGCCGAAGTAGTTGGAATAGATAGATTACTTATGTGCTGTACCTTTGAAGATGAGCGTAGAAAACAATTTTTAGAAAAAAAAAATTAGATGAATTATTTAGAGGAGTAAGGACTAATATCAGGTATAATAAGTTACATCCTTAGCCGTATTAACTTTTGTTGGTAAAAATGCAAATACTAGTATTACCTTCATCCCAAAACATAAGATTCAACTTTGTGAAAAAATGTGTATCAAAATATAAGCTTCATTTTAGGTTTGCGAGGAAGAAGAAGAATAAAGGCAGGTGACATGCAGAGGAAGGGAATATTTTGAAAGCTTTAAGGAGAGGCCCAAACAGATATGTTTGTTGTTGGTTTATTTGGGAACAAAGGATTAAATGTGATAATATATGTTTTGGGAACAAGGTAGTAATTGGTTGCAAAGACATAAATGATTAAGAAGGATTTTTACTGTTAGAGAATGTTTGTTCTGTGTTTGACAATATTTTAGCCATGATAGCATTTTAGATCATGTTTGACTTAGTATGAAAAACATGCTGCTTAATTATGAGGCTTGGATTAATTCTATGCCTAACTGTCTTTGTTGAATTAGTCCATCTTATCCTTTTTATAAATTACAAATAATTGGTTACATAAATTAAGAAGTCAGTAAAAATTAGTTAAAGATAGTAAATACGTAAAAAATGTATTTTCTTTTTAAATATACCCTGATTTATATAGAGATTAGGGAGAGAGAATGAATAAGAAAATAAATGAGACAAAATGTGTAGGATGTGTGGGAGATAATTAATGCAGACACATATCATCAATTAGGGGTAAAAATAAAACCAGATGTATTTTAAATATTGTAACTCATACAAAGCACCAAAGAGAGTATTTTAGTGTGGTGCTTGGCAGAGAGAGAGAGAGAGAGAAACCTTTAGCTAAAGACATCTTTGAAAAAATGAAGCAGCAGATCACTAGGTAACAGGATAGAAATAAAAATAAATATAAGTTGGCACAAAAATAATAAATATAAATGATGAATTTTATTACCTAATTATAATTCGTATTATATGACAGAATTTTGGGACAAAAGCCTCCTAGAAGGACACATGTGCATCATCATGTAATTATGCACAAATGAAATATGCTTAGATGAATATCAGCATAAACAAAGCGTGCTTAAATGCATAATTATTTATCTGAGTTGGTTTCCCAATATTACATCAACCTGGTCCTATATGCTTTCCCCTAATTATGACCTTGAATAGTTCTTTTTAATCACCACGCTAATTAATTACTTCACTATTTTTCCTTAAAAATTTGACCCTGTAAATATTTGGTCCAAGTGCACTTCATCACTCTAGTTACGTAATCACTTCAATCATTTGTTCCATCTTTTTTATGAATAGAATTTTTTTAAAAAATTTGTTCAAGAGTTTCCTGTTTTCCTTTTGAGACTTTAGAGTATGAAGAGTTTTCACCTCTCTCAATAAACGTGCTTCTTAATATTCGAACTTATATTCTCATTCTTATTGGATGAGACCGCTTCCCATATCAACTAATAGCTTGTTGGTTGATGAATTACATTTATTTATTAATTAGCTACTACTTAAAATAAGAACTTAATATTCTAATTGATGAGGTATATTAGGATTTAACTCCTTTTGAAAATATTATAATTAAGAGTAGTTTGATTCAATGAGTACCATTTTTATGAAAATTAAATGCGTACTTTAAGAAATCAACACATATTTATCACAAATAACGTAATTTTTTTATAAATAACTAAATTAAATAATTTTATAAATTTCAGTAAGTTAGTTGTTCTACTTTTACATCCAAAATAAAAGGAGTACACGAAGAAGCATATCTAAAGAATAAATAAAAATATATGAGGCAGTACCATCAATAACTTATTTAACTGGTAAGGGGTTGTACTAACTTTACTAGAGGTCTTGAGTTTATTATCTAAGAACATAATAGTATTAAATACTTGGTGGTGAGTTTTGCTGCCCTTGTTATGTACGCAAAATTATACGAGATTGTAGAGTACTATCTTCTTTTAATGTTGGAAGAAAAACAGATGTGAAAAATGCAGGGTTATGTAACCCGGGCCGGTCCGGTCCGGAAATTGGCGAACCGGCTGGTAAACCGGTTCAGTCCGGGTTACTATTTTTTAAATTTTTTTTTTTAAATTTTTCCTTTAGAATTTCATACTATAAGTCTAAAATTTTTAATTTTTCACCGGTTTGATCCTGGTTTAGCTTCAGTTTGGCCCCGGTCTGACCCACTGACCCTTAATCCAATAACCCAACCGGTTCAATACCCGGTCCGGGTTTTAGTACCATGGAAAAATGTGTGTGATGCAGAGTATATTTGAATGTATGTGTGAATCTCTTTAATGGTAAGGGGGATAAAGAAAGTGACAGAAGAGGAAAGACTTTGAGAAAATCAAAGAACCTCAAAACCCAAAAACCCATTTGCAATACAAAAGAGGGGAACACAATGGGGTCTCTATCAAAGCCTGAAAAAGCAAGAAATAAAGAATCGTTTGGATGGTGATGAAGAAGAAGAACAAAGAATAATAACAGTAAAAAAACTGAAAGAAGAAAAAAACATAAAACAACAAAGGGAAAGAAAATCTTGTGCCTTTGACTGCCTCGTAAAACATGATTTTGGTTTTGGCCATAGATTTTTACAAGATGGGTGGTTTGGGAAACAAAAGGCAAAAGCAAACACAGCATATCTTCTTCTTGTTCTTTTCTCCGATTTTTCTTCTTTTTCTTCTCTTTTTATTTTATTTTGTTTACCCTTTTGTGTTTTATTACAAAACATGTTTTAATTGTAAGGCGGATTTTATGGCTATAGGTAGTGAAAATATGTTAGGTTTTGATTTAGTCAAATAGATCTTAGTGTGAAACAGAATTCTAAAATCTAAACTTGAACCTGTATATCAATTTTTTTAAGGTTTAATTTTGAGCCTTTAAAAGACATGACATGATCTAAAAACCCCTTTAAAGGCATATTTAAAATGTAAGTCTTTAAATAAGTTTGAAAACCTACATGCCATATATAATCATTTAATTAAGCCAATTTAAAAGTTGAAGGTTATATCTTAATAAATAGGCTTTGAGATATCAAAAGTTTACGTATAATCCAATTATTTAAATAAATCTTATTTAAATTTATATGAAAATAACAAAGCTCACTCACTCCTTTATAAAATAAAGATAAAGTTAGAAAATTACTAAATTTTAAAACAAAACTAATGAGGTTTAAGTCTTTTTTGGTTCCTGAGTGAAACATGTTGCTTACTACTTCAATGGTTGTTGTTGTAACTTATTGTTTAAAATTTTAGAAAGAATCTTAATTAAATCCAGCTGAAGTGCCTAATTCCAAATTCAGGTCTCCACTTTTAATAAATTTTTAATCAGGTCAAGAGACTTTCTGAATATTTTTAAATGATCGGGATGCCCCTCTATGTAAAAAAATCCTATAAAATATGTTGAACGGAATTAAACCAATTTTCCCTCCAATTTTTCACCACTTGCCATAAATATTTGTTGAAAAACATTACTCAAAACATTGTTGATCAGTTTGTCAAAATTAAGAATTTATGTTTAAAATTGACACAAAAGTTATATACTACCTCAGGTCCTTAAAATATATAAGATTTAGTTTGTAGTTTAATTTAGACAAAAACTTAGATCTTATTTTAAGACTATGAGATTACATGTCTAGGAAATAAAAAGAACATCTTTTCACCAAAATAAAAAAGAATATCTAAGTTTCCAAAAAAGGTAAAAAAAAAAAGAACATCTGCGCAGTTTTAAATTCTTTCACCAGATGCAAAGTCGTCCAGCTATATTTATGCTAGAATAGTTCTATGCCTTTGTAATGATTCTTATCGTCATTTGAAAAACTTTTACGGATTATTTTGTATGTTTGATGATATACATAAGTTTTAATGGATTTATTCATGAAAAAAATTTTCTGGTATCCTTATCATTTTCAACATATTTATATGATTTTTTAATATAAAGGGCATCTTGATCATTTAACAATATAATATTCAGAAATCCCTTATTAAGCCTTTTGGTTTGATTAAGAATTTGTTAAAAATGTAGGCCTGCATTTGAATTCAAGTATTTCTTTTTTTGTTTACTTGCAAACTCAAGTATTTCTCTTGGATTTAATTAGGATTTATCTCATTTTATTATTTTTTAAATGTTTGAATGTGACACTTATTATTTTATGTGTCAACTATTGTTATTCTAATTTTGATGTAAAACGGAAAGATCATATCCCATTTTCAAATTTGTGTGGTCTTTCATTAACTAAGAGAAAATTATACTCATTTTAAATTGTAATTAATTAAATTCCATTTACTTTTGAAATAGAAGAACTAAGAATTACTTTTGCTAAAAAATAAGAATTAAAAATAACTCTCTTGCTCATTCTTTTTAGATAAAATAGTCATTAATACATTGAATCCCTATAGATAAATTAGTTATTGTTTAATTAATGACTTATTGTAAATGCAGATGAAAAATAAATACCCTACTACCCAAATTGAATAATACCTAAATGATAGTACATCAGATTGAATACATTGGGTCCCATCCCAACTACATAATGTTTGCCTTTGTTAAATCCTTGAATTTGTAGCCACAGTTATTTGACCAATAAAAATTTCAGTCCCTTCTATTATTAATAGAGTTAATTGTGGATAGAAAGTTCCTATAAATGCATCGATCAATTAATTAATTAGGTCTCATATTCAAATTGCATACGAGTATATTATTTTCTTATAAAAAAAAGTTTCGAAAAATACCAGATATCATGTATATGTTGAATTCTCACAAAGATTTATGTATTGGCAATGTGGCACACGTATGATCTGAATTATTTTGAATAAATGCAAACGATTCATATATATTTTATTATTTTCTATATTGGTATTTTTCTAAAAATCTGAATTTTTTAAAATTGAGAAAAATTATTTAACTCAAATTAAATATGCACCATCCACGTATATTTGGAAATTTAGGGAATCAAGATCATGCTAGATTTACTACTTAATTTGAGCATGAATGAAAAATATTATTGCTGAAATTCATAATATTGATTATGTCTCTGTTGAATACTCCAAGGTGGTGTTCTTCTTGATACCACTTGATAGCATGGCGAACGAAATTACTCTGAATAGAAATACTGTATGATATATCTTAATTAGTTGTAAATGGTTGGATCACATTTGCCTTTTTTTAAAATTGTAAGTGGTTCTTATCATTTTGTTTCTGAAAGAATTAAATTCGTATGATTATAAAAATAATAAATTAATTTCTTTCTTTTATTCAAAAACCAACATGAATTTCTTTTAAATTAAAATAAAATAATGAATGCCCTAAAAATGATATTTTTCTTTCATTAAAAATATACTTTATTGTTAAAAATTACTATGTATTACTAATATGTGTTATAGAATGTTTGGATTAGCTGATTTTTCAAGAATAAACACTTATTACGTAAGTCGAGATAAAACTTTTCTCATATACTTACCTTATATACCATAAATCACGATTTATAAACATTTAGGGTCTGTTTGGTTCGGCGAAGGGGAAGGGTGGGGAGATATTTTAATGGTGGGGAGGGGGTATGAGGGGAAGGGGGGATTTTAATATTACCTCGATTGAATTGATGAAAAGGGAGAGAATGAGAAGAATTTTAATATTATCTTATTAAGTTCATGAATGAAGGGGAAGGAAAATATTTTTATATGGACAACTTTGCCCTTATTTTATTTAAACATTTATTTTTCAAACATGTTTAATAAAATATTATTTAATACAGGAATTATAATTTTACAATTATCAAAATTAAATAAATATAATTACAATAACACTTAATACATCTCTATATATATATACACATCTATCTATATATATATATATTACCTATATAAATATATCTAATATATAAATGTAATATAGTATTTAATATAGATACATGGACGACACGGTACATGACGTGACTGTGGTGAAGGTGAGCTGTTGGGTGATGATGGCACGGAGAGGGTAGGAGAAGAGAGCACTGTCTGAGGGGAGAAGGGTAGGTTGGAAATATTAAAACTCAATATGGACATAATGGTCAATACAAGTTAAAATATTGCCTTCCTCTCCAAATCCTCCCAATTTGGGGGGTAGTTTGAGGGGAGGGTGGAGAAAATTTTAAAAAAATTTCCTCTCCCCTTCTAAACTTTTGGTGGTGCCAATTAAGGGGAAGGGAGTAAAATCCCTCCCTCCCATTCCCCTCAAATCAAATAGGTCTTTATTGTTTAAAAATAAGTTATCATAAACGAACACTATTAGAAAGAGCTTTATTGCTTTGGCCGCTTAAATATAAGGTCCAAGCAAAGCTCATGGGATTCCCATTTTACTCTAATATTAATATATTTCTTAATTATTAAAAATTTTTGTTGACATTAATTATTAGTTGGTATCAGTACGTTAATTAACTATTTGTACTTTTTTTTTTCTAGTTTACTCTCTTCTTCCTAAACAAGAGCAGTTTTTTAAAAAATAAGTTGAATTTTTTTAAAATATTATTGTCTTTAATCAATATTAACAAATTTTTTTATTTACGTAATTCAATTATGTGCATCTTATAAAAACAACTGAAGGGAGCAGCAAGCAGAAAACTTTGAGAATTTCAAAGAGATTATGAATGTTCTCAATAACATGATATATATTGTTCATTGTTGAAAGGCAAAAAGTGAGACTATATCATAAGACTAATGCAGAAGCAAAAACGAAATCAAATCAAATGAATGGAAAATTTGGGGGAATCCCACAAACTTTGTTTGTCTTCCTTAAAACGACATATGAAAGAAAATGGGCATCCAAATTCAAAACATATGAAATCACATCCCTTTTCTCATCATAACTTCATTGAATCTACCAACGTAGCAGCTTCTTCTGCATTTATCCACATACAAGATACCATTCATCATGACAAAGATGCATGTTTAATTCTTCTTCATGATTCTTCCGTTTTTTAGAGATCAGATACTAATAGCTTGAAATTACAAGTAGGATCGAACCAACTATCTTCAAGTTACTGATTTATAAAATATAACTAGGTTTTCTTTATCTGTCTCTTAATAGCTTTCTTCATATATGTGATTGGGAACATCGATTTCATCTGTTTTGTGCGTGAGAAAAAGAAACTCACACTTAAAAGGAAGATTGTAGGGAAGTAAGATGTAAGTAACTTAATTTGATATAATTCAAAAAGATGAAGAAGTTCCATAATGGATATAATTGAATTAAAGAAAAGGTATACAAGTGAAAAAAAAAAAAACCTCAAAAACCCAAGTGGATGGAATCATATTGAGGCAAGATTATTAGGAAGTCTGAGAATAAAACTTGTGAAGAAAACCAAGAAGTTTTTATTAATTTTCCTATAGTTAATAAATTTTCTCTGCCCACTAAATAAAAAAATCATAAGCAACAGCGCACTAGATCATAAAATAGAAAATGGGTCATGATTCACAAATTTTTTTCTTAGATTTTTTTGATGTAAGAATAATCTTTCTTCTTCTTGGATTGAATATGGAGAGAAATGTTCAGGGGAAAAAAAGATATGGAGGTCATATATATAGGAAAAAAGATAGAAAAATACTATTTAAACTTTAAAATCTCTCTGACAAAAATGATAATGGAATTAACAACGCAAATCTTTATCAAAAGACTAATTTAGGATTTTGAAGTTCAAATGGTATTTTTCTATCTTTTTCCCATATATATATATATATATATAGTAAAAGATGTTTAATAATAATTACTATTAATATATACGAAGACCTGGTGCTTTGTTAGGACCACATGTCTACTTTCGGCCTTTAGATCTCTGCAAAATACCATAGATGGGTCCCACACATATATTCTGGACTGTGGAATGCATGTCCTCTTTTTTTGTTCTCTCATGCCCACATATAATCATTCTCAAAGTCCCACACTATAAGGACAAAGTATGATTAAGTTAACTCTAGTCCTAAAATTCCTGTGCAAAACAAAAGCAAAACCATATATATATATATATATATATAACCATCACCTTCATTGAGAGAGGTTTCCATGATGAGGAAGCTGATTGGATAAGCTTGATTTGATCACTATGGAAGTCCACTCATTACTCATGCCTTTGAGATGTTAACAAAAGGCTTCAACTTGGCGCTATATATCTATGTGTGTGTGTGTGTTGTTTATATATAGCTCTAATGCCTTCTAATTGATTCATTCACCCATTAATTATTATATGCTTCTATTTTTGTACCTCTAGTCTTCAATTTTTAAAAATTTTGATTAGAGATACCATCCTTGTATAAAAATATATAAACCATTATTGTAGAATGATCAATTTGATTCAAAGGTTGAAAAGAACATGTGATATTCTTTTTTCTTTTTTTTTCTTTTTTTTTTTTTTGAGTTAAAGGGACAACTATTAAGGGCATGATGTTACAAATTGGATCAAATCCACGACATCTCATTTACAAATTATAATGAAGTATTATGCCATTAGGTTATAAGGATATTAACATCTTGTTAATTTGTGTGTACTTCAACTAATTAATAATGTGAATTGTTACTTTGATCTATAGGCTCTACTAAACCCAGCTTAATATTTTTGTTTTTTGATGAGTTGATTCGGTACTTGGTATTATTAGATCACATTCCACAAGGTCATATTGATATAGTTCTCTTAATATGATTTTTTTCATTCACAATGTTCAAGCTTCTGTTTTACTTAAGAAAAAGAGAGAATTAATATGGTACAAAAATTTCCTTTGAGTATTGAGATTGAGACACCAAAATGCCATATTTTTTCTGTAGTCTCTATAAACTTTTTTGAAATTAATTTTCTTTTTAAATGAACTTATCATCCATATGTTTGAAAAAAATCCCTTATTGTAGCATGATCAATTTGATTCAGAGGTTCAAAAGAATGAGATCTCTTGGTTAAATTTTTCACATGAATGTACAATGTTATCATTTATTTATTATTCTGTATACTTTGTTTTTATAAGAGATAGTAAATATTACATAGGGGTAAGGTTGAAACATTGATAAACGGGTGTAAACTTTATTCGTTTTTGATATCTACCATGCCCTAATACAACAAAGTTTAAACAATAATAAATGACTGATAAAATTATACATATTCATATGAAAAATTTAATATGACTTATATAAAGAAGATAACAAAAATTATTTTTTTCTTATAAATATCAACATAGTACATAACATTAAAAGTACGTATAGTTTCTTTCTAAGTATATGTATATTTTTTTTTAGAGACAATCATATTCAAGACATTGTTAGAGACTTCATATATATATCTTTTCCAATGACAATTCAAACCTTAGTTTGTCATGAGGAACTATCCGCATTGGTTAACAGTGCATAAGGTTTTGAATTGGGAATGTGGGTGTATGACAGTTTGAGAAAAATAAAAAGGCCAAAGCAACTACTGATCTGCCTTTAATGTTACTTTGGGACCTGCTTGGCAATTATGATAGTAAATACAAAGCAGACAACGCTTAGTGGGATTTTACGAAGCTGCTTAATTAAGGGCATTGTGCATACTCTCTGTGTGTTTGTGACCTTTTTGGTCATGGGAAGGTGGAGATTATTTCATTGTGTTATGGCCCCTTATATATTTTCTTTTATTCTCTTTCTTTCTTTCTTTGTTAAAAAAAGTCATATGCTCCAAATTGCAGTATTAATGGCGCCGTCAGCTCATTACCTTTTTTATTAAGTCCTTCAAATTAAATCTTTGTTAATTATATTTGATGTTTGCTAATCTGGCCCCAAACATGAATCATCTCTACAAAACATATGAGATGTAGTATATAAATATACCATCCACAGAACAGAACCCTTAAAATGCGACGAACGACTGAAATTTGTTGCTTTAAGGCTAAAAAAAATTCATAAAATAACTCGTATTGTACTGAAATTTTATAGTGCCGTTTTATTTAACTACCTCTTAAATATTCTGTTAAATAATCTCTGTCGTATTAATGAAGGGTAAATGCTAAAACAATAATTAATTTTTCGTTGAAATTTCAGAGCAAAAAATACTTTGAAAAATAAGAAAAAAGCTCCAAAGTGACGATGTTTAAGAATAAGAGGGATGATTCGACCAAAAAAAAAAAAGAATAAGAGGGATGATCTCTTCCTAGATATTTGTAATAAATGCTACTTGTCTATCTAAAATTCTTAATCATTTTCATCCCCCCCTAATTATTGGTTAATTTCCATGTATTAATTAACTATTCGCTCATTCTTTCTTACCCACTCTCTTTTTTCATAAACAATGGTGTTTTTAATGTAGGGAAATGGAAAAAATTGATATAACATGAAAAAACAAGAGTGAGGGAGAGATAATTAATCCATTGATATAACATGTCATTAATGGGGAAAAATGGAAAAAAATGATTAAAATTTCAAACTTCCCTCAAATATATTTTATAAATATGACCAAACTATCCCAAAAGTTACTCATATCATATATACTGTCTCTTTGGCATGGAATATATGATGCTTTCTAAAAGAGATTATTTATCCAAAATATAAGTCAATTGATTGGTCATTAATGAACTATATATTTCAAATATTACCCCTATTATAATTTCCCTATATATTTTTTAAATATAGACAAAAATAGGTAATTATTTTATTTTCAGATAAAATTAACGAGTCAACCAACTCCTATTATTCTAATATGGTAGGTAGATGTGACTTGTAATACTGATTGAAGGGTGTTGTAAATGGGACAAGAAGTAGCATAAAGGCATATAGTAATAGTGATGGTCAATGGGAAGAGTTCAAACTTCAAAGTTCAAACATGGGAGCCAAAGGCAAAGCCGAAAAGTGAGAGGCTTTGCTTTGGGAATGCTTCATTATATACACATGCATTGGCCTTGTTGATTGTTGAATGGACACACCGATATATATATATATATATATATAGAGGGAAAAAGAAAAAAAAAACTTTAAAATTTACAAAATTTTAAATTAGGTATTTTCCAAAAAATGAGTTGTGAATTGCTTTCTAGTTTTGTCATTTCCTTATCAACTCTTAATAATAAACCTAATTTAAGATTTTATAATTTTAAAATTCTTTTTCTATTTTTTCCCCTATATGTATATAAATATATATTCCAACTTAGAATGGGGCGGCGCATGGCATGAGGTTGAGAGGCTCCAAGCTAAGTAGTTAATAATGAAATATTCTTTTTCAAACATTCTAAAATCCTTTTCCTTTTTTGGAGGCAACTGCATATATATTAAAAAAAAAAGTGGTTTACTCAATTATAAATGATTCATATAAAAAGGAAAAGAAAAGAAACGGTCAATTTGGAGCCTATCTGCTCTTATGATGGAGGAGATCAGTTCAGAAACTTTTGGACGATGAGTGAGATCTAAATTAGAACTGGCAAAAAAAAAAAAAAAAAAAAAGAGAGATCTAAATTAGAAAAAAAATAGAAATATAGAAGTTAGTAATACTTAAATAATTATGATATTTATTAATCATTAGAATATCTATTTGCATAATTATCTTTTATTTTTTTAATTAATGAGATGCTTACCAGAGGCAATAAACTCCGCTTATGTTTATGGCCAATCCCAAGTCCAAATAAAAGATGAGGGTTTTATTAGGCTCTCAACATTAAACATAAAACTTTGTTGAATATGACATGGATTAACAAAGAATTTATGCTAATTGATAGAGCACAATATATATATATACACACATCTAGCTAATCTTACTTAATTTATGTGATAAAGCTTGTTGTTGTTATTTATTCGTGGCAGTAAAAATATCATATATGTAAATGATATTTTTTTGTCCTAATTTTCAGTTTGTCCCATTTAATTTTTTTTTTTGAAAGCCTTGTCTTTAACATATGCTGGAATTTATGTATTTTTAATTTTGCTCCTGAAATTTCTGAATTTTTTTTTTTTGGTGACAACTCTCTAGGATTCAGTGAACTTTAGATTGATAAAGTCATAATTAATCTGTTACCAATCAAATTAGTTAACTACTTAGTATGATAAGGTTTGTTATTGTTATTTATCCTTGACAGTAAAAAGATATACTATATGTAAATGATATTTTGTTGTCCTAATTTTCAGTTTGTCCCATTTTAAATTTTTTTCCCCTGAAAGTTTTGTCTTTTAAGTTTTAACCCATGCTGGAATTTATGTTTTTTAATTTTGCCCCTGATTTTTCTGAATTTTTTTGGTGACAACTCTTTAGGATTCAGTGAACTTTAGGTTGGTAAAATCATAATTCATCCGTTACCAATCAAATTCGTTAACCTCTTTTGATTAATATTATTGTTCCCATGTATATAATTAAATTTGTCTAACATTTTTATAAATTGAATTTAGGGGAGTTTAAGCTTGTTTGGGATGCTTTATAAAGAGTTTATAAGTATTTTTCACGTAAATCGAAATAAAACTCCTCTCACATACTTACCTTATATACAGTAAATTATGATTGAAAAGCTGATTTTAAATGTTCCAATCGCTATTTAAAACAAACATAATGACGTCTATATAAAAGACTTAATTACTAAAAAATCTCAATGACTAGTGTGGAATATAAATCTGTTGTGTTTTCTCATACTAACACTTATCATTACATCATTACATGTCCCTCAATTGTTAATAGACTTTTAAATAATTAAATCTTTTTCCGCAAAAAACTTATCGTAATTGATTAATTGCCTCGTGAGTTTATTCAACATTTCACACTAAATAGCCAATACAATTTATTAGATTAAATGAAAAGAATATGATTTTTCTTAAGTAGGGCTGAGAGTTTAAAACTTCATAAAAAATTATGTCGAGGGTGTTGAATAAAATTATTGAGCCAAGCAATGTTTAAATTTGATCATCAATATTCGAGTGTGATGTTGGTATTGAGATTGAAAATCTCTCCCATATATCACATGGTGGAATCTGACATATCTCCAGCACTAATAATACTCAAATTTGACCACATAGTACTAATGGTCAAATTTGACCACATAATACTAAAACAAGTACTATAAACTTATATAAAAATAAATCAGCAATAATTAACATATTCAAGTTGACAGGAGCAGTAAGAACTCTCAGTCATTTAAGCGAGTAATTGGGAGAGAGAATTTTCGTTGTTGACTGGATCTACTGCTTATGCTAAAAAAAAGGAAATATATATCAGCGATAATAATTTAAAAGTTATTAAATTTAAGTCCTAAATAAACCAAATACATGTAAAAATGTACAAAAATCTCTCACCCACTCAACACAAAAGCTAGATCCAAAAATGCCTGCATATTTCTCTCTAACAGATTTGTATATAATGAGGCATTAAAGAACCCCACAAAGTAGGCAACAGATGAGACCTAATTAAAAGCTACGAAACACAGAGAAGCCCCAGCCAGCCCCTCAAAATCGGGTAACCTGCCCTTATTTCAAAGGACATGAAAAACTGAAATACTACTCTACACAACACAGACATAAAAGTATTATATATATATAGGAGCTGTTTGTTTGGGCATTACGATTGCTTATAAGTTGCTTTTTACGTAAATCGAGACACAACCCCTCTCACATACTTACTTCGTATACCGTAAATCACTATTAAAAAATAACTTATAAGCAATCAAATCGCTGAAACAAACAGGCACATAGTTGAGTAGTCCTAAAAATCCTACATTCATTGGCACCACATACTGATTTACCAGTAATCAGCAATCACTCACTTAACCCAACACATTGCTCTATAAATATGAGAAAAACTGTATGAATGTGGCTGTGAGAGTGTGTATATATATGTATATCTAAGAAAGACAAGATTTTGATAGGGTTGATATTCCCAAAATTGAAACTTTTTTTTGTTTTGTTTTGCTTCAGATTCAATAGTTGTCATATTCAACGTACCCATGATTTAGCCATCTCACAAATAGTAGTAGCTTCTCATCCAAACATTCCTTGCCCCAACAAAACATGAAACAAATAATTAAATAATGTATATACATACATAGAGAGAGAAAGTACAAGGACATGTCTGATTTAGGTGTATATACACATTCGCTTTAGCTTTTGTTCATTCTTTAACTGCTTTTAATCTTTTGCTTTGATTGGAAGACCAAAATGGGTGAAGAAGAAGAAGAAAACAGCTATTTAGGATACTGCTAGATCTCTCTCTCTCACTCACTTTGCTGACTAGGGGCAGCCTTTGTTCCTACTGACCGGGTCGTTTTAGCGTTCAAGCGTTAAGGCGAAACGACCTGCCCGTTGCCCTTTCATGTTGGGTTTGTCTTTATTAGCTGAGGTTAAGATTACAGAGAAAAAAAATATTAAAAAATTCATCAGTAAAAAAAAATAAAGCTCTTCTCTCTCTCTCTCTCTCTCCCACCCACGCAGTCTCTCTCTCCCCCACCCACGCAGTCTCTCTCTCTTTCTTTCTCTCTCTCCCATTCGCTAAGTTTCGCTTTATTCCGTTCAAATTCGATACTTTGCTGTTTGTTACAGAGAACGAGGAAGCCCTCTTTTGTATTCCGAAGACAGAGAAAGAGAAATTGAACCCCCCCTCTCTCTATGTCTCCCACATTGTCTTGTTCTATTTCAGAATCTCATCTCACTTCCACGCATCAAAGTGTTGTTCTGCCCTCTCTTTCCTTTAGCCTCGCGCTTTCATATTTTCTCTGAGAGTGTTTTGCTTCTTTGCCTCCTAGTTCCTGCATTTTATAGCGTGGAAAGAACAAAGAAAGAAAACCAATTTGCCATTTGGTATTTTTTAGCGATTTGGGTTGTGAGCTGAGCCATTTTCTGAACTGATTTCTCAAGGTGGTTTGGAGTTCTAAGAATTTGACAATTAAGAGTACCAAATGTGGGTAGTCTTGTTTCAGAGCTCAAAAGGGAGAGAGGCAGGAGACTGGAGAAAGGGATTTTGTTCTTTGAATTTGTGAAAAATTTTGGGTAAATTCTCAGTGATACCCCCAGAAACTCAGAATTAGCTGAATCATAACTTTTGCATTGGAGCTGAAGAGCTGTATGAAGTAGAAATTTTTAACAATGAGAGATGGGAATTCGAAGAAAAGCAAGGTTCTTCTTTGTTTTTTTTTATTGCTCTTCTCTTCAAGAAGGCCAATTATTTTCATCTTTCAATTTTTTTTTTTTTTTTTTTGTGTGTGAGTTTACCAACTGTTTGTTGATTTGCTTACTTGATGATTGAAGCTCTCGTGGTCCAAGAAAATGGTCAGGAAGTTCTTCAATATCAAAAGCAAACCTGAAGAATTTCAAGCCGATGGTCGTGTTTATGGAGGTGGGTTTCTGGGTTTCTTCTTCAGAATTCAGCTCTTTTTTTTTACAAGGTTGATTGGCCATTTTCTAACATTTTAGGGTTAATTTAGCAGAACAATGTTCTTAGACTTCAATCCCACAATGCAAAAGGGCCTTGTGTATTGTCAGGTTCCTCTCGGTTTCGGAGAAACCAAGCATAGTAGACAGATAAAATCCGCTTAGAAAGGAGACAAAACATAGTATAACTCATCAAGTTTTGGCTGATTCTGTCTTTTTTTAGTATCTAATTTTAAAAGACTTAGTTTGTCCAAATTGTAAATTAGCTTCCAAGTAGTCTAATTTGCCTGTCATCTGTGAGTCTACTCTTGAATTTTTATATTCTCCAATTTGTTTTTACGTTTTTTACCTTTCTTGGTATCCAAACAAAGTGTAAACTCGCTCTTCCTTATCTAATGTTTGGTAGTCAATTTTGTTTTCTGGCTGCTTCATGGATTCATCTTTTGATTTTTTTGGTTTGAATTTAATGTATTGGCCCTGCTTGCTTTCTTCAGGAAGTGACGTAGATTACAGAAGCAGGAGTAGCTTCTCTGAGAGAGAGCCATGCACAATCAAGAAAAGCAAAACAGGTACAGATTTCCTCTATAGCCTAAAGAATTTTCAGTTATTATTTAAAATTCTTTTAACCTTGTTCCTCTATAACCTTGAACAGAGAAATTTAGCCGGGGCACCGAGCAGGTCAGGCGAAGAATGAATCTTGACCATCCGAGAATCATAGATGTGCAGAACTATAGGTACACATATATTCTTTGATCTGTTTCTTTTCAATTGAAAATTTCTTTTTGCTGAATTCAATCTCTCATGGATGATTTTGTTTTTCTTTTTTTCTGAGCAGCATGTTTGTTGCAACATGGAATGTGGCTGGAAGATCTCCACCAAGTAATATGTGTTTAGATGATTGGCTCCATGCCTCACCACCTGCGGATATTTACGTTCTTGGGTAGGAATTTGGTACTTGTCAACATGTTTAAATTTAGGATCTGTATTAATAATTTTCATATTGACAAGTTTCTTACCTTTCTCTACAGATTTCAAGAGATTGTTCCCTTAAATGCTGGTAACATTCTGGGGTCGGAGGACAATGGCCCGGCTAAAAAATGGATGGCTCTAATTCGAAAAACTTTAAACAATCTTCCGGGTACTAGTGGAGGCAGTGCGTGTTATACACCATCTCCCATTCCTAAACCTGTTGTAGAGTTGAATGCAGACTTTGAGGGATCAGCTAGGCAGAAGAATTCGTCTTTCTTCCATCGCAGGTCTTTCCAAACAACTTCTAGCAGCTGGGGTATGGACAATGATCCTATGATTGGGCAGCCACGACTAGATCGAAGATACAGTGTCTGTGATCGTGTGATTTTTGGTCACAGGCCTAGTGACTTTGATCCCAGTTTTAGATGGGGTTATAGACCTAGTGACTATTCCCGGGCAAGTGACTATTCCAGACCAAGTGACTATTCGAGATGGGGTTCATCTGATGATGATAATGGTCTTGGGGATTCACCAAGTACAGTTCTTTTTTCGCCAATGTCTTATGGTGGACCCACCCCCAACGAAGATGGCTATGGAATGCCAGGAGGGGGTTCAAGGTACTGTCTTGTTGCAAGCAAGCAAATGGTGGGGATATTTCTTACCATATGGGTGAGAAGTGAACTGAAAGATCATGTAAAAAACATGAAAGTGTCATGCGTCGGCAGAGGATTGATGGGATATTTCGGAAATAAGGTAATTTGATAGTCCTAATTCCTAACTTTTTATGTTTTCTTATGTTTATTCGTTATAAAAATGTTGATTACTTGAAATTGAATGTAAGAAGAGTTTGTTCGCATATATTTGCAGGGATCCATCTCCATTAGTATGTCTCTGCATGAGACTAGCTTTTGCTTTATTTGTACTCATTTAACCTCAGGACAGAAAGACGGTGATGAACTGAGAAGAAATTCTGATGTGATGGAAATTCTTAAGAAAACAAGGTTTCCTCGTGTTCATGGTGACACCGAGAAGTCTCCAGAGACAATCCTTGAGCATGAGTATGTAACTTTCTCATATATTACACTTTCAGTTTACCCCAAATACTCAAGCCCCTTACAACAGAATGTTTGTTTGCATTATGAATTCTATGTGCAGTCGAATTATATGGCTTGGAGATCTAAATTACCGGATTGACCTCCCCTACCGTTCTGCTAAGGCACTTGTTGAGATGCAAAACTGGAGAGCATTGTTGGAGAATGACCAGGTATGTCTGTATATATTCTCACTAATAGTTAAATAATTACATTCAATAATACTGTTTCATAGTCTAACAAGTGAAATTAATCAATCTTGATATGAATTGACATTGCTTGCAGCTGAGAATAGAGCAGAGAAGAGGCCGTGTCTTTGTGGGATGGAATGAAGGGAAGATATATTTCCCTCCAACATATAAGTATTCGACTAATTCAGACCGGTATGCCGGAGATGATATGCACCCGAAGGAGAAAAGGCGAACACCTGCTTGGTAAGATCATCCATCCAAACCGAAAGTAATAGGGAATTTAGCAGAAACACATAACAAAAGCAAAACATAATTAGATTCTAAAACATGAAGCAATGGGTTTGTTCTTTATTGGAGTGCAAGTTTTTGAAATTTCTACATCTCGTGCCAATCAAACGATTGTTTTTTTTTTTGCCTGTGTAGGTGTGATCGCATCTTGTGGTATGGAGAAGGTCTCCATCAATCGTCTTATGTTCGCGGGGAGTCCAAGTTTTCTGACCATAGACCTGTTTATGGTATCTTTTGGGCTGAAGTTGAGTCAAGTCATGGAAAATTGAAGAAAAGCATGAGTTGTTCTCGTTCTCGGATTGAGGTCGAAGAACTTCTGCCATATTCCCGTGGATACACTGAACTAAACTTCTTCTAAAGCAAAGGAGGGCCTTGACATGAGAGATATGTTCATTTGTATTCCAAGTAAGCTCACAACCCCAAACATTCAATGTGCAATTTACTTTCAAAAACTTGGGGTACCTCAGGAGAGTGTAAAATGATTTGGATGTTTTTGTTTTCCTTTAAAGCTCATGCACACAGAAACAGTAACCAAACCAAAACATACGAGAGCTTTTATATTTCTAGGTTTTGAAAATGATCATTAGTGGTCACTCTCCTACATAGACCTGGCTTTTTTCTCAAACCTTATTTCCTTGATGGACCAAAAGTACAAGATTCTGAAGCTCTTGAAAAGAGTTAACATGAGTCTCAACATAATAGTAGAGAATATTAAAGATTAAAGCCTAAAGAATATACTATTATAACATCCAACTAGGTTAGTCATGCTTTTAAGGAGATCTCATTATCAAACTTTGATTTAATCTGCAGAATATGTTGTGCTCAGCAGAATCTCAATAGTCTCTGCTTTGAAGTCCTTTTTTTGTTCTTTTCCTAATTGTCCTTACATCTTTTTTTAATATTAAATTAATTTAAACCAGAAATTTTACATGCACCTATTATACTACTGTTAGAACTTGGTCCCCCATTGTGGAGGAATTCATCCATGGAAGAGAGGAGAGTGATAGGGACAACCCATTTCCCTCAAACCGAAAAAGGTTAGTTCTTTCATCTCTTTTCTCAATTATTTGCTTTTTTCTTGGCTTTGGCTTCTTTGGTCTAAATTTTCCCACTTTTACTTTATCTTTTTCAGGCTCTAATCTCTAGTTTTTTGCTCTCTACAGTGTCTTGGCCTTGCCTTGCCTAACCCACACAGTTCCTTTTATCATCATCTTGTTAGCTACAACTCACTCACACACCAGCTTCAGTACAGTGCATAATCATTAGGTGCTGCATTTTCTTTTTTTACTATCATTTTCATTCTCAATGTTTATCATAACCAAATGGTCCCTTCAATTATTAGTAATTAACTTTTAAGTCCTTTTGGAAGAATATTTTATGTTCTAGTGATTCTTCTTGATCTTGCATGCTGATGCTCATAATTTTTTTTTCTTTTTCTGGGTGTTGTTGCAGGAAGTGGAAGAATATTTTTTTATTCAAGATTTTTTGATTGTTTTTGGAGAGACTTTTGATGATGAAGAGTAAAATGAAAGATGGTTGAGAGAATAATCATCTGGGTACTACTAATTCCCCCCCCCCCCCCCGGTTTTTGGTTTGGGTTTCAAAGAAAGAGAAGAAAGAGTTTTGATGTATACTGACTGCTAAAGTGATGCCAAAAAAAAAAAAAGGATTGTATAAAAGAGGAGGAGGAAGAAGATGATGAGAGATAAAAACAAAGAAAATAAAAAAAAAAGAAATTGATCTTCATGATGATTGGATTTCAAGGCCTTCCCTGGTTCTCTCTTTTCTTTCTTCTGCTCTGTTCTGTGTCACTGTCTCCATTATTAGATAAAGGCGGTGGCTTTACCATATAGAATAGTCAGCATGCATGTCCTTTCACCTTTTTATTTAAAAATATAAAATTATGTTATTTTATTCTTGGAGTGTAATTAAAACCAAAAAGTTTAAGGACAGAGTTTTGCAGGCTTGGCACAGGCAACTTGAGGGGCTGCTATTTACTTGCATGCCTGTCTATTGCTGTTTAACTTTTGACTAATTGGGGTTTTCTTTTTTCTAGTTCTTAAACTTAGAATCACAAGACATTCTTACACTAATTCTAATGAATATTATCAATATCATGTGTGTTTTGTAAATTTAATATTATTATTTTAACAGAATGAATAACAATATCAACCAAATTGAATGCTTGAAACATATCATGTAGCTTTTTGTAGTGAACTGCAATAATAATACTGAAGTAATTTTTTTTAAAGAAAATGTAATATGTATTTATCTAATTTGATTAGATTAAGAAAGTTAGTTAAATGGATTGATATGATATGTTTTTTTCTAAAACACTCTGATCATCTGTCTTAATCTTCTCAATCAATTTTTTGGTTATCTTTTAGGGAACATCAATACGGATAAATTAAGAAAAAATTGATATATATAAGAAATAGTTCTTACATTTAGAAAGATTAGCTACTCAATTAGATTATACATTAGGGATTGAAGGGAGTACATTATATCATAATTAGTCCAATACATGAGTGAAAAATAATTTTGTTGATAATCTTTATTTGAAAGATTTGAATTTTTAACATTAGCTAAGGAGATCAAATATTGAAACTAAATGTGGTTTGTAAATGCAATGAAATTTTTAAAAAAATTAATGGGCTGCTCATTAAATGAGTTAATATAGGGAAAAATAAATAGGTCCCAAGTGAGAAACTTAGCCATTAGTATTTAGTAATACGTGTCTTTGTTTTTTTTGAAAAAATAATCACATGTATTTTTTTATTAGAGATAATTCTGTTCGAAACTGTGTATCATACTAAATTTGGGCACATATCCCATAAGGGATGTGAGGGCATGTTATCTCGTGATGTTTTATTAGAAGAAGGACTTATTAATAATTAACCTCTTTATTTACGACATATTTGTAATGTTATCATTAGTTAATTAATGAGATACCACAAAAGTAGTTGTGAATGCTAGTGGTTGCTTTATGGTATAAACTGTCAACACCCGTTTCTATTTCGATAATCGAAGAGTAATAAAGAAGATATTTAATGGGCATACAGAAAAATATAATTATATTGATAAAAATATTTGTTTACAATTCCGATATCGTTCGTCGATGAAATACAGAAAATACAGCGAAAACTTAATATTTACAAATTTTTTCATAATATCCAAAACATAAGACTAAATATAAGCACTATCTTGTTCTCGGCTTGAGACATGTGCCGCTTACTTTCCAATGTCTACGTCCTTGCCCTTTGGTCCACTGGTACCCGCTGAGATAATTGTTTTTGAAAAAGGGTGAGATTCCGAAAAATCCCCGTAGAGACATACGATCGGCGTATAAAATGTGAAAATTAAATATGAATTGCACTATATTAGGCAAAAATGAAAGTTCGATTCGATTCATATATATATTTACCTCAGTTGAGTCATCGACTATAGCTAAGATTTTCAATAATATACCTTAACTGAGTCATCGACCACAGCTAGGATTTTTCGATATACCGTTATTGGGTAGCGAACCACAACTAGGTACGGTTCCTCTAGCACACAATCATATCACGAAATATAGTAACAAATACATATAATTATTCACATAGTGTATGAAAGATTTTAGTCCCTACCTTGAAGTTTGTTAAACCCCTTTTTCAGTATGCCTCGTAAAATGTGTCGTTCCGGCGTCCGACTTGGTCCTAAAATATTAAATACACCAGAAATAAGTTATAACCTATCCAAATATCATTTTAAACTCTTCCATAGTGTTTCTTGTGGCTATATTAGTTTATAATAAAATTTTACAAAAATGCCCTTGGGGCCTCGGTCAGGCCTCGCCGTACCCGGCCCAATAACACGTTTTCGCAAAATTTTGACTAAGGCTATTCTAACTTATTTTCGCCCAAGGAATCCATTTCTAGGCTTGAAATTACCAAATTCACTGTCAAATTATGAAAATACCCTTGATAGCCCCTATTTAGAGATTTCAGTGGTGTTTTTGTAATTATGCTTTTTCGGCCTTTACCAAAAAAGTGTCCCACTGTAACCCCACCTATTTTTGCCCATTGAATCCAATGAAACCATTTATTTCATGAAAATACAACTCCTACCCCCTGAAATAGTGTTGGCCAAAATATTTTAAGAAAAATGGAAAAATGAAGTTTTATATTTTAGCTTCCAAAACTTATACTTTTCCACTTCTAATCCTTTATTAACTTGTTTAAACACATCTTAATCATGATTTAAAGAGATTTGGGCAGCATAACCCCTTAGGGTTATAGCTGTCCCAATTTTTCAACTCAACCAAGAAATTTGAAAAGTCAAGAAATGTCACTAACAACAAAACCACAACCGCAAGAGGGCAAGTTTATGAAATTACCCTTTTGCTTCTAAGCTTAGCACCTTAACTCCTTCTCTTCCTTGGAGCCTTGTCTTGCTAAACACATGAATACATGAAGAAAAGAATCTTAGAGGAAGTGTTACACAAGAATATGTAACCAAATCACTAAGTCAACACCTACTTACCTTTACTTACCTTTATCTTCCTCCTCCTTTTCTCTAAGTTTTCAAGAACTCTTCAAAACTCTCTCCCTCTCTTCTCTTATTGCAAGTGACGAAAATGAAGGCAAGAGAAAGAGGATGAGGCTTCATAAATTTTCTCTATTCATTCTACTCCATTGATCTCATCAAGGGTTTAGATCACACCACTTAACAACATGCACACCATTCCTCCTCCCATACCTCCAACCATGCCCTCTACTTTATGCCATACTCTCTTAACTTTATGCAATGCCTTCTCATCACTTGTTTTCAATTGGGTTTGAACTAGATTTTCCCTTGTTGTTAAAAAAATGTGCTCCCTCCTATACCCTAACTAAACTAATTGCTTTTTCCAACTAAGTCCAATCTTGCACTCCTCCATGCACTCAATTCATCATTATTTGTCCATGTAGCATTATTTTAATGCAATTTGACATGTGCTCATACAAATCCATTATAATTTAATCCCTTCCTTATATGATCATGACACTTGGTATTTTAATTTCATTAATTAATTTCTAACACATTTTATTTTCAATTTTCGGAATAATGCCAATTCTGGCAGATTTTCTGCCATAACTTTGAAAAATCATAACTAATTTTGTAGATATCGTTTTGGGGTGATTCCAAAGGATATGGAACCCTTATTGAGTTTAGTTTCAAGAAAAAATATAGAATTTTACTAGCTGGGATCATATTATTCCCAGAATTTCAATCTTTGACCATTGCTCCAAAAACTTTCCAGATTTTCTGGGTTAATTTCAAAAATTCATATATTTTTGTATATAGTTTCAATTGATTCATATGCACCTTTCAAATTAAAGCTTAGGATGCCTACTTTCATCTTATAAAATTTCATAATTTTTGCTCATCATTTGGTCTTCCAAAATCACATGACAAACTCTCTGCCTCGCAGGCAATTTCACTGAAAACACCATTCAACTTTCAATTTTCACTATTTAATTTCTTTGACCTTAAATATTCACCATTTTATTGAATATATAAAATAATCACAATATACTCTTGGTGAATATAAAATTTGGGGTGCTATATAAACTATTTCTAAATGTGGCTGATGTGATTCATAAAAAAGGGAAAAAGCTGCAAATTCAATGAGGACAATTTCTAGAGGGAAGATGATACTTCAATACTTTTTAAACCTTTGATTCCATTTAAAAATTAAGAATTCTTCTAAAAATTTTGAAAAAAAAGAATCTTTGGTATATGATAAATTTCTTTTGACTAGACAAAATATGTCCCTCCCAACAAATATATGATAGTTGGCAAAAAGAAAAAGAAAAAGATAGTTAGTATATTTTATTTTATTTAACTTGCCTTTTTCCCTTTGATTTGTTTAAATATATGGAAAAATGAAGGAAATAATCAATTTTTGACTTTTGTGTTTTCCTTCATTTTAAGAAATACAAAATTGATAAGGATATATTCAGTACAATATAAACTAAACTTAATGCTCCAAAATTATTGAGTCAGCTTGGGACCATAAAAAGAATTATTTTGGTGATAAGAAAAATATTTCCAAAAAAAAAAAAAGCAATTAAGCAAAACGGTCCCTTTTTTTGAACTTTGTTATTGTGGGGAAGTTCAAAGGAACCCATCTTTGCGTCTTTGGAGTAGTTCTGACAAGCATGTTTCAATGAATTGCAGATATTCTCTCACATTCAAGAAGAATTAATTCCTCATACAGGTGAATTTTATTTAATCTTACATTACTTCTTTCTTTATATATTACTACCTCTGATTCTAAATATAAGACATAATTTATAGTATAAATTGTATTATAAACTATGTCTTATATTTAGAACCGGAGGAAGTAATATTTTATATATGAACAATTAATCCCTGCTAAAAAGTATCATAAACAAGTGAGTTGTATGATAATGATAAGATCTAATGTAGAAATTGACAACATGTTCACTCTTATCATGTTGCAATTCAAGAGACTTTATGATGATTAGATTGTTTATTTAGGGCTGTATAGTAATTTCTCAACAAATTTACCAGTTTTTTTTTAAATTTTATTTTATTGGTGGGTATTTGATTGCCACAGTTAGGTTTGGTGTTGGCTGTTGGCTGTTGGCTGTAGCTCTGCAAGCGCACTAATGGTTTGACTATCTTTTAAACAAGTGAAGGATTCTTGTTTTTGGGACCATGCTATATAGTCTATAACCTTCCTCTTAGGGCTGGGCTGAGATAAGTTTATCTTTTCGGCTCATTAGTTTTTTTTCCTGTTCGGGACCATTTCCTTTTAAGGGAGAAAACTGACCACCAAATTAATGGTGATAGGAACAAATTTTAACAGGAGATAAATTCTGAGATAGGTTTTATTTTAGGTTAAATCATACAAAAATCCTCTAAATTTTGAGTCAGTTGTATATAACCCTATGACATTTCAAAGTTTAAATTTAACCCCCCACGACTTTTTATTTTTTAACTATTAGTCCCTTGTCGTTAAGTGATCGTTATGTTTTTAATGGAATATGCCACGTTAGATTATAAGATGGCACGTGTCATTCTATGTAACATCTTGTATAAATCACTAATTTCATAAAATCCCCTTAAACTTTGAACATTACAGAAAACCCTTTGAACTTTGACCAATTACAAATAACCCCCTGATATTTCAAAATTTAAATTTAATTCCATTAAATTTTTTATTATAATATTAAATCACATGCCGTTACTTTCTATCATTTTTATAAATTTATTAAAATTTTTACTATTATTTGTCAATTAAAATAGCTCTATTGTATTACAAAAACTAGAAGAATAATATTTAGAAAAATATAAAATGAACGTTGAACCTCTAATTTAAAAAAAAATGCATTACTAATAAAAGATTAATGACGGTAAGAGCTATCCTCTAATAAAAATATATTATTTAAACTATCAATGCCCAGTCATTTCAATAATATATTTAACACAAATGATGCCAATTTTTTACTATCAATACTCAGTTAACCCAAGAAAATAAGTAAATGTTATATAAATGATGAAATTTTTATTTTTTTTATTTTTTAAATATTATTCTTCTAGTTTTTTTCATATAAGAAAACTATTTTAACTGACAAATGATAGTTAAAAATTCAATAAATTTATTAAAATGATTAAAGTAACAACATGAGGTTTATTTATTATAAATCAAAATCTTAAGGGAGTTAAATTTAAATTTTGAAATGTCAATGGGTTATCTGCAACTGTTTCAAAGTTCAGGGGGTTATTTGCAGCTGTTCAAAGTTCAGGGGGGGTTTATGCAATTAGTAATTACATCGGATGCCACGTATGATGACACGTGTCATCTTATAATTTGACGTGACAATTTTCGTTAAAAAGATCATTGTCACTTAATGGCAGGGGGTTATTAGTTAAAAAATGAAAGTGTCATACCCTTATATGATTTTCCATATTTTCAGAATGCTTGCGCGCAGTTTAGTGAATAACACAGGAATAGTATAAATATACTGATATATTAATACATGGTATTTGATTACATCACAGTTTTACCCCACAGGATTTGATAATATTTACAATTTTTTGTAAAATATTTAGAAATAGCTACATATAACCACCTATCCTCGCCTCAGGATCCATGCCTGTCAATTTCCCTTAGCTACTTCCTTGCCTTTCGAGCCCTGGCACCAACTGAGATTTTTTGTCTAGAAAAAGGGGTGAGATTCCAAAGAATCACAATAATGACATATTATCGTTCATATAAAATGTGAAAAGTAGATATGATGTGCACCATATATGCACTTATTAATGAATAATATCAAATATCATCATGTACACATGAGTAGGGCTCCTACCCCACTAATCGTACACCTGTTGGATTCTTACCCAACCCTCAGGTGTAAGTGCACTTTCGACACTAACTGCCTCTTCTAGGAAAACCATGTTGATTAATAAAAGCACAAATAACGGCAACCATATAATCATATAAATTATGGCATGATGTATGAAGGATAATGTCCCAACCTTAAGTCTCTTTCACCTCATTTTGCGCGCCTCGTAAAATGTGCCAAGATCAGGCTTCCAACTTAGTTATAAAATATCAAATGTACAATTTAGATACTTCCATAGTATTTCTGGTGGTTATATGAGTCTATATTGAAAAATCACCAAAATGCCATCGGAGACGTCACTCAACCTCGCCGTACCTGGCCCGACTGTACTTTTCCCAAAATTTTGACTGAGGCTATTCTGACATAATTTTTCCCAAGGAATCCATTTCTGGATTTAGAATTACCAAATTCACTGCTAAAAGATGAAATTGCCCTTGGTAACCGTTATTTCAGGGTTTCAATGGTGTTTTAGTAATTATGCTTTTTTGGGCTTTTCCGGAAAAGTGACCAACTATAACCCTACCTAATTTTCCCTCCTGAACACAATGGAAGCATAAATTCATTGAAAATCCAACTCTAAGCCCCATCTCTAGCTTTGACCGAATTGAACAATACTCTGGGGAAAATTGGGTTTTTTCGATTCCGACTCCGTAGACGTGTTCCTTTATACTCCTAACCACTTTATTAACTATTTAATTACATTACAACTACCATTTAGTATCAATTTTGGCAACATAACATTTCCAACAAATCATTTTCCATTTTCACAAACAAAGATAATCTGGTAAAATTTCATCGATTAAACTATGCACAATAGCCAGAACAACTAAACATTGAAGTGTAGGAAGTTACCTCTTCTTTCTTCTGACTTTTTCTTCTTGTGGCTAAAAACCCTAACCCTTTAACACTAAATTTTCTGCTTCAAAACACCTTAAGAACATAGAAGAGAAGTTTAGGAGATGTATTATACACGTTAGGTATGAATTTACCAAAGAAATCGACCTACCTCATGAGATTTCTTCTCCTTCTCTCTAAAATTCTCTCAACTTTCTCTCTCTTTTTGGCTGCAATGGCGTCAGTTATGGCTGAAGAAAGGAGGAGGATGATGTTTTAATATTATGCTTATGTCATAATTGCATTATTATGTAATTTTTCCAAAATTTGGATTTAAGTAATTTCTGACAGCTTTTATGTCTAAATTTTGAGAAATCATAACTAAATTTGTAGACCTCGTATCAGAGTGATTACAAAGGCTATAGATCCCTTATTGAGTCTAGTTTCAAGGAAAAATATAGACTTTTTCCAATTAGAAGCACAAAATTCCCATAATTAATTCTTTGAACGTTGCTTCAAAAACTTTCCAGTTTTTCTGGGCTAACTTCAAAAATTCATAACTCTTTGTATATAGTTTCAAATGATTCATATACCTATCAATTTAAAGCTTAGGATGTCTACTTTCATCATATAAAATTTCATAATTTTTTCTCATCATTTGGTTTTCTAAAATTACATAACAAACTCACTGCCTCACTCGAAGCAATGAAACGACAAGCACTTTCAACTTCAATAAATTCTATTTTTGTATACAAACTTCTCATACTCTTTAATTTACTATTTTATTCCCTTTAATACTTTAAATATATAAGAAATATTAAGGAATAAATTTGGGACACCTGCTAGACTGGGGTTTAGTAGTTCACTTAATTTAGCCTTATTCCCAAGCCTCTAATCCTAAAATTTGGGATATTACAGAAAGGTTAAGGGGTTAAATTTAAACTTTGTGCTAGACGCCCCTTGAAAAAAACTTGATTATTAAAACTGCACCTTAACCCATGAAAAAAAATTAGAAGGGAGTTTTCATAATTTAGGGTATAAATAAAAAGGAGGTTGGTGTATTTTACCTTTTTAAGAAAATCTGTACCTTAACAGTAATAGATATCAAGAATACTCCTCACACGGAAAAAAGAAAAGGGAATTAATATATATGGAATTACTATGAGGTCTTAAGGAAGGGATTTAATTAACAAGAAGTCCCAATAATAAATAAGGTGTTTTCATTTCTTAATACATTAGAATTTATCATTGCAGTTTAGTACTATTCAGTAGTCATTGTGACTTTTTGATAATTAATTTTCTTTTCTTGAAATCTTGATCAATTAGAAACCAATGAATGAATAAGGTCATTTAACACTACAGAAAAAGAAAACATTTGACAAAATTTAGTGACGGAATTCCGTCACTAATCAGTTTAGTGATGGAAATTGGCAAAGGATTAGCGATGGAACCAGATTAGTGACGGAATCAGATGAGCAACGAAATTTGTTCTGTCGATAAAAATACCGTTATTAATTGATCAGTGAAAAAATTTTGAATTTCGTCACTAATTTGCGACGGAAATTTTCTGTCGCTAATTAGTGATGGAAAATTTCGTCACTATTAGCGAGAAATTTCCGTCCTTAGTCCGTCGCAAAATATTTTTTTTATATAATTTAAATTACCACATGTCCTCATCACGAGCCTCCACATGTCCCTCGTTGGGGTTCACCACGTGTAGCCATCGCCGTTAGCCACCGCTACCTTGCCGTCGGCCGCCATGTTTCCAAGTCAAAAATTGGTTGCATTTTATGTCCAAGTTGAGATTCGAAGCCATGCCTCTCACACGTTTGTCAGTGCTTTTGCCAGTTGAGCTAAGAAGAACTTATGTAATTTAAATGCAAAATCACTCACACACACACACACACATATTGCTTTACAAAAAAAAAAAAAAAGAAATACAAAATTTAATATATTATTAAATATTTCAATTTAGTTTTCTTATTTTATTTTTTGTAAATATTCTACCTAAATTTTTATTATCAATATCTTTTTTTATTCATTTTATTATATATTTTATTTTTTGTTTGTATTTATAAAATTTTCATTTTTATTTGTATATAATATATTATTAAAAATTTGAATATATTATATTATAATTTCAATTTTAATAATAAATATGAATTAATAATTTTTTATTATTTATTTTAATATTTTTATAATAATTTAAAATTTAAATTATTTAAGAAATTTATAATTATGAAAACAATTTAATTATTGAAAAATTTAATTATCAGTGACGAAAATTAAAGACGAACTAGCGATGGAAAATTTCAATAACTAATTCTGTCACAAAATATTTTTGACAGAAATTAGTGACAGATTAGGGATGAAACTTTCCCGTCACTAATTTCCATCGCTAATTTTTTTATGACGGAATTAGAGACGGAATGTTATTCCGTCACTAATTTAATGTCCATCGCTAATTTTAATGACAGAATTTATGAGGGATTAACGATGGAATGAAATTCCATCACTAATTCTATCACTAATTTTCTGTATTTTGTAATGTAATAAGCCCCAACATACTTAAATTAATGGGGGAATTACTATAAAGTCTCAAAGAAGGTACTTAATCATTAAGAAAGTCATAGTAACAAGTAATGTGTTCTCATTTTTTACACTGAAACTTGTCATTATATGTTTCTTAATTGTCATTAAGACTAGCTTATAATTAAGTCCTTTCCTTGAGCCCACGTAATAATTCCCCTAAATTAATTTATTTACCTTAGACGATAACAAACCTTACCTATCGAAGATCAATTACGTCTCTTCTCTCCTCCATATAACACTGAAAGCCTGAAACTACATGTATATATGTATATGCACGAAAAGACAAATCAAAATTATATTAAAGAACTATGCATTATATACTGTTCTCGTTCATTATCATCATCAAGCTTTCCACTTTTACCTTACCCCTTT
This sequence comes from Inga laurina, assembly GCA_963855925.1. Classification (NCBI taxonomy): domain Eukaryota; kingdom Viridiplantae; phylum Streptophyta; class Magnoliopsida; order Fabales; family Fabaceae; genus Inga; species Inga laurina. The sequence continues at coordinate 28,433,355 of OY979713.1, forward strand.
GATAAGTTCCAAATCTATCTCGGTCTCTTTCGTCCACATTCTCGGATCAGGGGTGGGTGCTGTGCCCTTGATGCACCCCCATTTTGGGTGCTTTTTCAAATTTATTTTTTATGGTTCTTTAGATTATTAGATTCTACACGAAATGGATGACATTTTGATATTTTATAGGGAAAAAAATGGAGTTATTTTCAATTTTTTATAATTTTTTAAAGATTCAGGGCTCAAAGTGAAAAAAAAAGCATCATTTTTCTAAAATATTTTTAAAAAATCATAAAAAATTGAAAAAAACTCCATTTTTTTCCTATAAAATATCAAGATGTCACGTGTTTTGTGAAGAATCTAATAATCCTAAGAACCATGAAAAATATATTTAAAACCCAAAATGAGGGAGCAGCTGGGGGCGCATTGGAGGGGCGTAGCACCCACCCCTGATCCCACGTTCTCAGACTTCAAACCTCAGTTACATGCAAAGTCACACGTGTACCCTTCAGCTATATTGGTGTCCAAAACCTTCCTTCTATTTCACACCATCATCGTCCCCACCTCATCATCATCTATCTCTCTCTCTGCAAAATCTGTCTGTTTCAGAAACAGTACTCGTCAAGCTGCATGATTCTCTAACCCCCAAATGTCTTCCATGCATTAAAACCACACACCTCACACTCCTCCACCTTCTTCTCTATAAATACGCAACTCATCTTCCTCTCCATTTCAACACACATCGTAGGAGTTGGGTTTGGTGAATAATTCGTGTGGTTCAATAATAATCATGAAAGCCAGGCTTGCTTTTCTCTTGTTTCTGAGTTCTGTTTTCCTGGCAGTGCCCTCCGTTGGCCTTGCCGGAGAGAACTCGAAACTCCGAGTTTGTGTGAGGAGATGTGCCTTCCAGAATGATAATTCGTATCTCGCCTGCCATGCGCGCTGCAAGCTGCCGGCGGCGAACCGGGATGAGAAGAAGGAAGAAGTGGCGGAAAAGGACCCTCGTCTTCCCGATCCTCACCATCCCCTGGAGCCGAAACGGGGGGACGAAGAAGGAAGCGAGGAGGCCGAGGAGGAGGAGAAACCTCAGTGGCAAAGAGAGAAGGAAGAAGAACGGCGACATAAGAAGGAGCACAAAGAAGAACCAGGACAAGAGGAGCAAGAAAATGAGGAAGAGGAAGAGAAAGAGAAAGAGGAACAAGAAAACCCGTATTCCCTACCCTCCAATAAGTTCCAAACCCGATTCGAGAACTAAGATGGTCGGATCCGGGTCCTCCAGAAGTTCCACGAGCTGTCCCCACACCTTCAGATGCTCAAATACTACCGGATCGTCCAATACAAAGCCCGACCCGGAACCCTCATCGTGCTCCACCACTCTGATGCTGAGTACCTCATCATCGCCACCAAAGGTATATACTACTTCCGGTGTAAATATAATACCTAATTATCTTTTTTGAGAGGTTAATAAAGCCAAATATATAACAATTTAGATGTAAGACTAATTAGTTTTTTTAAAAAAAAGATATAAATACTTTAAAATAATCTTTATATATATACACCTAATTGCAAATATGAAACGCGTGATTAATTGCAGGAACGGCATTGGTCACTATTTTGCTTCCGAACTACAAAGAGTCATTCAACCTCGAACTACTCAATGTTCTGAGGGTTCCTGCTGGGGCCATTTGTTATACAATTAATCGAGCCAATGATGAAGATCTTGAGTTGTACAAACTCGCGATGCCCGTTAACTTTCCTGGTCAATTTGCGGTTTATCATCATTCTCTTCTTAATTGTAACTTACAATTACACCCACACACACTATTTTGATCCTTATTATAAATATAATTTGACTAAATCTCACGTACCATAAATGAAATTTAAGACATTAAATACTCTGTATGTCTTAAATTGATTAACTATAATTTTTTAAAATTTACTCTTATTTAATAATGAGTATAAAAAAAAAGATATATTATATTTTCTCTTCATCTACATTTTTAATAGGGGTAAAATTGAAAAATAATTTTAATGACTCTCAAGGTAAATTTATATTTAGGACAATTTCTCTTTGACTAAATTGGACTTATAATAAAGACTAAATTGGTATATATGAATAATCCTCGGAATCTCCAAAAAGAAGAACATAAGATTCCATATTCTCCTTCATTATCATTAATTAATTCTTTCGTCTCCTTGACTTTGTGTGCAGAACTTCTGCTCCTCTGGCAATCAAATCCCATATTCGCACCTTAAAGCCTTCGAAAAGAAGACTATCGAGGCCGCCTACAAGGTAAGCATCATTATCATCAACGACAAAACAAACACCATTCTGTTGTTATTTAATTGATATATATATATATATATTAACGTTGTGTATATATTGGTATGGAATATATATAATAACAGGCACCGTACGAGGAGATTGAAAAGGTGTTGTGGGAATCATCAGAAGAACAAGGACAAGGTTCAGAAGAAGGGGTGATATTGAAGTTGAAGAGGGAACAGTTTAAATCACTGATCAGTCGTGCCCAGTTTAGATTAGCAAAGGGAGGTAAAGAATCACCATTAGGTCCTTTCAACTTGAGAAGCGACGTTCAAGCTCGATACTCCAACAACCATGGCACCTTCCGTGAGGCTCACACTCACCGCTTTGAACCTCTTTCCGACCACGGCATCGGTGTCTCCCACCTCAAACTCAACCAGGTTAATATAACTGAACCAACCTACTACGATATAGGCGTTTATATAAGATCCGATTGACTAATTTGGGGAGATTAAATAAGATACTAAATAAATTACTTAATTATAACATATTTTATATGATCTCTCTATTAAATACTTATGTTTATCATTAATTTATATATCAGTATATAAGTTAGACAAACTAGTTTGGTAGAACAATGATAAATATAAATACCTAATTTATTTATTTTTTTTAATCTCCTCAAATTAGTTAATTGGTAGTGTATATATATATTCACTGTCCATCTTTTATTATAAGCTTCAAATTTATAAATAAGTGTGTCCAAAAATATAGGCTTTATTTTAGGTTTGTCTAAACATTTATTGCATTGTTTTTAATTTTACCCTTTGTTGACTGTACTTATTGCATTTATTTTCTCTTACTTATCCTCTTTACAAAGAGGGCATAGTTGGAGGAAAAATACATTTATTACATATTTATTACTTTTAACTAATTTTTATTGTTTTCTTAATCAATGTAAATATGTTAGTGTTAAGAGGCAATTTTTCCTTAGAGGTTTTTTGGGGGAAATTTTGCCCCGAAAGTGTAAAAAAGGGAGCAATTTTGCCTTAGCCGTTATCCCAGTTAATTTTGATTATTGGTTGACTAAATATATTGAATTGACAGTCTACATGTTATCTATGTCATTTTTGTTAAGGTGCAAATTTACGCTACAAGTTCATGTGTCATCTACTTTATCTTTTTTTGAAGTTAGATTTAAAACTTCCAAGGCAAATTTGAGTCTTAACAAAAATGACGTGGATGAGATATAGACTGTCAACTCATCATATTTAGTTAACTAATGGTCAAAATTAACTGAGATAACAGTAAAGGCAAAATTGCTTCATTTTTAAACTTTTGGGGTAAAATTGTTTCTTAAAAAATTTCCGAAGCAAAATAAGCCCACAGTGAAAACTTTCTGGATAAAAATGCCCTAACCCAATATGTTATTGGAAACTTACCATAAGGGATGGAGGGTGTGTGTGTGTGTGTGAGCACAACACATACGAGGGCTCGTGAATATATTTGGTTGATGGTGATGAGTTTTGTCTTCATTCTTCATATCAGGGATCAATGTTTATGCCTCTCTACAATACAAGAGGGATAATTTTGGGCATTGATTCTGACGGAGAAGGACAAACCGAAATAGCGTGCCCACATCTGGCGAATAAGCAACAAGAGGGAGAGCATAAAGAAGGACAGATTAAGAGTTTGCAGGCCAATGTAACAAAGGGCGATCTCTATATATTTCCGGCTGGTCATCCGGTGTCGGTCAGAGCCTCAGAGAATAGCATCTTTGGAGGTAGTTGAGTTCGTCCTTAATGCCCCCTACAACTTCAGGAACTTCCTTGCAGGTAAGAAAGACAATGTGCTGAATGAGATAGACAGAGAGGTGTACGACGCTGTGTTTAAGGGCTCCGGCAAACAAGTGGAGAGGCTATTCAACCGGCAGAGAGAGTCGTTCTTCGTGGATCGTGAGGAACAACAACCAAGTAGTGGCCGGGGAGGCATGTCGCCGAGGCAGATAAGAAACAGGGTTGCTTGGTCTTCATTCTTGACTACGGCTTTCGTGTGAGTGAAGAAGGAGAAGTGAGTGTAGTTCCACTATATATAATGAAATAAAATAATGAATAAATGAGTATGTATAAATGCCCTGTGTGTTAAGCCTGCAAGGCACGTGAAGGGCTTTGCTTAGTATCCCATGTGAGGAAGAAGGAGAGAGTGTTACAGTAAAGTGGAGAAATTGAATTATCTATTATTGAATAATACCTCTGTTTAGATACAAATCAATGCAATGGAAAATGAGCAACTTATTTACAACTAATCACACTAAGCTATACAACAAACTAACAGAAAGTGGTTATAAGTTAATTATCTAACTAATCTATAGTTGTCATAGAGTGATATATATCTATATAGCAAGCTATGAATAATACATGAGGAGGTAGTTTTTGTCTTCAACTACCTCCTCCTTTTGTCTCCATTAATGTATGCCTTCTCTACCCTCAATTCTCTTCTATATATGTACTCCTTCTGGTTCAAAATATATACAAGTCTTTTAGAATGAAATTTTGATCCAAACTATATACTCCCTTAGGTCCACAATATAGGGCACTTCTAGAAGGAAGGCATTGTCCATGATATAAGTCGCCTTGAGTTTAATTAATGCTATTTTTTTCTATTTTGTCTCTGTGATTAATTCTCATTTTTCAACTTTGCCCATTCATTATATTCACTCTCTCTAAAATAGCATTTCCAATGCAAATAATCACATTTCTCAAGAAGGATAAAAGTGGATAGAATTTACATTTTAGAATATATTAAATGAACTATCATTTCTTGTTTCTTATGATATACTCCCTCTGGTCCTTATTATAAGACACCAACTAACAAGTGCCTTTGATCCTTTTTATAAACCACTTGCAAGTTTCCAAGAAGCATTTAATTTATTTTTTCATGCATGCCCATATTTAATAAGGGTAGTGAGAGAGAGTAAATAATTAATGGATATTTGAGTTTAGTGTAGTTAGTAAGGGTAATATTGGAAACTACTTGAATTTTAGGACAACTTTAATACTTTTAACTACCTTTATTGGTTTGCGAGAATTGATAGTTGGTGCATTATAATAAGGACCAGAGGGAGTAGTTGAAGTGCTCTATATTGTGGATTGTAGAGAGTTTATGCGTTGATAGGGTAGTTAATGATTGTTTCCTACTTTTGACCCTAGCATAAAATAGAGAAGTGACAGATATTAAATGCATATTTGAAAATCTGATCACAATATTAAATAAGTTTAAAAATGGTCAATTTTATCAATTTAAGACATTAAATAATTTAATAGCATTCCTTGATTCATGTGAATTTAGTTAACAATATCTTATATTTTGGATGAGAGTAATTTTATTATTATACCCACATGTTAACCAGTTCTTATCATTAATTTGGAACCATGCTTGTTAGGAAAGGGAAGGAGAATATTAACATGAAGAAGATGGAAAACCATTCATTTAATAGTTAACAGATGATGACAATAAAAAGTGAAAAAAAATAACTACTAATTATCACAAGATCTTAACTATATGTGTGTTTAATATATCTTGTTAAGACAAAAGGTATATTAAACACACAAAAGTGAAAAAAGTGTGATACTTTGGAGTGTTTGTTAAGTTGGGGGTTATACATAACTAATGAATTTTTATTGGAATAAAGTGACGATTCATTAGCTCCAAAAACCAAACAATAAGAAGTACAGAGAAGTAGCAGTCCGAATATTCTATCTTTTCTTTGTGACTCACTGAGCAACTAATAGTTTAGAGTCCAGGTAGCCTCAGTTATAACAGAAACCGATGATGATATCTAATCGATCAATTTAAGGTGAAACAAAAAATATGGGAAATTTATTAATAAACGCCACGAAACTTTGCCAAAATATAGTACTCCCTCTGGTTTTAATTATAAGATAAAGTTGACTTTTTTTTAGAGAAATTAAGGAAGCCAATTAAATTACTTTATAATGTTTATATTTTTAGTATCTTTAGATTATATATTAGCTTATTAGTCAAATTAATTAGTTTGGAGAAAAAAATAAAAATATAAATACTCTAAAGTAATTTAATTGACTTCCTTAATTTTTCCAAAAAAGTCAACTTTATTTTATAATTAGGACCGGAGTGAGTATATATGTACGTACATGATAGCATATTTTAACAAGTACGATCTTAATTTGCTACATTTAGCAAATTGGTTGAAATCAGAATCAGAGAGTGAAATACGATGAGATCCTTTTCACATGCGTTGAAACCATGAATAATGTGGAAAAAAAAATGATAAACATATGAAATATAGGTCTTACACTTAGGATAAAGATCAACTCTTAAATTAGGTTTTTTAATTAAGGACCGGGGGAGTATATTCTAAGACCAAAGACAAATCGAGCCTGCTTAAAAGGACTCTTGCGTGACCATGTTCGTTTACGAATATGTTAGAAACCATGAGATATACTTCCTCCAATTGTATACTATATATATGTGGCTTTTAACTAACTAACCATTTAAAGTTAATTAGTTAAAACTTCTTAAATTTACTGGACTTAAATTGTTAGAAGAGTTTTACATATATTGTGTTATACATTCGTTCTCTAATTTCCGAGATTTATTAAGAACTAATTAGGAAATGAATTAGAAGCCAACGCTGCTTCCATAACATTTTTATATATATTGAAAATGCTTCGTCAACTATTTTAATTAAAAATGTTTTATAATAATCCTTACTTTACTTTATTATAATATGCTCCCCGAAAAACATAAAAACTAGTGGATCCCATTGTAATGAAATTAATAAATCATCATCCAAGAAAATAAAGCATACAGAGAGTGAAACAAAAGGCATCTGCACGGTGAAAAAGTAGATTAATCTCAATCCTATAACATCCAAGAAATTAAGTCTGATATTGAAAATTTAGTTTACACACACAAAGCAGATGATTCTATCCACAATCGCTTCATCATCTTCTTTGTCAAATTACTACATATCCGAAGCGAGAAATTTAAAAAAATAAGGATGAAAAACTATATCGTGAATATTAAAAAAATAAAATGGTTTACAGATTCAGGTTTTAGTATTAGATTCTATATGTTGAGTCAATATATTATACTCTCTCTTATCCTTAATATAAGACATATTTACTTAATTTGATTAGATTAAAGAAATTGATTAAGTTAGTTACTATAACATATATTTTCTAAAATATCATAATCATTGTCCTTAATTTCTTTATTCCATCTTCTCATTGATTATTATTGAGGGAGCATCAATAGAGATAGTTATAAATATGAAAGATGGATCTTATATTTAGAACTAAGATCAACTCCCCAGATAAATATTATATTAAGGATCGGATGGAGTCTTATATTATGTGTATTCCATATGAGACAATGTTGGCCTCGCCATGAGCCAATCGATATATCCTTTTAAAAAGGGACAGATATATGTGTCGTTGTTGAGTCCTAGGAACTTGCAAACTCCAGTACATACGACACACAAAATACGTACACTCGATTCGCCACGTTTATATACATGTTGCTGGTTTGAGTGAGAATATATACATATATCAGCTCAGATTCGTATTATACATATAAAGACAACAATGTCCCAAGGTAGTACAATGGAGGGTGTGCATGTGCAGTGCAGTATATGAAGTTTCTTAGAAATGACGGTGAAAAATGAAGTTGTACCTTTGTTGTTTGTCCTATTTATGTGGTCAATAAAATCAACTTATTCAATGAAATCAGGTTTTATTTTACATTGATTTTGATAAGAATAGCAATGTTATATAATAGTGAATGATGGATTTTAAAGGGACAACATAAATAAATATAAAATAGGGGTGGCTGAGATGAGAATGTTGAAATAAGTGTGTGGTTATATAAGAAAAGATAAAATTCGTAATGATCAAATATGCCAATGAGTTGATGGCATCTATTAAGGAGAAAATGGTAGAAAATCGTTTGAGGCGGGCCATTGGATATGTCGGTGATGAGGATTGATCAAATAGTATGGAGTCTTCTGAAAGGAGATAGATAAAAATCGAAGCAAATTAACACCCAAATACTCAATAAGGTTATAGAGCTAAATCTTTTGATTAATAATCTATTTAAAGATCTGGTTTTTGGATAGAATACAATGACACTATGCGATCCATGTAGCTGACTCCAGTTAATGGAATAAAACTTTGTTGTTGTTGTTTGATTAGAATATTTTAAATGTGATTTAAATTAACTTAGTTCTGACCTAGGCAAAGCAAACAATATTTTGACTGAACCCAGCTCAAAATCAGAAAGATTTATTTGTTGGAGGCCCGAAAAGGCATCTGTATGCCAAATAAATTAGGGAAAATTATACTCAAGTCTCAAGAAAGAAGGGACATGAAAAAATGGTCCATTAAAATTGTAAAATAAAAAAATGGTCCCATTGACAATTCCATGAACGGGTTATTGACAACTTCATGGAGCCATTTTTTCATTTCCTTTCTTCCTTGAGACTTGAGTGTAATTTTCCCAATAAACTAAGACTTAATAAAAAGTAATGACAAGATGACATGAGCACAATTTCCCAAAAATTATAGGGCTTGATTTATTTATTACAGTAGTAGTAGATAGCCGCAGAGCTCTGATTACATACACAAAAAAGCCTCCTTATAGCAAGCAGCTAGTTCAAGCCCTTACATATGCCCACACATATATATGCTGGCATTACATTGGAACTCCATCAAAAGGAGATTTCTTCCAATATGGATAACAGTGGAGGCCTCTCTTCTTGGTCTTCATCGCTATGACTAGCTAGGCTGAGCATTCACAAAGTATGATTCCTTCTCGTTGTTTAGAAGTTTCTCTACTTCCTCCTCAGATCCATTATCCATCACTATCCTGCCTATCTGATTAATCACGTTGTCTTTCAATTTCACTTCCCAGATTAAAAAAATTAGAAGTTTTAAATCATAGTAATGTCTATCCTTAATATAAAATCTTGTTTGTAGTGCAATTTATACTACAAATCATATCTTATATTAAGGAATGGAGGTAATATAGATAGTGTATACCTCTGATGAAGTTCCTTTGGTTGTTCTCGGCATTAGAAGGAAACCAACCATCCATAGATCATTGTTCTTTGAGGCTCTGAGGGCTAGTGGATGACCTGCAAGGGCGACAAAGACATCACCTTGATTCAACCTCGAAGAGACCCTTCCAATCTGCCCTTCACTTCGCTCTTCTTGTTTCTCTTCTTCATCATGTTGCTTCTCCTCCTCATGATGTTTATTTTCTTGTCCTTGTTCTTGTGATCTTTCGTTCGCCAGATGTGGGGAGGCAAGTTTAAGTTGTGCTGTTCCATCAATAACTTGTGATATAGATATGGCCTTTGAGTTGTAGTTTGGTAGAGTCATAGATCCCTACAGACAACATTTATCCAACCAAAAACATAAGAACACGAATATCCAAGTCTTGAAGTGAAATTATTTGAGCATATCATTGAACAAAGGATTGTTAAGTAAGTGTTACCTTTTTGAGTTGTAAGACGGCGACAGACATATCCAAGTCTCGAAGAAGCTCAGGGAAATCCTCAAGGTGAGCCTCCCACAACTTACCATAGTTGTTGGAATAACGAGGTTCAAGGTTTCTCAAGTTGAAGATTGGTCTTGATGATGATCAAGAACTTGAAGGGCTTCTTCTTCTTGGGCTCGACGACCACGACGAAGATTCTGCAAGACTTCTCATTTCTCTTGCTGGTTCCCTCGTCAATTTCACTATCACTCCCTCATTTGAACTCTGCACGCTTCTTCTTCTTGGGCTCGACGACCACGACGAAGATTCCGCAGGACTTCTCATTTCTCTTGCTTGTTCTCTCGTCAATTTCACCATCACTCCCTTATTTGAACTCTGCATTGGCCTTTCTCTCCCTGTTGTTTCTGTCCAAATAGGATCCTTTGTATCTCATTGTACTTCGACTGCTTCACAACATTACACCGTTCATTAATTCATATATCGAGTTTACCGTGTTTATATTTCTATTAAGTTGAGTCACTGATAAACTCGTGACCATTGTAAACTCGATTAAACTCACGAGTTTATATATCGAGTTTACTGTTTTTATGTTTCTAGCTTATAAAATCGTAACTCACCCTTAAACTCATGTTAATTTCTTCGATTTGATCATGCTCAGCGGCTTTATATATAAATTTTATAGAAATTTCTTTGTTAAATATGATAAGTTATGAATGTTGATAGATTTAATTTCAATTATTTGAATTTAAAATATATTTAAATCAAATTGTTGTCATTTTTTATATTTTAATTATCTAATTATTTAATTATACACAATTAATACCTATTTAATGTAAAAATAAACTCTTATAAGTTTATAATTTGAGTTTATGATACGAGATTATATTACTGTCACAAGTTTGCAAAAATTCATAAGTAACTCATGAGTTTGACAACCTTGTTAAAGGGTTTTAAACCATAAAACAAAGGATAACAAATTTGACGGTTTTACAAAAAAAGCGTAAAATAAAGGACAACATCTAATAGACTAACATTTATAAAGTTTGTATTTTTTTTATTCCATCTTCCCCAATCAATATGTCTGATCTAGCACTACTATAAAAAATCAAAACTGTGACACTTATAATTACATTAGATGTGGCGCTAGAAAAATGTCATAAATCTGGACGCCATTAAAAAAAACTGTGGCGCTTGAAAGCGCCACAACATTTTAATTTTTTTGTTAAAAAAAATGCCCTTCTATGGCGCTTGTTGGAGGAAGTGCCACAGGAGGGGGTCCTCCTGTGGCACTTGCTGAGTCAAGCGCCACAGGAGGTCCCCTTCCTGTGGCCCTTGCTGACGCAAGCGCCACAGTAGGGTTCTTTTTTCCTTTTTTTTTTTAATTATTTTTTTGGTTTCTTCAGAAATACACCATACCTAGCTTATTGCATTCAAAAGAGTCAAGCTTATTCAAAATATTGACTATTATTGTCCACTACTAATGCAAACATGTTTTTTTTTTTATTGAAGAAAAGCACGAAGCCTACACTATGAAAGACTTAAAGAATCTTCCTGATACATTATTGCAAACGTGTGTTTCATATCTCATCATATAGGAGTATTAGAAATAGGATATATAGATATCCTAATGAGATAACTTTATTTTTTTTCTTCTTATAATGTAACTTTACTTTTAAATTCATTATGTATGACGGTTAGAACATAGATATTAATTTGAAATAAAAAATTACAGAAATTATAAGCCAATTTAAAAAAAAAAGAAGCACGTTGAACTTACAGTGGAGTGGGGGACCACGTTGCCCGTTTGTGACGTAATCTTACACTACAAAAAAAAACGTCATTTAGTAGCGGTTAAAAATGGGTATTAGTAGCGGCTCTAACCGCTACAAACAAGGTTAGTAGCGGCTCTAACCGCTACAAACAAGGTTAGTAGCGGTTACAAGAACCGCTACTAAATCGTATGTTGCAAGCAGTTTTGTAGCGGTTATTTAAAACCGCTACTCAATCAAAAATAACCGTTACATCATTTGTAGCGGTTCAACTTCACCGCTACAACACCCAGAAATATTTGTAGCGGTTATATAACTGTTACAAATATAAAAAATTGAAATTTTGAGAGCGAAAAAAAATGACTTTTTTTTTTTGTAGCGGTTACAAACCGCTACAAATATAAAAAATTGAAATTTTGTTGGCGAAAAAAAATGACATTTTTTTATTTTGTAGCGGTTCAGAAACCGCTACTAAGTTTGAATTTCTTGAAATTAGTAGCGGTTTTAAAAACCGCTACTAATTTCATGAAATTCAATTTTGGCGCCAAAAAAATTTAATTTTAGTTGTAAAAAGGCGCGTTATTTAGTAGCGGTTTAATAACTGCTACAAATATTTAAGAATTTTTTATAAAATATACAATTATTTGTTTCTAATTTTTCAATATTAAATTAAATATTTTATTTTGTTATTATTTTATCTATTTCAATTAGGTTATTATTTAATATTTTAACTTATTAATAAATAAAAAGGAAAAATGTAATTGAATTGGATTAGTATAAAATTTATATTAATAATATTATGAAGGATAGGTAGGTAATAAGGAACTATTATGTTATCTAATATAATGTAATTATGTATGAAAAATAGATGAAAATGAGATACAGTTATGATATATCTAGAAAAAAAATGGTTAGAATAAATTTTATAGAAAGGAAAGAAGTATTGTAAAAAAAATTAAAAATCTTGTTACCATATTTGATCGTATTATTCAGCTCTTCTACTCATACGAAAGAAGTTGTAAATGAGAGAAAAAGAAAGAAAGGTAAGGTGAAAAGAAATTGGGGAGTGTTTGAAATGAGTTGTGGTAAGGGTATTTATAAGGATCCACGTACTATTTGTAGCGGTTACTGTAGCGGTTAGTGTAGCAGTTATTATGTAGTAGCGGTTATTTGTATTTTTGTAGCGGTTTAATATTTATAGTGCTATTTGTAGCGGTTAGTGTAGCGGTTATATCCATTTTGTAGCGGTTATTCATTTAGTAGTGGTTTTGTTTTTATTTGTAGCGGTTTAATAACCGCTACAAATATTATTTTAATTTTTTTTTACATTTGATTTTAAAATTTTTTTTGCATTTTTTGTAAAGACAAAAGAGATCACTCATCGTCGCCATCCCTACAGAAATTTTGTAGAAAAATTATTGTTATTGATGTATTATTAATTTTAAAAAATTTAATTCAAATGACGTGGACTTAAAAAAACTCACCGCAGTAGAGGTAAATTGTCATCGCCTTCAGGGAAGTAGTTTTCAAAATCAGCTGGTTGAAATGGCTCACTCTCGTAGGCGATGTTATCGCCTCACCCATGTCGTAAAGGTCTCTTGGCTTTAAATGAACGACCATGTGCCAATCTCTATGCCTCTCGTCCTCGACATAATAAACCTGATGTGCCTCTGAAGCTAGAATATACGGCTTATCATCTTGAGAAATACCGGTATGAATCGGCCGTGAGAAATTGACTGATGTGATCCCTAGGTCGTCAGTTGTCAGTCCCCGAGAAGTAGTGGTATTTGCCCACAAACACTTGAACAGTGTCACCGTGAAACGGCCTTGGTAATTAAGCTCGACCACATCAAGAAGCTTGCCATAGTAAGGGACGCCTCCGAACTGCATGTTGGCGTCACTGCTGCTCGCTTAACTCCTTGTCCCAAATGTGCCATAAACACCCGAATTCTGTGTTTGCAATCCTTGATCCTGTGAAACCGTGCAAAACTTAAAACCATTGATATTGTATGCTGTAAACCGTTTTGCATGATCAAGAGGGCCGATTGCGAGAGCTCTGAAATCTGGTGAGTGGGGTTGTGGTCATTTAGTATTCTACGTGCAAACCAGCTCGGGAATTCTCTGTGGACCCTCCTATCAACTTCCGAGGATGTCTGTGTACAGATCCTGAGTTGACGCTTAACATGACTTCTGAATTCGTTGCAATTAATAATGGAAAGGCTTTAGTGAAATGAAAGTGAGAAATGTTACGAAAGAAATAGATCGAAGAACATGTGAGTGTACAATTCTTACCGTATGAAAGGTTCAACTTGAGTGCAATTAATCAAAACATGTCTATGTGCTTGCAACTTCTCAGTTGCCGTTAGTTTGAAGTTCTCAGTTGCTCCAACTGGTTTACCAACACGAGGGATAAATTCTCCTGATGTCGGCATAGGTTCAGGACAATCGTCAACACGAGGCGGGCGGTTGAAAGCCGTCTCAAGATCATCAAAGTACCTTGAGCAAAAATATAGCACCTCATCCCCTATATAGCCTTCAGCTATAGAACCTTCTGGCCACGCCTTATTCCTCACGTAAGATTTTAATTTCCCAAGGAACCTACGAAGTACAGAAGAAAAAATTGATATAAAATGATGAAAAGGACGAATAGCAAACATTAAATACGGATAATAAATTAAAGCACGTATTTAAAATGAGTACCTCTCAATCGGATACATCCAACGATATTGTACTGGTCCAGCGAGCTTTGTTTCATGAACGAGGTGGACTGTGAGGTGAACCATCACAGTAAAAAAGGACGGAGGAAAGATCATCTCCAAATGACAAAGCGTAAGAATGATTTTCGACTGCAGCTGATCGAGCTCCTCAACGATCAAAACCTTAGAACACAACTTCTGAAAGAAAGAACAAAGTTCCACCAGAACGATGGAAACATCAGGAGGAAGTGTATTCTTTATAGCCAGAGGGAGTAACTGCTGCATAAGAACATGTGAGTCATGACTCTTCAAGCCAGCAACCTTTCGAGCCTGCAAGTCGACACATCGAGAAATGTTGCTTGAATACCCATCAGGAACTTTTAATTTTTTCAATGTCGTGAGGAACACTTCCTTGTTCGGTTTTGTGAGGGTAAACTTTGCCGGTGGAAATCTGTCATGCTCATCTGGCCAAGCGTCTTCACGAACTCCCATGTCGCGTAAATCTTTCCTCGCTTGAAGGTGATCTTTTGTCTTGCCGGGTTCGTTAAGCAGCGTATACAGCACATTGTCGTAAACATTTTTTTCAATGTGTATTACATCAAGATTGTGGCGAAGTAAATTAGATGTCCAATATGGAAGCGTGAAGAAAATACTTATCTTCTTCCACTGCTGAGGCGCCGAAGTCCTGCGCGTTTTTTGGTGAGTTTGTGCTGAATCGTCGCTTTTTCCAAACTCGAAGTCAACATGCTTAAGCTGCTGTAAGATATCTGTACCGGACAAAGTCTGAGGTGGTCCTCTTTTTTCTGGTTTCCCATTAAAGCGATTCCGTTGCAATCTGAACTTATGCGTTCCATCGAGAAACCTCCGATGCCCCATAAAGCACCACTTTCGGCTGTGGGGAAGGCACAATGCGTCAGAGTCAAATTGCAAGCTGGACACGCCGACCCAGTATGCACATTCCAACCAGATAATGTGCCAAGGCCAGGAAAGTCACTAATCGTCCACATCAAGGCTGCACGCATGTTGAACAAAGTCTTGCTGTAAGCGTCGTATGTCTCCAAGCCGACATTCCACAGGTCAAGCAATTCCGCAATAAGCAGTTGGAGATACACATCGATGTCATTGCCCGGTGCCTTTTTGCCTGGAATGATCATAGACATAATGAAAGAGCTTTGTTTCATGCACATCCAGGGGGTAAGTTGTAGGGCACTAAGACTACCGGCCAAATACTGTAACTTGTGCTTAGATTCCTGAAAGGATTGAAACCGTCAGTCGCCAACGCAAGCCGAACATTTCTGGGGTCATTCGCAAAATATGGAAAGTCGTTGTCAAATGTTTTCCAAGCAGCTGCATCCCGCGGATGTCTTAATTTACCGTCTTCGTTTTTATCAACGACATGCCACCTCATGTGCTCAGCAGTTTTAGACGACATAAATAATCTTTGTAGACGAGGTTTCAAAGGGAAGTACCTGAGAATCTTTGCAGGTTTCTTCTTCTACTTTTTCCCCTTCCGAATTGTCTTGTACCTCGATGTGTGACATCTCTTACACGTCTCCCTGCTGGAATCGTCTCCCCAATACATCATACAATCATTTGGGCATGCATCAATCTTTTGATAATTTAACCCCAACCTGTTGATAATCTTCTTGGCCTCGTAGAATGTTGTAGGAATCTCGGCGTCGGGGAATGCATCTTGTAATAAGTCGAGCAACATCGACATTCCCTTATCTGTGATCCCACACAAGCACTTGATATGATACAATTTGATCAAGAAAGATAATTTAGAATATTTGCGACAACCTTGATATAAAGGACGATCTGCTTCATCTATCAAGCTGAAAAAATCCCGAGCTGCTTCATTCCCCATAAAAACCGGCTCAGAGCCGTGCACTTCTTCGTTGAAGTTGTCACCTTGAAATCCAAACGCATCACGCACAACATCATTCACAGGATCATCTTCATCTACTTGAACGCCTACTTGAGAACTTCGAGGAAGAGCATCGTCATATCTAATGCCGGCCTTCTCACAATGAACTGCCCAGAACGTATGGTCCTCAGGGAAGGACTTCACAAGCAAATGTTCCTTTACAACATTTCGTGCATGCCACTTCTTGAACTTGAATTTTCGACACGGACAGACGATCTTGCCGTTACAGCTGGCGTGAGTGAATGCGAAATCCAAGAAACTGTCTAATCCGTACAAATATTCAGGAGAATTGCGCGGCAACCTGATCCATGATTTATCCATAGCTACAAGTGAGAGAGAAGAAAGTATAGAGAAGAAGATGGGTGAGAAGATAATGACGAATGCCAAGAACCTTATCTTCTGAAATTCCAACATTTATAAATTTGTAGCGGTTCTAAAACCGCTACACTAACCGCTACAGTTATAAAATATTAGTAGCGGTTATATATAAAAAACCGCTACTAAGTTTCAAGCCGTTACACATTGGTGGGAAATTCAAAATTTATATGTTGAGTATTTGTAGCGGTTATGTATTAAAAACCGCTACTAATTTTCAAGCCGTTAATATTTGGTGGGAAATTCAAAATTTACTTGTTTAGTATTTGTAGCGGTTATATATATAAAACCGCTACTAATATTAAAGCCGTTGGACAGAAAATTTAAAAATAATTTTTAATTTGTAGAGGTTATACATAACATAACCGCTACAAACGTGCACAAAGGCGGCAAATTTCAAAATTCAAATGATGAGTATTTATAGCGGTTCTTATTGTAAAACCGCTACTAAGATATATATAGTTGTAGCGGTTTCACAAGAGAAACCGCTACAACTTTATATATATTAGTAGCGGTTTCTATTTGAGAACCGCTACTAATATGTATATATTTGTAGCGGTTTTTTAGTTAAAACCGCTACAAATATATATATTTGTAGCGGTTTTAACTAAAAAACCGTTACAAATATATATGCTTTATTTTTTTTTTAAATTTAGAAATATAAATAATTATTGCAATTAATTCATAAATTAAACAATGCGATCTAATAATATAAATATAATTATATTAAACACAGTAAGAAAGTTCTGAAATACAAACTTATATATATATATTTACAAATGTTTCAACAAAAAAATGTCCTAAACTAAGTAGTTGGGGGCTGATCATCTGGTGCTCCCTCAGGTCCTGCTGGATCAGGCCGCTGCGTAGAGTGAACTGCACCATCGTCATCAGCAGGAGGAGGAGGAGGAGGAGGAGGAGGAGGAGTAGTAGTACTCGGGACAACATAGCGAGGGACAGGGGGAACCGCTGGATGCTGCTCGTTCGGGAACATGCGACTCCATGCCCGCTCGAGCATGTTGTTCGCGATCTCACGCCACTGCGTCTGCTGAGCATAGATCATATCAGCGTGCAGCTGCATCTGCTGCATATGCTGCACCTACATCTGCTACTGCTGCTGCGCCATCTACTGCTTTAAATCTTACCGCAGCTGGTCAATAGACCCGTCCCTCGGATGTCTGACCCCTCTAGAGCTGCCAGCCTCAGAGGCGGCGCTCCTGCCGTAGACCATGCACGTGTCCGGGGTGCTCAACCTGAGCCAGACCCGCCTTCAAAGGAGCCGTCGGGTCCACTGACCCCTGTGACTCCTCAGGTTAGGTCTGTCGCAGCTCAGCCTGCGACTGCTGCATCCGCTCCTGTCATTTTATGAAACAACGATTAATTAGCATTTTTCATTATTAACTTGGTTTTATAAAAAATATAATAATAAAATTACTTACAATGGCCGCCTCTGCCTGCTGAGAGGTCGCAGTCCCATACGGTGTCTGTGTGTAATGGCGTACAACTCCCCGTAGTCCGTCTGACGGTTCTCCTGCTGTGCCTTCGTCTCTTGAAACAATTACACAAATCAATTAGTATTATGAAATAATCAGCTAAAAGTAAGTGATATTTTGAAAAGTTACCAGCTCGCTATAGGTCACAGCAAAGGTCTTCGATCTTGCTGTGTGGTGGATCGTCTGCTGCGCCCGGATCTCGGCGTTCCTCTGAGCAAGCTCCTGGAAAAAAATAATTAAATGTATTATAATTTAAATTTAAATACAAATTAAATTGAAATTATAATTTAATATTTAACAATTACAAAATTATATATAAAAAATCTAATAAATACATTACCTGCGCCTCAGGGCTTCTCCTGAACTGGACGAAACTCGCCCAGTCGTTCGGCGGCACGCCGTCCGGGACGCTCTCGATCAGCTGCTCCAGAGGCATCGTCCCGTCCTGATCCACCTTGTGGAAGAGACGGTTCCTCCTGTTCCTCCAGGCGTCACCCATCTTCATGAGGGCATACCTCTTCCGGTTGGCCCGGACGGCAAACCGCAGCTGAAAAAAGATTATTTAAATATTAATAATTACAAAAAACATAATAAATAAAATATTAATTAAATAGAATTAATTACAAAAAATATTAATTAAATAATTTTAATTACCTGAACCACCTCCTCCCAAGCCAGGTCCTTCGACCCCTTCGGAATGTGCCTCCACGTCCTGAAGTGAAGGGGGAACCGCATCCAGTTCGGCCCAGGTCGTTCAGGAAGCGGTTGAGTAGGTGACCCCCATTGTGGATGGGCTGGTCAGTGCCCTCATTCCACAGCACTATAACTCGCAGGCTCCGGTCCAACCTGTTCACACCGGTCACGTCTAGCCTCCTCGTCAAAACGTTCCCCTGCTCGTCTGCACAGTTTACCGCACATTAGATAAATTGTAATTCAAAGTTAACATTTCTAATTTAAATAAATAATTTACTAAATTAAAAAATTAATTTACCTTCGACCTGCACCTCAAACCCAGTGGACTGCGAAGACGACCCTCGTGGGTTGTTCTGGTCCCGAGCGTCCTCCTCATCGAGGAACTGCTCCATCTCCCTGAACCCCATCGGGATCTCAAACTCCTCCTCGTTGAGGAAGTCCTCAACGCTAATATCTGGCCCCCCAACCTCAGGCACCTCTGGTGTGGTCGTCTCCTGTGGGATCGTCTGCGGTGCCTGTGGTGGGGCCGACTCCTGTGGGGGGATGGGCTGAGATGCCATAGTCGCCCTGCCTCCGCGCTGCCCCCTCCCTCTGCCCGGCTGCTGCCACCCCGTAAAATCGGTCTGGGGACCTTAGAGGCCTTCCCCTTATCTTCTCTTGAAGCCATATCAACTGTACAAATCAAAACAAAAATAAATTAGTCACATTATTATGCAAAAATCTAATAAAAATACAAATATAAATAAAATACGTGTTATATACGTACCTCAAGTGCAAATACTGAGAAATACTGTAGTAAAAACTCCTGCACAGATGTCTGAACGCTCAAATCTTAGCGAAATCACTAAGAGAAGCTCCAGGAATCAAAATGAGCAAAAGGAGGAATGAGACAGGCGGAGGCCTTAAATAGGCCAAATTTTAGTAGCGGTTATTCAAATAACCGCTACAAATAATTAAATTTGTAGCGGTTTAACAATAACCGCTACAAATTATGAAAACGTTTGAAATTCTGTAGCGGTTATTGCCCAGAACCGCTACAAATTTTGAGACTCTTGAACTTCTGTAGCGGTTATAGGGGTATAACCGCTACAAATTGCTGACCTTTGGTATTTTGTAGCGGTTCTCTTGCTGTAACCGCTACACTGTTGGCGCGTCAAGTGGCGGGAATATTGTAGCGGTTTCTGTGCATTAACCGCTACAAGTTTTGGCGGGAATTTCGTGCCAAATTTGTAGCGATGTTTTGTACAAAACCGCTACAAAAAAAGCTTGCCGCTACAAATTTGTAGCGGTTTAAGTAAAAACCGCTACAAATACGATAATTTGTAGCGGTTTAGTCTAACCGCTACAACTTCACCGCTACAAAATACCTTTTTTTTTTGTAGTGTTAAGTGAAAAGGAGGAGGAAATCTAAGTAGTTGGACAGACTGGAGTGGGAACCAAAAGTGGAAGACAGTACAAAGAAAAGGGAACAATTGAGACAAGAGTGGGGATGACAGTTGGAACAAAACAAAGAAGTAGATTTGATAATGAAGATGTGTGTGTGAGTGTGTTTTTAAGTGTGAAGATGACAAAAAATGGAGGGAGTGGGACGACGATTGTCCAGGCAAGAAGTGTAGATGATGAGAAAGGGAAAGTGAGAGGGGAGGAAATAATTAAAGTGGGATGGAGTCAAAATAAAAGAGAAAAGGGGGGGCCACTGCGCCGGAAGGGGGAAAAAAGATAAGGGTGGGGGCGGGGGGATTGTGATTGGTGGGAAGTGGATTACATTATCCACTTAAAAGGTGTAAAAAAAAATAATTTTTTTTTTTATAATTGATAGCCAATTGTGGCGCCCATAAAAATGAAGGCGCCACAATTGGCATCACTAGTTGTGGCGCCTGGTTGCCCAGGAGCCACAACTGGTGACATGGGGCCCAGGCGCCACAACTGATGACGTGGGGCTAGCTGTGGTGCTTGCCAAGACAGGCGCCACAGCTGGCTTGACCAACTGTGGCTCTTGATCTATCAGGCGCCACAGTTGATTCTCAAAATTAAAAACATAATAATAAAATAGAAAAAAAAGAAGCAGCTGTGGCACTTTTTTAAAGAAGGGCCACAAAATGTGCGTCATCTTTTCATCTTTTTGTGGTAGTGTAGCCCTACCTCAAGTTCCAACTAGAGGGCAGGCACTAACTACTTGAGTTAGTGGCAGGATTGAACTTGTGACCTCCTACTTACTAGGGAGCATTCATACCACTAAGCTATAAGGTCATTGGTATGGTTTTTTCTTTTTAAAACTGGCCATTATTACCTTTAGCCCCATTGACTCCATGACATCGATAATCTTCGTGGCATTCATCATCTTGATTGGCATAACATAGGTATGGATATGCTCTTCTTTGTAGTTCGATCTCCTTCTGAATCTTCATAATTTTAAGCTAACCAAAGCAAAACAATATTTTGACAGAATCCAACACATCAAAACCAAAAGTTCCCTTAGACTCCAACAATTATCATCACAAAGGGTGAAGGGTCATTTTTGCTCCAGAAGTTTTTGCTGAAGAGCAATGGGTATCTAGAAGTTTTTTAGAAGCAATTTTACCTCGAAAATCTAAGAAACATAGCAATTTTGCCTTACCATCTTCCCATATTAAATTTGATCGTTAAATGGGTCAAACATCCTACATTTCATGCCACCTCATCTTCCACTCACTAACCCCACACTGACACCTCATCATCTCTTTCCTTCTCTCTTCCCCATTCACTCTTTTTCTAGAAAAGAGTCACTCAGCCTCACATAAGAGATTCAAAGCTAAAGCCTTCGAGTAACCGGGTCATCCTGAAAGGGCAACTGATCAAAGATTTGTAATTTCTCAAGCAAGAAACAGACCGAAAAAACTCAGATTTTGATGGTGGATCAGTTGTTTTAGCTACTGAGAAAATTAACCCAAAACAGGAAAAGCAAGTTACATATAGAAGAAGGACGGAGGTTATATAGTTAGTGTGTCCATACCAGAACATAGGCTTATATGGCAAGAGTGGAAGAAGGAAGGTATGGGGTTTGTGTCAGAAGAGTGCTTTTGTTTTCAGAGTGATTGAGTTTTGGGACATTTTGAGGGGACTTTAATTCGCTTTCATGACCGCCAGATTTCCGCAAGATTCAGCAATTCCAAGGCTTTGAGTTTGAATCTCTTATGCGAGGCCGAATGACTTTTTTTCCAGAAAACGAGTGAATGGGGAAGAGAGAAGGAAAGACATGATAAGGTGTCATATGGCGCTTAGTGACGTCGATGATGAGGTGACATGCCATGTGAGGTGTTTGACCCATTTAATTGTCAAACTTAACATGGGAAGACGGCAAGGCAAAATTGCTACGTCTTCTGGGGCAAAATTACTCCTAAAAAACTTCCAGATAACCGCTGCTCTATAGTGAAAACTTCCGAAGCAAAAATGAGCCTCAACCCTCAACACTAAATACCATTGGTAAATATTTGGTTGTTTGTGTTAGATATTTTATTAAATATGGTTATATATTTTATTATTAAATACAGATTATATCTAGATATATTTCCTAATTATTGCTTGATCATATCAAGATATTCTGGTTATTGCTAGATTATTATTTTGATTAAGATTAAATATTCTAGATACTATCTTACCATTGTATTTTATAAAATATCTCCTGGTTATAGCCCGTATGTAATTTGGATAGAGATTTGGTTTAGGGTTACTCGCTTGATCGGTAAGTTATTACAAGCCTTGATAGGAGGTTATAAATAGCGTAGGTCGAACTTAGAATAGTAATATAGAAAATATGTACTTACTCTCCCTAAGGGTTTCATAACGGATGACGGAATTAGAGACCCTGATTCTTTTCTACTAATAACAATTTAGAGCTCGCGAGAATTATTTATAATTTAAGTCTTCCCCCGCCACTCTAATGTTCTAGAATTTTTAAATGCTCATATGTTTTTATTTAGAGCCAATTTCAACAGTTTGTGGCTCGGAAACCATCAGCACTCAAAATAAACTTTGACTAACAACAGAAATTTTTCAAAAAAAAAAAATGACAGAAAGAGATCGAGAAGCAGTTTCACACAAGCTTAACTAGGGCTTTGATTGATTTATTTATTATAGTAGTAGAAAGCCAGAGCCCTGATTACATACAAAATTAAAGCCTCATTATATAGCTAGTTCAAGCCCTTACATATGCGCGCCCCCACCCCGCAAAACACACACACACATGCAGGCATTACATTATAATATTACTCCTTCCAGTCCTAAATACAAGATAAAGTTGACTTTTTTAGAGAGATTAAGGAAGCTAATTAAATTATTTTAGAGTATTTATATTTATATTTTTTCCTCCAAACTAATTAGTTTAACTAATAAACTGATTTATTATCTAAGAATATATAATATATGATATGATTAATTAACTTATTTAACTTCCTTAATTAATCTCCAAAAAAAGTCAACTATGCCTTATATTTGGGACCGGAGGGAGTACATTGGAACTCAGAAGGAATCTTCTTCCAAGATGGATGACAATGGAGGCCTCTCTTCCTGGTCCTCATCGCTCTGGCTAGGCTGAGCATTCACAAAGTATGATTCCTTCTGGTTGCTAAGGAGTGTCTCTAATTCTTCTCCAGATCCTAAGAATGCCTTCTCCTTCACTATCCTGTCTATCTTATTAGACAGTTTGTCTCTCTCACCTTCAACCCTATCATAATCATCAACAAGTCAGTTTTTTTTTTTGTGTGCAAGATTAATAAAGTTGAAGTTATGACCTGCAAGGACCACATAAGCTTCACCTTCGTATATACAACCTCGAAGAGATCCTTCTAGTCGCTCCTTCACTTTGCTCGTCTTCTTCATGTTGCTCTTCTTCTTGACCTTGTTCTTGTGATGATATGTCGTTAGCCAGATGTGGGGAGGCAATTTCAAGTTGTGCTCTTCCATCAATAAGTCGGCCTACCACTGTGGCCTTTGAGTTGTAGTGTGGTAGAATCATAGATCCCTAGAGAAAACATTATTCAACCAAAAACATGAGAATTGAACAAGCACTTATTTTTTGTATGGTTGTTGGTGAAATTATTTGTACATATTGTAAGTACTACCTCCAGTCCTAAGTCCTAAATAATGTAAGACATAGTTTAGAAGTCAATTTAATAGGACCAAAATATATACATTCTCTCAATTTAATAGTGCTACCTCCAGTCCTAAGTCCTAAATGTAAGAAATTCATATAAAAAATTTAATAACAAGTCTTATAAATAGGACCAAAAAAATACCCATTCTCTGTATCTGATTTAACCGTAATTTTCTATATTTTTCTCTTAATTAAATAGGGATTCTTAATGTATTTTCTAGGACATTATCGCATGATTAAGCACTTATTTTAGTTAGAGACATTTGTATTGGATTAATTGTAATTAAAGGGTAAAATGACCATAAATTATTAAATATTTATACATATAATCTCTTGAACTTTTAATACTACCATGTGCTTAATCTTGCATTGCAGGTGTTTTGGGTCGCAATTGGTGATTTTTGGAGTCTGAATTAATATTTTGAAGACAAGGAAAATTATAGAAAGGGCCAGAGAATATTACAGGAAAGTACCCATAAGCTTTTTCATGAAGAAAATTTACTGGGGCAAATTACAGAACAAGACCCAAGCCACAAATTCAACATTCAAATCGACAGAAAAGCAAAATTTGGGGGGTTTTGTCATGTGAGCTTCTGGAACATGTAGAAAATTACATGCGCGTACATCACGGAAAGATTTGTGTTAAACACAGTGAACACATTTTTCTTTCTTTCTGACAAACAATTGGCAGTGCTTTCAGATTGCAATCAACGATGACAGCTGCACCTAACACAACAATCTATGGTTGGTGAAGGGAAATGGACGTAGGCAATCTCACTATTTATACCCCTATCTTTACCATCATAAGGGTATCCAGAAAACCTGCAGCTCTTCCTTCTTTAGTTTTACAGAATGGGGAGTTGAAGTAAGAACGAGGTCACCACTATCACCACCGACCTCTTCCCTTCATCACCACCATTCACCTTAAACAAGCCTTAGCATTTTCCTCTGTTCGTTTCTCCGCCTTCATCATTTTCTTTCCTTTCTCCTTCCTCTGTTATTAACACCACCATTTTCATCATCATATTATCACTGCACCTTCATCTTCTTTAAGTCCTCAGCCTCACCCAAGCATCACCACCGTCACCTTCTCTTCATTTTCATCACCACACCATCATCTTGTTCACAGTTCAGCAAGCACCTTCATCCCAACCACCATCACCTTCGGTCTTCTCTGTTTTCTCCACCAAAAGCCATCAAAAACTACCAGTGCAGCACCCTCATCTCCTCTCTGTGATAGTTCAGCAAGTTTTGCATTTTCCGGCAACACCCCAGTTTCCGGCCCCCATTTCCGGTAAATATCCAGTTTCCTGTGACCCATTTTTCACCTCCGTCTTGTCTTCCTTGTCTCCTACCATCGTCTCTTCATCATGCAAATACCGCACCATCATTCTTCTTCGGTTTTCCTGTGACTCCCGTGTGGTTTCTAATTTTTCGATGAAGTCTGTGAAACTTTCGGCCCCCACTTCCGGTGAAACACACTTCCGGCAGTCTATACCCTTGTTTCTCATTGCTGCCATTATTCTATCTTGTTAAGCATCATCAACTCAGTTGCAGCCGAGAGAGATTCATGCATGCACGTGGAAGCTGAATAAGGGGAGTCATTGTTTTTTTTTTATTTTTCTTATTCCAATATTTTGTTTGATTATTGTTTGAATAATATGTGATTAAATTTGTGTTTGTGGGATTTATAGCTATACTTTGCTTATGATTTAAATTAATTTGAGTGGTGTGTTTATTTATACATTTAATTAAATTGTATTTTATTTTTTTTTAACAAGAAAAACCAAAAAATTAATTTTCCCTTGTTTTATTGAATTTGCTTTTGTGTGACGTTTAGTATTACCTAGGATTCAATTAAAGGCTCCTTGAGAAAAAAGAGACGACCCGAGTATTGCATTATACTGCAATTCCTGGATTAAAAATCTTGTATTTGACCCCAAGACGCAAAGACTCGGTCAAATCAGTATCCCTATAAAATAAGACCAGAGGAGCATATATGATGATTTGGTTCCCACATTGAAGGTGGCCTCGAGAGTTTTCTGGCTAAAGCCATGGTAATATGAACGAGGGTCTTGAATGCCACAGGGATAGAGATTCTGCAGAAATAGCCAAACACAGCAACCCAATGAGACTATTGTAATATCCCGAAATTTGGGATTTGAGGCTTGGGAATAAGCCTAAATTAAGTGGACTGCTAAACCCCAATTTAGCAAGAGCCCAAATTTATCCCCTAATGATTCTTATATCTTTGGGGTATTAAGAAAATAAAATAGTGAATTTTGGAGAGTATAAGTATGTTTTTAGTGAAATCGCTTATGAGGTAGTGAGCTTTCCATGTGATTTTGAATGAACAAATGATAAGAAAAAACATGAAATTTCACAGGATGAAATTAGACATCCTAAGCTTTAATTTGATAGGTAATATGACTCAATTAGAGCTATATACAAAAAGATATGAATTTTTGAAGTCAGCATAGAAAAACTATGAAGTTTCTGGAACAACATGCAAAGATTGAAATTCTGGGAATTTTGTGATTCCATCTAGCAAAAGTCTATATTTTTCCTTGAAACTAGACTCAATAAGGGTTCTATAGGTTTTGGAATCACTCTAATTCTATTTTTCTAGAATTAGTTATGATTTTTCAAAGTTTGGCCAGAAATCTGCCAGAATTTTGTAAAAATCCGAAAATTGGGAAAATTAATTAATTAAATTGGAAATATTATTATAATCATCCTCCTCCTTCTTCAGCCCCATTTCTGACGTGAACAAGCTGAAACTAGTGAGAGAAATTTGAGAGAGCTTAGAGAGAGAAGGGGGAAGAGATCTTGTACGGTAAGTCGATTTCTTCGGTAAATTAGCTCTTAACGCGTATAACTCTGTTCCTAAGCTACTCTTCTACGTAATTTAAGGTTTGGAAGCTAAGTTTCTTGTGTTGAAGTGAGCTAGGGTTCAGCCAAGAAGAGGAAAAGCTAGTGGGAGCTTGAGGTAACTTCCAAACTCTCGTATATTGACTATTCTGGCTGTTGTGGACAATTTAATCGATGAAATTTTGCCGAATTGTCTTTTTTTGTAAATTTAGAAAATGGGTTGGCCTAGGGGTTATGCTGCCCAAATTGGTACTAAATGGTAGTTGTAACCTAATGGAATAGTCAATAAAGTGGTTAGGAGTAGAAATGAACGCGTTTACGGAGCTGAAATCGCAAAACCCCGATTTTTCTCGGAAAGCCCATATAATTCGGCCAGGGCTGTAAATGGGTCTTGGAGTTGTATTTTCAATGATTTGATGGTTCCATTGAGTTCAGGAGCGAAAATTAAGTGGGGTTATGGTTGGGCACTTTTTCGGAAAAAGCCAAGAAAACATAATTACTAAAACGCCCCTAAAACACTGAAATAAGGGCTGCCAAGGGCAATTTCATCTTTTGGCAGTGAATTTGGCGATTTCAAGTTCGGAAATGGACTCCTTGGGTGAAAATATGTTAGGATATCACGGGTTAGAATTTCAGAAAAAGTACAGTTAGAGCGGGTACAACCGGGCCAGGTCCCTGAGGGCATTTTTGTAATTTTTCAATATAGCCCCATATAACCCCCAGAAACACCATGGAAGTGACTAAATGTTACATTTGGAATTGTAGGATCGAATATGGAGCCTAAGCTGTTGGCACGCTTTACGAGGCACACGTTTCGAGGCAGAAAAAGGTTAAGGTACGAAACTTGCCTCTCCTGCATGTATATGATATTTGTGTTAGTGTGTTGGTGCATGTTATTGCTTTGCTTGATTATGTGAAACATGTATGAATGATTTGAAACTATGTTTCAATTTATGCTATGGCCAAAAGTATATTGTTCGAAGCATTGAGCTTACATATTTGCCATTGTGTGAGCATGAGTTATGTGATGCAAGCATTTCATGCATTAAACATTTATCGTACATGCATATTGATATTGTTTTCCTACTGAGATTCTTTCGAATCTCATCCTCCCCTACCAAAAATTTAGACAAGAGAAGACAAAAGATATGCTGACAACAATGCAGAGTACCATACGAGGGGATTACAGTAGTGGAATGAAGACATAAAGAAGTCTCCGTTTCACTGGGATGAGTTTAGAAGCCCTAGTAGCCTTGTGCAGCTACCCTAATCGTAAGTATTGTGTACGAACCCCTATAGGGAATTTTAGTAATCATGCATATAATATCAGTATATTTACGCTATTCTTATGTTGCCCACCAAACTGCATATCGTTTTCCGCAAATATTCTGAAAAAAAAAAGTTAAAACAAGGTAAGGGTGTGACAACTATTCTTCATAAAGATTAAAACTTGAAGAGCTTATATGAATTAAATTAATGTTTAATAGATTGATGACCTGATATTGCCCTGGAATGTTGACGGGAATGAGAAGGCTGCAGCTCTAAAGCTCTGGTTTTGTTCAACATTAGCAGTATAAACAAGATTTCCTGCTGGGGTCCTCAAAACGTCACCTTGCTCCAAGAAGAAGGTCTCTTTATGAGTCTGGTTCACAACAGTAGCAATGGCCTTTCCTGTAACAATCACGATATTTTATTAATTAAAATAAGAATATTTATATATCCGCCACACATTATTGACATGAAGAACATGTGGATTCAAACTTGCCTTCGAGGATGCGAGGAGATCTTCAGCATCGCAATGGTGGGGGAGAAACAGAGAATGAGGTTTTAATTCGAACTCGACATATCGATAGTTTCGTAGCCATCGAAGGTGTGGGTGTCTTTGGTCGAACCTTGGGAGGATTCAGATGCGACCATATATGTTGATTCTCGAAGCGAGTTTTGAAGCTTTGAGATCGGACGAGATAAGGATTCTGGTTTTGTTGTTGTGACTTCTTGTTTTCCCAGAAGGCAACAGAGTACTTAAGAGAACATTGCCAGGAAAACTGAACCCAGCAACAACAACATAGGAAGCCTC
Organism: Inga laurina; assembly: GCA_963855925.1. Classification (NCBI taxonomy): domain Eukaryota; kingdom Viridiplantae; phylum Streptophyta; class Magnoliopsida; order Fabales; family Fabaceae; genus Inga; species Inga laurina. Next base: position 28,462,171 of record OY979713.1, read on the forward strand.
GAAGCCATTGTTATTAGTGACCATAATATTCTCTTACCCTACTCGTCGATGCAAATCTACGAAGGAAGTGGGGTCCATTTATACAGAAAGCAATAGCTAGTAGTACAAGATAGCACCATGAAGGGTTTATACGTACGTGTGAATTGTTGATTTGCATCTCATGCATGGAAGACACGTGAACTTGGAGAATGCATGCAAGGTGACGAGTGTTTCAAGAGGGGAAGATAATAACATGATGGTCCGTTCGTTGAGCCTAGTCAGTATCTAAGTCGTAATGCAACTTTTATTTCATCTTTGCTTTGTTGCTGGTATATACATCCCAGTCCTAAATAATTCAGGTGTTGCAGAGAGGCTGGGTAGGGATTAACTAAATTAACGTAAAAGATGAAGAGAAAATGTAAATCTTTAAGTTAATACTACTATGAATTTTTCTACTATGTTCTGTTTTCTCATCATGTGAGAGGCGCGAATTGAATTTAATAAAAGCATGTTAACTAATGATGACGCCAGTACTGTGTTCTGAATGAAGAATGAACATGAATGTGCAGAGACTACTGTTTGGAATGAAGAATGGTAAAGAATGAGCAGGGAAAATTAATCATCCACTCATTTCTGTTCTAACTATAAGAACTAGTAAGAATCAAAGTTTGCTACCAACAAGTTGTTGGTTGATATGGTAAACAATCTCACCCTGTAAGAAGGAGAACAAAAATTTGAATCCTGTGGAACGCAATTACTGGGAGAGATAAATAAAAAAAAGAAAAAGTCAAAGTTTGCTTTGATCTTAAACATAATAATTCAATTCATTTTATCTTCTAGATTTATAATTTTTTTTCAAACTCTTCCTATCCATTGCACATATTAAGGTAGTTTTCTATCAAGGGAGTAATTTATTACTTTGCAAATGATTATAAAGGGAAACTAAAATGTTTTTATACAAATAACTAATTGGGAAAATTGTGAAAAAATCCCTTATTGGCAACTTATTTGTCAAATGGGACCTTCGCGTGCAAATTAACTTTCGCGTGTGCAGAATATCTTCCCTGGTGTGTAGATGATCTTCCCTGTGTGCAAAATTTTTCCCTATATGTGTGCAAAAATCTTTCATTGTGTGCGCAAAACCTTCCCTCCGTGTACAGGTATCTTCCTAGGTCCCATTTGCCAATTAAGTTGCCAATAAGGTATTTTTTCATAATTCTCCCTAACTAATTTAACTATTTTTTTAATTAATATCTGCAAATTGTTCATCTAGGTAGCTCTTACATATAGGGTTGGAGCAAGTACTTCTTATGATTCTGACTTAATTAAAACTCAATTCCTGAATTTTGTCCTAATACGACTCATATTTTATAATTTTGATTTAAGCAAAACTCATTTTCTAATGATACACGTGCAACTCAATTCTTATAGTTTTAATCATTTAAAACATTAATTCCTATAAAAGAATATAGTTAAAATTATTTAAAGACTTAAATATTTTAAAATTTTCTTTAAAGAAGTTAAGAAAGAGATAAATATTTTCGTACTATAAAACAAAGTGTTAAAATTTGAATTTTTAAATAGGGAAAATCCAGAAAAAACACATTCAAAATAGGGAAAAGACGAATCAAAGAATCCAATATCACAAACTTCAAGTCAGTATATAGGAGGAATCTAGGATTTAAAAATGTTTTCAAATGACCAATCTGCCCCTGATAGCATTTGGGGAGCTCAAGTTGTCAATATGTATACTGAAATTGTTAATTGCAATTCTTAAGTTGTTATTCTCTATACCTAAGTTGATTACACATCGCAATTAACAACTTAAGTATATATATTGACAACTTGAGCTCCCCAAATACCAATAGCCTTGTAGGTAAAATTTTGAAGTCACACGTATCAGGCATCACTGACACTAAGGTATAGAGAATAACAACCTAAGAATCACAATTAATAACTTCAATATACATATTGACAATTTGAGCTCCCCAAATATTGTCAGGGGAAGATTAGTTATTTAGAAACATTTCAAATCCCAGATTCCTACCACATGTCTAACTTGGGGTTTGTAACATTGGACCCCTGATTTGTCTTTTTCCCATTTCAAATATATATATTTTTTGGGTTTTCCCTTTTAAAAATGAATCATAAATATTAGTATATTACTTGTAAATAGCAAGGAACAAAATACTGGACCGGGCAATGAACTAATCAAGGTATAAGTTCAAGGGTTAATGGGTCAACTCGGGCCTAATTAACCGGTAGTTGAACCGGTCATATTAAAATATTATAATTTATTAGTGGCAATATATATATATATATATATTAATAGCACAAAATAATAATTAAAAAATAAAAAAAAAAGCACTTACATGGTTTAATGGTCAGATCGGATCGGACCACTGACCGGTTCCCGGTTCAACCGGTCAAATCGGCCTGTCCGGTCCGGTGTTTTGTTCATTGGTAAATAGATTTATATTAAAAACTAATACTAGCTCCCGCCCTTAATATCTAGTTTGCACTGTAAACTGCATTACAAACTAGATCTTATATTAGGTAAAAGAGGCAGTAGAAAGGATTGGAATTGGATTGAGTATGAGTTTTAAGCATCTGAGACAATGTTCGTCCCACGGTCAGCAAATTAGATATATCTTCAGAAAGGGACAAGTTCTGCCGTCGTTGATCGGTATTGAGTCATGGGCACTCTGCAAATCCCAATAATACACACAAAGACACAAAATATGTACACTCCATTCGCCACGTTTATCTACTTGTTGATAATAGGAACCTAATCTTATTAAAATTCTAGTTGAATTGGGATATCAAACTAATAAACTTGTGAACCCATTTCTTAACCGATCCAATTAATTAAGAGTTTTATACGGGTTATCTAGATTGTATTTTAAATTTTTCTTTGTTTGTTAAACTTGATTGATACGAAATCATTTTGAGCCAAAAAGAAAAAGAAAAATATCAACGCGTTATATTTGTGTTTTAGCAATTCTCTTTTTGAAAATCTCTTATAAAATAGCCCGGAGGGAGTATTATAAACATCTCTTATACTTTTCTTAATTCATTCTCACCTAGTCTTTACTTTTTTTCTTCTCAATTTACAATGACTTCCACTTACATTGAGCCTGATCTTCTTAATTCATTCTCATCTAATCTTTACTTTTTTTTTTCTCAATTTACAGTGACTACCACTTCCATTAATTGAGCCTGATCTAACACTTCTTTTTTTGGTGAGGCCTACCACATGTTGAAATACAAATGCTACTTATAAATATGTGTGTGTGTGTATTTCTCAATTTTTTTGTTACAAATTCAATTAATTTAAATGATTTTATTTATTTATTTATGTCATGTAATTAAGTGTCGGTTTCTTAAAATGAAGCAATATTTGTCTTATTTAAGTGACAAAATATAGTTACCGTGAACAAGATTGATAATTAAGTATATATTCCCTCCTCTTGTTCTTTTTGTAAGATCCAAATAACTAAATTATGTGGTTTAATAAATATGTCAAAATTAGTTAAAAGTAATAAATATGTAAAAAATATACTTTTTTTTCTTTTCAAATATGCCCTTAGACCCTTATTTATTTATAAGAGGGTGAGAGAGAGAGATATATATATATATAAAAGAATGTAGTATCGATTTTTTCCTATTGTGGCCCCACATTCTCCCAAACCGGACTAGATAGTTGCTAGTAGTGCTTGATACCGGCGGATTAACCCAAAAAAAAGAAAAGAAAACCAATATAAAGGAGTATATTAATTAGGAGTAAAGTTGCATTTAATATCCATATAACCTCAAATTAGATCTTATGTATATAAAAGAACTATTTTAGACAAAAAAAAAAAAAGTATATAAAAGAACAATACTTACATCAAATTCTTTATATCCATTAGTTCTCTAATCACATATGACCATGTGTCCTATTTTTTTAATATGAGTTTATAGTTAAATGATAATAATTCAAAAATAGGACACATAGTCCGATATGATTGGAGAACTTTGTGAAATAGATATAATAAACTTGACATAAGTATTTTTCTATATAAAAAGCACCGGAGCAATCTAAAACTTTGGATCTTATAAAAAAGATCCGGAGGGAATACTTGTTTGTTCGAGCCTCGAAACCATCAATATTAACAAATTATAAAGTAATACGTAATACAAGAACTAAAAGAAATGGCAACCAAAGAGAGTTGTAGTTTGACACAATAAAGTTAGGTCTTGTTGTGTTTATCTTATTATAGTAGAGTAGAAAGCCACATAGCTCTGATGACATACAAAAGCCTCCTTATTTCAAGCCGTTACATGTCCTCACTCTCACACACACATAACCACTCAAAACTAAGCTTCCAAACTAAATGGAAGACAATAGAGCCGCCATCTGTTACTCTTCTTCCTCCTCAAAACTTGGCTGAGCTTTCACAAAGAATGATTTTTTCTGGTTTCTTAGAAGTCTCTCCACTTCTTCGCCAGACCCTTGGAATGCCATCCCCTTCACCATCCTATCTATCTGCTTAATCACATTCTCTCTCTCACCTTCAAAACAATTAATCAACCCAAGTTAATTATCCTTTTCCCAATTCATAAGATAATATTAATCTCTTCAGTTGAGTTGAAATCATATGTATGTATGTATGTACCTCCGAGGAAGTTCCTTTGGTTGTTGTTGGAATCAATCAGGAATCCAATCACGTTAACGTTGTTCCTGTGAGGCTGTGAGGGCTAGTGGATGACCTGCGAGGACTACGAAAACATCGCCTTGATTCAACCTCGAACACGCCCTCTGAATCTGTCCTTCACTTCGCTCTTGTTGCTCTTGTTCTTCATTCTCTTCACCTTCTTCAGATCTTGGGTTATTAGTCAGATATGAGGTTGCAGTTTCGAGTTTTGCGGTTCCCTCAATAACTTGCGCTACAAGTATGGACTTTGAATGGTAGTGTGGTAGAAACAGAGATCCCTAGCCACAGACAACATTGTTACTCCCAAAAAAAAGAATAAGTTTTTGTCCTCTGGTACGGTGAATTATTGAATGGTAAATGATGGCGTAGTAAGTATTAGTGTATTACACCCACTCATTGCTGAATAACTAATTTACAGAATTTAAAGAAATTAGTTAAGTCAGTTATTACACTTATTTATAATAGTTGGGTATTAATTTTCCTAAAATACCTATTTATTCATTTACATTGGAAACTATCCATTGATGGAAACTCCCTTAGCAAGTGCAACTAAAAGGGAGAATTTGTTGGGGGATGTTATAAATTTAGTGGACAAAATTGATTGAGATCTTATATTCCCTCCTGCCATTAATATAATTTGTAAATTAAGGAGATTATTGAAGTTAGTTATTTGTAAAAAAAAAAGCGTTGATTTTCTTAAAATACCCCCTTTAATATCATTTATATTGGAAATATTCCTTGATGGAAACTTCATTTCTATGTGCATTCAATATGATGGTTTAGGAAAAGAGTTATCAATCTGAGACAAAATAGTTTGAAGTTATATTTAATTTAAGATCAAAGTAAACCCCGTACTGGCTCCTATACTTAGAACTGGATGGAGCATTTAAGATAAAAAAAAAAAAACCTCCCAACTAACTTCTAAGGGAGGAGTACCATTTTGAGGTCTAGCAAAGTGACAGAGGTACACAAGTATCGGAGTTGAGAAGTCCTCAGGGCTAGCCTCCACAAGCTGCCATATTCATTAGAACTTGAAGATGATGATGATGATGCATGCTTTCTCAGTTCTAAACTTGTTTTTTTAAGATTAAAGACGGCCAAGCATAGCTTAGAAGTTACAAATCAGTAAAAAAAAGACAAATTAGACCGCATAGTTACAATCTTGAGCCAAATAAGTAAGACATTGAGGGGGCGGATCTGGCAAGATTGCCAGGTCGACATCAAGCTAATGAGCTTCCTTAGCCAATAAGTCAGCGCACCGTATACCTTCTCTTGGCACCCAGTGGATCACTATATCCTAGTCAGAGTACAGTAGATCTCTGGCAGCATTTATCTCTGTCCTCAATGGATGATGTATGCTCACATCCCTCATGATTAGATTGTATAGTTCAAGGGAATCCGTGTAAGCTAGGACCCTGCAAAAGTTCCGTTCCTTGCACATCTGGAGACCAGTTAGGAGTGCTGAGAGCTCTGCCGAAGTTGAGGGTGTGAAGCCCAGCTTTTGCTGAAATCCTAGAACCCATTGACCCTGATCATCACGTATTAATCCTCCACAAGTCGCGAGACCCTGGTGATTAACGGATCTATCTGTATCGAGACGAACTACACCTTCTGGTGGCAGATGCCAGTTGACGTACTTTGCATCACTGTATTGGAAGATCTGATGCTTAAAGGTGGCAAACGATCTGGATTCCATCATCAGGTACATGATTGCATGGATGATCTCGTTAGGATGAGATCGAGAGCCTTCTATAATTCCGCAGCATCTATTCTTCCAGAGGGACCAGTAAATGAGACTGAAGATTTTGGGCCATAACAATTGACGGAAACGGGCCATAATCATAGTCTCGGATATATTCTCCTTTAGCCATACCTGCAAATCAGACTGAAATAATCTAAAACAAGCGTTAGAGGTAAGGAAATGAAGCCATACCTCACGGGCACTCACAATCTCGGAGGATATGAAGGATGCTCTCAGTTCTCTGGCATTGAAATGGGCACTCATCACTATCAACTAAACCTCTCATAGCTCTGAGTGAGTTAGTGGGTAACCACTCGTGAAGAATTTGCCATAAAAACATCTTAACTTTCTCTGGTACCGGGACTTTCCATATTTTCTGCCACAGGGCCGGCCGATACTGCTTCCGTTGGGTAAACACAAATTTATAGGCAGAGTGGACACTAAAATTGCCATCAGAAGCATTCCGCCAACAGAAGGTATCTTGACCTCTCTCACTTGGTGGTTTTATTTTGCTGATGATATTTATCACCCAATAAGGGAGGAATTCACCCTATTTGTGAACATCCCACCTACCATGAGCCAGGACAAAGTCACTAACTTTTGCACACGGGTCCAACCGGTGGATACCGGTAGTCACAAAATGAATTAATGGTTCATCAATCGGGGTCCAGAGATCCCACCACGCATTACAGGCATTACCACTCTTCAAACGTCTTCCCACCCCATTGTAGAATTTCCCCTAAACAGTAGTGATGCTACGCCAGACATCGAAGGAGTTCGTCTTTCGATAGACAAGGGGATAATCTCCTTCACCACATCTATACTTCCCTTTAAGACATCGCACCCAGAGGGCTTCTGGCTTGGTGAGCAAACCCCAACATAATTTCATAATAAAAGCAACGTTTTGGCTCTGTAAGTCCCTAATGGCTAATCCACCACAATCCTTCTCCTGCTTTATTTGGTCCCATGCTATGAGGTGCATTTTCCTGCTACCTTGACTTTGGCTCCAAAGAAAACAATGACTCTCCTTTTCTAGATCTTTCAGAATACCTTTTGGGAGGAGCATGGTTTGCATTTGGTAGCTAGGGAGGGCTGAGAGGACAGCTTTGATCAACACCGTGCGTCCTGCCATAGAGAGAAACCTATCTTCCCAATTTGCCAAACGCTTCTGGACTTTGAGAAGGATAGGGTAGTATGTAGTCTTAGTACTTCTATGGTGCAAAAGGGGAACACCCAAATATTTTCCAAGATCTCCAGTAATTCCAACACCTAATCGTTGGCTCAATTCTAAGGCACGGTTGAAATTAACATTCTTTGAAAAAAATGCCTTAGATTTAGCCGGATTGATCTTGTGGCCCAAGACCTGACAGAAGGCAGACATGGTGTTTCTGATTAACTCAATCTGGTCCATAGAAGCTTCCCCAAATAGGAGTCATCAGCGAAAAATAGGTGGGAAATTATGGGGGAATTTTTATTGAAAGTAAGGCCTTTCCACCGTCCCTGATTGATTTCATTAGTGATCAGCTGTCCAAGTCTTTCCATACAGAGGATGAAGAGATAGGGATTGAGAGGATCACCCTGACGAACCCCTCGAGATGGAAGGAATGTGGAGGGTTCTTCCACGTCCATCTGACTTCCATGGATGTCGAAGAGATGCATGCCATGATTAGATTTATCAGAGGATCTTGTATACCAACCTTGATAAGGGTAGAGCGAATGAAGCCCCAGTCTAATCTATCAAAAGCTTTCTCCATGTCTACTTTAACAGCAATAAAACCTTTTTTCCTTCGTTTGTTCCGCATGGTATGAATAACCTCCTGTGCAATGATAATATTATCACTACTTTGCCTCCCAGTAAGAAAGCTATATTGCTGTGGTTGGATCAGGTAAGACATCGCCCCCTTTAGTCTCTCGGCAATGACTTTAGTGATAATCTTGAAAATGACATTACATAGAGAGATAGGGCGAAAATCTGTCAGGCCAACAAGATGATCAATTTTGGGAATCATGATAAGTTGGGTGTGATTAATATCCCGGACCTTCTCTGGGGATTGCCAAATTTCTCAGATGAGGGTACAGACTCGATTTCCTATCCTGTGCCATTGAGACTGGAAAAAGTGAGCTTGCAAGCCATCCGGCCCTGGAGCCTTAAGGGCCCCCCATCATGAAGGCTGTATTTTTTATTTCAATGTCCGTCACCCCCCTGTGAATAATTTCAATATCCAGGTTCGTGAGGGACGGAAAATCTGCAAACCAGCTAGACGAGTCCTGGACTCTACCATCACTAGTATACAGCTCTTTAAAGAATTTCCCTGCCATGTCACACAATGCCTTTGGGTCAGAAATCCAGTTTCCGTTTGCATCCTGAAGAGCTTCAATTTTTTGTTTTTTTCCTTTGGATCATGGCGGAGGCATGGAAAAATCTAGTATTTTTGTCTCCCCAAGCCAACCATTTCCATCGAGCTTTCTGGTACCAAACAAGCTCCTCTTGCACAATTAGCTTACTGTAATCTTTCCATAACTTTTTTTCAAGCTTATGTAAGCCATTGTTATTGTTGCTTTGCCTTGCTCTATCTATGCCCTTAAGACGTTTGAGGAGGTTCTCTTTCTTCTTGGGGATGTTACCAAGAGTGGTTAAGTGCCATTCAGGTGCTTCTATATCAAACCTACACTTCCCTTCAAACCAGTCTTTATTATCCCAAGCTTGACAAACAATGTTGGAGAAGCTGTCCTGCAAGACCCATGCAGCATTGTATTTAATATGGTGCCTTCGTCTGCTACGGGTAGAGTTAGTCATATTGGAGACAATGAGAAGTCTATGATCTGATTTATAACAAAGTTTATGGAGAACTTTATACTCGGGGTGTCTTAATTCCCAAGCCAAGTTCCCAAAAACCCAGTCCAAGCGTTCCTTCACTCCCTCCTTTTCCTATGTGAAGCGATCTCCAACAAATGGTATTTCAAGTAAATCAGACGCTTTGACGCAGTCAGCAAAGTTTTCAATAGACTGGAGAGAGGGACATCGGCATCCCATCTTGTCAGTTGGTTCCATGAAGGCATTGAAGTCCCCAAGAGCCAGCCATGGATCCACTGTACTACTGGCAATAGCCTGAAGAGAGTGCTATAAGCCTTCTCTTTTATGAATGACCGGCTCACCGTAAATCACAGTGACAAGAAAAGTATCATTATTTTTCTTATCAAGAACCCTACAGTGAACAAGTTGAGTAGTGGAGAGAATGTAGTCCACTTGGGAATCAATGTCATTCCACAGAATCCAGATACCCCCAGCAAAACCAGAAGATTCAAGTCTAATCCAATTACTGAAGCTGAGTTTGCGAGTCACTCTGTCAGCCCTGGCACCACTAATTCTGGTTTCAAGAAGACATAAAATGTCAATTGCATTATCTTTCACAATGGTTTTGATGGTGGTGGGAAAACATGTACTTCGAGCCCCTCTGCAATTCCAAGATGCAATAATCATATTTACCACGAATCAGGAAAAGATTGGGAGTTAAAACTTAATCGGTATGGTGAGTTTCCAGCTCACCAACTTCCGCAATCATGAAATCATCACCTATGTCATCATCTAATGCCATGGAGTTAGGGGGTAGGAGAGAGATAACATGGTCCATGTGATCGCTATGTTCACATTTTTCTTTCAAAAAAGCATCAGGTACTTATGCATTAGTGATTTCTGGCCCTTCTAGTAATAAGACATTTTTGTGATGATCATAAGGGCCATGAGATACATTACTCAAGGGAGAAGAAATTTGAGATGAGCTCCTTTGGTTTGTTACCTCCTACTATCACATGTTCCCTAATAGCTAAATCCTTTCGGCCTATTATGCTTCTAGTAGGCCCATCATTTTTTATTGCCTTTTCCTTTCCTAATCCACCACCCTCAATGGCCATTTTTACGTATTGGGCTTTCCCAATTGAAGAAGGCCCATACGGCCTTGGTCCTTCATTTGCTCTTTGACCACCACCATGTTTTGAATTTGGGTGGTGACGTGTCTTTTCGGATTTGCGTGAATCTCCAGGAGGTAACACTGCAGCTTGTATCTCATTCCCTCCTTCATCGATTTCGGTCTGTAGCTCAACCATACCGATATCAGATCTGGACCTTATGTCAGCTGGTTCACCCGTCGACATCTCGCCGTCTCCCAAGTCTGCTAGAGCTCTAAATCGCGAGTCCCGAGCACGGAGCTTTGAGTCCCTTGCACCAGCCTTAGGCGCCAGACCGTGCTGCTACGCTGAAGTCGCCGGTTTGGAGTTGGGTGGTCTGGAGTTGAGTTGCTTTGGAGCTCCCACAGAGTTTCCTTTTCTTGATGACCGAGTGCGATTCCCGACCAGCATCCATGGCCCAAAATGATCTTCGTTATTGGCCGGCTTTACCTTTGATTCCAGCACGGTTGCCACCACCAATGGGACAACTTTGACTTGCTCATCCTTATTCTTGCTAGTCTCAACATAAGTCCATTGACAATCTTCTTTTCTATGACCATAACGGCCACATGAGAAACAAATCATCCCCAATCCTTCATATTCTACATGATATGCCGAATGAGCCGCTATTACGCGCGAGACCAGACGCTTCTGAAGGTCAAGTTCGACACACACTCGGGCATATTTTCCCCGCTCGATTTTAGCAACATTGGATTGATTTTCCGACGGGGTAAGTAGATCTACCTTAATTGTTCTCCCTATCCTATTTCCCAATCTAGTAATGAATTCGGGATTATAGCTTGCAAGGGAATATTTGGGATTCTAACCCAAGTGATTATCCGACCTAGAGGGTTATTGAAGGGATCAAAGTTTGGGGTCCATTTTTGAACTAGGATAGCATGCTGTTGGATGACCCAAGGACCTTCATAAAGTACTTTCTGGCATATATGAGCCCATCCTTCTTTTTGAAGGAAATGAACAATGAAGTAATTGTTCGGTAAGTCAACTAGATCGAAGTCAGATGTGCTCTATATACGACTGAGATAGGTTCTTAAAGCATACACATTGTAACGCTTACCTAGCACAGTGATGATCAGTGAGGTGTTCCAAGGCTTGCACCATTCGTTGTACTCCTCTAATGTGACTGGCACTACAGGATGGTATTGCATGAGAACTTGGACTTCATCAGTGAGGGCTGGCATCTCCCATTCCTTATTAAGGACATCAGATAGGAGTTCTTCATGATCCATATTACTTCCTCCGTTAGCTATCCCATTGAAACCAACGAGGGAGTCCTTATAAAACTTAAAGGGACATTTTCATCATTTCCATTTAATTTTGAAAAGGAAAAATCAGGCCCTCATACCTCTATAATATTATGAATATTTGGAACACTTTTTTGTTCTTTAGCATTTTTAAAGTTTCTTTTCATGGATTTTCCCATAAAAAAAATAAAATAAAATGATAACAATAGTTTAACATATAACAATTTTATCTTATCAAATGACAACGACAACTAACTTCTCAAAAAAATTTGCTTTTGCATTGACAAGTGTTTGTAGATTGTAGAATATTAATGGCAACACGACAGTTTAATTCATAACAACTTTAACTTATCAAACGACATCAACTAATATAATGACAGTTAAAGATATATATGTAACATTGCCACAAAATTTAATCGCAAAATAGTTTTTTTTTTATATAATAAAAAATACCCTTAATGTTTTTATTTAACATCAACTAACTATATTTACTTTATCTTTTTTCATAAAAATTAATGTTAATAAATATTTATTTCATTTAATTTTCTTTCTTTAAATCAGGCATGTTTTTAGATTTCAAATTCACACATTACTTTACGTCTTGATAATTTAAATATTAGAATGAAAATTTGGGATTTTACCAGACAAGTTCATAAAAAACGGATGGATTAACATATATTCCTCTGATCTTAGGATAGGAGGAAAGAGTTTTTTTTTCCCTTTAATATAAGTCACCTCATTAAAATCAGGAAAAATTAGAATGAAAGAACTTGTGAAAAAGATATTTAGTAATAAGAACCATAAAAATTATAATTATTTAGAATGACCAAATACAAATATATAAATTGAAAATAATAAAATGCCCCAACAAAATCTTTTGCATTCCCTCCTACATTCTCTCCCACATTCTATTTTTAAAACTAATACAAAATTATAAATTTCACTGAATTAAACAAAAATTTTCTCAATTTTCATTTTTGAAAAATTTCATAGATATCTATGGAAACAAAATTACACATTCTTCAATTTTTAAAAATTATAATTTTTAAAAAAAATATTTTAATTAAAAATAAAAAATATTTAAGTTTAAAAAATCTCAAGGTCTTTTATAATTTATTATATATGTTATTCCAAGAAAGTTTATTCGATTTATTTTCATTTTAGAAGAAAATTTATGTGCATTAAGAAAATTCATTTAATGTTATAAAATTAACAAAAATATAAATAATTTATTGTATCTAAATGATTAAAAGATATGTTGATTAAATGAATATGGAACTTGGTGAAAAAACATTAAAAAAATGAGTTTAATTGTTGTTATATACTTTTGAACATTTTTCTTTTTAAAATTCATTAGTCACTGACTTTATTATTTGCTTTAGCCTATTAATTACCACTCTAATCCTATATATTTGCACTTGAAGAAACTAAGGACAAAAAAGTTTTAGAAATTTAAGGATCAATTCACTTTGATACATGCATTTACATCAATTTGACGATTTATGGTTTCTATCATATCTTATTCCATCAGCATATTGTTCATTATACGCTTATTCTTTCTTCATTTATTATGTTAATTTTTAACAAAGATTACTTCATATATTATTTCCTTGTTTGTTTACCTAATTAATACAAAGTCACATGATGAATCCATTTTAATAATATACGAATGCATTTTCTAAGAATTTGTCTCAATGATGTCTCAACAAGTTTTAAATGATTATATTATAATTTATTCTCTAAATGATGAAAACTTGAAAATTTCAAATTAGCGACAGAAATAGTGACGAATTAGAGATGGAAATAATTATTGACGGACATTGGAGGCGAAAGAGCGATGGAATTTAGAGACGAAATTTTTTCCGTCGCTAATTTGAGTCAAAAATCTGGCATAAGTTATCTACAAAATTAGTGACTGAATAGCGATGGAATTAGTGACAGAATTTGCGACAGAATTTAGTGATGGCTTTGAGATGAATCAGTGACTGAAAGTTCGTTGCTAATCCGTCCCTAAATGAATTTAGCTATGGAAATTAAAGACGGAATTATTCCGTTGCTAATTTCTATCTCTAAAATTAGCGACGGATTTATTGATGGTTTAAAAACAGAATAGTGACGGAATTAATTCCGTCGCTAATTTTCGTCTCTAATTTCCTATTTTTTTTGTGATTTCTTAACCGATCCAATTAATTAAGAGTTTTATACTGGTTATCTAGATTGTATTTTAAATTTTTCTTTGTTTGTTAAACTTGATTGATACGAAATCATTTTGAGTCAAAAAGAAAAAGAAAAATATCAACGCGTTATATTTGTGTTTTAGCAATTCTCTTTTAGAAAATCTCTTACAAAATAGCCCGGAGGGAGTATTATAAACATCTCTTATACTTTTCTTAATTCATTCTCATCTAATCGTTACTTTTTTTTTTCTCAATTTACAATGCCTACCACTTACATTGAGCCTGATCTTCTTAATTCATTCTCATCTAATCTTTACTTTTTTCTTCTTCTCAGTTTACAATGACTACCACTTACATTGAGCCTGATCTAACACTTCTTTTTTGGTGAGGCCTACCACATGTTGAAATACAAATGCTACTTATAAATGTGTGTGTGTGTGTGTGTGTGTGTGTATTTTTCTCCTTCTTTTTGTTACAAATTCAATTAATTTAACTAATTTTATTTATTAATTTATGTCATGTAATTAAGTGTCGGTTTCTTATAATGAAGCAATATTTGTCTTATTTATGTGATAAAATATAGTTACCGTGAACAAGATTGATAATTAAGTATATATTTCCTCTTCATGTTCTTTTTGTAAGATCCAAATAACTAAATTATGTGGTTTAATAACTATGTCAAAATTAGTTAAAAGTAATAAATATGTAAAAAATGTAACTTTTTTTTTTTTTTTTGAAATATGACCTTAGCCCCTTATTTAATTATGAGAGGGTGAGAAAGAGAGAGAAATAGTGAGAAATATATATATATATATATATATAAAAGAATGTAGTATCGATATTTCCCTATTGTGGCCCTACATTCTCCCAAATCGGATTAGACAATTGCTAGTAGTGCCGGATACCGGTGGATTAACCCAAAAATTGGAAAAGAAAACCGATATAAAGGAGCATATTAATTAGGAGTAAAGTTGCATTTAATATCCATATAACCCCAAATTAGATCTTATGTATATAAAAGAACTATTTCGGATAAAAAAAAAGTATATAAAAGAACTATACTTACATTAAGTTCTTTATATCAATTACATCAAGTTTTCTAATCACACAAGACATGTGTCCTGTTTTTTAATACGAGTTTATAGTTAAATGATAATAATTCAAAAATAGGACACATAGGCTAATATGATTGGAGAACTTTGCGAAATAGATATAATAAACTTGACATAAGTATTTTTCTATATAAAAAGCACCGGAGCAATCTAAAACTTTGGATCTTATAAAAAAGATCCGGAGGGAATACTTGTTTGTTCGAGCCTCGAAACCATCAATATTAACAAATTATAAACTAATACGTAATATAAGAACTAAAAGAAATGGCAACGAAGAGAGTTGTAGTTTGACACAATAAAGTTAGGTCTTGTTGTGTTTATCTTATTATAGTAGAGTAGAAAGCCACATAGCTCTGATGACATACAAAAGCCTCCTTATTTCAAGCCGTTACATGCCCTCACTCTCACACACACATAACCACTCAAAACTAAGCTTCCAAACTAAATGGAAGACAATGGAGCCGCCATCTGTTACTCTTCTTCCTCCTCAAAACTTGGCTGAGCTTTCACAAAGAATGATTTTTTCTGGTTTCTTAGAAGTCTCTCCACTTCTTCGCCAGACCCTTGGAATGCCATCCCCTTCACCATCCTATCTATCTGCTTAATCACATTCTCTCTCTCACCTTCAAAACAATTAATCAACCCAAGTTAATTATCCTTTTCCCAATTCATAAGATAATATTAATCTCTTCAGTTGAGTTTAAATCATATGTATGTATGTATGTACCTCCGAGGAAGTTCCTTCCGTTGTTGTTGGAATCAATCAGGAATCCAATCGCCTTAACGTTGTTCCTGTGAGGCTGTGAGGGCAAGTGGATGACCTGCGAGGACTACGAAAACTTCGCCTTGATTCAACCTCGAACACGCCCTCTGAATCTGTCCTTCACTTCGCTCTTGTTGCTCTTGTTCTTCATTCTCTTTACCTTCTTCAGATCTTGGGTTATTAGTCAGATATGGGGTTGCAGTTTCGAGTTTTCCGGTTCCCTCAATAATTTGCGCTACAAGTATGGACTTTGAATGGTAGTGTGGTAGAAACAGAGATCCCTAGCCACAGACAACATTGTTACTCCCAAGAAAAAGAATAAGTTTTTGTCCTCTGGTACGGTGAATTATTGAATGATAAATGATGGCTTAGTAAGTATTAGTGTATTACACCCACTCATTGCTGAATAACTAATTTGCAGAATTTAAAGAAATTAGTTAAATCAGTTAGTATATTTATTTATAATAGTTGGGTATTAATTTTCCTAAAGTACCTATTTATTCATTTACATTGGAAACTATCCATTGATGGAAACTCCCTTAGCAAGTGCAACTAAAAGGGAGAATTTGTTGGGGGATGTTATAAATTTAGTGGACAAAATTGATTGAGATCTTATATTCCCTCCTGCCATTAATATAATTTGTAAATTAAGGAGATTATTGAAGTTAGTTATTTGTAAAAAAAAAGTGTTGATTTTCCTAAAATACTCCTTTTAGCATCATTTGTATTGGAAATATTCCTTGATGGAAACTCTATTTCTACGTGCATTCAATAGGATGGTTTAGGAAAAGAGTTATAAATCTGAGACAAAATAGTTTGAAGTTATATTTAATTTAAGATCAAAGTAAACCCTGTACTGGCTCCAATATTTAGAACTGGATGGAGCATTTAAGATAAAAGAAAAAAAACCTCCCAACTAACTTCTAAGGGAGGAGTACCTTTTTGAGGTCTCGCAAAGTGACAGAGGCACGCAAGTATCGGAGTTGAGAAGTTCTCAGGGCTAGCCTCCCACATGCTGCCATATTCATTAGAATAACAAGGTTTTTCTTTTCTCAAGTTGATTAATGGACTTGATGATGAAGAACTTGAAGAAGATGATGATGATAATGCGTGCTCTCTCAGTTCTCTTTTGTTTGTTCCCTCTTCAATCTCACCATCACTCCCTCTTCTGAACTGTCTCCCTGTCCGTGCCCTCCAAATAGCACCCTTCGTATCTCATTGAAGTCCCACTGTTTCACAACATTACACCATTAATTAATTAATCAGAATATAAAAATAAATTTTTTTTTTTTAATAATGCTCCCTCATGCCTTTTTTATAAGAGCCTGAAATTTGAATTGCCCCAATTTTTTTTTTGTAAAATACTACTTGGGATTGCTTGAGCATTTAATGTGTTTTTACCATTTTTGCTTCTAATTAATTCTATTCTTCTCTTCATCTTTTTCTCATGCTACATTCTCATTTATATATTTTCTTTTATTACTGCTTTATTTCTTTCTCTTATTTGCCCCTTATAAATAAAGGCATATTTGAGAAAAAATTTCATTTCTTAATATTTATTACTTTTAATTAATTTTAACTGTTTTCTTAAATCGCATAATAATTCAGTTATCAAGCTCCTATAAAAAGGACAACATGGAGTAATGGTTATGGTGATATGATGTTAATTTCCTCTCTCACATTGAAGGTGGCCTCTAGAGTTTTGTTGCTGAAAACATGATAGTATGACTGAGGTTGTTGATTTCTAGAGGGATACAAATTCTGCAGAAACTAACCAAACACAACAGATTTTTGATTAATTATTAGGTAAAGATTAAAACTTCAGGCTACAACAGAGAAGGAGACACTTAATAAAACAGTAGATTAACGACAGAATTTAGCAATGGAGTTTTACGATTCCGTTGTCAATTAGCTTGTCACTAATTAATTCTGTCGCTAAGTTGGAAAATTCCACGGCCAATTAACTATTTTTGTAAGCACTACTACAGAATATAGATTCTGCTACCCTAAAGGACGTCCCTTTTTAAAATAAGGAAGTCTAAAACATAGGCGGTGACATTTTTGTAATTTTGTGTGGGAACTAGGTAGCTTTAAACGTTCCAAATTGAATTTGGGAGGTCTAAAATCCGACTTTAGATGTCCAAATTGAATTTGGGACATCTAAAGTAAAAAAAAAAAAAATAGTATTATTTTTAACACTTTAGATGTCCCAAATTCCATTTAGAACGTCTAAAGTAAAAAAAAAAAAATTAAATTTTTTTTAACTTTAGACCATTTGGGATGTTTAAAGTAATTTAAAAATTTCCTTACGAGCTATATTGAATATAAGGGACGCTTGTGCCTTATATTAAATAAAGGGATGCTTTCCTTCCTTTCTCTCTATCTCTCTCTCCCGCAACATTTTTCAATTTCTCAGAGAGGAGTTGTAGAGAGAGACCCACATTCTATAGATTCAAAGGGCTTTTTCCTTCGGTGTTCTCACCATCCTCCCCCCTCTCATCATGCCCTTCAGTGCCCCTATTTGCGACGGTAACTCTCTCTTTATCACTTCTCAAATCTTACATGCTTGTCTGTTTATTATTATTATATAAGTTCCTCTCTTTTTTCACAATCAGATCTGGTACAGTGCATCTGGGTAAAAAAATGGATTTTTGAATTCTAAAGTTTGACTAAAAGAAGTTTGAACAAAGCTAGCAAAGTGGTGGAAGTGTGGTGATGCCAAAAAAGGAAATTCCGGAGCCAAAAAGAGAATGGAGAAAGCTAGCATTTGTGTTCAACAAAACTATTGTAGAGGATTCTCGTCTGGAGCTTGTGTTTGCTTCCGTAATTGACGACTTCAGTATTTATAGGAAATTTGAAATACAAATGACTTTAGATATGTCCCTTTTTTAAAAAAGGGACGTCTAAAGTGGAGACTTTAGACATCTCTATTTCAAAATTAGGACATCTAAAGTCCTACTTTAGACATCTCTTTTTCAAATTTAGGACGTCTAAAGTCCCACTTTAGACATCCCTTTTCTTACGACGTCTAAAGTCCCACTTAACTACGCCTCCCACATAGATGTCCCCCTATTTTTGGACGTTAAAAGTGCCAAAATAGGGACGTTAAAACCCCTGTTTATAGTAGTGAACTGAGAATTTAGAGTTATGAATTAAATTGATGTTTTAAAGATTGATGACTAGTTACCTCATATTGGCTTGGCAAGTCTAAGGGATACTATTATAAAAATAGAGATTAGTAGCACACCTTTTGTGGCACTTCTTTAAGCTTCTTCTAATTTTTTTTTTTAAAAAAACACCTTAGGAAGTGCCACAGTTGCTTGGTGACATTAGGTGGCCTTCCTTAAGGAAGCACCACCTAAGGTGTTTTTTTTTAAAAAAAAAATGAAACATCAGATGTGGCACTTGCTCAAGGAAGTGCCACAGCTGCTACGTACTTTGTGTGGCACTTGGCTTAGCAAGCGTCACACAAAGTAATATTTTTTAAAAAAATTTATCAAACATTTCTCTCTCTCGCGATATTTGTTTCCATCACCTTTATTCTCTTAATTTCCACTCTTCCATTCAACATGTGTCATCACTCATTATCCTCTTAGTTCTCACATTTCCTCCTTCTCCTCTTTTTGTCACTCATCACCGTCCTCACTTCGATCGGCACTTCCCCCTCATTCCTTTGTTGCATCACTTCTCACATTCCCTCCTCCTCCACTTTTTATTTTTGACACCCCTTCTTCATTTCTTTTGTCCCATTTCTTGTACCAAATTGACCCCACTCCTCCTCCCTTTTGGTCCCATTTTATCCTCCTTATAGTTTCATTTCGTCCTGTAAGTCATACCCACTCAGTTTTCCTTTATATATATATATATATATATATATATATATATATATATATATATATATATATATATATTTTAAAGCTACGTACAACACATTGTCTCTTCTTAACCACCTTTTTTTTAAACATTTATGCAACTTTGTTTTTCTCTTTTTCCTTTATTAAGTTTTTTTCCAGGTGTTGTGCTTGAGGTTTCAGCTCACTCTATTCAAGTTTCTAATACACTGTAAGTTTTTAAAATTTTTGAGCTTACAAATCTAATTTTATTAGTAGTTAATAGTTTAATTTGCTCAATATCTTTTATATTTAATATATTATGAAATCTAAAAAAATTATTCTCATTTTTACATGTTAAGAAATAAATGATATAAAATTAAATGTTATTATATATATGTTGTATGTGAAGCTATGTAGTAGTTATAATTTTTAGTTGTTGTAATAATTGTTAACATTGATGAGTTGCATAAGTAAAATAATTATTTATTTTTAATACTTGTATTTTACTTAGTACTGATTTTGTTAATTAGTTATTTGTTAATTTATATAATTTTGGATTTATCTGATTGTGATTTTCTTTTTTTCATTTTGTTGTGGATATAAAAATATGTTTAAAGTGTGTTATGAATTATAATTATAGGGTTTTAAAAGAAAAATACTAAAAAAATTATTATTTTAAAAAATAATACTTCTTGTGGCACTTCCTTACAAAAGTGCCACAAGAAGCAAACATAAAAATATATATATAGACTTTAGGTGGTGCTTCCATTGTTTTTTTAATATATATATATATATATGCTGTGGCGCTTGCTTCTTTTAGTAGCAATGAGATATGTGGTACTTTCTAAATGCCAGTTAATTTAAAAATAAGTGCCACATAAAGTGTTTTTTTAAAAAAAAATATATAGACAAAGTTGGCAGCTCTAAACTTCTGCTTCTCTTCAACATTCGTTGTATTAATCACAAACCCCATCGGAACCCCAAGCATGTCACCTTCCTCCAGCTAGTAAATCTCTTTACAATTAGTTCACAATACCAACAATGGCCCTTCATGTAATAATAATAATAATAATAATTAGAAAAGAAAATAAAGATATCTAGGATAATAGAGCAAGAGATAAGAGAAGAGAGAAAGTTTGAGAGAAAGTAAAGAGCACTTCTCATTCAATTTCTTGTGTGTCTACAATGCTTGCACTGAACATCTATTTATAGGCAAATTTGAAAACTAATGGAACTTGGGGCAAAAGCAAACTTGGAGACCAAGTTGGTTGGCTTGGACAGTAAGTAATCTTGGGGAGCAAGCTTACTTGGGGAGCAAGCTTGTGGACTTGAAGATGAAGTAGAAGAAAGTATTAAAAGTAGCCAAGTAAATGGTGATTAGGATATGAGTCAGTGGGCATCCTTATGATTAATATTCATAACACTCCTCTTTGGATGTCCATTATGAATGCACCTTATTAAAAACTTTAACTAGGAAAAACCCAGTGGGATAAAAGCTTAGCCAAAGAAAAGAGTACACTAGTACAAAAATGACTTTTTAGACCGGTTCAGGATGAGGTCTTGATATAGCCGATCTAAAATGTCTAATACTTTTTAGATTGGTTTAAAGAAAAAGTTTTAAGATCGGTTGTATTGAAAACTAGTCTTAAAAATACACTATTTTAAGACCGGTTGTCATGACCACCGGTCTTGAAAGACCTCTTTTTAGAGGACTACAGTAACACTTATAAGACCGGTTGTCCATACATCCGGTCGGTTGTCGATACAATCAATCTTAAAAGTTTAATTTTAAGACTGATTGTGTCGACAACCGGTCTTGAAAAATTTGTTAAGACTAGTTATCTAGACAACCAGACTTAAAGTTATTATTATTATATTTTTTCTATGTTCTCTTTGATTATGTTAGTATTCCAGAAAACATATCCTAGAAGCTGCTTCTGAGGACATACTTAATAAGTGCAGAGTTGAGATTTAAGTGACAAGTCCCCATATTCAAATTATACAAGCCATATATATGTGGAAATTTTTATGCAATCAACAACTAACTTATAACAAAATAAATGTTACCATAAGGTGTGTTCATTTTCCTTCCACTTACCATTAACTTTTTCTTTAGCTTTCTCATTGGGAGCTGTAACATAACATGCACTTTCATCATATAATGTGTTGTTTAAAACTATCATGCATTAACTGTAAAACACATGGGCTAATGGATGTCTCAACCAAGTTCACATGAATAAATGCATGATTTCACATAATCACAAAAACAACAAACATGTCAATTCATGCAACCAACAAGTTTTGTAGAAAAGCTAAGGGAAGAAAAATTGCTTAGTATATATAGAAAATTCTTCAATTTTCAAAAACTCACTATTGTTGTAAAAACTCAAATGAATTCAGTGCAACAATTGTGAATGAAATCAATATCTTCTTCCGGAAAGGGGTCGCAAGATCAAACATTTGTAACACCAAATTCAGACAAAACATTAACTTGCTAACTTAAAAAAGAATAAAAGTAATATAAAATTTTTGAAATATACATTTACCTCTTGAGTACATTTTGTCATGCCTAGGGTGATAATATTATAAATGTGTCTCAAAACATACAACCCACATAAGTTGGACCTCGGTAGTTGCCTATGGCTTTGAAAAATAACATGATATAATTACAATAAATATAAAAGCAAGGTTTATTGAATGCATTTTTAAAATAAACCAATATGTACTAACCTTTGGCATGATCCATGTAGGGTCTTTTATGTCACGAACATGCTTACCACAACCAGCATGTCTGAATGTCCTCATAGCCCTATCAACAAAATCACAAAAGTTCCTTATTTTGCACAAATTCCATGAATTGCCAATAATAGGCAATGCAAGAAAACTTACGAGTTCATGGTCTTCTTCAATTCATTCCCTGATTTGTAGTGGAGGGAGCACAAGAGGATGATTGTATAACTCTTCTTGCATAAAAGAACCAATTGCCAATGACCCCTGAAAAAAAAGAATGACTATATATTAAGCAAATATAAAGCATTATATATATTATGAAATATATATTTGTTTCTTACCCATGCATATATGGAATCAAGAAATACTCAATTGCGGTTTCACTAAGCCTCTATGATAAGTATGTATGTTTGATAGTAGTAGTGGTCCCTTTGTCGTGAAGTTGAACCGGGCATAGGAATCCAAATTTATCACTTTTGTCAGAGGAAACCAACCTACGATTCATTTACCTACAATAATGCAAGCACATAAATCAAAGTTTAATGGTGTAATTTGTAAAATATTTACTTCCAATTGAAGAAGATATTTATATTAAAAATAGTTGAACAATCGAAATCATAAGCTGTTGTTTAGGAGCAACCAGAGACATTAAATCATCGCTCTCAAAATATCATTGCACCTTTGACTTGCCAACACCTGAATCCGTAGGCTAATCTCTTATTTGAAAGGATGTATCATATGCCATCAAAATCACTTGTTGTATGACATTCAATGGAGGCTGTGAAACTTCTTGAGTGGAAGGAGGTGCAGTTGGAGCTATGATCGGGGTTTCCTCAGCTTGATCAAAAACAAGGTTCTTTGACCACAAGATGAAAGAATTGATAACATCGCTCAAAATCTTGAAGTCATCACCTCTTCAACTACTACTCTGACTTGATCATCTTTTATTTTTTGGTAGTGGACAGCTGATCCCAAGTTGTACATGCTCCCCCATGCAACTAATCATCTTAGAGGATCCTCCACAAATAGGTCACAAGGCTCACCAATTTCTTTTCTAGGACCTTCTGATGATTGACCAATATTGCAACAACTCCCTTTAGTGCTCTATTTAGGGTTTAGGAAATGTGCATGGGGAGCACTAATATCTTGTCTTGTACTTGAGATGATAATCATTTCCTCCTTCATCTTGCTTAACATTTCTTCAAACCATACATCAAATAATGCTTTTGCCTTGGCCCTTTCTTCTGCCCTCATAATGGCCAAAATATGCTCCATCTCCTCCTTAGTCACCACACTTTGAGGAATGAAGTGGGTGCTCCAAAGTAATCCCTTATGCCTATCCCTCCTCCAACTCCCCTGACACGGTCGAGATGCTCATGTTTTCTTGTAGCAACAGTCAGGATAATTCCTCCCATCCAACCTAAATGATTCCTCAACTTATTTTTTTAAGCTCCTCCTGTAAGACATAGATGACAAACATTAGTAATGAAATTTGTTTACTAAATAATTAATAACAACAATAATACTTACAATTTTTTCACTAACTATACGAGATTGTTCACTTGTATAAGACCACCTCTTCTTTTGGTGAGCGAACTTACATTTTTCTTCACGATGGTGGAGAAAGAAGAGCAAAATGATCGAATTGAGCTGCTTCTTCCAATCTCTTCCATTTGGCCACTAATAAGTCTTTGTCAACCTTCCATAACCCCCACGAGACATTGTATGGGGCCAATAATTCTTTCTACCACTCTCTTGTTCCTTTTTCCTTTTTTCCTGAGAATAAGAATGAAAATTAAGGTTACAATCAATAAAGACAATTCATAAGTAAATTAAATACAAAATAAGTCAACTCACCAATGCTTCTAGAGTAGTTCGAAGCTGTCTAAATTCTTGCCAAGTGTGTTCGTCAATATAAGAATACTTGTTGAATGGATTAGGATGAGGCTGACCTTCTTTCACCTCGATATATATATAATTGTTGGCTAGACTTGTCTTAAACTTCCTCCAACATTTATCATAATACATCATTGTCTTCTTATACAAGATATCACTCTAAGGAACATCATATGTGAGCTGTAATGCATGCATTGGATAGTTAGTGACAAATTTGATAATTCAACCATACAAATTTGATAGTTAGTCAGGGTAATCATTTTATACCTGGATATTTTCCCAAATATGTTGCTTCACACGTTTATCCACATTTCTCTACTCCTCTATCAATATGTTAGGCTTGTTACGTGCTAGGAGGCCGACAAAACTCCTATACCAGCTTGAATTAGGCCTGATTGGTTTCCAATATCTATTAAACTCAATCAGAATCTTTTCCCTAATATTCTGATTGAGGGAAATGTCTCTCAATCAGATACCTCTTCTACCCCTTTGTATAGGTTGGTTACGGGGCTCACTTTGATTCTGGCTTGGAGCATTGCTGGGAGTACCCCTCACTTTGATTAACACTAGTTGGCTTCGAAGTACCCTTACTAGGACGCCTCATTATCCTCACTTGAAATTGAATGACCTAATTTATATTCCTATGTCATCATGGCACTTTAAATTTCAGCCTCAAATTTTCATTTCAAGCACTATATTAACATTTTAGACTTTGCTATATCCTTGTTGGCACTTAAGTATCATACAAGGCATCAAAATACCCAATACAATTCCACTTTAAAATTTGGAATTTTCTAGCTACTAACTTATAGCAATTTCTTCCTCATGCTCTCCCTATATAATTCCACCTCCTAAATTCATTGGAGCCATAAAACAGAATAAAATCTAACTCTGTCTAGCTAAAATAAAGTACCTCAAATGACAAAAACTAACTCAGTCTAACTAAAATAACAATACAGAATCAAGGCTGAGAGACATTATTCACATTATAATGAACAATACAGAGTTACAGAATAGAAAAACTCACATTATAATTCAACAATATAGAGTTAAAGGATCAAGGCTGAGAGACATTATTCACATTATAATTCAACAATATTGAGTTACAGATTAGAAAAAATCACATTATAATTTAACAATACAAACTTACAGAATCAAGGCTGAGAGACATAGAAGCAGCTCTAAGAAGGAAAGATAGGCTTTGTATCTATATATAATATTCACATTAATGCTCACAAGTTAAGATAATTCAAAAGGGAGAACAATGCCTTAGAGCAAGCAACGGAAAAAGCCAACCTTATCTCATAAATACCTAGAGTTCGAGCTTGAGGAACAAACCTAGGAGGCAAGCAACGACAACAAGGGTATGCAATCCACCATAGCCTTGCGTCTATCGGCAGCGTAGGTAAGGAACAGAGGAGAGATATGGGAAGGAGAAGGTTGAGGAAGAAACCTAGGGGAGGCAAGAAACCGAGCTTGAGAAATAAACCAATCGGAGGGAACAAACGCTGAGTCTTATGGTAATGTATTCAACTGTACTTTTGCATCGATTGTAATGACCTCACCTATCCATTCCCCGAGACTTTTGGCCGGCCTACCCTTACCCGACCATTTTCCTGGGACTTTTTGTGTAAGCAGGTATTGTTCCCCCTTTTGGGAATTTAATCGCCTCCCCAAGCCCTCAAACCCACAACCTAAGGATAAGCTAGGGCTTGAGAGAGACTTGGTAACCATTGGGCCAATCAATTGTAATGCCCCAAAATATGATTAAGGGCTAATTATCTCCAAAGTGAATGTAATTAATGTTAAACAAATACTTTTGGAGAATAAATGTGAATTATGATCCGAATGAGCAATAGTCAGTGCCCAAACCCTGTGCTTGAGCTTAATTATGGTGCTAAAGCCTAAATTGAATCAAAATGAGGGGGGAGGATGTATGACATATAATAATGGGGCTATATAATATGCTCAGTGGTGATTCAATAGGAATTGTCATAGCTAGGGGCAAAATGATAAGAAAGAAATTAATCGGCCAATTAGTCAGCAATTGAAGAAGCAATTGACTATCAACTAAAAGAGTAAGTGGTATGACTAAATGGCTAAGTGAAATAGTTAGTGTGACTATGTATTACATGCTTTATGAGAAGGTACAAAATTTTGAGACATGGCACCATAAGAGTGAGTCAAAAAGTCCAAGCAATTATTGTATTAAACTCTTCCGTCTCCCTCTCTCTTTCATAGTTGGCCAAAGAGCATGGGAGGCAAGGAAAAAATGATCCATCCTCATCTCATACACACTCTCTCCAGCTCTCTCAAGTCGTCCATGGTGGGGAGGAAAGAGAAAGGAAATTCTTGAGAAGGTGAGATTTCTTCTTGAGTTTTGGCCATGTAGATGACCTCAAATGCCAAAAACCTCTTCTCTAATTTTGATCATCTTGATGAGAGCTTCATTTGTATAGTTTTAGATTTTTAATAGGAGGTGTTTAAGTACTCAAAGAAAATTGGTGGTTGGAGAATTGAAGAACAAGCTAGAGAAAAAGGAAGAGGTGAGCAAGGCTATCTTTTGATATATTTGTTGTGGTCATTGGTTGAGACTTTGAATTTATGGATTTTTGCCCTGATTTTCATGTGTATTAGGGTTTTAGAGGGTCATGCTGTTTTGATTGTTAAATTGGTGTCTTGTGTTATGGTTTGGACAATAGAAGTGGTTTGGAGTCTTAAATGTGGAGTTTGGCAATTTTGTGGTTTTGTGTTGAAATGTGCCAAAAACAGAACATGTTAAAGAAATGAGAATTTGGTTGTTTTGATGATTCAATTGGATTCCATGTGAAAAATTGTGTAGGAATAGTGTTGGTTGTTAAAATTAGACCATTGGAAACATTTGCTGGTAAAATTGGAAAATGCTATCAATGGAAACTCTGTGCAGGCAGTCAGTTTGCATGGCATTTTTTAATGAGTAAATGGTTCAAAATTTTTTGAAACTTTTCATTTGGATAGATGATGTGTTAAGCTTCAAAATAGACATATAATATGTGTCATTTTGGTATGTGTGCTGGAAGTGATGTATTTCTAAAGTTTGAGGTTGAAATTGGAATCAATTATAGAACAATATGGACATTTATTGAATTCTGTATTTTTGTAGGTGTAGATGGAAGTGATACATATTTTTCTTGTAAAGAGGACTTAAAAAGATTTAAGTAGGACTTAGGATCACTACATTTTGATATTTCTAGATTTATTTACAATTTTTGGAAGTTCAGCCAAGAAGCAGGAATTTCCTTGGCCTCAGCCAGAAAGTGTCGGACCTGCTTTTGGCCGTAGCCAGAAGATTCCTGGTGGCAACAAAAAACCTTCTGACTTCTTTTTGACCACAGCCAGAAGACTCTAGACCCCAGCCAAAAACTCCCTAATCTATTTTTTGTTGCAACCAAAGAATTCTTAGCCGCAGCCAACCCCCATTTTCAGCATTTTGCATTCTTGAAGGGTGATCTTTGGTATAGTTCTTTCCAACCCTTTAGGCATTTGTTTAGGCTTCTAGTAGCTACCTAAAGGTCTTAAATGATAACCAACCCTAAGTATTTGGAGTTAAGAATTGAATAGGGAATAACTCATCGTCCTTGATTCTGATTTATAGGACTTGATATCTACCCTAAGCATCTAAAAAGGGTGCTCAAGCACGGATGGAAAGAACAATGTAGTGACTCTTTCTCTTAAATTATGTATAATGCATTGTATGCATGTCTTATCATTGAATTGTGTTGATTGTAAATGTTATGGTGTATGTTGCTATAAAGCTTTGTGTATACAGCCGTGAGAGCTATTTTTTTGTGATGCAAGTCACGCATCATATGGATATAGCCATGAGAGCTGTTGTTTTGTGACACAAGTCACGAATCATGTGGATATAGCTGTGAGAGCTGTTGTTTGTGATGTAAGTCACGTATTATGTAGATACAGCTGTGAGAGCTGTCGTTTGTGACGAAAGTCACATATCATTGTGATTGTTGCTGTTGCTGCTGCTTTGTGATTTACTTGCATGCTATGTTATTATATATTATATAAGTGAATTGTTACTATTGAGATTCATTCGAATCTCACTCTTTCCATTGACTAACCTACAACTAAGGCAAGTGGGTCGAAGGAGAAATAAGCGACCAAGGGCGGCTAGTGCTCTCAACTAGGAGTTTTAGTTTTGTTAGTTGGTTATCATATTTTTGGTACTATTGTATATATTATAAATGTTGTAAATTTGGATAGTGTGATGTAATCCTCGACATAGGAAACTGAAATAGGCAAATATGCCCTGTAAACCCTTATGGTAAATAGATGAAACCCAAGAGTCATTGAGAGTTTTGATATACACTCTAACATTTATGAATGGAACCAAACTGCACAGGCCAAATATATTCGAAGGTTAAATGTAAGACCATATTGAACTGAATCGACCCAAGAAGAGACCCAAAAGGAAACACATCATGAAGAAACAGCAGAAGGGTCAATTTGATCTCAGGAGTCCCCGCCTCATATAGCATCGAACCAAGAGTCACATGGGGTACTAGCCCGAGATGAGAGAGATCTACAGTATTAGGTCTCCAAATTCTACAAACATCTACCTCCAGTGTTCAGGGGAAGGTTTAATCCCCAAGCAGCTGAAGATTGGTTGAATTGCCTAGAGAAGATCTTTGAAGTACTAGATAGCCCAACCGAGGTGAAGGCATGATTGGCTATTTATAAGTTGGAGGGAGATGCTGACTGATGGTGGCAAAATATTGCCATGACATTGCAGAATCGTGATGTGCCCTTGACATGGGAGCTGTTCCAAGAAATTTTTAATGATAAATACTTTCCCAAGTTAGTGAGGCTTGAGAAGGAATCCAAGTTCCTGTCCCTTAAGCAGGGTGATACAGAGACCTTTCATGACTACTTGTCTCGATTCATCCGACTGACCAGATACTCATCTTATCTACAACATATGGATGATGAGGAATAGAGCTCTGACATGCTTATTTAAAGTTTGAGGCGTAAGATGAGGAAAAGGTTAGCTACCCACCAGTTTACTGAATTCAACAAAGCGGTGGAGGAGTGCAAAATCATCGAAAACAACCTAAGGGATCTGTACCCAACCAAAGGTAGTAGAAACTGCAGTGAACCCAGTAAGGGAAGTACTCCTCAGAAGTGGAAGGGTCAACGATCCTCATCTAAGGGCAGTAGTAAGAAGCCCTATCAACCCAAAGACTGTGAACCCCAAAAATCCCCAGCAGTATGGACATGTACTCGTTGTGGTAGGTTATATCCTGGCAGAACTTGTTATGGGGAAGTGATTTGTTATAACTACAAACAGCCAGGACACATTGCTAATGAATGCAAACGACTTCCAGTGGAGCATATGGTATTCTTTTCCGTGCAAGGAGAGATAGAAGAAACTCTAAATAGTATACCTATGGTAAAAGAGTTCCCTGAGGTGTTTTTAGATGATCTTAGCATATTGCCTCCGAAAAAGGAAGTAGAATTTCTTATTGAAATTGTGCCTGGAGCTAGTTCTATATCAAAGGCCCCATACTGAATGGCCCAAAATGAGATGGCAGAACTAAAGAAACAAATTAAAGAATTGCTTAAGTAAGAGTTTATTCGACCCAGTGTCTCACCGTGGGGAGCTCCAATATTGTTTGTTAAGAAGAAAGATGGGAGTCTGAGATTGTGTGTGGATTACAGAGAATTTAACAAGATAACTGTCAACAACAAATATCCTCTCCCAAGAATCGATGACCTCTTAGATCAATTGTCTAGTTCTTATATGTTTTTGAAGATTGATCTAAGGTCGGGTTATCATCAGCTGCATGTGAAAGCAGAAGATGTACCGAAGACTGCTTTCAGGGTGAGGTATAAGCACTATAAGTTTTTGGTAATGCCCTTCGGGCTAACTAATGAACCTACTGTATTCATGGATTACATGAATCGCGTCTTTTGACAGTATCTAGATCAATTTGTGGTAGTGTTTATCGACTACATTATAATATACTCCAAGAGCAATGAGGAGCACGAGCATCATTTGAGAATAATGTTGGAGATATTGAGTAAAAAGCAACTCTATGCCAAATTGAGCAAGTGCAATTTTTGGATTTCGAAAGTAAAGTTCTTAGGCCATGTTATCTGCAGGAAGGGGTCTCTGTAGATCCCAGTAAAGTGGAAGTAATGCTGGACTAGAATAGGCTAGAAAATGTTGCTGAGATGCGCATTTTTTTGGGTCTTACTGGTTACTACTGGAGATTTATTCAGAATTTCTCCTGTATTCCTTGCTGATGACCAAGCTCACACAAAAGGATTAACCATTTAAGTGGGATGACTGTTGTGAAAACAGTTTTGTTGAGCTGAAAGAGAGGTTGACCACGGCACCGGTGTTGATTATACCTGATCCCAGCTTGACTTATGTTGTGTATAGTGATGCAAGTAAGTAAGGGTTAGGGTGTGTCCTTATACAGTAGGGATGAGTGGTGGCCTATGTATTCCAACAGCAGAAACCTTATGAAATGAACTATCCTACTCATGATCTGGAGCTTGCGGTGATTGTGTTTGCATTGAAAATATGGCAATATTATCTGTATGGTGTGACGGTAGAACTATACTACGACCACAAGAGTCTCAAGTATTTGTATGATCAGAAAAAGTTGAATGTGAGACAATGCTTGTGTGATAGAATTACTGAAAGACTACAACCTGGAGATCAAATATCATTCGGATAAAGCTAATATTGTCACGAATGCGCTTAGTCGAAAGGCAGCGCTAATGGCAGCAAAGATGATACAGGAGGGAAAATTGATATAAGACTTTCAGGATTTGAATTTTTCAAACCAAATCTTAAGTGCTAATTACATTGTTTCATATGGGAAAGGTGATCTAAGGGCTGAAATTGAAGAGGATCAGAGGCAAGATGATCAAGTATAGTCTATTCAGACCATGATTGAGCGAGGGGAGACTCGAGACTACCATTTGTCGCTTAGTGGATTGGTGCAATACAAAAGAGAATCTGTGTTCCACTAAAGGCTGACTTGAGGTAGAAAATCCTGGATAAGGAACATAAGAGTCGGTATACTCTTCACCCCGGAATGACCAAGATGTACCACGGTTTGAAGTATATGTATTGGTAACCTAGATTGAAGATCGATGTGACCAAGTATATGGCGAGGTGTGATAAGTAAAATATTTACATATTTATTTTCCCTTATATGATGATTTTGTGGATGATATTTGAGCCAATTTAATAAATTTAGGTGTAATAAATAAATAAATAATAATTTTGGAATGAAATAGAATTTCTTGAAAAATACTAAATTAGACTCTCTTTTAGTTTTCAAGCAATATCTGTAGCTCTAGATGTTGGATTGGGATGTTCTTTATATTGATAAAAAGTTAAGAAAGAGTTCTACAACTTTTATGTTGAGACCAAAATCCAGTTCTATCTCCAAGGGTTTCGACTTTTGCTTGGAAGTTGAGAGGTGGAATCATCTACTATTCCACAAACCATTCCATCTACCACTTCATCTTCCTTTTCATCTACTACTTCATCTACCACATTCTATCTACTACTTCATCTTCCTTTTCATCTATCACATTTTATCTACCACTTCATCTACCCTACTCCATTCTTCCCTATATATAGTCACCCGCTCCTTCACATTTTACACAACCATTTCATATCCATTTCTTTCCTCTCTTCTCCACATACACCATCTTAGAGTAGTTTCATGCATTGTATCTAATCCTGCATGCCTCCTACATGGAAGGCTTAGGTAGTCCTCCTTTTTGGATGTTATAGTTTACTACCTACATGGAAGGTTTTACCTCCTAAAGGGAAGGCTAGATTTTCTCCATTTCCATGCATCTAGTTGTTGTTTATTTATGTTTTAGAATTTATTAATTAAGTTTTATGCAATGTTAATTTATTTTGATTTTGTTTTTAATTTCATCATGCGTTAAATTTCTAATTTTTTTAGGGTGATGACGTAGCTTACTAATGACGGATTGAATCTTAACTTATTAAATCTAGTTTGAATTTCTCCTTCATGATTGATTTTTAATTATTGTTCTTAATGCTTTTCATTGATTGACCACCTTTTAAATGATTCCAATATGTATGTTGAGACCGGAAGGAAATGTATGTGTATAGATCCTATAATTAAAACCATGACTTGCATATGAAATAGGAATATATTCATATGTGTTGTGTAGTCTTACTGAGTTTCATAAATCTTAATGCATAATTAATTGCTTAAATTCATATAGGAATATATTGGATTAGCAATTAATTATAGAATTGCTTGACTTTGGAAGAGGCTAGTAATTAAATTAGGGAAACTCGACTATCAATCATGTAGAAGGGCTAGAATAGATAAGTGATTCAATCCAAAATTTTTTAAGTGAAATATGATCCCTAGGGCTTTTTCTCATATTTTCTTTAATATTATTTGCACTATTATGTAATTATTTTTCTATTTTATACTTTCCATCACTATCTAGTCGATTGACTAAATAGAATTAAAATTACCCATTTTGGTACTTAGTGATCAATCCTCGTGGGAATGATACTCTACTCACTTTTGTATTGTTTGATTACGACAGTGTACACTTGCACTATTTAATGGATCATTTACACTTGTTCCAAGTTTTTGGCGCCGTTGACGGGGATTGTTATTATTAATATCAATACCAAGTAATTTTAATACTAATTTAATCTTCATGTAAAATTTTCAAAAAATAAAAAAGTATTATTCATAGCATTCATTTGGTTTAATCAGTGATAAATTGTCATATCTTGATTCTTTTTCTGGAATGCATGTGGATGGAATGAGACATGAAAATATAAATACTGGTTGGATTGAAAAATCTTCTCCTTATAATTGTTTTTCTAGTGCTTATTATAGAAAGTGTCATTCTTATTAGCATTGTCTATATAGTAATACCAGTCATTATTTGAGAGATAATTTCAATATGAACCAAACTTGCTTTGATCATTCCTTTTATCTTGGTGGAATTTTGGAGCAACAAAAATCTTTGCATCCATATGTCAGGTATTGTCCTAATCCTCCTTTCTACTCTTATCCACATATTGAATAATACACACTTGAGTATAAGGAAAAGTCTGATTTAGAAAGATTATGTGAGGAGTTTGCGGAATCAACAGAGAAATTTAGTAGAGAGCAAAAGGAAATTGCCACTAGAGTTGAGTCAAGTGTCCAAAATATTGAAATATATGTGAGTCAAATTGTTTCGTCACTTGAGACTATGAGGCAAGATAATTCTTTAAGCATGATGACCACTTCTTCTATTGATGATGATGATTATTGTGAGGAAGTTGAGAAGGTGGAATTGAATGAAACTTTATCTCTTGTGGTATGTGATAAGGAACTTGAAATCACTTTTGGAGAGACCAGTGAATGTCCAATTGAGGTTCCGATTGTGGAGCCTAATCTTTGTGACTTTGATGTTGAAACTAATATGTTTATTCCAAAAGTTGTTGTTCACGTCTCTCCTATTGAAGTGTTGACTCTTACTAATGAGAGTCAAGTAGATTTTGTGGGATGCTATAAAATTTTAGAAACTCCTAAATCTGTTTGCAAGTACATGCATGTTGTTCTTTATTTGAATTCATTAAATAATTGTACTCTAAAATTGTCTATGATTGAAGAAGTACAATTAATTACTTTGAATGATCATTTCTTGTGTCTGAAACATTGTTGCTTGAAAAGAAATGAAGATATGGTGTTTGATACTTTTGATTACTAGTTTGTTTGGGAAGTCTGGCTGAAGACTATAAATTTAGTGCTGCTTAGGATGTAACCCAAGGTTTGGTTTGTTGCTTTATTGTGATTTTGCGGGACTTCTGGTAGCCCTTGATGATGTATTCCACTTTGGTAGCTACAAATAAAAAAAATTTTAAAAAAATAATAAAAAATATAAAAAAATTAATTAAAAAAATTGATTTGGTCTTTATCTAGCTAAAGACATTAAAGAAGGGTGGCTATTTGGGAGGCAACCCAAAACTTCTTTCCTACTCTCTCAAATCCTTTCCTACTCTCTCAAATTCTTTCCTACTCTCTCATTTTTCTTTCCTACTCACCAAAACACACTGCATTGGGTTGAGAATTTTAGTTTTCATTAGTTTCATTTTAAGTTACCATGGAGGAATATCTTGTAAAGCTTAAGAACAGGTTCCCCACTCTTCTCAAAGATGTGCTCAGGAAGATCTATAAGAGTCGACTTGAAAGGATGAAGATATTCAAGCGTTTAGCCCTTCCTGTGGACATACGCTGGATCATTGAAGCTAAGGTATGTTTCACAGGTGAGATTCATAAATCATTTTTTAAACTTTTGCCAGGAA
This sequence comes from Inga laurina, assembly GCA_963855925.1. Classification (NCBI taxonomy): domain Eukaryota; kingdom Viridiplantae; phylum Streptophyta; class Magnoliopsida; order Fabales; family Fabaceae; genus Inga; species Inga laurina. The sequence continues at coordinate 28,496,684 of OY979713.1, forward strand.
TGGGAAGAAGTTCTTACTCTAAAAAGAGAATAGCTAAAAGAATGAATGTCTGCCATAAATGTGCAAGGTGGAATTGTGATAAGAGCTATAGGAGTAAAGGTATGGTTTCTATAAATCAACAACATAAAATTAAATTTATAAAGGATGGACTGAGTAAGGCATCACTGGATGATATCATTCAAACTCTTGAGACGCATCTGAGTGGTGATATTCATTGTATTCTTCTTGATTTAGTAGACGTATTCAACAACAAAAAATGGCACTACTGTCTTGGGAATCTAACATTAAAAGACCATGTTTGCCAGTTTATAAGAAAATTGGATAAGAAGCAAATCCTTGATTCATAGAAATCGTTTAAGCCATTATTGGACGTAAAACCAGAGGAAGATGTGAGCCAAAAATCACAACTACTATACATAATTATGCTTTTATCTAATCTTTCTTATCTTTTCAGTAACTTTTTACTAATCTTATCTTTTCAGTAACTTTTGACTTTCTTTCCTCTTTTTGTTTAATTTCTTCATGCAAATTTTTCTGGTCATTCGTGTCGGAAACTTTTCAAACTTCTATGAAAAATGCTTGATTTACATGAGCTTGTTGTCATTGTTTTAGTGTTATATATATGTACTCTTCCAATTGTAAATATGTACTCTTCACTTATAAATATGCACTCTTCCACTTGTAAACACAAATGGTCCAATAGAAAATAAGAGAAAAAGGGTATCACACAAAAATGTAGATTTACATTTATCTGCATTTTTGGTGAAACTGATTCGGGCAAGGATGGAGAGTTTCTAACTGCAGCAAAAGAACTTGGAATTGCAATAGCTACCAGAAGGATCAACTTTGTATACGGGGGAGGCATTAAGGGCCTAAGGGGAAGTGTGGCTAATTCTGCATCCATGAATGGATGCAAGGGTTTAAGTGTAAGGGTGAAGGAGTTGGAAGATCACATCTTTTCCTATCATGCTCAAGCTTTCATTGTTTTACCTAGTGGTTTGGAGATGTTGGATGGGATTTCTAGCATTACATATTGGGCTAAGTTAACTTTCACAAAAAACCATTAGGATTGTTAAATGTTAATGGTTTTATGATAATCTGTTGTCTTTTTTTATTATGCTATGAAAACAGGATTCATACCCCAAGCGATTCGTTATTCCATAATTTTTGCACCAACTGCTGATTATCTGCTCGATCAACTGCAAACCTATAAAACTAAACCAGATATACTAGTCAAGGAAATAGGTGGACAATCTTCAAATAGCTGTCAGGAGCAGGATCCAAATACCATTCTTCGGTTGTAACTTTCCTTAATCTCTTCGATCAATTGCAAACCTATGAAACTAATCCAGATATACTAGTCAAGGAAATAGGTGGGCAATCTTCAAATAGCATTCAGAAGTAGGATCTAGATACCACTATTCAGTTGTAACTTTCCTTAATCTCTTGGTTTTTTACTCTTAGCATTTTGGTTTTACTCTATTGTGTATTTATGTTTTAAAAAGAACTTTCTCTAAGCTCTAGAAGACATTGGGGACAATCTCTGATTTAGGTTAGAGGAGGAGAAATTTTTTTTTAGTTAGTTAGTAAAACCATTAGATGCATGGGGTGTGGAAAAAAAATGGCAGAGTAAGGAGTTATTCTTAACTCCTAAGACACATTTTATTAGTTGCATGTTTTTATTTTAAGAAAAAAAGAATAAAATTTTAAAAAAAGAAAAGAAAAGAAATCATCATGTTTAAGTGCTTTGTAATGATCTTAAAAAGTATATAAGTTTTGAGTATGGATCAACTGAATTTAGAGATTTCATAGCATGAATGAACAACTGATTGTTACAATTGGTGATGAATTTTGAGATTGAATGAGATGAGTTTGAAAGCCCTTAACTGTGAGCTTTTGAGCCTATAATGATTATTTATCTTGTGTGTGATATTCAGCTATTAAGTTGTCACTGTAGAACTTGCTTTAGATCTGGTTGAAATTACATCTCACATGCACATTCAAAAATGATAAAGGCATTCATTTTGTTTAGCCAGAGCCAAATAGCCAACCTTGTAATTATATCGTTGATAAGTCCCTTTGAGCCTAATTGATTGTTTCTTTGTTCTGAACCATTAACACGTGCTTTAATGATATATCAAGTGCTTTTACCTAATTCGGAAGATTAGCAGAGCATTTGAAATTTTTGTGAAATGGGCTTTTGACAAATGTGAGGGTGTATATATCATCAACTTTAGAGTTGCAAAAAAAAATATGAAAAAAGAAAAAGAAAAAAAATTGAGTATTCAAATTGTGGGTTGTTGTGATGCAATAGATTTATTCATAAGCTAGCTCATTTTTCAATTGTTCTATTAATTTTTTATATTTAGCTCTTCATATCATGTTTTAATTCCTTTTACCTTAACCCAATTACAACCCTTAATAAGCCCTTTTGATTTAAATTATGCATATGAATTAGGTAATAGAGATTGAGATTTTTAGCAATCCTATGATAATGCAATTTTTTCGGTTGAATTCGAGTGAAACACTTACCCTTAAATACTTGAGAAATGGGGAGAATAAGTCACAATTACAAACTCAGTTTATTCATTTTCAAATAAAATTACTAGTTTATATTTTCGTTGATTCATGAATACTATGATCTATTTATTTTTCAATTGTATTCTTGTTTACGACTTGACACTTCTAATTTTGTTAGCGCTAATTAGTGACTCATTGTCCGAGGACGTCCAAGAGCTAAGTGTAGGAGAATTTGATGAGTAAAATATTTACATATTTATTTTTCCTTATATGATAATTTTGTAGATGATATTTGAGCTCAATTTACTAAATTTGGGTGTAATTAATAAATACATAATGCTTTTGGCATGAAATAGAATTTCTTGAAAAATACTAAATTAGACTCTCTTTTAGTTTTCAAGCAATATCTGGAGCTCTAGATGTCGAATTAGGATGTTCTATATATGGATAAAAAGCTAGGAAAGAGTTCTACAACTTTTATGTTGAGACCAAAATCCAGTTCTATCTCAAAGGGTTTCGACTTTTGCTTGGAAGTTGAGAGGTAGAATCATCTACTATTCCACAAACCATTCCATCTACCACTTCATCTTCCTTTTCATCTACTACTTCATTTACCACATTCTATCTACTACTTCATCTTTCTTTTCATCTACCACATTTTATCTACCACTTCATCTACCCTACTCCATTCTTCCCTATATATAGTCACCCTTTCCTTCACATTTTACCCAACCATTTCATATCCATTTCTTTCCTCTCTTCTCCACATACACCATCTTAGAGTAGTTTCATGCATTGTATCTAATCCTGCATGCCTCCTACATGGAAGGCTTAGGTAGTCCTCCTTTTTGGATGATATAGGTTGCTACCTACATGGAAGGTTTTACCTCCTAAAGGGAAGGTTAGATTTTCTCCATTTCCATACATCTAGTTGTTGTTTATTTATGTTTTAGAATTTATTAATTAATTTTTATGCAATGTTAATTTATTTTGATTTTGTTTTTAATTTCATCATGCGTTAAATTTCTAATTTTTTAGGGTGATGACGTAGCTTACTAATGACGGATTGAATCTTAACTTATTAAATCTAGTTTGAATTTCTCCTTCATGATTGATTTTTAATTATTTTTCTTAATGCTTTTCATTGATTGACCACCTTTTGAATGATTCCAATATGTATGTTGAGACCGGAAGGAAATGCATGTGTAGAGATCCTATAATTAAAACCATGACTTGCATATGAAATAGGAATATATTCATATGAGTTGTGTAGTCTTACTGAGTTTCATAAATCTTAATGCATAATTAATTGCTTAAATTCATATAGGAATATATTGGATTAGCAATTAATTATAGAATTGCTTGACTTTGGAAAAGGCTAGTAATTAAATTAGGGAAACTCGACTATCAATCATGTAGAAGGGCTAGAATAGATAAGTAATTCGATCCAAAATTTGTTAAGTGAAATCTGACCCCTAGGGCTTTTTCTCATATTTGCTTTAATATTATTTCTACTTATATTTAATCATTTTCTATTTTATACTTTCCATCACTAACTAATCGATTGACTAAATAGAATTAAAATGAGCCATTTTGGTACTTAGTGATCAATCCTCATGGGAACGATACTCTACTTACTTCTGTAGTACTTGATTATGACAGCATACACTTACACTATTTAATGGATCATTTAGACTCGTGTCAAGGTTCTTACTTGTTAGAAAGTAAAGATTGAACACCAGAGGCCGCCAGGATTACTGTAGAGTCCTAAGATTCAAGAGTGGAAGTGGGAAAGTGTGACCATAGACCTTATTGTGGGATTGCCCAGGATCAGAAACTATAATGTGATCTGGGTGATTGTTGACCAATTCACGAAGTCGGCGCATTTTATACCAAACAATACCTGTTACTCTTCGGACAAACTGGCATAAATCTATTCCCTCTAGCCTTATTTATGAGCAACTTTCTCTTTCATAGGGATGGTCCCTTTAATAAGAAACTTTCACTTTTTGTTTGAAAATGTAAGCTTCTTTTTTGTATTTTACCCGTTTTAAATACTCATTCTCTCTCATATCTTATACTCATTATCTCTTATACTTTTTATCTATTCTCTCTTCTATACTCTTTTCATAAATAAGTGCATATATGAAAAAACATGGCATTTTTTACATACTTATTGATTTTAACTACCCGTTCGTTTTGCGCAAGCAAGGGGAAAGTTGCTTATAAAAAGGACGGGAGGGGGTATATTTGAGAGATAGTGTGACTACATGGCACACCGAAGAGTATCATTTCAAATAAAGATCCCCATTTTACTTTGAGGTTCTAGAGGGCTCTACATAAAGCTCTGGGTATGAAATTGAGATTTAGTACAGCCTATCATCCCCAGACAGACAGACAGTCAAAAAGGACCATTCAAACGTTAGAAGATAAGTTAAGGGTGTATGTCCTAGACTTTAAAGGGAATTAGGACTTCTTTCTTCAACTTGCCAAGTTCGCCTACAACAATAGCTATCACACAAGCATTTAGATGGCTCCATATAAAGCGCTTTATGGAAAGAACTGCCAATCACCTTTGTGCTAGACAGAGCTATTTGAGAGACGATTGTATGGGCTAGATCTTATTGATCAGACCACAGAGCAGATTAGAATAATCAAAAAGATGCTCCTTGCAGTGCAAAGCTGATAGAAAGCTATGCTGATAAGAGGAGAAGACCTCTAGAGTTTGAAGTTGGAGATCATGTGTTCTTGAAAGTGTCTCAAGTCATGGGAATTGGTAGAGCAATCAAGAGAAAGAAGCTGAGCTCATGGTATATTAGTCCCTTTGAGATTCTTGTGAGAATCGGGCCTGTAGCATATCAAGTAGCCCTACCCCCAAACTTGAGCAGGCTCTATGACGTGTTTTATATTTCCCAATTGAAGAAGTACCAACCGAATCCTATGCATATTATTGAGTATAAAGATGTCGACTTGCAAGACAACTTCACCTATGTGGTAGAGCTAAAACAAATCATTGATTGGGAAGAAAGACGACTTAGGCACTGAAGTATTCTGTTTGTGAAGGTGGTATAGAAGGAAATGTCTTAGAAGGAAGCAACTTAGGAAGCGGAGGCGGACATACAGAGGTGTTACTCGGAGTTTATGACTCAAGTTGTGTAACAAATTTCGGGGACAAAATTTATTGTACGGGGGGAGAATTGTAATGCCCCAAAATATGATTAAGGGCTCATTGTCTCCCAAAGTGAATGTAATTAATGTTAAACAAAAACTTTTGGAGAATACAATATGAATTATGATCCGAATGATAAATAGTCAGTGCCCAAACCCTGTGCTTGAGCTTAGTTATAGTGCTAAAGCCTAAATTGAATCAGAATGAGGGGGAAGGCATATGACATATAATAATTGGGCTATATAATGTACTCAATAGGAGTCAAAAAGTCCTAGCAATTATTTTATTCAAGTCTTCCCTCTCCCTTTCTCTTTCATAGTCAGCCAAAGAGCATGGGAGGCAAGGAAAAACTAATCCATCCTTATCTCATACACTCTCTCTCCAGCTCTCTCAAGTCGTCCATGGTGGGGAGGAAAGAGAAAGAAATTATTGAGAAAGTGAGATTTCTTCTTGAGTTTTGGCCATGTAGATGACCTCAAATGCCAAAAAACCTATTCTCTAATTTTGAGCATCTTTATGAGAGCTTCATTTGTATGGTTTTAGATTTTCAATAGGAGGTGTTTGAGTGCGCAAAGAAAATTGGTGGTTGGAGAATTGAAGAACAAGCTAGAGAAAGAGGAAGAGGTGAGCAAAGGCTATCTTTTGATATATTTGTTGTGGTCATTGGTTGAGACTTTAAATTTCTGGATTTTTCCCTAATTTTCATGTGTATTAGGGTTTTAAAGGGTTATGGTGTTCTGATTGTTAAAATAGGGTATTGTGTTGTTTTTTGGACAATGGAAGTAGTACGAAGTCTTGAATGTGAAGTTTGGTGATTTTATGGTTTTGTGTTGAAATGTGACAAAAATAGAACATGTTAAAGGAATGAGAATTTGGTTGTTTTGATGATTCCATTGGATTCCATGTGAAAAATTGTGTAGGAATAGTGTTGGTTGTGAAAATTGGACCATTCGAAACATTTGCTAGTAAAACCAGAAAATGTTGTCAGTGGAAACTCTGTGCAAGCAATCAATTTGCATGGCAGTTTTTAAAGAGTAAATGGTATCAAAAAGCTCTGAAACTTTTCTATTGGATAGAGGATGTGTTAAGCTTCAAAATGGACATATGATGGGTGTCATTTTGATGTATGTGCTGGAAGTTATGTATTTCCAATGTTTGAGGTTGAAATTGGAATCAATTCTGGAACAGTATGGACATTTGTTGAATTCTGTATTTTTTTTGTTGTAGATGGAAGTGATACATATTTTTCTTATAAAGAGGACTTAAAACGCTTTGAGTAGGACTTAGGATTACTCTATTTTAATTTTTCTAGATTTAATTATGATTTTTGGAAGTTCAGTCCAAGAAGCAGGAATTTCCTTGGAAGCAACCAAAGGTTTCTGGTTGCAACCAGAAAGTGTCGGACCTACTTTTGGCCTCAGCCAGAAGATTATTGGCTACAGCCAAAAATCTTCTGACCTCTTTTTGGCCACAACTAGAAGACTCTTGGTCGCAGCCAAAACTCTATGGCTTGTGTTCTGCCACAGCCAAAGAATTTCTTGGCCATGACAAACCCCCAATTTCAATGTTTTGCATTCTTGAAGGGTGATCTTTAGTATAGTTCTTTCCAACTCTTTAAGCATTTGTTTGGACTTCTAGTAGCCACTTAGAAATCTCAAATGATAACTAACCCTAAGTGTTTGGAGTTAATAACAATTGAATAGGGAATAACTTATCGTCCTTGATTATGATTTATAAAACTTGATATTTGCCCTGATCGTGTGAAAATGGTGCTCGAGCACGAATGGAAAAAAATAGGGTAGTGACTCTTTCTCTTATATTATGTAATGCATTGTATGTATGTGTTATCATTGAATTATGTTGATTGCAAATGCTGCGGTGTATGTTGCTATGAAAGCTCTGTGTATACAGCCGTGAGAGCTATCGTTTTGTGACACAAGTCACTCATAATGTGGATACAACCGTGAAAGATGTCGTTTGTGACATAAGTTGTAATATCCCGAATTTTAGGATTGGAGGCTAGAGAATAAACCTGAATTAAGTGGACTGCTAGGCCCGGTTTATTAGATGCCCCAAATTTATTTCCTAATATTTCTTATATCTTTAGAGTATTAAAGAAAGTAAAATGGTGAATTATGGAGAATGTGATTATGCTTTCAGTGAGATTTCCTATGAGGCAGTGAGATTGTCTTGGGATTTTGGATGATTAAATGATCTCCAAAAATTATGAAATTTTACAGGGTGAAATTATACATCCTAAGCTTTAATTTGAAAGGTCATATCAATCAATTAGAGCTATATACAAAGAGTTATGATTTTTTAAGTTGGCCTAGCGAAAATGATTATTTTCTGGAACAACTTCCAAAGAAATTAAATCTGGGAATGATATGCTTCCAACTGACTAAAGTCCATATTATTTCATAAAACTAGACTCAATAAGGGTTTCATAGCCTTTGGAATCGCTCTAAACCTATGTCTAAAAATTTAGTTATGATTTTTCAAAGTTAGGGCATAAAATCTTTTAAGAAGGCCAACTATTCCGAAAATTGGAAAATAAAATGTGTTGGCAATTGTGAAAATTGTTGGATAAGGAAGTAAGAATGGAAAATAATTATTTGGCTCATAAACATGCCAAGTGGCATTTTCTCAAGCCAAGGAAATTAAATAATAATTGATGAAGTTGAGCACATGTGAAATTAGAATAAAATACTACATATATGTACATGTAGATAAGGTAAATCGATGAAGGCTCAACTTGGTGTTAAAAAGGGACCCTTAGACGTCATTATGGGCCAAGGAAAAGGGAAGAGGAATTGATTCAAATCTAATGGAAGGGATTATGACATATTTAGAAGGAGATAAAGGCAAGTACATATGTGAGGTCATAAATCCTAATTTTGTAATAAAGATAATTGAAGAAAAAGATGAAGCTATTATTAACTCTTTCTTCATCTTTTCTCTTCCTCATTTTCGTCCAAGCACACCAAAGAAAGAGAGAGAGAGAGAGAGCTTAAGAAAACTTGAGAGAAAGAGGAGCTCAAGGAGAAGAAATCAAAGGTAAGGTTTGTACTTTCAAGTGTCTAAGCTTCCAAACATGTGTAATAGCTTCCCTAATCTCTTGATCTTCATGAAAAACATTGTGTAGAAGAAAAATCCTAAGGTTGAGAGGGAGGGAGGATGATTTCTAGAGAGAGAAATTAGAGAACTGAAGAGGTAACTTCAAAAATCTCAATTCCTTTGGTGTATTGATGTGTTATTGTGATTCTTGGCTTGGTTGTGAATTGTTGGTGGATTTTGTAAATTTGGGAAGGAAAACTCTAAGGGGTTATGCTGCCCAAATTTAGTCTAATCATGTTTAAAATGTGATTAAGTAGTTAAATAAGTGATTAGAGGTGTAAAGAATATGGTTTATGGATTGAAGTCAAGAAATTCCATTTTTCTCCAATTTTTATGGAATTTTGTCTAGATTTGTTTTGGGCTGTGTTTGGACTCGATTTTTGTATTTTTGATGATTCCATTGTGTTTAGAAATAAAATTTGTGTAGGGTTCATGTTGGCCGCAAAGTGAGAAAAGCATTAGAAAGTGAAATGACAAAAATAGCCTTAAAACTCTCATATAGGGGCTGCTTGGGGTAAATTCATAATTGGGGCTGGAATTTGAGTAAACCAAGGTCAAAAATGGATTTTTGGGCGAAAATATGTTAGAATAGGCCAGGTCAAAATTTCGAGAAAAGTGCAGTCGGACTGGGTAAGGCGGGGCCAAGCCAGGTCGGGTCCCCGGGGGCATTTTGGTCATTTTTTTTATAATAGGCTCATATTACCTCCAGAAGCATATTGGAAGTGCCTAAAATTGTACATTTGACATTTTAGGACCGATTTGAGAACCTGAGTCGTTGGCACGTATTACGTGGCACGTTAGTCAAGGATTAGGGCAAGGCGATTAAGGTAGGGAACTTACCCCTCCTTTGTGTATTTGATATTTTTGCTAGTGTATTGATGCACTTATTGCTTTGCTTGATTATGTGAAACATATATGAATGGTTGAATCTCTGTTTTTGTTTATGATGTGGCCATAGTTTTGTTGCATGAAACATTGAGTATGCAGATATGTCATTGTGTAAGCATAAGTTATGTAATGCAAGCATGTCATGCATTAAGCACTTATCTTGTATGCATATTGGTACTATTTTCCTATTGAGATCCTCTCAAATCTCACCCTCCCCTACCAACAATTTAGATAGGTGAAGACAGAAGGTATGTTGAGAACAAAGAAGAGAACCGTACGAGGGGAATGCCGTGGTGGAACAAAGACGGGAAGGCCTCTGCATTTCGCTAGGACGGGTTTAAACACCCAAGTAGCTTTATGCGGCTACATTGATTATAATTATCATGTTTGAACCCCTATAGGGAATTTCTGTACTCATGCACTTTTTATCATTATATTAATGCTATTCCTATGTTGCCCACCGAACTGCATATCATTTTTTGCAAATAATATGAAAAGTGAGAAAATAAGATAAGGGTGTGACAGTTTTGGTATCAGAGCCCAAAGGGTTATGGAGGAGACTAAGTGGTTCTAGCATAGTGGTGGTTCATGCAACAGGATAGTATACTGATATGGTTGTGATACACGGTGATAGAAAATATGCATGGATGGGCGTACCAAATGAGTGTATCCTCCCAATCTGTGAGCTAGTCCCAAGAGATCAGCAATATTCGAGGGGCAACAAATGGTGTAATACTGAACTAAGGATGGACCAAGATGTTATGAAACCCGAGGAAGCGGGTATGGCCAAGGCCAGTAGGCAATCCATATAGTATTTTCTTAGCCGGAGACTATCAGCACTACTCTCAAGAAAATGGCAGTCTCGAGATACCCGTGGTTGGCATTAGATACAACTTGTATATGTGTTTTGTCTTGGGTACGCAAAAGTTAAGCGTGCTCAACCTAGGAAAATCTTAAGATGGGTGACCCCCTGGGAAGTTATGTTGGCAAGGTCATGGAGACTTGAGGAATAGTAATTGTCCTAAGGTTTCTCTATGACTAATGATTATTTAAGTTAGATTATTTGAAGGATGTCTAGACTCATAGAGAGAATGATGATATAAGTATTTATTTTAAATCAGGACACTGTTGAAAAGAATATTGCCCAAAAAGATCCATTTGATGGGGTTATGGAAATCTGAGGTGCAGTCAATGTTTTGAGATTTCTCCATGCTAAGTAATGATCCTTAGAAATACTGTGGGGTCACAAGGATGTACATACGATATACAGTGCTATATGATAAGTGGTGATCATACTGTATACTAATCCCAAAAGATCTGATATGATGATACTAAAGGTTAATGATAGGCCTGAATTAGATTTAAGCTGAAATAGTGCTTAGGTCGAAACGCGTATTGGTTGTACTATGGTTCTGATGCATGACAGAAGCTCAAACCTTGTGAATATGATAGATAGTGTTGAACCTTCAGTTATGTTTGAGGTTATTACCCGAGTACTATGAAGGTTAAAATAGACGCTATTGATCCTGATTCTTAGATAACTATTGGGTATAATTGAGGGAAATGATTTTCAATTTATATGATATTGAGGTTCTAGATTTTATAATGAACTTAAAAGTTGAGTTAGAGACCCTAGGCTATAAAATCCTACATGCCAGATACGTTAAACCAAACTGAAACTGAACTGGTGAATCTGGAACTATGTCCCTTGGGCCTGGATTGGGCTTATTGACAAGGGGTAGACTTACCAAAATTGATGAATAGTTCCTTCGGGTACATCGAACATAGCGACTACAGGTACATCGAACATAGTGCATATGGGTACACTAAGCATGGCCGAGTAGGGAACTTACCTTTTTTGCATGTATTTGATATCTGTGCTTGTGTAGTGATGTATGTGATTGCTTTACTTAATTATGTAGTGCATATTTAAATAATGAAGTTCTGTTTCTATTTATACCGTGACCATAGTTTTGTTAGATGAAATATTGAGCATACAGAAATGTCATTATGGGCCATGTATCTAGATAAAACTAACATGTCATAAACATAGCATCTATCATGTATTCATTATGGCATCTGTTTCCTATTGAGATTCTCTTGAATCTCACCCTCCCCTACCAATAATTTAGACAAGTGAAGATAGAAGGTATGCTGAGAACAAAGAAAAGAACCGTACGAGGGGAATGCTGTGGTGGAACAAAGATGGGAAGGTGTCTGCGTTTCACTAGGACAGGTTTAGACACCCAAGTAACTTTGTGTGGCTACATTGATTATAATTATCATGTATGAACCCCTATAGGGAATTTCCGTAATCATGTACTTTTTATCAGTATATTAATGCTATTTCTGTGTTGCCCACCGAAGTGTGTATCATTTTCTGCAAATACTCTGAAAAGTGAGAAAATAATATAAGGGTGTGACATAAGTCACGTATCATATGGATATAGCCGTGAGAGCTGTCATTTGTGACGAAAGTCACGTATTACTGTGATTGTTGCTGTGTTACTGCTTTGTGATTTGCTTACATGCTACGTTATTATATATTATATCAGTGAATTGCTACTACTGAGATCCATTCGAATCTCCCTCTTTCCATTGACTAACCTACAGCCAGGGCAAGCGGGTCGAAGGAGAAACAAGCAACCAAGGGCGGCTAGTACTCCCAACTAGGAGTTTTAGTTTTGTTAGTTGGTTATCATATTTTTGGGATTATTGTATATATTATATATATTGTAAATTTGGATAGTGTGATGTAATCCCCGATATGGAAAATTGAAATGGGCAAATATGCCCTGTAAACCCTTGTGATAAATAGATGAAACCCGAAAGTCATCGGGAATTTTGCTATACACTCTTATATTTATAAATGGAACAATTGCACATGCCAAATATATTCAAAGGTTGAATGTGAGACCGTATTGAACTGGTTTTGGGAAAATTTTTTGAAATCCCACTTTATCACATGACCTAACCCTATCTTGGAGTTGAGACTTTCAATAAGTTTTGAATTATCTGTTGGTCTCTAATTTAACATAATGACTCATTTTCGAACTATAATTAGCTGTTAAGGTAGGGGGTTACATCGACGGCGGCGAAGGTTGAGGACGGAGGAGAAACATGGGAAGGAGAACCTGCCGCGAACCGAGGAAGGGGTTACAAGAAGTTTAAGTATCACATTTTAAAGTTGAAATCAGGCGCGAGCTGAAGCGACCCTAGGATTTTTAGGTCACATTTAAGACAGTTATTTCACAAAATCAGTCTTAAAAGTAATATTTTAGACTGGTTATTTTAAATAACTGGTCTTAAAACTTTATGTTTTGAAATCGATTGTGCTTCACAACCGGTCTAAAAAATAATAAACATATTATTTTTTAAATTGCCTTTAATTCAGATAATATATTATACCTGTTATATTTAGAATTGGTCTAGAAAATATATTACCAATATTCATATTTTTTGATTATTTATATTTTAAGACTGATTGTTTTTAGAACCGGTCTAAATAGTATATTTTAGACATTATCTTAGTGGAACTAGTCTTAAAAGTTTATTATAATTACAAAAATGCCACTAGTCATATTTTTAAGACCTTATCCGTAATAACCGGTCTAAATGTGTCGGTCTAAAATCCCTTTTCTATACTAGTAGTGCATTATTCATTGATACACCGTCCAGTGCTGAATCAATTAAAACCTTTCTAGAAAACCCAGTGAGACAACCTAGAAAAGGGAAAAAAGTGTAGCGTGTATCGACTCCTCCTCTTGACAACATCAGTTGAGATCTTTAAGTTTACGAAAACTAATGTCATGGACAAGCTTTTCAAAGATTGCACCTAGAAGTGACTTGGTGAATAAATCTACTAAAGTTTCACTTTGAACGGATTTGCTGGATATGTATTTTACCATCCTTTTGAAGGACACAAGTAAAGAAGAATTTTGGTCAAATATACTTCGTTCTATCGCCCTTGATCTAGCCTGTGTTAAGTTAGACAATACATGTAACATTATCCTCACATAGAACTGTTGGAACCATTTTGCCTAAAGATAAATGACAAGTTGTTCGTATGTGATGTATCACTAACTCAACCATACACATTCTCGACTTGCTTCATGTATTGCTAGAATTTCTGCATGGTTAGATGATGTGGCTAATATAGTCTTTTTCATATATCGCCATGAAATAATTGCACTTCCACATATAAACAGATAGCTTATTTGTGATTTACCATCATGTGGATCAAATAAAAATCCAGCATCCGCATAACCAACCAGTTCATGCTTGGATATATTTGAGTAGTATAACCCTATGTCCATAATGCCTCTGAGGTAACGAGGAAAGTATTTTACTCCATTTCACTGCCTTCATGTTGGTGAAGAACTATATCTTGCTAATAAATTAATAGCAAATGATACATCAGGACGTGTATGATTAGCAAGATACATTAGTACTCCCATAGTACTAAGGTATGGTACTTCTGGACTAAGTAGTTCTTCATCATTGGTATTTCTGGACTAAGTAGTTCTTTATCACTTTCTTTACTAATTACTCGAGGTTAAAATGGATCTTTATCCTCCTGCAAAGACCTTACAATTATTGGGGGTATATAATGGATGTGACTTATCCATGTAAAATCACTCTAGGACCTTCCTTGCATAAGCTTCTTGACATAAAAAGATCCTATTCTTGAGGTACTCAACCTGTAATCCAAGACAGAATTTTGTTCTTCTCAAGTCCTTTATTTCAAATTCTTTCTTCAAACAATTAATTACCTTTTGAAGCTCTTCAGGAGTTCTAATGATGTTGATATCAGTAACATAAATAGCAATTATAACAAACTCACTTCTAGATCTTTTCACAAAGATGCATGGGCATATTGGATCATTTTTGTATCATTCCTTCAATAGATATTCATTCAGATGATTATACCACATGCACCTTGATTACTTCAAACCATACAGGGACTTATTTAACTTAATTGAGTATTTTTCTTAAGAACTTGTATTGGATGCTTTTGGCACCTTAAGTCCTTTAGGGACTTTCATATAAATATCATTGTCAAGTGAGTTATACAAATAGGTAGTCACGGCATCTATTAGATGTAAATCAAGTCCTTCATTTACTGCTAGGCTAATCAAATAATGAAAAGTAGTCTTATCCACTACTGGTGAATACGTTTCTTCAAAATCAATGACAGGTCTTTGTGTAAAGCCTTGGGCTACAAGACATTCCTTATATCTTGTTATTTCACCTTTTTCATTTCTCTTTCATACAAAGACCCATTTGTATCCAACTAGCTTTACAAAGACCCAGGCGTAAGGACTACAAATCCAAATACTTTTTGTTTTGGTAATGATTTTAATTCTGCATTAATGGTATCTTTCCGTAGAGGTCAATCTTTTCTTTATTGGCACTCACTAATAGATTCTGGCTTATGATTCTCATTATCATTCATTACATCATATGCTATATGATAAGTAAAGATGTTGTCAATGTTGACTTCATTTTGATCCCATCGGATTCCAATCATAACATAATTTATTGAGATCTCATTATTGTCACACATGTCAGGAAGTCGGTTCTCTTCTGGGACTACAACATTCTCTTTTGGAGATATCTCTACTAGAGATAATAACTCTTTAGGAGATGACTCCTTTAGAGCTACTAAATTTTCTTGATTATCCTCTACTTGACCATCTATATTCTTAACTCCTTTTCTCTTTCAAGGATTTTCATCTTTGGAACCAATGGGCCTACCATGCTTCAGGTGTGCTTTAAATTTATTCATAGCAAGTTGTCCTTCAGAGACATCAATTCTAATAGGAGCATTAGCATTTGGGACATGTGACTTTGTCACTTTCTATGGGTTGGTAAATGCTTCAACATTTGATTGGCTATGTTTTGTATAAGAATTAAAATGACCCAATGATAATTCATTCCAGCTAATCTCCTTACCCAACTACTTGTTTTCTCCCCGTAATGTTAGAAAAATTGATTCATCAAAATGACAATCGGCAAATTGTGCCGTAAACTTGTAGATGGTTCTAAATATTTTATAATCGAATGAGGTTCATACCTCATAAATCTCCATATTTTGTACATTTAAATAATATTTTGAAGATAATTGGAGATTTATCAATCCTAAACTAAAGGGATTTATTGGAGATTTTGATAAGATATCAATTTGATGCATTATTTGAGGATTTTATTGCAAATATTATAATTTTGAATTAAATAGAAATATTTAGGTTTAGAATAAAAAATTAAATAAATGATAATACTTTAAAGTAAAGAATATTTATTTCTTCTCTTTTTATTTTTATTTTTTTTGTTTCTTTTCCTATGTTAATTAGGTATGGTTTTATTGGGGGATGAAAGAAATTTTCAATAGTGATAAGTGAAGGTTTTAGATGCTGCCATTTTGGGGAAAGCAATATGATCTAAGAAACAAAAGGAGACGTAGCATTTTGGTAACAAAGGTGAGCGAGAATTGGCAGACTGTCTTCTTCGGGAGGAGCAGCCGATAACTAGAGGATCACCATCATCTTCCTTCGAGTGTGAACTAGATGCAAAGGTGAAAGAGCATCATTGAAGGCGGGACCTGGGGAGGTGACCGTAGCTATTATTCTTAGTTTTCTTCCCTAGGTCCGATGAGAACCAGAGTGCCGAAAAAGAGGGAGAGATCATTCTGAATCACGAACTGAGATCAGAGAATGGAAATCATGAGCTTCGGTGGTGAGTCTCTTTAATAGGAGCAGCAAGTGAGCTTCAACCAGAGAGTGCTAAGAGTTCTGACGCTGTAGAGATCGAAGGAGATGAGGAATCATCTTCTCGCTAATTAAATTTGAGGATTGTCAGTTCCATTGATCTGTGGCAGAAGAAGCTCTTAGTGTGCTTAATTTCATTGCTCTATGTTTAATCCTTGCCTTTGATTTTCATTATGGTTCTGAACTTTGAATTTGATGCTACTGAGATAACTGTGTTTAAAGCCATGTTTGGCTAATGGTCTTGAACTTAGAGTAGCTATGAACTAATTTGAGATTTTGAGCATGTATAAATCATTTAATTGTGTTTAGTGTTAATTTTTGTTTACTTAATCTTATATTATTTTATCTACTTAGTGCTTGATCACCACTATGTATGAAATTGGAAAATTTAGATTAGCCTTGGAAGAGGGATCTTAATCAAACCATAAGATTAAGTAATGTGGGATTAGAATTTATTCTAATTTATCAATAGGATAGGAATATACTTATTGGACCCATATAATCATATTAGAGTGAAATTGAACATTTATTGCCTCTTGAGTAAATTATTTAGGAATAACAATTTTAACTTGAGAGAGGGGTATAAGTGATCAGGAGATACTTATATCCATTTAAACTCTAGATTAACAAATTAACATTAAGTACATTTATTTGGATGAATGCATGCTTTAAAACTTGAAAAAGAGACTAGCCACTCTAGGTTGTTTTTCTCAATTAAAATCTTAAAATTAGTAAATTTCATACTTTTGCTTTTGTTTAAATTGATTTTCAAATTCATTTACTTATTTGATTTTCTCAACTTAAATGAAAATGGGAATTGTAATGCTTAATTATCAATTATCTTGAATATCTATGGGATGACATTGATTTGTAATTATATTATTTCAATTGCCCGTAAACTTACAGTGCTTATTTAAAATTTAGTAGCATCAATACCCAACATATATTCTCATCCTTCTTTAAGGACCCATTTTGGTGCGTTGTGGTTGTGCTATTAGAACATATATTGCACATCCAAAAGTCCTTATATGGGAAATATTATGTTCCTAACCAAAAACCATTTGTAAGAGGGAAACTTTTAGGTAACTTGTTGGCCTAATATGAATTAAAATTGCTACATGCTCATGCATAATGACATGGCCTCAAGCAGAAATTGGGAGATTAGATTTCAGAAGTAAAGGTCTTGCAATTAGTTGCAACCATTTAACCAATGATTTTGCAAGTCCATTTTGCGCATGAACATGATCTACAGGATGTTCAACATCAATTCCAAAGGACATACAATATTCATTAAAAGCTTATGAAATAAATTCACTAGCATTATTAAGACGTATGTTCTTGATAGGATAATCAGGGTAATGTGCTCTTAATCTAATCAATTGTGCAAGTAATCTCACAAATGCTAGGTTCGAAAAGATAATAAGCAAACATGCAAACATTTAGTTGATGGATCAATTAAAATCATATAGTACCTAAATGGTCCTCATGGTGGGTGTATTGGCCCACAAATATCTTCCTGTATCAGTTCTAGAAATGCAAGAGACTTACTTTCTACTTTGCTAGGTGAGGTTCGAATAATTAACTTTTTCTTGGAACATGTAACATATGAGAAATCATAGGATTGTGGTATGTATTTACACTTTAGGGTATGTCCATATGAATTCCCAATTATTTGTCACATCATGATTGACACAGGATGGCCTAACCGGTTATGCCAAATATTAAATTCATTAGTAAACTTCTAGTTTACATTGGCAAACTGTTGGTTTGCATTGGCAGACTTCTGGTCTACATTAGTAATCTTCTGGTTTTCAATAGCATGTGTTTCAATTGTTCTTATAATGTATAATACAAGCTAGAAGAAAAGGAAGGAAAATTTTCTAATATGCATTTTCTATCAAAAACTATATTTATGATAGCAAGACATTCCTGTTTATTTTTATTGTTGTTTCTATATGATATCCATTTCTGCGGATATCTTTGAAACTCAACAAGTTTCTTTCAGACTTGGCAGAATAAAATGCATTTATCAATGCATAATTTTGTTCCTTCAGGTAACAAAATATTAGCTCTTCTGGAGCCTTCAATCAAATCTATACTACCCGATATAGTCTAAATGTTGGCTTTTTGCATTACCAAGGAAGAAAAATATTTATCATTTCTTAGTATGGTGTGGGTTGTTGCGCTTTCAACGAGACATAAATTTTTAGAATTGATGCCAATAAGATTCATTCTACATTAAAAGAGACATAAAAACATAATTAAAAGAAATACATATGATAGAAGCAAGTTTAAACATATTAAAACATAGTAGTTCAAACAAACAAAGATAATTTATGCTAAGAAATCAGCAACATCAAAATAGGTAATATCTATGTCTCCATACTCAAAATTCTTAGCCTTATCATCATGATTTATTTTAATCTTTCCCCACTTCAGGTGGGAATCTGAACTACCACGATTATGCCCACGGCTATAACCACATCTACTTCCACATCCACGGCCACAATTAGATTCATTTGTTAATACATTCACTTCTGGGAATGTAGTTGGGCATGTTGGATGGGATTCATGATTTTTCATCAAAGGCTCATTGTTTTGTTTGGCCACATGGAAGCAAGAAATTAATTTAGCATATTTCTTAAACTTCTTTCACGATATTACTAATGTAGGAGCAAATTGGATGCATCTATTTATAACAAGATTTGGAAGAATAGCCATCTTCTGGCAATCATACATTTCCTCTTAATTTTTTCTAAAGGATAAGTGGGTCTTGTACGGCTAAATATTCAATTGTGAGGCCTTCATGCAAATGATGGCATAGAAAAAACATGGATCAGGCATTCAAGATAAATAATTCTTTTCGATAATGACAAGAGCTACAAATTTATATTTCATAAGATTTAACATAGTTCAGACTAGTGCAATAAAAGGGTATTCATAAAATATGAAATAAAAAAAATGCAACATACTAACAGGAAATTTGTAAAGACAATAAATAATTCATAAAGTAAGATATTACAATAAAAATTAAAACTTTATGGCTTCAGGCCAATTAGTTTTATGGCTTTAGGTCAATTAATCTCATGATGAGAAATTAAATCTATATGGCTTCTGGCCATTTATCTTCGAGATAAATAAAAGTTGAATATGGCTTCCAGCCATACAATAAGATAGAAGATAAAAGTTATATGACTTCTGGCCATGTAATCTCCAAATAGGAGTCAAAGAAATACGGCTTCTGGCCATGCAAAAAGATGAAAAAGTATATGGCTTTTAGTTATATAACAGGGAATCAATATAACAGGGGATCAAAGGAATATGGCTTTTGGCCATATTATATCAAAATAAGAAATTAAAGTGATGTGACTTCTGGTCATATAATTTTAAAATATGAAATCAGAGGTGAGACCATACTAAAATAACAATAATAATATAAAAGAACTTGTAAAAGATATATATAAGATATAAAAAAAAAATAGCAATTCCAATCTTTGCCATGGAACCTGATGTTTATAACAATCGGTAAAAGTATCTCTTTAATTTCATATAGTGGTTCAGATTATCCCGGATAGATAAAATCAAATAAACATAAGGTAACAGAAGGTAGATGAAATTGTCAAAGAAACAATGAGAAGATTATACCTTCTTGGATCTTTCGTATTGATAATGTGTCAAAACCCATTTCTATTTCGATATACACAGAGTAATAGAGATTAAGTTCCATAGGCATACAGAAAAGTACATATATACTGATAAAAGTAACTGTTTACATATCGGAGTCAATTGTGCAAACTTCGATAATATTAACAAATATTACAATATAACCAAAAGTATTCTAAACATAGACTATATGTATAACCACGAACTTCATCTCGGGAAACGTGCCCGTTAGTTCCCCTTATCTACGTCCTTGCCTTTTGAGCCACTGGCACCTGCTGAGATATTTTCTTTAGAAAAAGGGGTGAGATTCCAAGGAATCCCAGTAAAAATGTACTATCGTTTATATAAAATACGAAAAGTAAATATGACATGCACCATGTATGCACCAATTAATGAACAATATAATATATCATTGTCATGTATACATGAGTAGGGCTCCCACCCTACTAATCGTACACCAACAATATCAAACATCGATACATATGTAAGGTCCCACCCTACTAATCATACACCAGTCGGATTCTTACCCAACTCCTAGGTGTAAGTGCATTTCTAGCACTAACTGCCTCTTCTAGGAGAACCATATTGATTAATAAAGGCATAAACAATGGTATCCACACAATCATATGAACTATGGCATGATGTATGAAGGAAACGCTCTTACCTCAAAGCTTTTTCACCCGATATCGCATGCCTCATAAAATGTGTCAACCTTAGGCTCTTAACTCGATCCTAAAAGGTTAGATATACAAGAATTAGGTTAAAACCCATTCATGTATCATTTTAGACACTTCTATAGTATTTATAGTGGTTATATTAGCCTATGGTGAAAATTTACCAAAATGCGCCTGGGACCTTGGCCCCACTGTACCTGGCCGAACCATATTTTTCCTAAAATTTTGACTAAAGCTAGTCTGACATATTTTCACCCAAAGAATCCATTTCCAGACTTAGAATTACCAAATTCACTGCCAAAAGATGAAATTGCCCTTGGCTGCCTCGCTTTAAGGGTTTCAGGGGCGTTTTCGTAATTATGCTTTTTCGGGCTTTTTTGAAAAATTGACCAACTGTAACCCTACCTAATTTTCCCTTATGAACCCAATGGAATCATCAAATCATTGAAAATCCAACTCTAAGGCCCCTAACTAGAGCTAGCAAAACTCACAAGTACTCCGAGCAAATTTTGACTCCGCAGATGTATTCCTTTCTACTCCTAACCGCTTTATTAACTATTTAATTAGGTTACGTCTACCATTTAATCCAAATTTTGTCAGCATAACACTTCTAATGCCACTTTTCCAAATTTTACAAACAAAGACAATCCGGTGAAATTTCATTTATTAAATTGTCCACAGTAGTCAGAATGTCAAAGTTTGAAGTTTCAGAAGTTACCTCAAACTGCTTCTAGCTTTTTCAAATTGTGGGAAAAAACCCTAAGGTGCCAACACCAAATTTTGAGCTTAAAAAACCTTAAGGAACATAGAAGAATAGCTTAGGAACAGAGTTATATGCGTCAGGAATTAAATCTTCAGCGAAATCGGCTTACCTTGCGAGTTCTATTCTCCTTCTCTCTCTAAACTCTCTCAATTCTTCTCTCTCTATGTTCAGCTGAAAATGGCATCAAAATGCTGAAGGAAGAAGGAAGATGGTGTGTATTATAAGATATCTTATATTATTTTATTAATTTGTTGAATTTCCAAAAATTAACTTTATGCTCATAAATTTCCATGTATATGTAACCTTGTCCATTAAACCCAAGCATCATGCAACTAATATTTCACTCTCTTGTTAAATGTAGGAGACACCTAAGGGTCTCACCCGTTGGTCTCAATTTGCTTCACAACTTGTTCAATTTACGTATATACGTAAAGTCTCAATTTTGGGCAAAATTGCACTTTTTGCTCAAATTTTTCATAATTCATATTTAATTGACCAAAATAGTCTAAATATATTTTTTCCTTTATTTTACTTAATTAATTGAAATTAACTTCAATTAATCAGAAAATAATTAATTTTGTGCTAATATTCGTAATTAATCATAATAATTTCTTAGTTTAATAAAAAGAATATTAATATTTATCAACCATATGCATTACCATTAAGGTTGTGCCCCCAACTGACCCTCAAATTTGGGATCTTTTCCAAAGTGTGTTTGTTGGTGCTACTAGGGGTCTTGAGCTCAACCTAGCTATAATTAAATAATTAATTAAGATTGTTTAGTCAATGCCAAAAGATCCTAAAATCTTGGCATATTGAAATTTCAAAGTTTTGAATTATTTCCTTAATTCTAGCGGATGTAATCTAGGTGATTCTAGGGTCACTAACTAATGTAGGCACTAACCTATATGTACCGTCTATCATTAAGTGGTTTGGGAAGCGCCATAGCTTCCAACGCCATTAAAAAAAGCTACGGCGCTTCTTGAATATATGGAAGCACCGTAGCTTGATTATTTAATTTTTTTAATTATAAAGCTACGGCACTTCTTATGGCACTTTTCTAGGGAATTGCCATAAGAAGTCAATGACTTCCAATGGCACTTCCCTGGAGAAGCGCCATAGGAAGTTTTTTTTTTCAAAAAAAAAAAATTGTAATTATTTTATTTTTCTGATGTAAACCTCCATATTCAATCCAAAATCCATAACAATTTACAATATAATCCACAACAAAATGAAATAACATAGTACATATCTTTTGCAATATTGTGTTTTCATGTATTAATCATAAAAGAACTCCAGCATTTAACTTGCTTAAACTTAAGCCACACGTTACTTCTATAGAGGATTAAACTAAATATTATTATATTTGTAAGCTTAAAAATTAAAAAACTTACAATATATAGGAAGTTCAAGAAAGCAGAGTTAAAACTTCAAACAAATACCTGAAAACAAAATTATGAGTACACATGTAAGATTCATAACAGATTGTAACTAAAAAAATGTGGACCAATTGTTGAAAAAAAAACACTTAAGGAGGCCGAGACAAGAAGAAAAAAACACGTTGGAAAGGAAGCTTTGTACTGCAACAGAGGTTTGGAAAATGGGGGAGCTAAAAGGAAAGTGGGAAGATGAAAATGAAAATGAAAATGGCGGGTTGTGAAAATTATATAGGAGCTATGCCTTGGCCGGCTCTTGCCCCACCAAGCGTCGGCCAAGGCGCCAGGCGAAGCGCCGGCACTTGCTTGAGCAAGCACCGGCCAAGGTTTAATGAATAAACTTTGGCCGACGCTTGCTTGGCTAAGGCCCTCATGCACGCCAATGGTGGAATTGAATAACATGCATGAAGTGACATTATATTCATCCGTGAAGCAAGCAACATAAGAAACATACCTAAAGTAGAGATTAGGTATGTGTTATAGGAGAAGAATTTAGAGGGGGAAACGTGAGGACACAATGAGATATTCAATTATAAACTATATGAAAAAAGGAAGAACAAAGAATTATATGCTCTCTATCATTCGAGAAGGAATTTACGGAGCCAATAGCCTGTGGCTCCAAAAAAAATCCTAAAAATAACCCAGTTATGGCACTTTCTTAAGAAAGCGTCATAGCTGGGATTTTCATTTTTCCTTTTTTTTCTTATGAATATTTTGTGTGGAGCTTATTAAGGAGAGTGCCACACAAGCCTAATACAAGCTATAACACTTATTATAGGAAGCTCCGTAGCTTCTTAACATTTTTTTAAACAATTATCTATAGCGCTTATTTAAAGAAGTGTTATAAAAAGGGCACTACTAAATCATTTATTTATAGTAGTGATATCCTCTAATTCCATAGAAAGTTTGAGTTCAATTTCTTGATTTTATAAAGAATACCAATACCGACATAAGCGATATGTATATTGTAATATCCCAAAAAGTGATTAAGGGCTAATGACTTAAAAAATGAATGCAATTATTGTTGAATAAACACTTTTGGAGAATGGGTGATGGGAATTTGGATGTTTTAATGATTCCAATGGCTTCCTTGTAAAAATTCGTGTGGGGAGAGTGTTTATTGTGAAATTGGAACCATTGGGAACAATTGTGCAAAAGTTGGAAACTCTGTTCACTGAAACTCTGTACAGGGCAGTCGACTTGTATGGACGTTTTAAATAGTAAAATGGTGTCTAAAAATTCTGATATTTTCCAGTATTAAATTTCACATGCCAAGCTTCAAAATGGACATATAATTTGTGTCATTTCAATTTTTGAGCTAAGAGTTATGATTTTCCAAAGTGTGGGATGGAAACTGGAATCTGTTTTGGAGCAGTATGGACTTTTGTGCAATTCTGTATTTTTGAGGTTATTAAATGCAGTGATCCATATTTTTCCAATAAAGAGGACTTAAATAGATTTCCATTGGCTTTGGGATCACCTCATTTTTATTTTTCTAGAATTAGTTATGATTTTTCAAAGTTTGGGCAGAAATCTGCCAGAATTTTGCAAAAATCCGAAATTGATGGAAATTTAGTAAATAATTAGAAAATAATATTATATTATATTAAATCATCAGCCACCTCCTCCATCAGCTCAAAACCGTGATATTCAGCTGCAACTAGAGAGAGAAGGTGTGAGAAATTCTAGAGAGAGAAGTAGAAGAGAACTTGTACGGTAAGTCGATTTCTTCAGTAAATCCTTACCTAACGCGTATAACTCCGCTCCTAAGCTATTCTTCTATATTCTTCAAGGTTTGTGGAGCACAAAATTGGGTTTTCTAAGGCTAGGGTTTTCAGCCACCTTGAAGAAAAGCTAGTGGGAGCTTGAGGTAACTTCCAAACTTTCATATATTGCTTATTCTGGCTGTTGTGGGCAATTTAATTGGTGAAATTTCGCCGGATTGCTATTGGTTTTAAAGTTTGGAAATGATATGGCCTAGGGGTTATGCTGCCCAAATTGGGTCTTAATGTTAGTTGTAACCTAATGTAATGATTAATAAAGTGGTTAGGAGTAGAAAGGAACACGTTTGCGGAGCCGAAACCGAAAAACACCGATTCTTCCCAAAGTATGCCAAGATTTCGGCCAGGACTAGATCTAAGGGTTAGAGTTGGGTTTTCAATGATTTGATGGTTCCATTGAGTTCAGGAGCGAAAATTAGGTAGGGTTACAGTTGGTCACTTTTTCGGAAAAGGCCGAAAAAGCATAATTACGAAAACGCCCCTAAAACCCTTAAAGTGGGGCTGCCAAGGGTAATGTTGTAATTTGACATCGAATTTGATAATTTTGAGTTTGGAAATGGATTCCTTGGGCGAAAATATGTCAAAATAGCCCATATCAAAATTTCAAGAAAAAGTACAATCGGACGGGTACGGCCGGGCCGGGTCCCTGGGGGCATTTTTGTAAATTTTCATAATAGCCTCATATAACCCCCAGAAATACTATGGAAGTGTCTAAATTGTATTTTGGAATTGTAGGACCAAGTTGTGAGCCCAGTGTTAGCATGTTTTACGATGCACACTAAAAGGTGGTCTTTGAGATAGTACTCCTTAACCCTTTAGGCATGTGTCTAGACTTCTAGTAGCCACCTAAAGAGTCCAAGTGATAACCAACTTTAAGTGTTCTGAGCGTGAGAATTTGGAATAGAGAATAACTTGTCGTCTTTGACTTTGGTTTATAGGGTTCGACATTTGCCCTAATCGCAAGCAACCTGTGCCGGCGCACGTCAGGAAAGAACAAAGTAGTGACTCTTTTCCCTTATACTATATGTGATACATGGTATGTTTGTTTGATCATTGTTTGTGAGTCTATCACCTACGGCCCATCGGTGTTGACGGTGGGAGGATCGTACCTTCGGGGCGGTGGAATCCGGGGGATGAGACTATGTGAAAGTCGTAAGGCTATATGTGAAAGCCAAAGGGCTATTTGTGAAACCTTCACCCGCGGCCCATCGGTGTTGACGGTGGGAGGACCGTGCCTTTGGGGCGGTGGAATACGGGGGATGAGATTATGTGACTATGTGCATATGTGGCAGCCTGCGTGTTGTGCTTTATGTTGTGATGCTGCTTGATGATTTTCTTGCATGCTTTGTGATTACATGTGGTATGAGTGATTTGTTACTACTGGGATTCTTTTGAATCTCACTCTTTCCATTGACAAACCTTCAGACAGGGCAAGTGGCTCCAAGGGAAAGGAGACGACCAAGGGCGGATAAGGCTCCTTAGGGAGATTTATATTTTGGTGTTGAATATCATGTTTTGTTGGGAGATCACCGTATATCTTATAAACGTTGTTTTGGAGACAGTGGTGTAATCCCCTAATGGGAATTTATAAACCCTTAGTTTATGTATGAAACCCGAGGGTTGCCGAGATTTTATTGTACACTCTGATATGTAAATGTGATATAACTGCATAGGGTAATTATATTCGAGTTGTGGAATTTGAGACCAGGGTAAGGCAGAATCTTTGAAAATATTTGTGAAAACCCTTCCGTAAGGAAGGGATTGTAAATGAGTTTGATTATTATTGGTCTCTATTTCATTTTAAAATACGTATTTTGAATCATAATTACGAAGGGGGTTACATATATCTTATGACAAGAAGATAAGGATGATAAATGGCACCATGAATATATGATGAAACACTGGAAAAAATCAGTACCAGAACGAAGTAAAAAATCATCGCATGCGTCAAGGTTCAATGCTTATTACTTGACAGTATAAAATGTGTGGATTCATATCTTGAGCTAATAATAGCTTGATATATCGTTCAAAAGGGACAATGATGTGCGTGCGTGTGTGTGTGTAATATTTAATTGTGACCTTGTCGTTAATTGTTGTCACTGACTCGTCCAAGGTAATGCAAAAACAGTCCATTCGCCACGTTTATAAAGATGTTGCTGAGTTGGGTGGGTTGGGGGTATACTGAATCATACATAAAGACAAGAAGCAGAATGAAGAAATGCAAACATTATTGATGTGCATGTGGGCTAACTCGCTTTTTTGACTAGTCATATTAATCCTCTTTGTATTAGTTTAAAATATTTCGTCCAACCTATCACTTTTATTGGTGGGTTACTAGATTAGCCCATAAGGCATAGTCCTCCTTCTATTTACAGATAGCGAATTAACAAGATTATAAGTAGAACTCAAACACACATCTTTTTCTTTTTGGCGATTATATCACCTCTTGCTTTCCTTCTTACTTCAGTGTAGGCTTTCTAATTAATTTTAATTATTCGTGCGTTTTCTTGTTTTGGGGAAGATACTTGCTTACTTTGAACCTTATTGGATTACTAGTGCCAGATCAAGAACAAGAAATAATAACATTGAATTAAACAGGTTTAGTTTGACTTATAGATGGATTTTCTGTTTTAAGCAAATTTAAAAAAAAAATCAAGCAAATCGATCAACCTTATTTTCCCCCTACCTATTTCTTGATAATTGAATCGTTCTAATTTAACCATAATTTTATATAATTTATCTTAATTAAATACGGATTTTTAATGTATTTTCCAGGGCATTATCGCATGATTAAGCACTCATTAGAGACATTTGTATTGGATTAATTGTAATTAAAGGGTAAATTGGTCATAAATTATTAAATGTTTATACAAATGATTTCTTGAACTTTTAATGCTATCTTATGCTTAATCTTTACATTGCAGGTGTTTTGAGAAGAAATTGATGATTTTTAGAGGTTAAATTAATTTTTTGGAGAACCGGGCAAATTACAAAAAACTCCCTAACATTTCTGAAGAATTCAAGTCAATGAAGAAAAGGGACAAGGGCAAATTATAGAAAATGACCCAAGACACAAATTCAACATGCATCACGTGAACTGGGGGAAGCTTTGAATTACAAAAAAGTAAGGAATATTGCTTTCAGTTTGTAATGATGAAAAGAGAAATCACAAAGCATTTGGCATCTTCCTTTTGGCTGACAATGAATGATTACGGACCCAACTGAGCTACACCTAACACAACAACTAGTAGTGGTTGTTGTTGGTGAAAGAAAGTGGACGCAGGCAACTTCACTATATATACCTCCCATCCTCACCACCAGAGATCAGCGAAAAACCTGCATCCTTCCCTTATACCTTCAGTCTTCTTTTATTTTTCTTGCCGATGTACTATAGAATGGGGAGTTGAAGTGAGAAAGAGGTCATCACTATCACCACTGACCTCTTCTCTTCATCACCACCATTCACTTTGACCAACCTTAGCATCGTCATCCCTATCATTTTCATCACAGTACCTTCATCTTCATATCACTACCATTATTCTCCTTCCTTCCTTCTTTTACTCTGCCATCACCTCACACATCATCTTCATTATTCTTGAAACTCATCTCCGAGTTCCGATCACCTTCATGCACCTTCTTCTTCATAACCACAGTACATCATCATCTTTGGGAGGGAAATACATCTTGAATCGCAATGGTTGTTTTTAAATGAGAAAATGCCTTAAACTGGAATTTTTTTTCTATAATGAATTGCATTGATGCATACCCTAAGTAGTAAAGGGTTGCATTTGCCACTTTGAAAATGTGATTTGTAGGAAAATTTTTGAGCTTTAATGTAATCTAGTATTTTAGCAACTTTTAAAACCATGTTTTACTTTTCAAGCAAATGGAAAAAGAAATGAACCCACAATTGGATTTTTGCTTGCTCTTTGTTTAAAAAAAAGAGAGTTTATATATCACAATTGCATTTAAGATTTGAGCATTATTATAATTAATTGCCATATTTTGATTAATTTTGTTTGTAAAGTTAGCACTTGGGATATTTAAAAAGATGTTTTTTTGGTTAACTAGCTTTGCAATTGATTGTGTTGGAAGGAGTATTAGAGAAAGATGATGATGTACTATGGTTATGAAGAAAAAGGTGCATGAAGGTGATCAAACATCGGAGATGAGTTTCAGGAATAATGAAGATGATGTGTGAGATCATGGCAGAGTAAAAGAAGGACGAAAGGAGAATAAGGATAGTGATATGAAGATGAAGGTACTGTCATGAAGATGATAGGGATGACAATGCTGAGGTTGGTCAAAGTGAATGGTGGTGATGAAGAAAAGTGGTCGGTGATGATAGTGATGACCTCTTTCTCACTTCAACTCCTTATTCTATAGTACATTGGCAAGGAAAATGAAAGAAGATTGAAGGTATACACTACAAAAAAAAAGTGATTTAGTAGTAGTTAAAAATGGGTATTAGTAGAGGTTAATAAAACCGCTACTAAATCGTATGTTGCATGTTGTTTTGTAGCGGTTATCTAAAACCACTACTCAAAGAAAATAACTGCTACTTACTTTGTAACGGTTGAACCCAACCGCTACAACATCCCCATAAGCCGTAAATGTTTTTTGAGATATTTGTAGCGGTTAGTTATATAACCACTACAAATATAAAAAATTGAAATTTTCAAGGCGGGAAAAGAAAAATGAATTTTTTTTATATTTTGTAGCGGTTAATAAACCGCTACTAATTTAAATTTTTTATGAAATTCGTAACGGTTATATAACTGCTACTAATTTCATGAAAATTCAAAAATGGTGCCAAAAAATTAATGGGAAAATCACTGTCAGGTCCCAAGGAAGCAAAATATTGTCAGAAAAGTCCCAGGAAAATCAGAAATATGTGAAAAGTCCCTGGGGACTTTTCTGATATTATTTTCCAAAGTCAAATGACCCACATGCCCCTCTTCTATTATCTCTCTCTCTCTCATTTGTTGTGTGTTTTTGCTCTCAGATGGGTTTTTTTTCCAGCTCCATGCGTTCTCTCTCTACAGAAATGGTGGTGATGGTGAAGGCCAAAGCTTTGAGGTGGTGAAAGATTTGTGGGATGAGATGTAAGATAGAAGGAAGAAGAAGATGGAAGGAAGGTGGTGGAATTTTTTTGATTTCAAGCTTCCGCCATTTTTAAAGAAGGAAGGGATGAAGGTGATGATGATGATGAATAGTCCAACCCATCCCTCTTTTTCAACCTCATTGTGCTTTGAAAATGCTAATATGGAAAAAAAACAAATTGTTGTTAATTCGTGCAGTGGAGGTTGTTAATATAACAGTAGTAGTTGTTAATACGGAAAACGGGGTTGGACGCCGTGGTGCTCTGTTTTTGGGAGAGGAAACAGAGGAAGTGGTGTGTTTGAGGTGGTGGGGTGCTATGAAAATGATGATATGGAAAAAATAAATAAATTGTTGTTAATTCGTGCAGTGGAGGTTGTTAATATAACAGTAGTAGTTGTTAATATGAAAATCGGGGTTGGACGCCATGGTGCTCTGTTTTTAGGAGAGGAAACGGAGGAAGTGGTGTGTTTGAGGTGGTGGGGTGCTATGAAAATGCTATTATGGAAAAAAAATAAATTGTTGTTAATTCGTGCAGTGGAGGTTGTTAATATAACAGTAGTAGTTGTTAATACGAAAAACGGGGTTGGACGCCATGGTGCTCTGTTTTTTGAAGAGGAAACAAAGGAAATGGTGTGTTTGAGGTGGTGGGGTGCTATGAAAATGATGATATGGAAAAAAAATAAATTGTTGTTAATTCGTGCAGTGGAGGTTGTTAATATAATAGTAGTTGTTGTTAATACGGAAAACGGGGTTGGACGCCATGGTGCTCTGTTTTTGGGAGAGGAAATAGAGGAAATGGTGTGTTTGAGGTGGTGGGGTGCTATGAAAATGCTATTATGGAAAAAAATAAATTCTTGTTAATTCGTGCAGTGGAGGTTGTTAATATAACAGTAGTTGTTGTTAATAGTGAAAACGGGGTTGGACGCCATGGTGCTCTGTTTTTGGGAGAGAAAACAAAGGAAGTGGTGTGTTTGAGGTGGTGGGGTACTATGAAAATGATGATATGGAAAAATATAAATTGTTGTTAATTCGTGCAGTGGAGGTTGTTAATATAACAGTAGTAGTTGTTAATACGGAAAACGGGGTTGGACGCCATGGTGCTCTGTTTTTGGGAGAGGAAATAGAGGAAATGGTGTGTTTGAGGTGGTGGGGTGCTATGAAAATGCTATTATGGAAAAAAAAATAAATTATTGTTAATTCGTGCAGTGGAGGTTGTTAATGTAACAGTAGTAGTTGTTAATACAACAAATGAGGTTGAGTGTTAGTGGGTGCTCTGTTTTTGGGGAATATAACAGAGGAAGTGCTCTGTAAATTGCTCAATTGGTCATATTTAATGTAAGGCAATATAGTGTCAGAGAGAAAGTCATTGAAGGTTGTGAAAACAACTCAAAAGGTTGTTAATACACGCTTTATGAGTTGTAAATAGCTCAATTTGTCATACTTAATTTGAGGAACAATAGTGTCAGATAGAAAGGTGTTGGAGGTTGAGAAACAAACTGAACAGGTTGTTATTACACGCTATACGAGTTGTAAATAGCTCAATTTGTCATACTTAATTTGAGGAACAATAGTGTCAGATAGAAAGGTGTTGGAGGTTGTGAAAACAACTCAAAAGGTTGTTAATACACGCTTTATGAGTTGTAAATAGCTCAATTTGTCATACTTAATTTGAGGAACAATAGTGTCAGATAGAAAGGTGTTGGAGGTTGAGAAACAAACCGAACAGGTTGTTAATACACGCTATACGAGTTGTAAATAGCTCAATTTGTCATACTTAACGTGAGGAAACATAGTGTCAGCGAGAAACGTGTGGGACGTTGTGAAACGAACTCAAAAGGTTGTTAATACACGCTTTATGAGTTGTAAATACACGGTTTATGCATTGTAAAAAGATGATCTCGGTTTTGTTTCGCTGTGCCATACTGAAAGCAAACACGGTCAGAAGAGGCCATTTTTTACATCATTTTGCTTTTGTTTCGCTATGGCAAAGCAAAAGCAACTGGCCACACCGTCAAGTTGTTCTGTATTAACAACTACTACTGTTATATTAACAACCTCCACTGCACAAATTAACAATATTTATTTTTTTTCCATACTAGCATTTTCATAGCACCCCACTACCTCAAACACACCATTTCCTCTGTTTCCTCTCCCAAAAACATAGCACCATGGCGTCCAACCCCGTTTTCCGTATTAACAACAACTACTGTTATATTAACAACCTCCACTGCACGAATTAACAACAATTTATTTTTTTTCCATATCATCATTTTCATAGCACCCCACCACTTCAAATACACCACTTCCTCTGTTTCCTCTCCCAAAAACAGAGCACCATGGCGTCCAACCCCGTTTTCTGTATTAACAACTACTACTGTTATATTAACAACCTGCACTGCATGAATTAACAATAATTTATTTTTTTCCATATCATCATTTTCATAGCACCCCACTACTTCAAACACAACATTTCCTCTGTTTCCTCTCCCAAAAATAGAGCATCATGGCGTCCAACCCCGTTTTCCGTATTAACAACTACTACTGTTATATTAACAACCTCCACTGCACGAATTAACAATAATTTATTTTTTTTCCATAATAGCATTTTCATAAGCACCCCACCACCTCAAACACACCATTTCCTCTGTTTCCTCTCCCAAAAACAGAGCACCATGGCGTCCAACCCCGTTTTCCGTATTAACAACAACTACTGTTATATTAACAACCTCCACTGCACGAATTAACAACAATTTATTTTTTTTCCATATCATCATTTTCATAGCACCCCACCACCTCAAATACACCACTTCCTCTGTTTCCTCTCCCAAAAACAGAGCACCATGGCGTCCAACCCCGTTTTCCGTATTAACAACTACTACTGTTATATTAACAACCTCCACGCACGAATTAACAATAATTTATTTTTTTCCATATCATCATTTTCATAGCACCCCACTACTTCAAACACAACATTTCCTCTGTTTCCTCTCCCAAAAGCAGAGCACCATGGCGTCCAACCCCGTTTTCCGTATTAACAACTACTACTGTTATATTAACAACCTCCACTGCACGAATTAACAACAATTTATTTTTTTCCATATCATCATTTTCATAGTACCCCACCACCTTAAACACACCACTTCCTCTGTTTCCTCTCCCAAAAACACAGCACCATGGCGTCCAACCCCGTTTTTTGCATTAACAACTACTACTATTATATTAACAACCTTCACTGCACGAATTAACAACAATTTATTTTTTTTCCATATCATCATTTTCATAGCACCCCACCACCTCAAACACACTACTTCCTCTGTTTCCTCTCCAAAAAACAGAGCACCATGGCGTCCAACCCCGTTTTCCGTATTAACAACTACTACTGTTATATTAACAACCTCCACTACACGAATTAACAACATTTTTTTCCATATTAGCATTTTCAAAGCACAATGAGGTTGAAAAAGAGGGATGGGTTGGACTATTCATCATTATCATCACCTTCATCCCTTCCTTCGCTAAAAATGGCGGAAGCTTGAGATCAAAAAAATTCCACCACCTTTCTTCCATCTTCTTCTTCCTTCTATCTTACATCTCATCCCACAAATCTTTCACCACCTCAAAGCTTTGGCCTTCACCATCACCACCATTTCTGTAGAGAGAGAACGCATGGAGCTGGAAAAAAAAATCCCATCTGAGAGCAAAAACGCAGAACAAATGAGAGAGAGATAATAGAAGAGGGGCATGTGGGTCATTTGACTTTGAAAAATAATATCAGAAAAGTCCCTAGGGACTTTTCAGATAGTTTAGATTTTCCTGGGACTTTTCTGACAATATTTTGCTTCCTTGGGACCAACAGTGATTTTCCCAAAATTAATTTCTATTTAAAAAGTCACTTTAATTAGTAGCGGTCTAATAAACGCTACAAAAATTAAGAAAATAAAAAAAATACGATCATGTTTTCTATTTTTTAATATTAAATTAAATAGTTTATTTTTTTAGTAGTTTATCTAATTTAATTAGCTTATTATTCAATAGTTTAACTCATTTCTAAATTAAAAGGAATAATTTAATTTAGTTGGATGAGTATAAAAATTGTATTAATAATATTATTAAGGATACGTAGGTAATAAGGAACTATTATGTTGTTTATTATAATGTAATTGTGTATGAAGTTGGCAAAAAAATTGTGTATGAAAAATAGATGAAAATGAGATAAAGCTTAGAAATATCTGGAAAACAAAATGGTGAGAATAAATTTTATGCAAAGGAAAGAAGTATTGAAAAAAAAAAACTTTGTTACCATATTTGATCGTATTGTTCAGCTCCTCAACTCATACAAAAAAATTTATAAATGAGAGAAAATGAAAGAAGGGTAAGGTGAAAAGAAATGGGAGAGTATTTGAAATGAGTCGTGGTAAGGGTATTTATAGGGATCCACGTACCATTTTGTAACGATTAATGTATCCATTTTGTAGCAGTTTTTAATTAGTAACGGTTATTTTTATTTTTGTAGCGGTTTTAATTAGTAGCGGTTATTTTTATTTTTGTAGCGGTTTAGTAACCACTACAAATATTATTTTATTTTTAAAAAAAAATTCCATTTTTTTGAAGACAAAAACATAATTTGAATTTGATCACTAATCCTCACCATCCCTACAGAAATTATGTAGAAAAATTATTGTTAGGGATGTATTATTAAATTTTAAAAATTTAATTTAAATGATGTTGATGTAAAAAAACTCACCGCAGTAGAGGTAAATTGTCATCACCTTCAAGGAAGTAGTTTTCAAAATCGGCTGGCTGAAATGGCTCACTCTCATAGGCTATGTTATCGCCTTCACCCATGTCGTAAAGGTCCCATGGCTTTAAATGAACGACCATGTTCCAATCCCTGTGCCTCTCGTCCTAGACATAATAAACCTGATATACCTCTAAAGCAAGAATCTACGGCTCATCATCTTGAGAAATACCAGTATGAATCGGCTGTGAGAAATTGACTGGTGCGATCCCTAAGTCGTCAGTTATTAGTCCCCGAGAAGTAGTGGTATTTGCCCACATACACTTGAACAGTGTCACGGTGAAACGGCCTTAATAATTAAGTTCGACCACATCAAGAA
Organism: Inga laurina; assembly: GCA_963855925.1. Classification (NCBI taxonomy): domain Eukaryota; kingdom Viridiplantae; phylum Streptophyta; class Magnoliopsida; order Fabales; family Fabaceae; genus Inga; species Inga laurina. Next base: position 28,531,682 of record OY979713.1, read on the forward strand.
GCTTGCCATAGTAAGGGACACCTCTGAACTGCATGTTGGCGTCACTACTACTTGCATAACTCCTTGTCTCAAATGTGCCATAAACACCTGAATTCTGAGTTTGCAATCCTTGATCCCGTGAAACCGTGCAAAACTTAAAACCATTGACATTGTATACTATAAACCTTTTTGCATGATCAAGAGGGCCGATTGCGAGAACTCTGAAATCTGGTGAGTGTGGGTTGTGGTCATTTAGTAGTCTGCTAGAAAACCAACTCGGGAATTCTCTGGGGACCCTTTTGTCAACTTCCAAGGATGTTTGTATACGGATCCTGAGTTGATGCTTTACATGACTTCTGAATTCCCTGCAATTAATAATAGAAAGGCGATAGTGAAATGAAAGTGAAAAATGTTATGAAAGATATAGAATAACATGTGAGTGTACAATTCTTACTGTATGAAAGGTTCAACTTGAGTGCAATTAAGCAAGACATGTCTATGTGCTTGCAACTTCTCAGTTGCCGTTAGTTTGAAGTTCTCAGTTCCTTTAACTGGTTTACCAACATGAGGGATAAATTCACTTGATGTTGGCGCAGGTTCAGGACAATCGTCAACACGAGGTAGGTGATTGAAAGCCGTCTCAAGGTCATCAAAGTACCTTGAACAAAAATACAGCACCTCATTCCCTATATAGCCTTTAGCTATAGAACCTTCTGGCCATGTTTTATTCCTTCCGTAAGATTTTAATTTCCCAAGGAACCTACGAAGTAAAGAAGAGAAAATTGATACTAAATGCTAAAAAGGACAAGTAGCAAATATTAAGTACAGAGAATAAAGCACATATTTAAAATGAGTACCTCTCAATCGGATACATCCATCGATATTTTACTAGTCCAGTGAGCTTTGTTTCATGAACGAGGTAGACTGTAAGGTGAACCATCACAGTAAGAAAGGATGGAGGAAAGATCATCTCCAAATGACAAAGCGTAAGAATGATTTTGGACTACAGCTAATCGAGCTCTTCAATGATCAAAACCTTAGAACACAAATTCCAAAAGAAAGAACAAAGTTCCACCAAAACGATGGAAACATCAGGAGGAAGTGCATTCTTTATAGCCAGAGGGGGTAACTGCTGCATAAGAACATGTGAGTCATGACTCTTCAGGCCAACAACCTTTCGAGCCTACAAGTAAACACATTGAGAAATGTTTCTTAAATACCCATCAGGAACTTTTAATTTCTTCAACGTCGTGAGGAAGACACCCTTGTTCGGTTTTGTGAGGGTAAACTTTGCCGGCTGGAATTTGTCATGCTCATCTAGCCAAGCGTCTTCACGAACTCCCATGTCGCGTAAATCTTTCCTCGCTTGAAGGTGATCTTTTGTCTTGTCGGGTTTGTTAAGCAGCATATACAACACATTATCACAAACATTCTTTTCAATGTCCATTACATCAAGACTGTGGTAAAGTAAATTAGATCTCCAATATGGAAGAGTGAATAAAATACTTATCTTCTTCCACTGCTGAGGTGCCGAAGTCCTGCATGTCTTTTACCGAGTTTGTGCTGAATTGTCGCTTTTTCCAAACTTGAATTCAACATGCTCAAGCTCCTGTAAGATATCTGTACTGGACAAAGTCTGAGGTGGTCCTCTTTTTTCTGGTTTCCCATTAAAGCGATTCCATTGCAATCTGAACTTATGCCTTCCATCGAAAAACCTCCGATGCCCCATAAAGCACCACTTTCAGCTGTGGGGAAGGAGCACTACATTAGAGTCAAAATTGTAAGCTGGACACGCCGATCCAGTATGCACATTCCTACCAAATAATGTGTCAAGGCCAGGAAAGTCACTAATCTTCCACATCAAGGCTGCATGCAAGTTGAACAAAGTCTTCCCGTAAGCGTCGTACGTCTCCACGCCGACATTCCACAGGTCAAGCAATTCCGCAATAAGCGATTGGAGATACACATCGATGTCATTGTCCGGTGCCTTTTTGCCTAGAATGTTTATAGACATAATGAAAGAGTTTTGTTTCATACACATCCAGGGAGTAAGTTGTAGGGAACAAAGACTATTAATTACAAAAATATTAAAAAATCCTATTAATTACAAAAATCCTATTAAAAAATATTAATTAAATGTAATTAATTAAAAAAATATTAATTAAATACTATTAATTACCTGCACCACATCCTCCCAAGCCAGGTCATTCGGCCCCTTTGGAACATGCCTCCACGTCCTGAAGTGAAGGGGGAACCGCATCCAATTCGAGCTCAGCTCATTTAGGAAGTGGTTGAATAGGTGACCCCTATTATCAATGGGCTAGTCTGTGCCCTCATTCCACGGCACTATAACTCGCAGTGTCTGGCCCATGCTGTTCAAACCGGCCACGTCCAGCCTCCTCATTGACATGTTCCCCTGCTCATCTACACAATTTACCGCACGTAAGATAAATTGTAATTCAAATTTAATATTTCGAATTTAGATAAATAATTTATTAAATAAAAAAATTTATTTATCTTGGACCTGTACCTCAAATCCTGTAGAACGTGAAGACGACCCTCGTGGGTTATTTTGCTCCCGAGCCTCATCCTCATCGAGGAACTCCTCCATCTCCCTGATCCCAATCAGGATGTCAAAGTCATCCGCCTCATAGTCCTCGACGCTAATATCTGCCTCCCCCAAATCAGGCACCTCTGGTGCGGTCGTCTCCTGTGGGATCGTCTGCGGTGCCTGTGGTAGGGCCGACTCCTGTGGGGGGATGGGCTGCAATACCGCGGTCGCCCTCCCTCCGCACTGCCCCCTCCCTCTTCCCCCTGCTCTGCTGCTGGCACTTTGTAAAATCGGTCTGGGGACCTCAGGCGCCTTCCCCCTATCCTCTCTTGAAGCCATATCAACTGTAAAAATTCAAAAAAAAATATTTTAGTCTCATTATTATGCAAAAATATAATAAAAATATAAATACAAATAAAATACGTCTTATCTCCGTACCTCAAGTACAATACTGAGAAATACTGCAGCAAAAACTCTTTCACAAACGTCTGAATGCTCAATCTAAAAGAAAACACTCAGAGAAACTTTAGGAAACAAAATGAGTAAACAAAAGAATGGAGAAGGCGGCGTGCATATATAGGCCACAAATTTGTAGCGGTTATTGTAATAACCGCTACATAAACCACTACAAAGCACCTAGGGTGGCTAAAATTTGTAGCGGTTTTACAATAACCGCTACAAAGTACAAAAACCTTTGAAGTTCTGTAGCGATTATGGTATAGAACCGCTACAAATATGCGACGTTTGCAATTTTGTAGTGGTTTTGTTGGTTAAACTACTACAAATAACCGCTACACTATTGGCGTGTCTTGGTCGCGCCATGTGGCGGGAATATTCTAGAGGTTCTTATTTATTAACTACTACAACTGAACCGCTACAAGTTTTGACAGGAAATTTGTGCCATATTTGTAGCGGTTTTTTCTACCTAACCGCTACAAAAAAACGCTGCCAATCTGTCATGCCACTTGGAGCGTAGCTTGCCGCTACAAATTTGTAGCGGTTTTGGTTAAAACCACTACAAATATTAAAATATGTAGCGGTTATTTAAAACCGCTACAATTCCACCACTACAAAATGCCATTTTTTATAGTGATAAGGGGAGGCTGTAGGTTTTTCGATGATCGCTGGTGGTGAAGATGGGAGGTATATATAGTGAAGTTGCCCTACGTCCACTTTCTTTCACCAACAACAACCACTACTAGTTGCGTTAGGTATAGCTCGGTTGGATCCATCATCATTCATTGCTAGCCGAAAGGAAGATGCCAAATGCCTTGTGATTTCTCTTTTCATCATTGCAAATCGAAAGCAATATTCCTTGCTTTTCTATAATTCAAAGCTTCCCCCAGTTCACGTGATGCATGTTGAATTTGTGTCTTGGGTCATTTTCTGTAATTTTCCCTTGTCCCTTTTCTTCATTGACTTGAATTCTTCAGAAATGTTAGGGAGTTTTTTGTAATTTGCCATTGGAAATCTGTTCTGAGCAGTCTCGTTGTGTGGAGGTTTTGACTGAGAAAATGATGTCTGAATATTATGAAACTTTTAAGTCTTAAATTTCACATCCCAAGCTTCAAAATAGACATATAATTGGTGCCCTTTTGTTTTGGAAACTGGGAGATATGACTGTCTAAAGTTTGAGGTAAAAAATGAATACTATTTTGGGACAGTCTTGAGTTTTGGGGAATTCTGTATTTTTTTGGTGATTTCTAGTAATGTCCAATATTTTTTCTATGTAGAGGACTTAAATACCTTTCATTTGGAATTAGAATCACCTCATTTAGATTTTTCTAGAATTAGTTATAATTTTTGGAAGTTCAGCCAAGAAACAGAATTTTCTTGGCCGCGGCCAATGAATTCTTGGGCCACGGTCCAAATGTTTCTGAACAGTTTTTGGCCGCAGCCAACCCCCAAAAATCAGCATTTAAACTTTTAATGCTTTTTGGGAAAGAAAAAGACATGTAATTGATCTTCCTTATGAAAAGGATTCCAATGAGAAAGCAATCACAACGAAACCTTGACCAATTCAGATGAATCAAGAACTCTTGGAGCATTGTCAAAAAGAGATAACGGATTTACTCGCAAAAAGGTTAATTCGTAAGAGCCAAAGTCCCTAGTCTTGTGTAGCTTTCTATGTTAATAAGAATGCTGAACTTGAACGAGGAACTTCGAGACTTGTAATTAATTACAAACCTCTCAATCAAGCTCTTCAATAGATTAGGTATTCAATACCTAATAAAAAAGATCTTTTAAATCGCCTTCATCAGGCCCAAATATTTTCAAAATTTGATATAAAATCTGGTTTTTGGCAAATCCAAATTTCTGAAAATAATGGGTATAAGACTGCATTCAAAGTCCCATTTGGACAATATGAATGGAATGTTATGCCTTTCGGTTTAAAAAATGAATCATCAAAATTTCAAAAGGTTATGAATGAGATTTTCAATCCTTTTAAAAAATTTATAATTGTTTACATTGATAATGTTTTAGTGTTTTCAAAATCAATTAAACAACACTTTAAACATGTTAAAATCTTTGTAGACGTTGCTAGGTTCAATGGCTTAGCAGTTTCAAAAACAAAAATAAGTCTCTTCCAGACCAAAATCAGGTTTCTTGGTCATCATATATACCAAGGAACTATTGTTCCAATTGATTATGCAATCCAATTTGCTGATAAATTTCCAGACAAAATTCTGGATAAAACTCAACTCTAAAGATTCCTAGGTTGTTTGAATTACGTAAGTGATTTCATTCCTGACCTAAACAATATCATTAAGCCTCTTCATGAGCATCTTAAGAAAACTCCTCCTCCATGGACAGATGATCACACTAATGTGGTTATCAAAATCAAATCCTTGGTTAAAAATCTCCCATGCTTGTATCTCCTAAATCCACAAGCATTCAAAATTGTTGAAAGTGATGCCTCTGACATAGGTTATGGTGGCATTCTTAAACAAAAAATTGATGGTAAAGAGCATTGCATTTACTTCAAAACATTGGAATAGAACTCAGCAAAACTATTCCATAATTACAAAGGAAATTTTTGTAATTTTTTTGTGCATAAACAAGTTTTAAGGCGATTTGCTAAATCAAAAATTTTTAATCAGAGTTGATTGCAAAGCTGCAAAAGACGTTTTGAAAAAAGATGTTAAAAATTTAGCATCAAAATAGATTTTTTCCTATTAGCAAGCAATTTTAAGTGTCTTTGATTTTGAAATTGATTTTATTAAAGGTGTCAAATTCTCTCCCAGACTTTCTAACTAGAGAGTTCTTGCAGGGGAAATAAGGTGACCAAAAATGAGTAACAAAGAGTGAAAGAAGAAAGGAAGGGGTAAAGCCCCATTAAATGAAGATCCAGAAAGGATCACAAAAGAAGAAGCAGAGCAGCTCAAAGCTGCAATCAAATTATCAAAAGGGTTATTGACTTAAGGATCATCGATCCACAAAAAAGGATCCTCTTCAAGGTCCAAAATTTCTGAACAACCCATTCAAAAAACTTTTGGAATTATAATGGATCCTTCCCATTATAAATTCCCATTTGAAACACTCTTAGCCTTGCAAGCTAACCAAAACTATGAAAAATTGCTAACCAAAAGATGGGCTGATGTTGTAGACATGGAAGATTCCAAAGCCCTTACCCCATTTATCTTAGACCCTGAGGCTCTTGCCTTAGCCATCAAAAAATACTCTCAAGAAGTTACTAAGGCTGGTTCGTTGAAAGAAGTAGCCTTATACTCTAAACCAACACAAACCACATTTGTGTTAAAACCAGAAAAGGTCTTAAACCTTTTTCAGACAGAACCAGATTTGTGTGACAAAAATCCCATTGCATTAGCAACAAAAATATTTCAAAAAGGGTTCTTTTTTACCCCAAAATCTTGGGAAAAAACTAAAAAATTTTATGAGCTTATTCTTGTAGATACTAAATCTACAGAAATAAGACATTTCTTAGATCCTGATCACCCCAATGATAAAAGTATCCATGGTTATTCGACATTTTGAATATGGAAACTTTTATCATCTCAAGACCGGGGTTAAGGTTTAAGCAAAAAGAAAAGATTTTCCATCAAAGACGTGGTGACAATTGGTTTCAATTATTGGGATTATTTGCATGCATGGTGGTGTACCTTTTGGTACCAAAATCCAAAATTGAGTCATACTTGGCTTTTCATGTTTACGTATGAAATAAGATACCAATCTTCGTTATGGTTTAACCAATGGTGGGACTACTTTTGTCCTATCCAGGAAATTCTTCCAACCACAGAGAAAATTGGATTCGGCTATTTCAAAAGTCATATTAATCTTAGTGAAGATCCTTTCCCAGCAGATCTTCATTATTTTCCAAAATTTGGTTTAGCTTGGGTATTCAAATGGAACTTCAAATATGGCCCCTCAAAATATCAAAACTTGTTCCCCATGCTTCAAAGGACTTCTTCAGTCAAGTGGTGGGCAAAGTTTCCAAACATAAAAAACGTGTCTGAAACAAATATCAAGAAATGGTTCAGGAAAAATCCCAAATTCCTTATGGCAAGAGATCACGAATCCAGTGTATTCCTCAACCAGAAGGCAAAAATTCAAGCATGTTTGGCATCGACAACAGATAAGGAGGCCCTAATCAAGAAGCTTCATGACATTCTTGGGCTCCTCCAAACCCACGAACCTCAAAACAACCAGTCTGCCCAACAATCCTCAAACGAGTCATAAGCTGAAGATCTAGCCCAATACTTTGGCCATGATTCAAATGATGAGATCATTAGCCTCAACGAAGATTGATTCCGAAGAAAATCTTTCAGCACAAGAATCCTAGACTTGCTGACACAAATTTTTTGCTTTTAGTAAAGATTAGATGTAAAGTTAGGAATCTTTACTTTCTGCAGACAAAATAATGTAATTCCTTTTACTTTATGTAAAAGCAAAAGTAAAAGCACTTTTACCTGAGTAAATTGTTTCTTACTCTGAGTTAATGTGATTTTACCCAAAGGGAGAAAATAAATTGCCGTGAATAGTAACTGATCCGAACGCCTATAAAATGACACTTCATTTCAATTGTTACTCACCTTGAAACTTAGAGCTTTCAGTCTCAATTCTCTCTCCCCTCCTCCTCTAGGCTGATAAGCCTTGTATGTTTTCTTGATTTTCTTGTAATTTCTTTATTTTTGTATCATTTTGAATTCAATAATATATCAGTTTTATAAATCTTCTTCTCTTTTCTCTAAACTTATTGCATATTTCTACATTTGCATATGAACTAACAACTCCATGTCGGCCTCTACTTCTCAGGCTTTCTTTCTTCACCCTTTCTCTTAGAGCCTTTTGGGGTAAGTCCCCCAAGTTGGCGTCTCCAATCAAAAGTAATTCTAACATCTCCATTTTCATTTTGCCTAATTCTATAAGAATCAGGTGCAGGTTTTGGAATGACAGGGGCAATTCTAACCATATCCCAATCATCAAGGAGGGTGTAACCCCCTCACCGTAATTACATTCGGATTATAAAAATTTAAGTGAAATAGAGACCACTAAGACAAAGTAATAAATTACAATCCCTCATCTAAGAGATGGGGTTTCCTGAAAAACAGTTCAAAATCATAATTCATCCTGGTCTCATATTCACATTCGAATATAATTTCTTGAGAAACCAAATCACATTAATAAATATCAGAGTGCGTAACTAAAATCCCGGCAAACCCCAGGTTACTTGCATATATACCACATGGGTTTAAAGTTCCCAAAATAGGGATTACATATCCAAAATTTAACATTTACATCTTATGTACAAATGGTAATCCCAAACCAAAATAGATAACCAACAACCACTAAAGTCTCAGAGTATTACTAACTACTCCTGGTTGTCCACTTCCCTTTCGAGCCACTCGCCCTATCTGAAAAGGTTAGTCATTTGGAAAGAGTGTGATTCTAAAGAATCCTAGTAATAACAAATCATTCATACCACACGTAATCACATAGCATGTAAACTAATCATCACATAACAGCAACTCAAATCATACTCCACCCTCATCCCCTTTTACTGCTGGGAAGGCATACCGTCTTAACCCGAACTGTTGTTAGTGACTCAGGGACTGTTGGTATGGCAATGCATACGAATAGCCTTAAGGCTCACATATAGCCTTTCGGCCTACATTTAGCCTTTCGGCCCACAATTAGCCTTTCGGCCCACATATTTACATATATCACACCCTAACCTCATCCCCTTTTACCGCCAGGAAGGCACACAGTCCTTACCCGAACCGTTGTTAGTGACTCAGGGACTATTGGCATAGAGGTGCTTTCACAATTTCACAAATTTTGCAACATTTAAATCCATCATAAACCAATGATATAGCACACATACAATGTATCACATAAGGTATAAAGAAAGAGTCACTACCTGTATCTTTCCTGACTGGCTCCGGCACCATGGTCTCACGAGGGCGACAGATATCAAATCCTATACCAAATTAGAGACAACCGGTCAATCTCTTTTCCAAGTTCTCAATTTCATAATACTCTAAGTTGGTTATCATTTAGGACTCTTTAGGTGACCATTAGAGGCCTAAACATATGCCTAAAGGGTTGGAAGAAGCTACCTTGATGACCCCTTTTCGAAAGTCAAAACAGTAATTTTAGGCTGGATCACTCGAGTGAAGATGACCTCACTCGAGTGATGAGACACTTGTGCCCGAGTAAGAACAGCTCTCACTCGCAATTTTCCAGATTTTCATAAACTTATCCAAAAATCACAAACACTATATGGAAATGCACTAGAGGCTTACCTCTTCACTTTGTCAAATCCATAATCTTGATTCTCAAATTTTAAATTTCGTCCAACTCACAAACCACTACCTTTCAAGATTCTAAAATTATCAAGTTGAAGCTCTCAATGAGATGTACAACATTAATGAAGAGGATTTGAGCTTAAGAAGATCATTGCTTACCCAAAATCAAAGCTTTCCTTTCTCTTTCTTAGCTTGGCCGACAAAAATGTAAGGAAGAAGAGAGAGAGATGGTGAGGTAATGCAAATGATGATGATGGTGCATACTTCCTCCTCTAGCCATACACACAACCACATAGGGGAGAGAGAAGGGAGGAAAAGTGGACTTTTGTCCTTTTATGTAACACCCCAAAATTTATATTCACCAAAATTATTGTAAATATTTGAGAAATTCAATAAAAAAGGTGAATATTCATGAATTTGGAATTTATGAATTTATAAATGTTCAATTTCATGAGAAATTGGGCAAAAATAATTATGGAATTAATTTGGGTATTTTAAAAAGCCCAATATTAAGATCCAAAAATAAAGGAATATTAGAGAAAATATTTGGTCCAAAAATATATGGAAATTGGCCAAATAAAAATAAGAAAAGAAATTGGATTAGAAAGGTAATGGCAAAATTATAATTTTGCCAAAATAGCACAAAATAAATTATTTTTCAATTAATTGAAGTTAATTTCAATTAATTAATAAAAATAAAGTTTAAAAATATATTTAGAATGTTTTGGTCAATTTGATATGAATTTATGGAAAATTTGAGCAAAAAGTGCAATTTTGACCAAAATTGAGACTTTACGTGTATACGTAATCTGGACAAGTTGTGAAGCCAATTGAGACCATAGGGAGGGACCCCTAGGTGTCTCCTACATGTGGCATAAATAAGGAAATATTGATTGGGCTTAATGAGCATGGTTATATGTAGATAAGGATTTATGTACATAAGTTCATTTTTGAAATTTTGGAAAATAAAACAAATAAATAAAATATTGTAAAATATATGATAAATAAATATATCATCATCCTCTTCAGCCCATTTTCGTGCTCAACAGACCTGAACCATAGAGAGAGAAGGTTGAGAGAGTTTAGAGAGAGAAAGAGAAGAAAAATCACAAGGTAAACCGATTTCTCCGACGATTTAGCTCCTAACGCGTATAACTCCAACTCTAAGCTACTCCTCTTTGTTCTTTAAGGTTTGGAGGCTCAAAAATATGTTCTCTAAAGGTTAGGGTTTCAGCCATTTTTGGGAAAAGCTTATGGGAGCTTGAGGTAACTTCCAAACCTTTGTATATTAACTATTCTAGTTGCTGTAGACAATTTAATCGGTGAAATTTCGCCGGATTGTCTTTGTTTGTAAATTTTGGAAATGTGACATTAGAAGGATTATGATGCCCAATTTTAGTTCAAATGGTTGTTATAAATCAATTAGATGGTTAATAAAGTGGTTGGGAGTAGAAAGGAACGCGTTTACGAAGCCGAAATCGTAAAACCCCGATTTTTCCTGGAGAACACAATTATTTCGGCCAGGGATGTTTGAGGGCCTTAGATTTGTATTTTAAATGATTTGATGATTCCATTGGATTCAGTGGGCAAAAATAGGTGGGGTTACAGTTGGGTACTTTTTCAGAAAAGGCTGAGAAAGCATAATTACGGAAACGCCCCTAAAACCCTAAAAGTAGGGCTGCCAAGGGTAATTTCGTAATTTTACATTGAATTTGATAATTTTGAGTCCGGAAATGGATTCCTTGGATGAAAATATGTCAGGATAGCCCTAGTTAAAATTTTGGGAAAACGTGCCATCGGGTTGGGTACGGCGGGGCCGGGGTCCCGGGGGCATTTTTGTAAATTTTCACCATAGGCTAATATAACCACAAGAAACACTATGGAAGTGTCTAAAATGATACTTGGATAGGTTATGACCTATTTCTTTTACATTTGATGTTTTAGGACCGAGTTGGACGCTTATAGTTGACACATTTTACGAGGCGGACCCTTTGAGACAGGAAAGAGGTTAAGGTAGGAACTATTATCTCTCATATACTATGTGACTATTTGTATGATGCGTGTTACTGTATTTTGTGATCTGAACACATGCTGGAGGCACATTACCTAGCTGTGGTCTAGGACCTAGCTGAGGTACACTAGTCTTACCTAGTTGTAGTCAAGAACTAGGCTGAGGTACATGTAGGGGTTTCAACGGGTTAGTTGGCCCTGAATTTTGTGTACACACACGGATGATGTGAGTTTTCATTTTACTTGATACGGTGCATTGCATTTTTAATTTTCGCCTTTTATATGTTGATCGTATGTTTCTACTGAGATTCCTTGGAATCTCACCCCTTTTTCTAATCCAAATGTCTCAGCGGGTGCCAGCGGCTCGAAAGCCAAGGATGCAGAGAAGGGAAACTGACGGGCACGTTTCCCAAGATGTATACAGTGGTTGTATATAGCCTATGTGTGAAATAGTTTTGGAACATTCTGTACATATTTGTCATTATTATCAATTTCTGCTCTGTTAATGACTGTCTGTAAACAAATACTTATTATCAGTATAACTGTACTTTTCTGTTTGCCTATGGAACTTGTTCATTATTGCCCTGCGCATATCAAAATGGAAACGGGTGTTGACATTTTATGCCATATCCAATGGTCCACACTATGCCACATGTCACCATCTACTCACTTCCACAATGAGCTCACACAACCGCAAAGCATAGGATTCTGACCCATAAACAATGAATCTCAACCCTTGATCTCAAATACCACACACATTTATACCAAATTCTCATCACATTAATTCCAAATGTGTTTAATTACACTAATTACAATAAATCACGAAATCATTAGCCCTTAATCCCAAATTGGGATATTACAGAGGGTGAATTCATCCCATTTTATTGATTTTGGAACCGTAACATTTGCTCTAGTAGCATATGTTAGGAATAGACATGTTTCTTTTCCTTTATTGTACATTTTGACATTTGAAGTAGATGAATTCATAACTTTGTACTGGACCCTATAGATTAAAGCTATAAGTGAAACACCAGGCTTCATATGAAATCCATTCAACTTCAAACTTAATTTTAAAGCATCTATGACAGGATCATCATGTAATGAAGCTATCAAATTTGGGAAACAATTGAAGTAGATTGGTCCATCATAGAGACCTACTTCAACCATTCCAAAAATTGATTCAAAAAAGATTTCATGTCTACCATCTCTAACACATACTAATGTCAAGACATCTAGACCAGCTTTTACCAAGGATTTTATTGCCACTTGAACACATCCAATATGTATGAATTTATATTTCTTTTGGTGTTTTAGAATTGATTTTTCTAACAAGAGACACATGTCAGTTGGTTTACATTTTAGAGGAATTGTTTCTTCAACTGTTCTAATTATATAATTAGAAGATTTAAAGAATTTTTTATCCTTAGGTTTATATAAATCATTTTGATTAATGACTGGAATAGTCCAATCACTAAAATTTCGGTCAATATCTTCAAAATGAATTTCATTTTTGAAAATATTATTTTATAGGGAAGATTTCCCTAAATTTTTGTTGGTTGTTAAACCAGAATTTTGAGAAGATGAAGGAGTAGAAAAAAAGTGAGAGGAGTTAAAACGAAAAGAGAATGATCTGAACATAATTAAACTATGTCCCTTACACTGATATCATTACCTTCAGGTTTTATAGAGTTGTGCTAGATAAGATGAAGTTTCTGGGTTATTTATGGAGTTATTATAAATATTTCTTTGTATGTTCTTATAAAGATAAAGATATGCAAATATTATTATCACTTAGCCAATGCCTTAAACATTGAACCCCAATATCATATGAACATTCGAACAATAGGTATCTGGACTTACTTGCCCTATCCGTCGGGACTTACTGCCATAGCCCTAGAAAAGACGAACGAAGTTCATATGCTATCATTGATCAACTAACTTGCATGCTATCAGATAATAATAATAATAAGCAGAGACTTACCTTTATATTAACATGTTTCTGATGTGGAAGATCAACCAAGGTTATGACCATGAGCATACTTATCCAAAATATTCATAAGAACTTCATAAATTTTTTAGAACTTTAGAGTATCTAATACATCCCTACTTCCCCTTCTGGCTCTAATACCAACTTGGGGGACTTACCCCGAAAGGATCTAAGAAAAAGGGAGAAGAAAGAAAGCCTGAGAAGTAGAGACCAACACGGAGTCGTTAGTTCATATGTAAATGCAAAAATATGCAAGAAGTTTAGAGAAAAGAGAAGAAGATTTATAAAATTGATATATTATTGAATTCAAAATGATACAAACATAAAGAAATTACTAGAAAAGCAATAAAACATACAAGGCTTATCAGCCTAGAGGAGGAAGGGAGAGAGAATTGAGACTAAAAGCTCTAAGTCTCGAGGTGAGTAACAACTGAAATGAAGTGTCATTTTATTGGCATTTGGATCAGTTACTATTCACGGTAATTTATTTTCTCCCTTTGGGTAAAATCACTTTAACTCATAGTAAGAAACATTTTACTCAGGTAAAAGTGCTTTTACTTTTTCTTTTACATATAGTAAAAGGAATTACATTATTTTGTCTACAAAAAGTAAAGATTCCTAACTTTACGTCTAATCTCTACTAAAAGCAAAAAATTTGTGTCAGCAAGTTTGGGATTCTTGTATTGACAGATTTTCTTCGGAATCAATCTTCGTTGAGGCTAATGATCTCGTCATCCGAATCATGGCCAAAGTATTGGGCCGAATCTTCAGCTTCTAACCTGTCTGAGGATTGTTGGGCCGATTGGCTGCTTAGGGGTTCTTGGGTTTAGAGGAGACCAAGAATTTCATGAAGCTGCTTGGTTTGGGCCTCCTTATCTGTTGTCAATGCCAAACAAGCTTGAATTTTTGCCTTCTAGTTGAGGAATACACTAGATTTATGATCTCCTACCATAAGGAATTTGGGATTTTGCCTGAACCATTTCTTGAGATTTGTTTCAGACACGGTTTTAATGTTTGGAAACTTTGCCCACCATTTGACTAAAGAAGTCCTTTGAAGCATGGGGAATAAGTTTTGATATTTGAGGGGCCATATTTGAAGCTCCATTTGAATACCCAGCCTAAACCAAATTTTGAAAAATAATGAAGATCTGCTGGGAAAGGATCTTCACTAAGATTAATATGACTTTTGAAATAGTTGAATCTAATTTTCACTATGGTTGGAAGAATTTCCCGGATAAGACCAAAGTAGTCCCACCATTGATTAAACCATAATGGAAATTGGTATTTTGTGTCATACGTAAACATGAAAAGCCAAGTATGACTCAATTTTGGATTTTGGTACCAAAAGGTACACCACCATGCATGCAAATAATCCCAGTAATTGAAACCAATTGGATCCATGCCTTTGATGGAAAATCTTTTCCTTTTGCTTAAATCTTGACCCCGGTCTTAAGGTGATAAAAATTTCCATATTCGAAATGTCGAATAACCATGGATACTTTTATCATTGAGGTGATCAGGATCTAAAAAATGTCTTATTTCTATAGATTTGGTATCTACAAGAATAAGCTCATAAAATTTTTTTAGTTTTTTCCAAAGATTTTGGGGTCAAAAAGAACCCTTTTGGAAATATTTTTGTTCCTAATGCAATGGGATTTTTGTCACAGAAACCTGGTTTTGTCTGAAAAAGGTTTAAGACCTTTTCTGGTTTTAACACAAATGTGGTTTGTATTGGTTGAGAGTATAAGGCTACTTCTTTTGATGAACTAGCCTTAGTAACTTCTTGAAAGGATTTTTTGATGGCTAAGGCAAGAGCCTCAGGGTCTAAGGTAAATGGGGTAAGGGCTTTGGAATCTTCCATGTTTGCAATATCAGCCCATCTTTTAGTTGGCAATTTGGCCAAGTTTTGGTTAGCTTGCAAGGCTAAGAGTGTTTCAATTGGGAATTTATAATGGGAAGGATCCATTATAATTCCAAAAGTTTTTTGAAAGGGTTGTTCAGAAATTTTGGACTTTGAAGAGAATCCTTTTTGGTGGATCGATGATCCTTGGGTCAATGACCCTTTTGATAATTTGATTGCAACTTTGAGCTACTCTGCTTCTTCTTTTTTTATCCTTTCTAGATCTTCTTTAAATGGGGCTTTGCCCCTTCCTTTCTTCTTTCGCTATTTGTCACTCATTTTTTGTCTCACCTTATTTCCCCAGCAAGAACTCTCTAGTTAGAAAGTCTAGGAGAGAATTTGAAGTACCTTTGATAAAATCAATTTCAAAATCAAAGACACTTAAAATTGCTTGCCAATAGGAAAAAATCTATTTTGATGCTAAATTTTTAACATCTTTTTGCAAAACATCTTTTGCAGCTTTGAAATCAACTCCGATTCAAAATTTTTGATTTAGCAAATCACTTTGAAACTTGTTTATGCACAAAACAATTGCTAAAATTTCCTTTTTAATTGTGGAATAGTTTTGTTGGATTCCAATGTTTTGAAGTAAATGCAATGCAATACTCTTTACCATCAATTTTTTGTTTAAGAATGCCACCATAACCTATGTCAGAGGCATTACTTTCAACAATTTTGAATGCTTGTGGATTTGGGAGATACAAGCATTGGATATTTTTAACCAAGGATTTGATTTTGATAACCACATTAGTGTGATCATCTGTCCATGGAGGAGTTTTCTTAAGACACTCATGAAGAGGCTTAATGATATTGTTTAGGTCAGGAATGAAATCACTTACATAATTCAAACAACCTAGGAATCTTTGGAGTTGAGTTTTGTCCAGAATTTGGTTTGAAAATTTATCGGCAAACTGGATTGCATGATCAATTGGAACAATAGTTCCTTGGTATATATGATGACCAAGAAACCTGATTTTGGTCTAGAAGAGACTTTTTTTTTTGAAACTGCTAAGCCATTGAACCTAGCAATGTCTACAAAGATTTTAACAAGTTTAAAGTGTTGTTTAATTTATTTTGAAAACACTAAAACATCATCAATATAAACAATTATAAATTTTGTAAAATGGTTGAAAATCTCATTCATAACCTTTTGAAATTCTAATGATTCATTTTTTAAACCGAAAGGCATAACATTCCATTCATATTGTCCAAATGAGACTGTGAATGCATTCTTATACCCATCATTTTCAGAAATATGGATTTGTCAAAAACCAGATTTCATATCAAATTTTGAAAATATTTGGGCCTGATGAAGGCTATTTAAAAGATCTTTTTTATTAGGTATTGGATACCTAATCCATTAAAGAGCTTGATTGAGAGGCTTGTAATTAATTACAAGTCTCGGAGTTCCTCGTTCAAGTTCAACATTCTTATTAACATAGAAATCTACACAAGACCAGGGACTTTGGCTCTTACGAATTAACCCTTTTGCGAGTAAATCCATTATCTCTTTTTGACAATGTTCCAAGAGTTCTTGGTTCATCTGAATTGGTCGAGCTTTTATTGGGATTGCTCTCTCATTGAAATCCTTTTCATAAGGAAGATCAATTACATGTCTTTTTCTTTCCCAAAAAGCATTAGGAAAATTAGAACAAATTGTGTCTTGAATGTTTTTCAATGTGGCAAAGAAGGCCACATGGCAAAATATTGTAGGCTTAATAAAAGAATTAATGCCCTACAACTTGAAGAATCAACTCTTCAACAATTAAACAATCTCTTGATTGAAGAAACCTCTTATGAAGAAGAAAATGAGGTATCATCTTCCGAAGAAGAAGTTAATGAACTTCAACTTGATGATATTTCATCTTCATCTGAAGAAGATGATTTTCAAATAAACTGTTTGAAAAGTTTGCTGAGAGTTCAGGAAGCCCTGTACTTGATCACCCAATCAAGGAATCAGTCTTAATTGGTTCCAGGATAGACAGTTTACAAATAAATGTTATTGAAGAAGATTTGGTTTTCGAAATCATTAACTCTCTTCCAACTAATGAAGAAAAGGTTAAATTTTTCAATAAACTAAAGGAAAGCACTGCTTCTTCTTCATCTTCAAAACCAATCCAAAAATATTTGCAAAGGAATTTGCAAACAAGATATGATTTTTCTGAAATAATCAAAAGATTTCAGTCCAATCCAAAACCTGTTTCAATTTCTGACCTTCAGAATGAAATAAACAATTTAAAAGAAGAGATAAGAAACTTGAAGAATACTCAGGAATTCCATTCTCTTATTTTAAATCAAATTTAGGAAGAAAATCTTGATAAAGAAAAGAAAGTCGAAGAAGTAAAAATTTCATCACAAGATGATGAAAAACCTTCTGAGAATTTCTTGAACATTATATCAAGAATTTCAATCCAACAATAGCATGTGCCAGTAAAAATTATTGTTGCTAATACTTTTGTATTAGAAACAATAGCATTATTTGACACTGATGCAGCTCTAAGTTGTATCAGAGAAGGTCTAATACCTACAAATTTTTTTGAAAAAACCACAGAAAATCTTTGTGGACCAAATAATTCACTATTAGATGTCAGTTACAAACTTTCAAATGCAGTAATTGAGAACAATGGTGTCCAAATCAAAGAACTTTTTATCTTAGCAAAAGTTTTAGGTCAGGATGTAATCATTGGATCTCCCTTCATTGAAAGATTAAAACCTTTTTTAACCACCAATGAAGGCGTCGAAACTAATGCTTTAGGAAAAAGAATTTTCTTCGAATTTGTTAATCCGCCTTATACAAAATGTATCAATCAAATTGAATATAAGGAAAATCAAATCACTTTTTTAAAAGAAGAAGTTTCTTACAAAACAATTGAAAATCAATTGGAGAAACCTTTTCTAAAACAGAAAATTCAAAATGTTTTGAAAAATATTCAAGACACAATTTGTTCTGATTTTCACAATACTTTTTGGGAAAGAAAGAAACACATAATTGATTTGCCTTATGAAATGGATTTCAATGAAAGGGCAATCCCAACGAAAGCTCGTCCAATCCAAATGAACCAAGAACTCTTGGAACATTGCAAAAATGAAATAACGGATTTACTCGCTAAGGGTTTAACCCGTAAGAGCCAAAGTCCTTGGTCTTGTGCAGCTTTCTATGTCAATAAGAATGCTAAACTTGAATGGGGAACTCTGAGACTTGTAATTAATTACAAGCCTCTAAATCAAGCGCTCCAATGGATTAGGTATCTGATACCTAACAAAAAAAGATCTTTTAAATCGCCTACACCAGGCCAAAATATTTTCAAAATTTGACATGAAATATGGTTTTTGGAAAATCCAAATCTCAGAAAAGGATAGGTATAAGACTGCATTCACAGTCCCATTTGGGCAATATGAATGGAATGTTATGCCTTTCGGGTTGAAAAATGCACCCTCAGAATTCCAAAAGGTTATGAATGAAATTTTCAATCCTTTTACAAAATTAATTATTGTCTACATTGATAATGTTTTAGTGTTTTCAGAATCAATTGATCAACACTTTAAACATGTCAAAAAATTTGTAGATGTTGCTAGGTTCAATGGCTTAGCAGTTTTTCAAACCAAAATCAGTCTCTTCCAGACAAAAATTCGATTTCTTGGCCATCATATATACCAAGGAACTATTGTTCTAATTGATAGAGCAATTCAGTTTGCTAATAAATTTCCAGACCAAATTCTGGACAAAATTCAACTTCAGAGGTTTTTAGGTTGTTTGAATTATGTAGGAGATTTCATTCCTAACCTAAACAATATCATTAAACCTCTCCATGAGCGTCTTTCAAAAACTCCTCCTCCTTGGACTGATGATCACACTAATGTGATTATCAAAATCAAAGCCTTGGTCAAAAATCTTCCATGCTTGTATCTCCCAAATCCACAAGCATACAAAATTGTTGAAACTAATGCCTCTGACATAGGTTATGGTGGCATTCTCAAACAAAAAATTGATGGTAAAGAGCACTGCATTGCATTTACTTCAAAACATTGGAATAGGGCTCAACAAAACTATTCCACAATTAAAAAGGAAATTTTAGCAATTGTTTTATGCATAAATAAATTTCAAAGCGATTTGTTAAATCAAAAATTTCTTATCAGGGTTGATTGCAAAGCTGCAAAAGATGTTTTACAAAAGGATGTTAAGAATCTTGCATGAAAAAAAAATTTTGCCCGTTGGCAAGCAATATTAAGTGTCTTTGATTTTGAAATTGAATTTATCAAAGGTACTTTAAATTCCCTACCAGACTTTCTAACTAGAGAGTTCTTGCAGGCGAAATAAGGTGACCCAAATGAGTGATAGAGAAAAGAAAAAGAAGCAAAGGGCCAAAGCCCAAATAAAAGAAGATCTAGAAAGGATCACAAAGGAAGAAGCGGCCCAACTCAAGGCTGCAATCAAAATGTCAAAAGGGTCATTGACCCAAGGATCTTCGATCCACCAAAAGGGTTCCCCTTCAAGGACCAAACTCACTCAAAAATCCACCCCAAAAACTACTGGAACCATAATGGACCCTTCTCATTATGGATTTCCAATTGAAACCCTTTTAGCCTTACAGGCTAATCAAAATTTGGCCAAATTGCCAATCAAAACATAGGCTGATGTTACTAAGATGGATCAACCCCAAGCCTTAACCCCATTTACTTTGGATCCAAAGTCCCTTGCTTTGGCAATCCAAAAAACCTCCCAAACTGTTTCAAAGGCTGGTTCAACCTCAAAAGAATTAGTCATTTATTCCCAACCAACACAAACCACTTTTATGTTAAAACCAGAAAAGGTCTTAAACCTTTTCCACACAAAACCAGGTTTCTGTGACAAAGTCCATGCTGCTTTTGTAGCCAAAATTTATCTGAAAGGATTTCATTTTACTCCAAAATCTCTGGAAAAAACATAAAAATTTTTTAAATTTATTCTTGTAGATACTCAATCTACAGAAATAAGGCATTTTCTAGATAAACAAAATCCTGATGATAAAAACATTCATGGTTATTCTACTTTCAGAATAAGAAAGTTTTTATCACCATAAGATTGGGGTCAAGACCTCAACAAAAGGAAAATATTTTCAATAGAAAACATGAATCTAATTGGTTTCACATATTAGGACTACTTGGATGCATGGTGGTGTACCTTCTGGTACCAAAATCCAAATTTTAGTCATACTTGGCTTTTCATGTTCTCGTATGACTTAGAAATAAAATACCAATTTCCATTGTGGTTCAATCAATGGTGGGATTACTTTGGTCCTATCCAAGAAATTTTACCAGCCACAGCGAAAATTGGGTTCGACTATTTTAAAAGTCGGAACAATTTTAGTGAAGATCCTTTCCCAGCAGATCTTCATTATTTTTCAAAATTTGGTTTAGCCTGGGTATTCAAATGGAACATAAATATGGCCCTTCAAGGTTCCAGAAATTATTTCCAATGTTACAAAGGACCTCTTCTGTGAAATGGTGGGTGAAGTTTCCTCATATAAAAAATGTATCAGAAACAAACCTCAAGAGGTAGTTAAGACAAAACCCAAAATTCCTAATGGCAGGAGACCATGAACCAAGTGTGTTCCTTAACCAAAAGGCTCAAATCCTAGCATGCTTGGCCTCAGCAATTGACAAATAGGCCCTAGCCAAACAGCTACATGAAATCCTTGGGCTACTCCAAACCCAAGAGCCAAAATCTAGTCCATTGGTCCAATACTCAGATGAGTCAGACACTGAAGATCAGGCCCGATATTTTGGACATGAATCAGATGATGAGATCATTAGCCTCGGCGAAGATTGATCCTGAAGCAAACTGTTGGCACAAGAGTCCAAGACTTGCTGACTCAAAAGATTCTTTGCTTTTGTAAAGTTGTACCTTTATTTTTACTTTAGCAGACAAAATGATGTAATTCCCTTTTACTTTATGTAAAAGCAAAAGTAAAAGTACTTTTACCTGAGTAACATGTTTTTTACTCTGGTTAAAGTAATTTTATCAAAGTAAATTAGGTGCATAGTAACTGGTTTGAACGCCTATAAAAGGGCATCTCATTTCAGTTGTTAGACACCCCGAGTTGTGTTGACGACTCAATTCTCTCTCCCCTCCTCCTCTAAGGTTGATAAACCTTTGTGTGTTTTCTTGTTTTCTTGGTAATTTCTTTATGTTTGTATCATTTTGAATTCAATAAAATATCAGTTTTTATAAATCTTCATCTCTTTTATGCATATATCATCATTCTGCATCTAATAAATCTTCATCTCTTTTATGCATATATCATCATTCTGCAACTAATAATTTAACGATTCCTATCGGTCTCTACTTCTCTCCCTTTCTATCTCTTTAGTTTTTTTTCAATCATTACGTGGGACTAGCTGGTATCGGAGTTAGAAGAGGAGTAAGGATGTATTAGATACTTTGAAGTTCTGGAAAATTTATGAAGTTCTTATAAATATTTCTGGATAAGTATGCTCTATGGTCACAACTTCGGTTGATCTTCCACATCAGAAATCATGTTAATATAAAGCTAAGTCTCTGCTTAATATTATTATTATCTGATAGCATGCAAGAAAGTTGATCAATGATAACATATGAACTTTGTCCGTTTTCTCTAGGGCTATGGCAGTAAGTCCCGACGGATAGGGCAGATAAGTCCAGATGCCTATTGTTCGAATGTTCATAAGGTATTAAGGTTCAACATTTAAGGTATTGGCTAAGTGATAATAATATTTGCAGATTTTTATCTTTATAAGAACATACAAAGAAATATTTATAATAACTCCATAAATAACCCAGAAACTTCATCTTATCTAGCACAACTCTACCAACTGGAAGGTAATGGTATCAGAGCCAGAGGTCCTACGTTCGATCCTAAGGGTGGGTGAAAAATAAAGGGACGGGAGAGTAGTATGGGCTGCTCTCTCGTGGGGGCACGTGCCACCCCTGCCTTACGGGACAACAGACTCTCGTTGGTACTAATGCTCGTGGGTTAAAGGTTAAGTTCCTCGCCTTGGTTACTAGCTTAAGCTTCTAGCTCAGTGGTAGAGCACTTGGTCCTGGCGCTTATGCTAATCCCACGTAATGATCGAAAAAACTAAAGAGACAAAAAGGGAGAGAAGTAGAGATCGATCAGAATCATTAAATTATTAGATGCAGAATGATGATATATACATAAAAGAGATGAAGATTTATAAAAACTGATATTTTATTGAATTCAAAATGATACAAACATAAAGAAATTACCAAGAAAACAAGAAAACACACAAAGGTTTATCAACCTTAGAGGAGGAGGGGAGAGAGAATTGAGTCGTCAACACAACTCGGGGTGTCTAACAACTGAAATGAGATGCCCTTTTATAGGCGTTCAAACCAGTTACTATGCACCTAATTTACTTTGGTAAAATTACTTTAACCAGAGTAGAAAACATGTTACTCAGGTAAAAGTACTTTTCTTTTGCTTTTACATAAAGTAAAAGGGAATTACATCATTTTATCTGCTAAAGTAAAAATAAAGGTACAAATTTACAAAAGCAGAGAATCTTTTGAGTCAGCAAGTCTTGGACTCTTGTGCCGACAGTTTGCTTCAGGATCAATCTTCGCCGAGGCTAATGATCTCATCATCTGATTCATGTCCAAAATATCGAACCTGATCTTCAGTGTCTGACTTATCTGAGGATTGGACCGATGGACTAGATTTTGGCTCTTGGGTTTGGAGTAGCCCAAGGATTTCATGTAGGTGTTTGGCTAGGGCCTGTTTGTCAGTTGTCGAGGCCAAGCATGCTGTGATTTGAGCCTTTTGGTTAAGGAACACACTTGATTTGTGGTATCCTACCATTAGGAATTTTGGGTTTTGTCTTAACTACCTCTTGAGGTTTGTTTCTGATACATTTTTTATATGAGGAAACTTCACCCACCATTTCACAGAAGAGGTCCTTTGTAACATTGGAAATAATTTCTGGAACCTTGAAGGGCCATATTTATGTTCCATTTGAATACCCAGGCTAAACCAAATTTCAAAAAATAATGAAGATCTGCTGGGAAAGGATCTTTACTAAGATTGTTCCGACTTTTAAAATAGTCGAATCCAATTTTCACTGTGGCTGGTAAAATTTCTTGGATAGGACCAAAGTAATCCCACCATTGATTGAACCACAATGGAAATTGGTATTTCATTTCTAAGTCATACGAGAACATGAAAAGCCAAGTATGACTAAAATTTGAATTTTGGTACCAAAAGATACACCACCATGCATCCAAGTAGTCCCAATATGTGAAACCAATTGGATTCATGTTTTCTATTGAAAATATTTTTCTTTTGTTGAGGTCTTGACCCCAATCTTTTAGTGATAAAAACTTTCTTATTCTGAAAGTAGAATAACCATGAATGTTTTTATCATCAGGATTTTGTTTATCTGGAAAATGCCTTATTTCTGTAGATTGAGTATCTACAAGAATAAATTCATAAAATTTTTATGCTTTTTCTAGAGATTTTGGAGTAAAATGAAATCCTTTCGGATAAATTTTAGCTACCAAAGTAGCAAGGACTTTGTCACAGAAACCTGGTTCTGTGTGGAAAAGGTTTAAGACCTTTTCTGGTTTTAACATAAAAGTGATTTGTGTTAGTTGGGAATAAATGGCTAATTCTTTTGAGGTTGAACCAGCCTTTGAAACAGTTTGGGAGGTTTTTTGGATTGCTAAAGCAAGGGACTCTGGATCCAAAGTACATAGGGTTAAGGCTTGGGGTTGATCCATTTCGGTAACATCAGCCCATGTTTTGGTTGGCAATTTGACCAAATTTTGATTAGCCTATAAGGCTAAAAGGGTTTCAATTGGAAATCCATAATGAGAAGGGTCTATTATGGTTCTAGTAGTTTTTTGGGTGGATTTTTTAGTGAGTTTGGTCCCTGAAGGGGAACCCTTTTGGTAGATCAAAGATCCTTGAGTCAATGACCCTTTTGACATTTTGATTGCAGCCTTGAGTTGGGCTGCTTCTTCCTTTGCGATCCTTTTTGGATCTTCTTTTATTTGGGCTTTGGCCCTTTACTTCTTTTTCTTTTATCTGTCACTCATTTGGGTCACCTTATTTCGCCTGCAAGAACTCTCTAGTTAGAAAGTCTAGTAAGGAATTTGAAGTACCTTTGATAAATTCAATTTCAAAATCAAAGACATTTAATATTGCTTGCCAACGGGCAAAAATTTGTTTTGATGCAAGATTCTTAACATCCTTTTGTAAAACATCTTTTGCAACTTTGCAATCAATCTTGATAAGAAATTTTTGATTTAACAAATCGCTTTGAAATTTATTTATGCATAAAACAATTGTTAAAATTTCCTTTTTAATTGTGGAATAGTTCTGTTGAGCCCTATTCCAATGTTTTCAAGTAAATGCAATGCAGTGCTCTTTACCATCAACTTTTTGTTTGAGAATGCCACCATAACCTATGTCAGAGGCATCAGTTTCAACAATTTTGAATGCTTGTGGATTTGGGAGATACAAGCATGGAAGATTTTTGACCAAGGCTTTGATTTTGATAATCACATTAGTGTGATCATCAGTCCAAGGAGGAGGAGTTTTTGAAAGACGCTCATGGAGAGGCTTAATGATATTGTTTAGGTTAGGAATGAAATCTCATACATAATTCAAACAACCTAAAAACCTCTGAAGTTGAGTTTTGTCCAGAATTTGGTCTGGAAATTTATCAGCAAACTGAATTGCTCTATCAATTGGAACAATAGTTCCTTAGTATATATAATGGCCAAGTAACCAAATTTTTGTCTGGAAGAGACTGATTTTGGTTTTAGAAACTGCTAAGCCATTGAACCTAACAACATCTATAAAGATTTTGACATGTTTAAAGTGTTGATCAGTTGATTCTGAAAACACTAAAACATCATCAATGCAGAAAAAAATAAATTTTGTAAAAGGATTGAAAATTTCATTCATAACCTTTTGGAATTCTGAGGGTGCATTTTTCAACCCGAAAGGCATAACATTCCATTCATATTGCCTAAATGGGACTGTGAATGCAATCTTATACCTATCCTTTTCTGAGATTTGGATTTGCCAAAAACCAGATTTCATGTCAAATTTTGAAAATATTTTGGCCTGGTGTAGGCGATTTAAAAGATCTTTTTTTGTTAGGTATCGGATACCTAATCCATTGGAGCGCTTGATTTAGTGGCTTATAATTAATTACAAGTCTCGGAGTTCCCCGTTCAAGTTCAACATTCTTATTGACATAGAAAGCTGCACAAGACCAAGGACTTTGGCTCTTATAGATTAAACCCTTAGCGAGTAAATCCATTATTTCATTTTTGCAATGTTCCAAGAGTTCTTGCTTCATTTGGATTGGACGAGCTTTTGTTGGGGTTGCCCTTTCATTGAAATCCTTTTCATAAGGCAAATCAATTATGTGTTTCTTTCTTTCCCAAAAAGCATTTAGAAAATCAAAACAAATTGTGTCTTGAATATTTTTCAAAACATTTTGAATTTTCTGTTTTAGAAAAGGTTTCTCCAATTGATTTTCAATTGTTTTGTAAGAAACTTCTTTTTTAAAAAAATTGATTTGATTTTCCTTATATTCAATTTGATTGATACATTTTGTATAAGGCGGATTAACAAATTCGAAGAAAATTCTTTTTCCTAAAGCATTAGTTTCGACGCCTTCATTGGTGGTTAAAAAAGGTTTTAATCTTTCAATGAAGGGAGATCCAATGATTACATCCTGACCTAAAACTTTTGCTAAGATAAAAAGTTCTTTGATTTGGACACCATTGTTCTCAATTACTGCATTTGAAAGTTTGTAACTGACATCTAATGGTGACTTATTTGGTCCACAAAGATTTTCCGTGGTTTTTTCAAAAAAATTTGTAGGTATTAGACCTTCTCTGATACAACTTAGAGCTGCATCAGTGTCAAATAATGCTATTGTTTCTAATACAAAAGTATTAGCAACAATAAATTTTACTGGCACATGCCATTGTTGGATTGAAATTCTTGATATAATGTTCAAGAAATTCTCAGAAGGTTTTTCATCATCTTGTGATTAAATTTTTACTTCTTCGACTTTCTTTTCTTTATCGAAATATTTACTTCTTCGACTTTCTTTTCTTTATCAAGACTTTCTTCCTGAATTTGATTTAAAATAAGAGAATAGAATTCCTGAGTATTCTTCAGGTTTCTTATCTCTTCCTTTAAATTGTTTATTTCATTCTGAAGGTCAGAAATTGAAACAAGTTTTGGATTGGACTGAAATCTTTTGATTATTTCAGAAAAATCATATCTTGTTTGCAAATTCCTTTGCAAATATTTTTGGATTGGTTTTGAAGATGAAGAAGAAGCAGTGCTTTCCTTTAGTTTATTGAAAAATTTAACATTTTCTTCATTAGTTGGAAGAGAGTTAATGATTTCAAAAACCAAATCTTCTTCAATAACATTTATTTATAAACTGTCTATCCTGGAACCAGTTAAGACCGATTCCTTGATTGGGTGATCAAGTACAGGGCTTCCTGAACTCTCAGCAAACTTGTCAAGACAGTTTATTTGAAAATCATCTTCTTCAGATGAAGATGAAATATCATCAAGTTGAAGTTCATTAACTTCTTCTTCGGAAGATGATACCTCATTTTCTTCTTCATAAGAGGTTTCTTCAATCAAGAGATTGTTTAATTGTTGAAGAGTTGATTCTTCAAGTTGTAGGGCATTAATTCTTTTATTAAGCCTACAATATTTTGCCATGTGGCCTTCTTTGCCACATCAAAAACAAACAATTTTTCCTTTGGGAAGATCCATTGGAGGTTTTGATTTGAATTCATTTTTTAAATTTCTGGGTTTGTTTGTTTTTGGTTTCTTCCAAGGTTTCGATATTTTTTGTAATATCTTTTAGCCTTGTGTTCTTTGTCCTTATGCTTGTGTTTAGGTTTTTTAGACCCTTTACAGGCAGGAAAACCAAATTGTTCACAGAAGGTTCCTAAATCCTTCCTATTTGATGCTTTTTCTTTGGCAAGTTGATGTTGGATCTTATCTTCTTGACAAATTTTTTAAGTAGTTTTTTGAAAAATTGCAATTAACTGTCCATATGTTAAGTTTTCGTAATGGATTTGACCATCACCAGTTTGGTTTCTAATTTTTTCTCTGATCTTATCTCCTAGTAACCTAGGGAGACCAGCAAGGAATTTTTCTTTCCAGATAGGATGATTTCCATCTTCTCTGGCCATAACTCTCAGAAGGAAGTTATCTTTATACCATCTGAAATTGGATAGAGTTTTACATTTCAAATTTGACAGAAGATCTGCCGATTTCTCCCTCCATAGTGATGGATCACCAACAAAGTGTGCTATAATCTTAACTATAAGATAGTTAACAGCATCAGATATCGGTTCACCAATGCTATCTCTGAGAACTATACCATCTTGAGTGGTTTTTATGGCTTGCAAAATTTGATTTTTTTGTTCATTTGTAAGATGGAAATCCCACCAACCTCTGAGTTGCCTAGTAAAGCCAGAGATCAATATATGAATAACGTCTTCCTCTTGACAGTTATTATATATTGCATAAGCATTACTGACCATAGTCATTTGCTGTCATATTTCCAAAGTATTTGTTTCAGATTGTCCATATATATTCCAAACATAGATGTTGTTTGCATTAAATTGCCGAAGAGCAGAATCCCTTTCTTCGAGCATTATATCCAGAGGAGTAGCTCTCGGATAATATAATTTTGTTGGATTTTTCCAGCTTTCTTGTTTTATTTCATGAATTTTTGGACAATCTTCACTTTCACTTGTTTGATTGCCTTTTACAACATTTATTGTTAGTTTTGAAACCGTAGCTTTAAGAGAAGGTGTATCCTGCACAGTTATCTTTTTAAATTCTTCTTCAATTCTTGCTTGAAAATTTTCTTTTCTCACACTAGTTGCAATATTTGCAGGAATAGTGTAAGGTTTAAAAATTGGCTATGTACTGGTGGAGCTTGGTAAGATTGTCTTACTGGCTTCACTAGTAACAAATTTTTTCAAAATATGTTCTCCAAGAGTTTGAAGATACAAATTTGTATAATTATTTTGTTCAATGATATTTTTAACATCATTCAGACTTATTTTAGTTTTTGGATCTTTAATTTTGAAAGGAGAAGCCATAACAGTGACTTCACCAATTTTTGTACCAAGGACCTGGTAAGATTGTTTTGGAGGAAGTTCAGATTCAAATTTCTCTTCATTTTTCAAAATCCAAGAAGCATTAACTCCCTCAAATGGTTCGAAAGGATAATTCTTTTTATTCTCGTCTTTCACATAGGCTTCAAATCAGAGAAAGAAAGGAATATGAAGTTTATACCTTTCAAGCATTTTGTAAAACTTTTCTTGAATTGGTTTTCGCAATTCTTCAGTTTTATTTTTTTGGAAAAACCATTTTCGTCTTTCGGAGTTTTTATTAGAATAGAAATCTTTTCTCAAGAGTTCCTCATCCAATTCAAATTGTTGCTCAATCACATTCATGTTAGAATATGTTGGGGATTGGCAAGTTTAGGTTTCATCTTCAGTGTTTTGGTCTAAATTTTGGTAGAGAGGTTTAACAACACTAGCTGACTCACTGAGACCTTGCATTACTGAAGGCGAAACAATTTGATCTTTGACAGAGGAACTACAAGAATGTCTAGAGGGTTGTTCTAGAGCAGTCCTAAAGCTTTCTGCAATTGATGGAGTTCTAGAAGCACAAGAAAAAGATCTTCTGGATCTATCAAATGTAATTCTAACATCTCCATTGATATTTTGAATAATATTATAAGAATTATTCGTAGGTTTTGGTATGACAGGAGCAATTTTAGTCATTTCCCAATCATCTAGAAGAGTGATGTCCTCCCATTTTATTGGTTTTTGAACATTAACATTTGCTCTAGTAGCATCTATTAGAAATAGACATGTTTCTTTTCCTTGAGGAAACATTTTAACATTTGAAGTTGACGAATTCATAACTTTGTACTGAACCCTGTAAACCAAAGCTACAGGTGAAACTCCAAGTTTCATTTGGAATCCGTTCAATTTCAAACTTAATTTTAAACATTCAATAACAGGATCATCATGGAATGAAGCTGTTAAATTTGGAAAGCAGTTGAAATAGATTGGTCCTTCATTAAGATATGCTTCAACCATTCCAAAAATTGATCTTGAAAAGATTTCATGTCTACCAACTCTAACACATACTAATGTTGAGACATCAAAACCAGCTTTTATCAAGGGGATGACAGCCACTTGAACACATCCAATGTGTATAAATTTAAATTTCTTTTGGTGTTTGTGGATTGAACTTTCTGATAAAATACACATATCAGTTGGTTCTTCTTTTAGAGGAATAGTTTCTTCAACTGTTCTAATTATACAATCAGAAGTTTTGGAAAACTTTTTATCCTCAGGTTTGTACAAATCATTTTGATTAATGACTGGAATGGTCCAATCACTAAATTTTTGGTTGATACCTTCAAAATGGATTTCATTGTTAAAGATATTATTTTGGAGAGAAGATTTCCCAAAATTTTTGTTGGTTGTTAAACCAGGTTGTTGCACAGAAGAGGAAGGAGCAAAAGAAGATGAAGAAGAGCGAGAGGAACGAGAAGAGTTGGAGCGAAAAGAGCTAGATCTAAACAAGAAAGCCATAATTAACTTTACTGCCGATACCATTTAATTAACTTCAACCATCAGAAAAAATATTATTTTTATAATATTTTATTATAAAAATAATAGTTTAATAATATATTAAATTTGGACCATTTATATCTTAATTTGATGGCCCAGATGAAGAAAAGGATCATCCTTTTCTTTTGAAGAAATGGACGGGAGCCGGGTCATACTGTTTCACTCATATCACCTCATTGGGATAATTTCACTCTAACTCACTCAATCAACACCTTACCATAAGTTTGTAACAACTCTAACATCTCCACTACTAATAGCAATTAATGTAATGAATCAAGATAACTTCAAAGAATTGTAATGATAGATGAAGGCTTAATGGAACGAATTAAAAAAAATAGTTTATATGTAAGTCAAAATAATTGAATAGGTTCATAGCAACTAAATACTCCGCAAAAAAAAAATTCCAATACAATTACACAAATTAAATTCACAATTTATCCAAATGAAATCAAATCTTAATCAAAATATATTAATGAGAAACAAACTTAAATTAAATTACTCCCCTTTGTAGCAATGCAGAACTCAAGGAATCAGAGAATAACCAAAGCTTGCACATCAGAAAAACCATAGAGAATCGCCGGAATCTGGAATTTAGCTGGCCGGAAAAACAGAGTACTTTGCCGGCAGCTGGAAACGATGAAGACCCGATGAAGGTGGACGTGGCTTGTTTGTGGTTCTGAGCTTTCTCTTTTCTTCCCACGGCACTCTTTTTTTTTTTTGCTCAAGAGAATTCTCAGCTGTGGTGGTTCACCGTTACTGAAGATTGACGGAAGTGGGGGTCGGAGATTTGGATCTTCAGTCAACACGGGCAGTTCTTTTTGTTTTTTCGTCCGACTTGGTCTCCTCCGATGGTGTGAAGTGAGACTGGTGGAGGGAGCAGAACAGAGAGATAGTTCTCCTCTCTTGGCCTAAGCTCCGGTGGCTGTGCTCTGGACCGTCACGTTCAGCTCTGTTTCACTGAAACTGCAGAAGTCACCGGAATACGCAGAAGACAGAGGTGTGATGATGAGAACGCTATTCCGACATTGCTGTGAACACCGGAACCTGTGATGATGCTGCAACTCTGATAGACAATCTGAGCACTTGGAAAAATGCCGACGGTGGTAGTAGGAGGTATGCCAGAAATGGGGTTGGTGGTGTGATCAGAACAGAGGAAGGAGGAAAGAGAAGGATGATGGTGCTGATGGTAATGAAGACAATGGTGACCGTAGTAATGGAAGGAAGGAAAGAAGATCATGAAGTTGGTGAAATGAAGGAGAGGAAGATGTCGAGTGTGGTGAAAGTGAATGGTGGTGGTGAAGAGAAGAGGTCTGCGGTGATAGTGATGACCTCTTTCTCACTTCAACTCCCCATTCTGTAGTATCTCGGTAACAAAAAAAAATAGAAAAAAGACTGAGGGTATAAGGGAGGGCTGCCAGAAAAACTGGGAATGAGGAAGAGGATGAAGAGAGGTCGCCGGCAGCGATGGTGGTGATGAAGGGATGCCGCCGGCGACCAAAGAAAAGGAGGAAGATGGAAGAAGGAAAGAATGTAGAAGATGGTCGTGAATTTGATGATCCTTGCTCTCCTCTGTGCATGTGTATTTAAAGAAGCAAAAGGTGAAAGTGATGATGATGATGATAAGATTCCTGTCTCCCACTCTCTCTATCTGTTTTTTTCCCCCTTAATTATCACTCAGTGCTAGCCGAAAGTGAGGGTCCTGAAGTTCGGTACCAGCTAGTTGCCATGTTTCCGTGTCTGTAGGTAGAAGAAGGAAGCGAAGGTGATGATGATTTCGAATCATAATGATATATGTGCTTTAAATTCCAGCTTCCCTGCTTCACGTGATGGTGTCTGCTGGAAAAGCTGATGGGTCCAGGGACCCAACTGAAATTCTTAAAACTTCTGGTGAGGAACTATAAGAATATTTGTGAAACTTCTGTAGGGAAATGTAAATTTTAAAACATCTGGGTAGTTTCTGTGATTTTTCCAGTCCCTTTTCTTCATTCACTTGTAATTTTCACCAATTCAAGGGACCCTTTCTGTAACTTTCTCATGCATCAAAATATTAATTCTGACCCTCCAAAATCTCCAATTTTCTTTCAAAAACCTACAATGCAAGATTAAGCACAATAGAGCACTAAAAGTCTAAGAAACAATTGCACAAATAAACAAAAAAATTATGACCATTTTATCTCTATTTGCAATTAATTTAATACAATTGCCCCTAACTAAAATTAGTACTTAATCATGTAATAATGTTCCGAAAAATACATTAAAAATCTCAATTTAATTATAAAAAATTATATAATTAAAAATATGGTTGAATCACATTTCAAATTATTAGGTTAAGAAAATATCATGAGTCAGTCACATTTTTCAACATTTTGATCCTTTAATCTCTGCATGGATCCGCTAAAATGTACGAGCGACCACCACCCAGAGTGAGAATTGATGGTGAACGTTTTCTAAGATAAAAAATAGATAAGTACTTAATAGTAATACTACTCCAATTCATATTATCAGGAATTTTTAGAAGGAATGGGTGGTGTTTATTGTAGGTTCGAAGTAAGGTGTTAACTACATTTTCTAAGATTGCCTCTATTTAAATGTAAAGTTTGATGTGAATTTCCATTTATCACTTATCATGATACAATTTATGGTTTAAAATTATAAATAAATTTGGGTTTTTTTTTTTAATTTTCAAACAAATGTAGGGCTTGTTTTGGATTAATGTTTGGAAAACGGGCTATTATCCCAACTGACTTTAATTTTACAAACATAACTTATGTTTCAATACACTTTTGTTAAAAAAATAAATTTAGCAAACTAAAAATTTTTTATATGATATATGTATTATGTATATAATTTGATAACTTTAACACAACTATTAATATCACAATAATTAGAAGCATAAAGGAGTGAATGTATTATTGAAAAAAACTGTAAATACTAAAAAATATTTAATTATGTTATAAAAATGGGAAAATACAAGAGATGTCAAGCAAGAAATGAAGAGAGATGAAGAGAGAACTAGAGAGAAAGATGGAGCAATATCTTATTCATTTGGATGCCAACAAAGTGTAGTACATAGTGCTCTATTTATAGGCCCTCATCTACAACTAAGAGTTACACAAAGTAAATGGCAAACTTTAATCCTCATGAGTGCACACATTGTAACCTTTGAGTTATGGGCATGAAAACTCCTAAAGATCATTCATTGGAGAAGTTATGGGATGTAGCAAATGAAAGGTCAAGAGTTGGGAGCTCATGGACATCCACCTTAATTAGTATTTTACAACACTCCCCCTTGGATGTCCATAAAAAAAAGATATTGTGCCTTATTAAAACTTTACTAGGAAAAACTCATTGGGACAAAAACCTAGTGAAGGAAAAAGAGTACACAATGTTTACTCCCCCTGATGACAACATCACTTTATGTCTTTAAGCCTACGCATTCCAATACCATGCACTAACTTCTTAAATGTTCTAGTTGGCAGCGTCTTGGTAAACAAATCTGCAAGGTTGTCACATGAGCGAATTTGATGAACATCTATGTCACCACTCTTCATAAGATCATGAGTGAAAAAGAATTTTGGAAATATATGTTTTGTTCTATCTCCCTTAATGTACCCTCCTTTCAATTGAGTTATGCATGCTGTATTATCTTCATATAGTATTGTTGGAATCTTTTGTTCAGGAAACAAACCACACACTGATTGGATATGTTGAGTTATTGACCTTAGCCAAACACATTCTCGACTTGCCTCGTGAACTGCAATTATCTCTGCATGATTTGATGAGGTAGCAGCTAAAGTTTGTTTTGTTGATCGCCAAGATATAGGTGTACCTCCACAAGTAAATAAATATCCTGTTTGAGATCTACCATTGTGTGGATCTGATAAAAACCCTGCATCTGCATAACCAATCAATTGTGATCCAGATTCATTACAATAAAATAATCCCATATCATTTGTTCCTCAAAGATATCGGAATATATATGTTTAATTCCGTTCCAATGCCTTCTTGTTGGAGAAGAACTAAATCTTGCCAATAAATTCACAGCAAATGCAATATCAGGTCGTGTTGTATTGGCAAGATATATTAGTGCACCTATAGCACTAAGATATGGTACTTCTAGACCAAGAAGTTCTTCTGTTTTTTCTTGAGGACGAAAAGGATCCTTCTCCTTATCAAGTGATCTTACAATCATTGGAGTAGATAATGGATGTGCTTTATCGATATAGAATCGCTTTAATATTTTTTCAACATAAGTTGATTGATGAAGGAGAATTCCATTTGTTAAGTGTTCAACTTGCAGGCCGAGACAAAACTTTGTTCGTCCAAGATCCTTCATCTCAAATTCTCTCTTTAAACAATCAACAGCTTTTTGAAGCTCTTCAGGAGTTCCAATTATATTCAAATCATCCACATATACAGCAATTATCACAAACTCTGATCCATTTCCTTTTATGAAAACACATGGGAAAATAGGATCATTTTTATAACCTTCTTTTAACAAATATTCACTAAGACGGTTATACCACATTCTTCCAGATTGTTTCAATCCATATAAGGATTTCTGCAAACGAATTGCACAATTTTCTCGAGAATTCTTACATCCTTCTGGCAATTTGAATCCTTCAGGGATTTTCATATAAATTTTAGTATCTAAAGCACCATATAAGTAGGCTGTAACAACATCCATTAAACGCATATCCAGTTTTCTGCTCACTTCCAGACTAATTAAATACCTTAAAGTGATTGTATCTACCACAGGAGAATATGTCTCTTCATAATCAATACCAGGTCTTTGTGAAAATCCTTGTGCTACCAATCGTGCTTTATATCTAACGACCTCATTTTGCTCATTTTGTTTTCGCACAAATACCCATTTATACCCAACAGGCTTTACACCATTTGGTAGTTGGACTACAGGTCCAAAAACTTCACGTTTTGAGAGTGAATTTAACTCTGCTTGAATTGCGTCTTTCCATTTTGGCCAATCATTTCTATTTCTACATTCTTCAACTGAACTAGGTTCAAGATCCTCATTTTGATTAATTATTTCAACCGCAACATTATATGAAAATACGTTGTCGACAACTATACTTTCGCGGTTCCATATTTTTCCCGTAGTGACATAACTCATTGAGATCTCTTCATTATTTTCAGGTACCTGGACCTCTTCTGGGGTCTTTTGATTTGCTATGTCTGCCTCCTCAACTTGACCATCTTGGTTAATCGCTCCCTTTTTCTTTCTAGGAGTTTTATCTTTGGAACCAATCGGCCTACCACGCTTCAAGCGTGGCTTAGTTTCATTTGCAATTGATGGTTGTCCTACTGGGACATCAATTCTAATTGGAGCATTTTCAGCTGGAATGTGAGATTTGGTAATTCTCTTAAGGTCAGTAAATGCATCTGGCAGTTGATTTGCAATATTTTGCAAATGAACTATTTTTTGAACTTCAAACTCACATTGTTGTGTACGAGGATCTATATGTGATGGTGATGTTGTTTTCCATGTAATTTCTTTACTCAGCTGCTTATTATTTCCCCCTAATGTTGGAAAAATTGTCTCATCAAAATGACAATCATCAAAACGTGCGGTAAATAAATCTCCAGTTGAAGACTCTAAATACTTGATTATAGAGGGAGATTCATAGCCAACATATATTCCTAACCTCCTTTGAGGTCCCATCTTTGTGCGTTGTGGTGGAGCAATAGGAACAAATACCGCACATCCAAAAATTCTAAGATGGGAAATATTTGGCTCCTGACCAAAAGCCAATTGTAATGGGGAGAATTCATGATAACTTGTTGGCCTGATGCGTATAATTGATACTGCATGTAAAATTGCATGCCCCCAAACTAATATGGGAAGGTTTGTTCTCAAAAGCATTGGTCTAGCTATCAATTGGAGGCGTTTAATGAATGATTCTGCTAGACCATTTTGAGTGTGGACATGAGCAACAAATTTTTCTACTGTTATTCCAGTTGTCATGCAATAATCATTAAAAGCTTGAGATGAAAACTCGCTAGCATTATCAAGACGAATTGTCTTAATTGTATGATCTGGAAATTGTGCTCTTAGCCTAATTATTTGAGCGAGTAATCTAGCAAATGCTAAATTACGTGTTCACAACAAACACACATGTGACCATCTTGTAGATGCATTTATTAAAACCATAAAATATCTAAATGGTCCACATGGTGGATGAATAGGCCCACATATGTCCCCTTGGATACGCTCTAGAAAAATAGGGGATTCAAGCCCAACTTTTGTCAAAGAAGGTCTTGTAATTAATTTGCCTTGAGAACAAGCAACACATGGAAAATCCTTAAATTGAAGAATCTTATGGCTCTTCAATGGATGTCCGTTTGAATTTTCAATAATTCTTCACATCATAATTGATCCGGGATGGCCTAACCGATCATACCAAACAATAAATATATTTTTATCAGCAAACTTCTGGTTCACTGTAGCATTTGTTTCAATTGTACTAATATTTGTATAGTACAAACCAGAAGATAATGTTGGTACTTTTTCTAGGACACATTTTTCACCAAATCTAGCAATTTTAATTTGCAAATATTCCATATTCTTCTCATTTATAGTCTCAATATGATACCCATTTTGGCGGATATCCTTAAAACTCAATAAATTTCTGAGAGAGTTGGGGGAATATAAAGCATCATTAATAACAAATTTCGTTCCTTTGGGTAATATTATAATTGCTCTTCCGGAGCCTTCAATTAATTTTGTATTACCCGCTATGGTATTGATGCTTGCACTACTTCTTGTTAGATGTGAGAAATATTTTTTATCTCTAAGTATGGTGTGTGTTGTAGTACTATCTATGAGACATATATCTTCATTCTTGTGTCCAATGATCAAATCATCCATAATCTTCACCAAAAGAAAAGAAAAATGCATTAAAACATATTCAAAAATACATGATGAGCAATAATAACCTTATTACATATGAAAAAGGGGAAATGAAAGTAAAGCATAAACTAAATTTAAAAAAACCATAAATTAAAACATTTTTTATTGTTCTTCCAACCAAACTCATCTAATCATGATTCTCAAAAAAATCAGCCACCTCCAAGTGTGTCATATCATCGAGGCCATTAATACCATCTAGCTCATTGACACCATCATCCTTGTGTCCCTCAACATTATCATCTTGAAAAATCAAATTTGTTTCCACATTGTTCACACTCCTTTTCATAGAGGCTTGATAAAGCTTTGCTAGATGCTCAGGCGTACGACAGGTACGTGACCAGTGCCTCTTCATACCACACCGATAACATTGATTCTCAATAACTTTTGAAGAACCACTCTTATCGTTTTTCTGCCCTTCATTATATTTCTTCTTCTGGTGGGTATTAGGATTATAATTATTACTTTCACCTCCATGATAACGGTAATTACCACGTCTCCTACCACGACCACGTCCACGTCCACGGCCACGGCCATGACCACGACCACGACCATGAGCATGGTAATTATTACGTACACTCACATTCGCTTCAGGGAATGGAGCAGATCCAATGGGACGATTTTCATGATTTTTCATCAACAGCTCGTTATTTTGTTCGGCTACCAAAAGGCATGAGATTAATTCAGAATACTTTTTAAAACCTTTCTCTTGATATTGCTGCTGCAGGAGCATATTTGAAGAATGAAAGGTAGAAAAAGTTTTCTCTAATAAGTCCTCATCAGTTATTTTCTCACCACATAATTTCAATTGAGAACTTATTTTGAAAACTGCTGAATTATATTCGCTTACAGTCTTAAAATCTTGTAGCCTAAGGTGTATCCATTCATAACGAGCTCGAGGAAAAATCACTGTTTTTTGGTGATCATACCTTTCCTTCAAATTAATCCACAATTCTAATGGATATTTTACCGTTAGGTATTCAGCTTTCAGTCCTTCATGGAGATGGTGGCGAAGAAAAATCATGGCCTTGGCCTTATCTTGACTAGTTTCTTCATTTCCTGGTAAAATAGCCTTTCCTAGACCCTTAGCATCTAGATGGATTTCAGCGTCTAAGACCCAGGATAGATAATTCTTTCCCGTGATATCAAGAGCTGTAAACTCAAGTTTGGCAAGATTGGCCATGATTCAAACTAAAAATAATGATAACAATTAGAATCACGGTAAAATTGATGAAACATAAAACATCATTTTGAATTAAAACATATCATAATCAACATATTTTTAAACAACATAATTAAAGGGAGAAAAATTTCATGAGTAGCCAACATAGAAAACTTTCATGAGTAGCCAACATATAATTCAATAAAGAAAATTTCTTGAAAATATTCTCCCTCTCTCTTTCTACTTTTCTCCTTTATATATGTTGTTATATGTTATTTATTGGAATATAAATGGTGTATACAAAGAGGAGGAAATTATAGCAATAAAAATGGTGTAAAGAATAAAAGAGATAACACTATATAGTCATATATAATACTATAAATAAAATGACAATAATATGGTAATAAATGTAAATAAGAGTAAATGTAAACAGATACAAAATATATATATATATATATATATATATATATATATATATATATATATATATATAAACATAAATATAGCAATAACAAGGGTGAAATGGCAAATAAATTAAATAATAATAATAAAAATAAAAAAATGAATTATAAATAAGAAACAAATAGAATAATAAATGTGGTGATGAAATAAAAAAAAATGTAAAAGGAAAAATTAAAAATACAATACAAATAAATAATAAAATATTAGAAACAATAAACAAACAAAACAAAATGGCTTAATCAAATGAAATAATATAACAACATCAGTAAATGAAAAATAAAATAACAATAAAATGAGATAAATAACGTAAAATAAAGAAATATAAATAATAGAATATAACATGAAATGTAAATAAAATATAAATAAAATAACTATAAAAAATGAACTAAAAGAAGTCCAAACAAAACAACAAAATGTATGAGAAGAAGATAATCGAATGAAAATAAATAAACGTAAATATAAATAACAAAGCGAAATGAAATAGAATGAAATACTAGAAAGTTGTGCCAATATAAAATCAGAATGATAAGCAAATAAAATTAACTATTATAAAATGTAAATAACAACAGAATCTAAAATAAAGAAATATAAATGAAAATAACAAAAATCTCCAATCTCAGCCATGGAACCCGATGTATAAAACAATCGGTAAAAAGATCTCTTTAATTCCATACAATGGCTCAGATCATCCCAGATAGATTAAATAGAGATATGGTAAAAGAAGATAGAGGAAAATGTTGAGACAACGGTGAGGGGGGAAAAATACCTTGGTTAGAGAATCGTGCTGATAACATGTTATAAAAATGGGAAAATACAAGAGATGTCAAGCAAGAAATGAAGAGAGATGAAGAGAGAACTAGAGAGAAAGATGGAGCAATATCTTATTCATTTGGATACCAACAAAGTGTAGTACATAGTGCTCTATTTATAGGCCCTCATCTACAACTAAGAGTTACACAAAGTAAATGGCAAACTTTAATCCTCATGAGTGTACACATTGTAACCTTTGAGTTATGGGCATGAAAACTCCTAAAGATCATTCATTAGAGAGGTTATGGGATGTAGCAAATGAAAGGTCAAGAGTTGGAAGCTCATGGACATCCACCTTAATTAGTATTTTACAATAAATTAGATATATTTAATTGATAAAATGTATATAAATTATGACTTATCAGAATGCCAAATTTTTTAACTAGATAATATAGATAATATTAGGTAACACGGACTAAGAGAATTAAGATAAGTGAGGGAGAAGTTAGAGCTAGATAGTAGAAACTCTAACTGATGGACGAAGGTGGAGTCCATAAAACAAGAATAGGCCCAGCTTGCCAAAAGTGGCGGGCTCGAGCTGGTTAAACAACTGACAATTAATGAACCAAAAGTAAAAAGCAAAACCCAGATTAGGGGTGTTCAAATCCGGGACCGGGACCGGGATCCACCACTATCGGTCCCGATCCCGGTTTTTGGTCGGGATGCAAATTGCATCCCGGTCTCGGTAATCCCAGGCGGGATCGGGATCAAACCGGGAATTCCCGATTTTTTTTAAAAAAATAAATTTAAAAAATATTATTATTTTAGTTAAGTTTTCTATAATCTAATGTTTAAAGTAATTATTTAAAATCTAATAAGGCTATAATAATCACACAAATTGATTTAGAATTGAAGAATAACATTTTATTATTATTATTATGATCACCTTCATCATTTTTTTTATTATTTTTATACTTTATATAGTAATATTAGTATCATGATATATATAGTTTAACTCCAACTAAGCATGTGATATATATTTTATCAAATGGTAACTTAAATTATGGGATAAAAAATATAAAAATAAAACAATAACTTAATTTTTAAGAAAAAATTTAAAAAAATAAAAAAATCGGGACTGGGACCGGGATCACAACATGTGTGACCGGTCCCAGTCCTAGTCCCGGGTCCCATAAATCCCGCCCGGGACGGGAAATTCCCGGAATCAAAATGCCTGGGATCGGGACCGGGACCGGGACACTTTGAACACCCCTAACCCAGATAAAGAAGCTACTCCTCCTTTTGCTTATAATGCACTGACCACCAATTCTAGCAAACTAAGGAATAAAAAATATCGTATTAACTTTGTCCTAAATTGATAAATTTTTCTAACTTTACCCCCTTTTTAAATAAAGTGACTTAATTTTTTTGACTTTAAACCTCAATTACTAATACAGAAAGTAAAAAATAAAGGAAAAATTACACTCAAGTCCCAAAAAAGAAGAGAAATAAAAAAATGATCTTTTGAAATTGTAAAATGAAAAAAATGGTCTCATGGAGTTATCACTGACCTACTCATGAAGTTGTTAATGAAAACATTTTTTCATTTTGCAATTTTAAAGGACCATTTTTTTCATTTTCCTTCTTTCTTAGAACTTTAGTGTAATTTTCCCAAAAATAAATAATTAATAATGTAGTTGCTTTATATTTGGTAATGAAAATTGCTTTATAATAAGAACTAAATGAAGAATATTAATTTAACTTCTAACTTAACGGAACTTCAGAAAAACAAGCTTATTTATTTTTGCCATTATTCCAAACATACATTATTTCATCCAACTAGTTTTTTTTTTTTTTGTCCCGATCGACTAGAGTGTGAGCTTTCTTAACGTACCTATCTCTTAATAAGTTATGATAAAGTGGTTAGAAATGTTTTATCACTCTAGTTTTTATTATAAATCCACTTTATCCTAAATATAAGTCACTTAGAGGTTATTAATAACTATTTTCTAATTTTACCCTTATTTAATTTTTATTGGAGAAAAAGAGATGAGAATGATTTATAAATATAGAGAAAAAATTTTAAAAGAGGCAAACTTAGAAAATTTTATTTATTTAGGCAATCGAAAATAAACAGAAGGTAGCTAGCAATGAGTCCAACTTTTGACATGGGTAGCTCATTAAAAAAAGAAAAAGAAAAAGCAGAGGATCCAAAACTAACTTCCAATTGAATGTTCATTATCATATTGGATTGTGATGCTCTCCTATTATTAATGCTATTAACTAGACATTCATGCATAAATATCCCTATATTAATTGCACTATTATTGCTTTAGATTCTTCACCCTATAAAATCTCACATAACTTGCATATATAGTCCCCGCACTTCAGACATAACTGAAAAATCAAATTAAATATGATAATGGTCTCATCAATTATTTCTCCAATTCTAGTCCTTCTTGTATTCTCTGCAGGTTATGTCTCTCTATAACATCGTTTGTTTTTGTTTTTGTTTTTTACTATTATCATTCTCTATTTCTCTCACATATATATTCACATATATTCTCCCTAATCTCTATTGTAAGTTAGTACTTTTTAGAAGAAATGAGCAGTTTCTTATTAAAATCACCATGTGGGATGTTGATTACATTTTTGTAAAACTGCCTCTATGTAAAATTTGTTACAATTTTCTTTTTTTCTTTTATCAAGATGTAATAATTCTTTGTTTTAAATATAAATAAATTCGAAAATTTTTAAATTATTAAAAAAATTTAATAATTTAACGACTCATCCTAGCTTGGTCTTCATTAGGTGATTAGAAGTGTGTTTATGTATATGTATCGTCCTATCATACATTATACACATACTGAAAATTTTGTTCATGCTTGTTCAGTGGTTAATGCATGTGAATTGGCTACTATCGGAGGTGGTTGCCCGGATATAAACGAATGCGTGGAGACTTGCCGTCCTTGTTACCGGGGCGTCGGCCAAGTTCATGCCTATTGCCGGCCGCCGGATGCCGGAATTCCATACTATGAATGTGTTTGTAGCATGCAGAAAGGAGCTTCTTGTAAGGTCCCTGGTCCTCCTAGATGCCCCAGACCATGGCCACCACCTCCACCATCATCATTTTCTGAGAGCAATGTTAATGAAACTGTTATAATAAATTAACGCGAACGAATTCGTACATGATAGAAACTTTGACTTCGCTTGATGATGAGAACAATAAAGGGAGAGAAAAGTTGTAATAATCATTATCAATGAATAAAGATATTATCTTTGAATTGATAGGTGCTAATTTATGTTCGTATTTGGGACGTTGAAAGATTATTGAAATCAAAGTAACAAGAAGAATTTACACATTATTTATCAATAATTTTTCACATCACTTCAATAAAATGAAACATAGTTTTTTTTTTTCAAGGAGAAAGAATAAAAGTATTCTCCAGATGTGCAAATCCAAGTCAAGACCTCCAAAATTGCCTAGTCGCTATGAAGTTTTTTTTGGAATAGACGGGATTCAATTTTGTAGTACAATTATCTAGCTGTCCTTAATTTTAAATATGCATGAAATAAAAAAAAAACTGGAAAATCTAGAACTTTAAAAATGTTAAAGGATAAAAAAGTGTTCCAAATATTCATAATATCAGAAAGGTGTGAGAGCTTGATTTATCCTTTTTCAAAATTAAATAAAAATTATGAAAATATTCCTCTGAGTTTGAAAAATGTGCTCCCATTTTTTATAAAGATTTAACAAGTTTAGATAGGTTTTAACAAGTTATGATAAGATTTTTATAAATTTCAATTCAAAAGTCACCACTTGCTACATTGACAAGGTATTGATTCCCCGCTTTTGATAAATTCTTATCAGAATTTGTTAAAACATTATATGAACTTTTGAAACTCTTATTAGAAATGGAAATCAATACCTTACCATTATAGCAAAGTGATGAATTTTGAATTGAAATTTGTGAAAATCTTATCATAACTTGTTGAAATCTTATCTGAACTAGTAAAATCTTTAATAGAAGTGGGAATCAATACATTTTCATTATAGTAAGTGATGGTTTATGAATTAGAATTTGTGAAAATCTTTTTAGAACTTGTTAAAAACCTTATTTAAACTTATTAAACCCGTATAAAAAAATGGGAGCACGTTTTTTAAACCCAAAAGGATATTTTTGTCATTTCCATTTAATTTTAAAAAGACAAATCAAGCCCTCATGCCTCTATGATATTATGAATATTCAGAACAATTTTTTTATCCTTTAACATTTTTAAAGTTCCTTTTTAGGGATTTTCTCATAAAAATAAATAAAATGATAACAATAGTTTAACATATAACAATTTTATCTTATCAAATGTCACCGACAACTAACTTCACAAAAATTTTTGATTTTGCATTGACAAGTTTTTGTAGATTGTTGAATATTAATGGCAACACGACAGTCTAATAATAACTTTAACTTATCAAACGAAATCAACTAATATAATGACAATTAAAGATATTTATGTAACTTTGCCACAAAATTTAATCGCAAAATAGTTTTTTATATATAATATTTACTTTATATTTTTCTTGGTAATCGATGTTAATAAAGACTAATCATATTTAATTTATTAATATATAATCATAAATAATCTTGATAATTTAAGATAGGAGACCTTTCATTTTTTTAATTTTATTCATTAATTAATTTATATATAATCATAAATATCTTGAATAATTTTATTTAACATCAACTAACTTTATTTTCTTTATCTTTTTTCATAAAAATTAATGTTAATAAATATTTATTACGTTTAATTTTCTTCAATCAGGCATGTTTTTAGATTTCAAATTCAGACATACTTTACATCTTTAAAATTTAAATATTAGAATAAAAATTTGGGATTTTACAAGACTAGTTCATAAAAAATGGATTGATTAACCTATACTCACCGGCTTAAAAAAACAAAAAGCAGATTAACCTATACTCCTCTGACGATCTTAGGATAGGAGGAAAGAGTTTTTTTTACCCTTAATATAAGTCACCTCATTAAAATTAGAAAGAATTAGAATGAAGGACATGGAGGAAAAGATATTTATTGATAAGAACCATAAAAATTGTAATTATTTAGAAAGACTAAATACAAAAATATAAAATTGAAAATACTAAAATGCCCCAATGAAATCTTTTGCACTTCTTTTTACATTCTCTCCCATATTCTATTTTTAAAATTAATACAAAATTCCAAATTCCCCTGAATTAAACAAAAATTTTCTCAGTTTTCATTTTTGAAAAATTTTATAGATATCTATGGAAAAAAGTTACACATTCTTTAATTTTGAAAAAATTATAATTTTTTCAAAATAAAAAAATATTTTAATTAAGAATAAAAATCATAAAATTTTAACAAAACTCAAGGTCTTTTATCATTTATTACATATGTTATACCAACAAAGTTTATATGGTTTATTTTCATTTTAGAAGAAAATTTATGTGCGTTAAAAAAATTCATTTAATGTTAATACAATTAAAAAAAATGTAAATAATTTATTATATCTAAATGATAAAAAGATATGTTGATTAAATGAAAGGCGAATGAGCAATTTTACCCATAAACATTTTTTGAAAGAGTTATAGCACAATAAACATTTTTTTAAATT
Source organism: Inga laurina (assembly GCA_963855925.1). Taxonomy (NCBI): domain Eukaryota; kingdom Viridiplantae; phylum Streptophyta; class Magnoliopsida; order Fabales; family Fabaceae; genus Inga; species Inga laurina. Next base: position 28,576,517 of record OY979713.1, read on the forward strand.
CAAAAGTATCCATAAATATTAAAAAATAGATTAATAATGCCAACTCCGTAAAGTTGGGTGACGTTGACCATTAGAATGAAATGTTTGACCAATTTTTCGACATGCATGGTGAGCTAGCGAGGACGTGTATTTTTTTTTTTTTCCTACGATGACATGTACAATGAAAGCACCATGAACAACTCAGGCGATAAGCCACCGTCAACCAACAATGAGCCTGAAATTGTTAACCGTCAAGGACTTTCATATTCGGAAACAAACATTGTCAATCATTTAGTTAATTCCATCATGAAGCCTGAAACCGAATCTTCCTCCCCCTCAAATCAACAAAATCCATATCCTTCTTCGACTTCACTGCCAGCACCACCTAAAATTCCCAGTGAAGATGATGTTTCAAACCCTAAATTCACGTTAGTACCTGGGTCGCCTTCAAATTGCAGCGACGATGATTTCCCAATCAGCTCTATGCCAGATCCCGCACCAGCAATATACAAAACCCTCCGGTGTAGGTAATGGAACGAACAGATCAAGAATCCGGCACATCGTCAGCATACAAGATTCCTTCCCATGTATTCGCTAGAACAAACATAGGCTCACCAGAATGAAGCTTACCGTCGAACGAATCGCCGTTGAACATCCACATGGGGAATATGAGTTTCTCGAGAGAGTTGGAGTGGTTAAACAGCAAACTGTCAGGCGATCTCTGTCTCCACAATAATGCTTTGTCATGTGCTCCAACAGCATACCGTGCCGATGGATCTCATCACAGTAATGCTAGCGATGCCTCTCGTCATTCAAATCGCAGCGCCAGGTCTTTTGCCTTTAACCTGTGAGTTTCTCGTCAATCCTCCATCATATTCCCTGCAATTTTATATTGCATGATATTAATTTCTCTTTGAAATTGAAATCTGTTTGTGTTTTGATTTGAAGACAGTCAGAACGAGGGAAGAGTCAGCGTTCTCTGAGGGGGCTTTCATTGTACTATGTCATCCTAAGGAAAAATATACACGTCATCACTAGCTCACCACATGTGTCAGAAAATGGGTCAAACGTTTCATTCTAATTGTTAACATCACTCAGCTTAACGGAATTGATATTATTGGTTTACTTTTTAATGTTTATAATTCCTTTTCCACCCATAAAATGTTTACTATGCTGGTAGCATTTTGAGAAAATGCTTATGAATATATTTGCACCTTTACCCTTAAATGAATATGAAACTTAGTGAAAAAACAGTAAAAAAATATGAGTTTAATTGGTATTAATTAAATAATGTGTATTGATTGCATGAATATGAAATTTGTGCAAAAAAAAAAAGAGATACAGTAATGATAGGCGGTTTTAGTTTTGATTTTATTTATTTTTTAATTATGAATACAAGAGATAATTGACGAAGTTTAGTAAGGGGTAATTTAGTAATTTAAAATTTATATTATGATGTTTGATCCTTCTAAGTAATTACAATTTTTATGATCTTTAATAATAAATATGATTTTCTCTAGGTCATCTATTTTAATTTTTCCTCAAAATTATTATATGAATATACAATTTTATCTCTAATTTATAAATTTATTGTTATGTAGATTGTTATTCTTTTGGAATTGTCATTAAAGTGTGTATATATGGGTAAAGTTAGAAATTTATTAAACTTTAAAATATTGTTAATAAATTTTAAGATTTTTCTTAATTACAGTGAAATATTTAAAAGTGTTTTATAAATAGGATATAAGGAATAAGGAATACTCCCTCTGTTCCTTTTGAAATAACGCTCTATATATAAAAGATATTCTTGGTCTTCTTTATAAGGTATTCAGTAGTCTAAAGAAGTATGAATATTTTTTTTTCAATCAATACCCATATTTAATAAGAGTAGAGATAAAAGAGTATAAATTAATACGATGTTAGAACTTATTGTAGTTAACATAGGTAATATTGAAAACATCATCAGGCATATGCACCAACGTATTTGTGCCATCAGGACCCAACGTATTTTTAATCACGCCTCCACGGATGACTCTCTCAGTTGCAAAAGAGTTGCATGCCACATCACCCTGTACTAGTGTTCTTCCATTCTCAGGAGAAGGCAAGGACTTTGTTGTTGTAACTGCATAGTTAAGTTTACTCCACTCAGCTTTTTGTGGGCTTTGCGGTGCATAAAAAAAAAACGGAAGATATCATTAAAATCTCAACACTAAAGAAAATAATATCAGAAGAAGTAATTTCCTTGATTGGGAATTTAATGATAAAAAATATCGGTTTGAAAATCACATGAATCTTATGAAAAAATTAATGCTTTTATTTCTTAACCATTTTTACTTAGAGAAAATTAAAATAAAGGACCTAGAAAAAATAATATTTACTATAAAGGACCATAAAAATTGTAATTACTTAGAAAGACCGAACATTATAATATAAATTAAAATCACTAAATTGCCCATAACTAAACCTCATATATTATCTCTTGTATTTATAATTAAAAAATAACTAAAATTAAAATTAAAACCACCCATCCTGATATGATTTTATCTTTTTTTTTTTAATTTTCAATATATTATTTAATTAACAACGGTTAAACTCATAATTTTTTTAATTTTTATTTTTCACCAATTTATATCACTAACTTACCCGATTTATATTATCAACGTTGATATCAATTAAAATATTTTTAAAAAATAAAAACTAAACTCACTTCATATTTTTCAAGATATAATAGATTATAATTTTTACAAAATTGAAGATTGTGTAATATTTTTCCATAGATATCCATGCAAGTTGTGAAAAATGAAAATTGAGAAAATTGTTGTTTAATTTAGTGAAAATTAAAATTTTATATTAGTTTTAAAAATAGAATATGAGAGTAAAGGTAAAATGGAATGCATAAGATTATTAAGAGTATTTTAGTATTTTTAATTTTATATTTTTGTATTTGGTCATTCTAAATAATAACAATTTTTATGATCGTTCTGGATAAATATATTTTTCTGCAAGTCCGTCATTCTAATTTTCTCTTTTATTATTCACATGAATTAGTTAGAAATGTGCAATATTTGATATATTATTGACTATGATATATTATTAATTAAAAAACAAAAAGAAGGAGGAAAAATAAAGAGAAACGGGATCAACCCGAACTATTTGTAAACCCTGCCCGCCTGCCCCGCATTGAAGGAATCCATTGGATCAACCCGAACGATCCGAACTTGTTACTACCCAACTTGTTGAGCACGAAGGCTCCTTCGCCTCTCACAACAAAAGAGACCTGTGAGAGTCTTACGAAATCAAAAGGAGTGAAAGAAATCAAAGGCAGATCAAGAGAATGGAGTGCGTATTCGGATTAGTCGGGAATGGCTTCGCGATTGTGGTGGCGGATACATCGGCGGTTCACAGCATCTTAGTCCACAAGTCCAACGAGGACAAGATCATGGTCCTCGATTCTCACAAGCTCATCGCTGCTAGTGGTGAGCCCGGAGACAGGTCCCAACTTCCCCTCTTGTTTGATGTTAGGGTTTTTTCGTTTTTAGAGTGATTTTTGTTTTGTGATACTGATTTGTATTGATTCAGGGTTCAATTCACCGAATACATTCAGAAGAACGTGGCTCTGTATCAGTTCCGTAATGGAATCCCTTTGACCACCGCTGCCGCCGCCAATTTCACCCGTGGCGAGCTTGCCACTGCTTTGCGCAAGGTGTGGATTCTCTTTTTTTGTCCATCTCTGCTTCTTATTTTTCGTGTGATTGTTTTGATTTATTTTAGGTTTTGTGGTCTGGGTTTCAGCTTTTAGCTTTAGAACTTATGGGTTTGAATTTTTTCTTTTCTGTTTCGATTTTAAACCATCTTCCTGATTAAATTTTGTCTTAACAGGTGAATTTTGTTTAGGCTTTTTCCTTTTACTTTCACCAAGAGTTTTGGTATTGCATTTATGTGTATTACGGTATATGCCTCCTGTAGAGGGTACACTTTCTGGAACTCACATTGGGTGGAAGAAAATCTTGAAATTTTAGAGTTCCTTGTGATTTTCTCTTAGGAATTGCATCAGTAGTGACGTGCTAGTCTTTGTATTGGTTGGTGTTAACAAAGAAACCTTTCATGTATGTGATCTCTTTTACTTACTCTGTCAAAGTGTTGTCTAGAATATTATTCCGAGCAGTTGCAGGGAAGTCCTTTTGAAGCTAATCCTAATTTTAATATTTTATGCATAATTGGTCCCTCGACAGTTGCTATTGTGACTACAGTCCTTGTCATATTATTACATGCCTTACTTGTGCTGTTCTAGATGCATGTGTAATTCTTCGATTGTCTTCTTGACTTGCTTAATGTGATTCTCTGGAATGTTTATTCGTATAAATACCAATTTATTTCACTCATTATTCTGTGCTTCATTTCAATGAATCCTCTTGTGTGGGGATTCTCTGCTTATATGAATCATCTCCTATCTTGTTAGCATGTGCCTATTGTTTCTTACTTAGCAGATCAGACCTTTCAAGTGATGATTAAGGATCTTTTTTAAATGCAAAGTTTCATCTGTTGCCAATCCTGCTTGATTTCAAAGTTTCTATGTTTTTGGTCATGTTTAAAGAACATTGGTAATATGGAAAATAGAATTGAAGAGGAAAAGAGGGAGAAAAACAGGGAGATTGAGAGGGAAGGGAGAGGAAGACGATAGATAGACTAGGGAGAGAGTGACAGAGAGAAAAGAGATTCAACTCATTAGTTCATCATCATCATCATAGCATACAGATTTTGGCCCTATCCTCTTATTTAAATACCATACAAATTACGTCCTGAACATAGAATCCCCTAAACATAGAATCTCAACTAACTAACTGACTCTCTTAACCAATCAAATAACTCTCACTCTTTTATTATTATTATTTACATAACAGTTGGGCAATCCTTTTTTAACTTTAACAAAATTACCCTCATACTTCCCACTGGATTATAGATCCACCAGGAATTTTTTAACATTACTAGGATATTGGTTATTAGATGTTGGGATAAAAGAGTTTGCAGTGAGAGAGCAAAAGTTGATGCAGAGTGCAATTTTTTGTGGTTTACCGACCTATTGCAGGTGAAGTGTTTCTTGATTAATGTAGGTACAGCCTGTGGTTATTACTCGGTTGTGATGTAGGCTTTTTATGGTAGTAGTCAGAGGTGCTGATTTCCTAAAGTGGTAATATAGTTTTATCAAGTATGGGCCAGGCACAGGTATTGCTGGGTGGCCTTACTTCTGAAGTTATTTAACTGCAAGCATGTATGTTTCTTGTGTACAATTTCCCTTTCCAGTGCTCTAATACTGTTGGTTTGCTTAGAAATTGTTGCAAGCACAGGTATCTCGTGTTTTGATGTAATGTGGAAGATCATGTTTTAGTTCTGAAGTTTCACCTTTTACTGATTTATTAAGATGTAAAATTTCTGATTGATTTGTTTATGCCAACCGGGAAATTTGTCTGTAGAAGTTATCATTGGATGCTCGAAGCTGCAACTGAAATAGATTTATATAGAGCTTTTATTAACTTCGTTGTTATAACATGATCAATACTCATTTTATATGGTGAGTAGATATTCTATATTCTATAAATCTCCAAAGGCAACAAACATTCTTATATATGGGAACAGTTTCCTCAGTTGCAACTGCTATTAAACAATACTGTAAAGCTTTAAATTAAGTTTCAGCTTGTAAGGAAGCACATCTCAGTCATTTTGAGTTTATCTTACCTTTAGCTGAATAATTGCATATTTGCATATGTTCCGGATGAAGTAAAGGTAATTCCTATATAAAATTAACAATTATGGCTGTGGTTTTGTGCTTTTGTTCATTTCTACCACTGGGAAAGGGCTTCCTTGATTGTTTGATCTGTGTACCATCATCAGGGTGTGATTTTGCTCATTTGGCAGATAGCTGTATGAATAGTGATATCCGAGCAGACCCTACTTCAGGGGCCTGCACTAATGTTCCATTTCTTCTTAATTAGTTAATCTGTGGTTGTTTCTGTAAATTTGAGTCCTTTTCTATGTTGTATTTCCTTTTGCCATTAGGCTAGAATTCAGCATTTTCTCTAGTGGAGGAATTTTTTTTTTTGAAAAAAAAACTTGTTAATATTTATTCCAATGGCTTGCAGAGACAGATGAACCCACCACACACCCCTACAGAACTATCTATTCCATGATCAATTGCTAGACTTGCTATAGAAAAGTGAGATAACGATTTTAGTCTTGTAGCCCCTCTAGCTAGAGTTGTTTTTGTGTATGATTTAGAAGACTAGTATGTTTAAGATAGGTTGTTACCGATCACTATGGCAGATCAGCTAAGTTTTGAAGCATGTGTAAATCTGTTCTCTATAAATTCTATATGTAGTTTATGTATTATCACCTTAACAATGGATGATAAGTTAACATGTGTGTGAATTTGGTTGGATTACAGAGTCCATACACTGTGAATATCCTTCTTGCTGGCTATGACAAAGAGACAGGTCCTTCCCTTTACTATATTGACTACATTGCTTCGCTTCACAAGGTTGAGAAGGGAGCTTTTGGCTATGGCTCCTATCTTTCACTGTCAATGATGGACAGATACTTCCACAGTGGAATGTCAGTGGAAGAAGCTATTGATTTGGTTGACAAGTGCATACTGGAAATAAGATCCAAGCTTGTTGTGGCCCCACCAAACTTTGTTATCAAGATCGTTGACAAGGATGGAGCAAGAGAGTATGCTTGGCGCGAATCGGTCAAGGATACTTTTGCTACTCCTGCACCTGCTCCTGCTCCTGCTCCTGCTCCTGCTCCCCAAGCTTAAGTTGCAATCACTTCTCCCCCTCCCTCTCTCCCTCTCTGTTTTGTTCTAACTTCATTTTATTTACAGCCTTTCGGCTTCTTTCACTTAAATGTCTGCAAATCTTGGTGTAGTATTACTTAAAAGGGGATATACTATGGCTTGAGTCTATTTATCTTTGGACTTCGTGATAATTTGTGAAGCAGACTTGATTTTAATTTCTTCCTTTTTTTTCTTCTATACCATTCGGCATCCAGTACTATGACTAATTTGAATACAGGCCAAGTTGGTCATGGATTTCTTGCTTCAAAGAATAAAGGTGTTATTAAATGGGGAATGAGACTCCTGTCAATCCATTCAAAAGTTTGAATTGATTGAGACCAAAGACTATGATATGGATGATGATCAAGAGGTTATTAAAAAGATTTCTTCGTTCTTCATGGGCTGCTAGACCATTTTGATTCGTTCATTTATAATCTGTTTCATGATCCGTTCGATTTGCTTGTTTATCACCACAATAACGAACTCTCGAGGAAAGAATGGCGTTGATGGAGAATAGAGAGAAAAAGGGTTCAACATCATCAATCAAATCGGATGTGTTCGGAGGACCAAGGATATCTTAAAAAGACTACGGGCCCGTTTGGTACGTTGGAATTGATTTTGATAGAAATGAAAATGGATATGAAAATGAGGTTTAAAAGTATGTTTGGTATGATTTGAAAATGAGATTTAGTTTTTATATGAAAATATCAAAATATCCTCAATAAAAAAAATAAAAAAACCCACCCACTACCACCTGACAAAACAAAAACACCCATCGCTTTTACTAGATCCAAGACTAGCTTCGAGCAACGCAACTTCGAGCAGCTGCCATCATTGTCATCGCTAACTTCGAGCAGTTGCTGTCGTCGATCATATGAAGAGGAGGGGGAGAGCTGTTGTCACCGTCGTAGCTGGTGAGGGAGAGATGTTGGTATCTTCTCCGTCATATGGTGAGGGAAAGTTGTGTCATCGTCGTCTCTGTCGATCTGGTGAGGGAGAGCTGTGTCGTTGCCGTAGCCGGTGGAGGGGGGAGAGCTGCCGTCGCCGATGAGGGAGAAGAAGTCGCCGTTGTCGAGTGATTGAGCAGAGGTCGCTGGACGGTGAGGGGGCTGAAGCAAATAGGAGGGTAACGATGGAAATTTGAGGTTAGAATTGCAAATCTTACATTTTTTTATGGATTTCATTTTCATGGAATTGGGTGATTTCGATTCCATGTGGAATTGGAATTGAGCCACAATTTTATTGTACCAAACAAGCTTCTTCATGGAATTGGGCTCCAATTCCAATTCCATTTCCATCACTTCCAATTCCATTGTACCTAACAGGCCCTATTAGTATAAAAGTAGCATTTCATGACATTTAAAATTTGCAAATTCAATATTTATTCTCTGATATTTCAGCAATGAAAATCCTGCTTTGATACTTGTATTACCTTTCTTACTAGATTCTTAGTTGACAAAGAGACGGGCACTTCCCCTTAGAACCCTAGAAGAGTGTGTGTGTGAGAGAGAGAGAGAGAGAGAGAGAGAGAGAGAGAGAGAGAGATAACTTGCTGGGATCACCAAATTGGTCGATAATTGTCACATTTGGACAACCATGTTAAACACAAATTGTATTATTCATGAATTATAAACCAAACAACTAGTCTCAAATTTTATACTATCTATAGTCCTAAGTTTAAGATACAGTTGACTTTTTTTTTTTTTTTGAAAAAATCAAGGATAAATTACTATTTTAAAGTATTTATATCTATCGTTTTTTCGTCAAACTAATTAGTTTGACTTATAAACTAGAATATAATCTAATTATACACAATATATACTGTGATTAAATAATATATCTAGCTTCCTTAACGTCTCCAAACAAAGTCAACTAAATCTTATATTTAGGACTAAAAAGAGTATAAGAGAACGTGTCTAGTTTTCATATCATAACATGGGAAATCCCGTTTCCAACACGAGGTAACCAATCCATTTGGTATGGTGAATTCTGGTTAAGAGTTTCCCACGCAGGATTTATAGAACTTATGGGAATATTGTGTTGTTATTATAAATATTCTCTATTTATTAGTAATTATTAGGCCAATAAGTAATTATTGGGTTTTATTAGCCTTTATTATCATGTCTCTCTCCTCTGTATATAAATAGGCGATTGTATCTCAACATTTGATAAATGAGAAGCATATTTTTCTCTCAAATTGTCTACATGATATCAGAGCATCAGGCTAAATAACGTGATTAGGGTTTGTAAGCTCTGGATCACATAAAGTCTTCTCTACATAAAGTCCTTGGGGCAACCTTGTGCGTGATGGTGGAGGCTTCGTTGACTCTCACTGTCAGTCCTATCAAAAAGAGGATGGTCTGATCGGCCAACCCTTGGAGAACGACGACCAACGGCAGCGCATGTGAGTCACACAATCAAGCACTTCTGACAGTGTCAAAAGACTTCTTAGCACAAGTGGGAGAGCGTGACAAGCCAATTTCAATAGCACTTTCCACCACCGGCAACGGCACAATAATCTCAACAATATCCTAGCTTCTTATGAGTCTGGGTACTCTTTCTGGCGATATTTCAATCCTCTATAGTGAGTTTACAGTACTGTTGAAACACTTTTGGAATGTTATAGGGCTGAGTTCTCTAATTATGGGGCATTACAAGAGCCCTCTCCACTTGGGTAACGCACTAGCAATGGTGATACAAGTGTTTTATTATTGTATCCTCATATTGTCCGGCCAGAATCAAGCAGCGTGGAAACCCGTGGAAGTTAGAAAGCAGTTTTCATGGTAATGCTTATGATCTATAGGTCAATGTGTTTCAGCCTCCTATATCTTGTGTGCAACAACATTGTTACTTTATGTCAACAACTTCATACGACAAATGGAAATTCCCAATATGAAGTTGAGGCATTCATCGGTCAGTGGGTGCTGGCATTATTGGCTCAAAAAGGAAATTACCTTAGAGCCCTCAAAACATCAAAGAACAAGGCATAATGGATTGTTGATTCTGGAGCATCAATCATATGACTGAATATCGTCAATTGTTCTCTACTTATACTCCATGTGCTGGAAATTTGAAAGTTTAAATTGCAAATGGCTCTCTTGTTTTGGTAGCCGAGAAAGGAAGTATTCAAATATCCAAATATATCACTCTAGATTTGGTCTTTCATGTGCCTAAATTAGAATGCAATCTATTGTCTATTAGCCAATTGACAAAGCAATCTAATTATTGTGCTAATTTTCTGCCTACTCGTTGTATTTTTCAGGACCTATCATTGCGGATGACAATTGGTCGTGCTAAAGAGTGTGAAGGGCTCTACTTTCTTGATGATGCTAAAGTGAGTCACCAACATCCGATTAGGGTATGCAATTCTGTATCGGTCTCTAAAACTGATGACATCATGTTATGGCATAAGAGCATGGGCCATCCCAATTTTCATTTCCAATTGACAAAGCGGTCTAATTGTTGTGCTAATTTTCTGCCTCCTTATTTTATTTTTCAGGACCTATCATCGGGGATGACAATTGGCCGTGCTAAAGAGTGTGAAGGGCTCTACTTTCTTGATGATGCTAAAGTGAGTCACCAACATCCGATTAGGGTATGCAATCTTGTATCGGTCTTTAAAACTGATGACATCATGTTATGGCATAAGAGAATGGGCCATCCCAATTTTCATTTCCTATCTCGCATGTACCCATATCTTTGTCTAAATATTAATATTAATATGAGAAGTGAGGTATATAAGTTAGACAAACATAATTGCTTATCGTATCCTAAAGCTTCGTATAAACCATCCAAGCCTTTCACTACCATCCATAATGATTTGTAAGGACCTTCTCGTATTCCAAACCATACCAAACCAAATGGTTCATCTCTTTCATAGATTACTATACTCGTCTTTGTTGGGTTTATCTCTTGAAAGACAAGTCTGAGGCTCCCTCCATAGTCATGAAATTCTTCACTATGATTAGAAACCAATTCGATATGAACATCAAAGTATCACATAGTGACAATGGCAAAAAGAATTTCAACCAAACCTTGGGTACCTCCCTCTACACACATGGTATTATCTATAGAAGCTCCTGTGATAATACTCCCTAACAAAATGAGATCACTGAGCATAAAAATCAACATATCTTAGATAACGCTTGAGCACTAATGATAACTTGCAATGTGCCAAAGTTCTATTGGGGGCATCTTACTTGCCACCGATCTCATTAACGGAATGCCAAATCGAGTCATATCCTTCAAAATCCCTCTCCAATGGTTACATAGTGTCTTTTTCAAAATCCACCATTAATCCAACCTTCCCTTCTGTGTTCGGCTACTCTATGTATGTTCATATGCCTTCCAATTGCAAATTTGACCCTCATGCTATGAAATGTATATTTCTCATAATGTCTTCTACTAAAAAGGGATACATATGCTTTGATCCAGTTTCCAAACACATTTTTGTAAGCTTTGATGTCACCTTTCATGAAGAAGTTTCCTTCTATTCCAAGTCTTTAATTCAAGGGGAGAGTATGGGTAATGAACCTCAGACTTGGGAACCATAACCCAATAAAGTGCATGTAGTGACAACACCATCTAAGGTATTATTACCACCTGTACTATTAATAGAGCTAGAGCCATCACCACAAATAAGCCAAAGCCATTACCACCACCTTCACTATCTCTTATGCTAACCTTAGAACAAAATGTACAATATAAGGGAGATACAAAAAAAATAGAAGCAGAAAAACAAGTATAAGGATAGGTTAGTGCATTCACGAAAGTAACAATCTAAAGGAGGAGAACACCTTGCACCTGAAGCACCAAAAGAGTCAGAACCGGTGGTAGTTCTTGGATTATTAGAAGAGGTAGAAATAATAGTAGCTGAAGAGGTAGATGCTCAAGTTCTTGAATAGGTTAGTGACAAATCTAACCTTGATTTGCCTATTGCTCTCAGGAAATAGCCTTGATCTTGTACATTGCATCCAATTCAAAAACACGTCTTATAAGGCTTTTTCTCCTCATTATCGAGCGTTTGTTTCTAATCTGGATAAAGTATGCATTTCCAACAACATCCAAAAGGCACTAGAGATACCAGAATGGATAAAAACGGTTATGGAGGAGATGAGAGCACTAGAAAAAAATGGAACATGGGACATAGTTGAAAAGCCTAGAGGCAAGAAACTTGTAAGCTATAAATGGGTGTTTACCCCTAAATATCTGGCTAATGGTACTCTAGACAAGTTAAAAGCCTGCTTCGTAGCAAGAGGGTTCACTCAAACATATGGTCTAGACTATCAAGAAACATTTGCATTAGTGGCAAAACTAACACTATTAGAGTTCCATTTTCTATGGCAGCCAACCTAGAGTGGTTACTTAACTAGCTAGACATCAAGAACGCTTTTCTAAATAGAGAGCTAAAAGAAGAAGTATGTATGACCCAGCCTCTAGGTTTTAAAAAGGGCAAAATTGACAGAGTATACAAGCTGAAGAAATCTCTATATGGTCTAAAGCAGTCTCCCAGGGCATAGTTTGACAAGTTCTCAAAAGTCTTGAAGTTAGAGGGTTAAAAACAAGGATTATCATATCATACAATGTTTGTCAAAACAGAGGACATAAAGAAGTGTATCCTTATTGTACACGTTGATGACATAATTCTTATAGGAGATTATATTGAGGAAATATCATGGATAAAAGTTGCACTTGGGAGATAATTTGAAGTCAAGGAATCTTGAAAACTTGAAATACTTCCTTGGGATGGAGGTTGATAGGTCAAGATAATCTACATCTCTCAGAGGAAGTATATACTTGATCTTCTAAAAGAAATAAGCATGCTAGGTTGTAGTCCCGAGCCAACTCCTATTATGGTCTAGAAAAAGAGGAAGAAGAAATCTAAGCAGAATAATAAAGAAGAGTAAGAAGAAGGCGACTCAGATGATTAGATTGAAGAAGAAGAAAAAGATCAAGAACAGGAAGCCAACGAAGTTGTCGACAAAGGAAGTTATCATAGGCTTGTTAGAAAGTTGATTTATCTCTCTTATACAATATCTGATATAGCCTTTGCAGTAAGTATGGCTAGTTAGTACATGAATGAGCCAAAGAAGAAGCATATGGACGCAGCCTACAAAATTCTAAGGTATCGAAAGGGTGCTCCTGGTAGAGGTTTCTTCTTCCAAAAATAGGAATGAAGAATTGTAAAAGTATACACTGATGCAGACTGGGGACTCATCCTGACAGGAGAACAACCTCTAGTTATAGCTCCTTTGTATGGGGAAACCTGGTTACCTGGAAAAGACAGAAACAAATGGTTGTATCTAAGAGCGATGCTCAATATGAGTTAAGGACATTAACTCAAGGGATAATGGAAGAATTGTGGCTGAAATGGGTCCTAGATGAATACAAGTCAGTGTGGAATTACCGCTGAAACTTTATTGTGATAATAAGGTCGCTATAAACATGGCCTTAAATTTTATTCAGCATGAACGATTGAAATATATATACATAGAGACTGTATCATGGAGAAAGTAGAAGAAGGGATCATATGTCTCATTTATCTACTGACAAATCTTCAAGCTTTGGATGTGTTGACAAAAGGATTGCTTAATTTGAAAGTTGCATAAGCAAGTTGGACATGATTAACATCTATGATTCAACTTGAGGGGGGAATGTGTGGGAATATTGTATATTTATTGTAAATATTATCTATTTATTAGCAAGTATTAGGCTAATAAGTAATTATTATGTTTCATTAGCTTTTATTAGCCTTTATTATCATGTCTCTCTCCTTTGTATATAAATAGGCGATTGTATCTCAACATTTGATACATGAGAAGTACATTTTTCTCTCAAATTGCCCATAGTACCCAATAAAGATTTTTAATTCTTTATTTAGAGACTTTTTATCTTCCACAAATACAAGAAACCCTAAATTACACAGGGACACATCAATTTATCTCATTGTAATTATTTGCTGATGGATATATAAGATGGAACTTGAAAGGAACAAGCTAATCAACATTAAAATTATTTTAAAGGAAAAAAATGATCAAGCTAAATTAAGCATGGTATCAACAACTAAACAACTAGCTAGCTAGTTGGCACATATATTTTGAACACACATTAACATAATTTTCCTCAACATGTAGTATTTAAAGCAACAATATAATGTTGTTCAGTTGTGTTGTAGAGTAGTTATATATATACCTATGCTTTTTGCATTGTAGTTTGGTCACATGAACTCTAATATATGGAAATGAATGAATGAATGAAGGTTATGAGCTAATTAAGCTCTTGTTCTTCCATGTGACAGGGTGCAAGAGAGGCAGATAGATGTACGAGATAAGCAGACAATAAAACAAAAGGTGAAGCCAATCTGTGCTCTCAGTCTTATATGAACTTTCACTGCCATGAGGCCCTACTCCTACCACTCCAGAACTACTCCCTCCCCTACTCGGCATTGTCCCATTTCTGCCACTATCACCAGAGGAGTCCCCTCCGCCGCCGCCACCACCATCGGATGGTGTCATCACCTGAGAAGGAAGGTGCCCTACTTCCAATCCCTAATAGCACATATATTTGCTACAAACCATAAGATAGTGAAACAAATATTCTTCAAACACACTATACCATGACATGTGGTTTCTAAAATATCCTAGTCATCCTCCCCAATTCCCATATTCTCTCCCCTCAATTGATTATTGTTGATGGAGTATCAATAGAGGTAAATTAGAAAAAGATTGACAAATATGAAAATTTTTTCTTATATTTAGGACCAAGATCAACTACCTAAATATGTCTTATATTGAAGACCAGAGGAGTATTTCATTATTTTATAATATCAACTAAAATAAGAAATACTAGTTAAACTCCCTTTTCCTACAAGGGACACTACAAAACAAATGGTGTTTCATAACGGTGCATTTGTAGCGGTTAGGGGTGTACATGGGCAGGGCTAGGTAGGGCGAAGCCCATGCCCGATGCCCTGCCTGAAGGATCAAATGCAGCCCGATGCCCAACCCAGCCCGGTGAAGCCCAAACATTTTTAGGTTGGGAGCTGGGCGAGGGCGGGCTTTGCCCTGCCCAACATTTATCAACCCAACTTTGAAGCCACTCTTCAAAGGAGCACAAACAGGTTCACAATCAAAGATGCCCTACGTACACCTTATGTGGGAAAAAACAGCTTCAATTGTCAATAAACAATATGGAGAGCTCAGAAAAAAAAAAGTCTCCAATCACCATTAGTCAACCATACCCATTACATTCTTCCTTCTCCAACTACTGAAAATAAAACCCTCGACCTTAACAAAACCAAGCTCAGGAAAAAAAAAGAAAATCATATGAGAAATCACAAGCTTTACACAATAAATAAATGCTGAAAACAAAACCTTCGATCTTCCGTTGTCTAGAAAAAAACAGAACCAAGCTCAGGAAAAAAAAAGAAAAGAAAACGAGCACCAAGTTCTAAAACCATACTAGATAGAACCCTCAAACCCTAAGGATCTAGACCAAGCTGACAAAGAAAGGATCTAGACAAAGAAAGAAAAGCAGAACCAAGCTTAGGAAAACAAAATGAAATTAGAACCAAGTTCTGAAAAGAAGATGAAAATCATAACCTCTGAAGTGAGTAGTAGCAGCAGCTAGAACCTGGAAGTGTCGATGTCAATTTCGTGAGCTAGTTGACAGTCGAGGACTGTCGCTCGCGGCTAGGGCAAATGACAAATCGCAAAAATGAGATACAGTCATAGAGTCACTGAGAAAGTAAGAAACAGAACAGATAAATGGTTAAGGGTTAATGGTTTAATGTCGTGTAGCGTGCGTGTGCGTAATAAACATTTGAGATTGGAGGAGCAAAAGAGCCTAATAAAACAAAACATATAACATAATTATATAAAGTTATAAACGGTTACACAAAAAAATATTTACATTAAATATTTTAAGATATATAATTATATACCTACCGGGCAAGGCGGCATACCCTGCCTGATGCCCGGCTTTGCCCGCTAATATGCTCAGCCCGATTGTGCCCAAATTTTTTCGGGCTGGGCAAAGTGATTTTTTTTTTGCGCCGGGGTGGGCACCGGGCAGTGGGCTTCATGAACACCCCTAGTAGTGGTTACATTTAACTACTACAAATATTGACATTTGTAGCAGTTACAACATAAACCGCTATAAAATTGTAGTGGCAAGCTATACGCCAAGTGGCGCAACTGATTGGCAACATTATTTGTAGCGGTTAAAAGGAAAAAAACCGTTACAAATATAGCGCGAGTTTCCTGCCAAAATTTTCCGAGATTATATTATAACAGTTACAATATAAAACCTGCTACAAAGTTTGTGTCACTTGGCGCCACCAAGCCGCGCCAATAGTGTAGCAGTTTCTGCAAATGAACCGCTACAAAATGCCAAATACGTATATTTGTAGCGGTTATATTATAACCGCTACAAATTTTTGCTACCCTAGTTTTGTTGTAGCAGTTTATGTAGCGGTTATTTTAATAACCGCTACAAAATCCACTCATATAAAAGCCGCCGCCCCCCTTATTTTCCCATTTGGCCATTTTATTTTCTGAAGTTTCTCTGAGTGTTTTCCTTGAGATTTGAGCGTTCAGACATCTGTCGAAGTGTTTTCGCTGCAATATTTCTTATTAGTCTCATTTGAGGTACAAACAATACATTTTTTATTTTTATTATAAAATGTGTGACTAAATTGGTTTTTTTTTTAATTTTTGTAGTTTATATGGATTCAGGGATGGACAAGGAGAAGGAGCCCGTAGTCCCCAGACCGATTCTGCGGGGTGGCAGCAGTAGAGGAGGGGGCAGTGGGAGGGGGTAACGTGGTGGGAGGGCGACCCCGCCATTTCAGCCCATCTCCCCACAGCAGCCACAGGAGTCAGGCCTACCACAGTCACCGCAGACGGTCCCACAGGAGACAACTGCACCAGAGGTGCCTGATCTAAGAGAGGGAGATATTAGCGTTGATGACTATGTCGTGAACGAGGACTTCGATGTCCTGATTGGGATAAGAGAGATGGAGCGCTTCTTGGATGAGGAGGAGGCGCGAAACCAGAATAACCCACGACAGTCGTCTTCTCGGTCTACTGGGTTTGAGGTGCAAGTCCAAGGTAATTATATTTTTGTATTTAATAAATTAAATATTTAAATTCAAAATTTTAAATTTGAATTCTAATTTATCTAACGTATGGTCAATTGTGTAGATGCGCAAGGGAACTTGTCCACGAGGAGGCTGGACATGACCAGTTTGAATTGGTTGGACCGGACACTATGAGTTGTAGTTTCATGGAATAAGGCCACAGACCAGCCTATCGACAATGGGGGTCACCTATTCAATCGCTTCCTGAACGATCTGGGCTCGAATTAGATGTGGTTTCCCCTTCACTTCAGGACATGGAGGAATGTTCCGAAGGGGCCGCCGAAAGACCTGGAGTGGGAGGAGGTGGTGCAGGTAATTAAAATAATTTAATATAATTATATTTTCTGTAAGTAATTATATTTAATCATATTTAATCATATTTAATTGTCTTATTTTTTAGTAGTAATTATATTTAAATATTTTTTTCAATGGTGTTACAGCTTAGGTTTGCCGTCCGGGACAACCGGAAGAGGTACACGCTGATCAAGATGGGCGACGGCTGGAGGAACAGGAGGAACCGTCTCTTCCACAGTATAGACAAGGATGGGATGATTCCTCTGCAGCAGTTGATCGAGAATGTCCTGGACGGTGTCCCGCCGAACGACTCGGCGAGTTTTGTCCAGTATAAGAGGAGTGCTGAGGGGCGGGTAATGTATTTATAATTATAATTATGATTTAAATTTCATTATTTTTATGATTTTAATACATGTAATATTGTTTTTTTCGAGGTGCTTTCTCAAAGGAACACGAGGCGCTATGGGCAACAAACGATCCACCACACAGCAGGATTGAAAAGCTTTGCTGTCACTTACAGTGAGTTGGTAACTTTTCACAATATCAGTTACTTGTAGCTGGTTATTTCATATTATAAATCTAGTTTTGATAATACTAATTTAATTTTTTAATTATTTTGGGAGAGGAAGGCACAGCAGGAGAACCGTCAGACAGACTACGGGAAGTTGTTCGCTATCACACATAGACACCGTGACAGGACTCCAACCTCTCAGCAGGCAGAGGCGGGCATTGTAAGTGAAATTGATTATTATATTTTTTATAAAATAAACTTTATTATGAAAAATGATAATAAGTAATTGTTTCATAAAATGGCATGAGCGGATGCAGCAATCGCAGGCTGAGCTGCGAGAGACCCAAACGCAGACTCAGGAGTCACAAGAGTCTATGGACCCCACGACGCCTTTGAAGGTGGGTCTGGGTCAGGTTGAGCACCCCAGACACATGCGGGGGATGGGGATAGCCGCCAGACCTAGTATGGTCTACGATAGGACCTTAGCCTCTGAGGCTGGCAGCTCTAGAGCTCAGACGTCCGGGGTCAAACGTACAAGGGACAAGCAGGTTGAGGAGATGCTCTCAGATTTGGCTAGGGCTCAGGCTACAGTGGCTCAACAGCAGCAGCAGATGAAGCAGCAGGCCGACTTCTACTATGCTCAGTAGACGCAATGGTGCCAAATCATGAACGTCGTGCTCTAGCGGTCGTGGAGTCGCCTGTTCCCCGACGAGGAGTATCCATAGGTTCCCCCTGTCCCTCAGTTTGTCATCCAGCTTCCTCCTCCTGATGATGATGGTGCTGTTAACTCTGCACAGCGCCCAGATCCAGCAGCCCCGGAGGGAGCCCCACTTGAGGGAGGACCGAATGATCAGCCTCCTACTAGTTAGTTTAGGACATTTGTATTTTTTTTGAAACATTTGTAAATATACTTGTATATTTTATTTTCATAAATTAAATTCTTGTTGCATTTTACAATAGTTATATTTATATTTTATGACATTTATATTTATATTTCTAAAACTAAAAAAATAAATTAATAAATATTTGTAGCAATTATATGGAAAAACTACTACAAATATCACATTTGTAGCGGTTATATTTTAAAAACCGCTAGAAAAAAATCAAATATTCAAAAACATAAATTTTAAGATATTTGTAGCGGTTGTATTTCATAAACCGCTACAAATGTTCTTAGAGGAGCATTGGAAGGAATTTCAAAATTCAGATGTTGAATATTAATAGCGGTTAGATTAATAACAGCTACAAAATTCAACTTTTGAATTTTCAATTTTCCTCTCACTGTCTTTCAAATTTGTAGTGGTTTCTTGAATATCCGCTACAAAATTTCCAACGGTCATGAACATTTATAGCGGTCTTTTATTTATAACCGCTACAAGATCAAAAAATATTTCAATTTGAATTTCTTCTAGCGCTAAAATTTATAGCGGTTACACTGAATTAACCGTTACAAGTGTGACATGAATTTTTCTCAATCCTACCAACGACTTGATATTTTTTAGTGGTTACAGTAGCGGTTTTATAACCGCTACAAAATGTTAAACGTTGGAAAACCTTTATATAAGCTTCTAGGCATTCGTAATTCTCTATTCACTCATCTTCTTCACTATACTTTCTTCTCTCTCACTAGTAGTTATGGATAAATCATGGACCAGGTTGCCATGCAATTCTCCGGAATATTTGTACATATTAAACAATTTCTTGGATTTCTCATTCACTCACGCCAGCTATAATGGCAAGATCATCTGTCCGTGTCGGAGTTGCAAGTTTAAGAAGTGGTATGCATGACAAGTTATTAAGGAACATTTGCTTGTGAATCTTTTCCCGGACAACTATACGTTCTGGACAGTTCATGGTGAGAAGGCTGGTATGAGATATGATGATGTTCTTCCTCGTAGTTCACAAGTTAAAGTTCAGCTAGATGAAGATGATCCAGTTAATGATGTTGTGCGTGATGCTTTTGAATTTCAAGATGACAACTTCAACGAAGAAGTGCACGGTTCAGAGCCGGTGTTCATGAGGAATGAAGCAGCTTGAGATTTTTTCAGCTTGATGGATGAAGCAGATCGTCCTTTATATCAAAGTTGTAGAAAATACTCTGAATTATCTTTCTTGATCAAGTTGTATCATATCAAGCCTTGTGTGGAATCACATATAAGGGAATGTCAATGCTGCTTGAATTATTACAAGATGCATTCCCTGATACGGAGATTCCCACAATTTTCTACGAGGCCAAGAAGATTATCAACAGGTTGGGGTTGAACTATCAGAAGATTGATGCATGCCCGAATGATTGTATGCCGTATTGGGGAGACAATTCCAGCAGGGAGACTTATAAGAGATGCCACACATCGAGGTACAAGACAGTTCTGAAGGGGAAAAAGCAGAAGAATAAACCTGTAAAGATTCTTAGGTACTTCCCTTTAAAGCCGCGCCTACAAAGATTGTTTATGTCGTCCAAAACAGCGGAGAACATGAGGTGGCATGACGTTGATAAGAATGAAGATGGTAAATTAAGACATCCCTAGGATGCAGACTCCTGGAAATCGTTTGATAACGACTTTCAATCTTTCCCGGCTGACCCCAAAAATTTTCGGCTTGCTTTGGCGACCAACGATTTCAATCCATTTAAGAATTTTAGCACAAGTTACAATATTTGGCTGGTAGTCTTAGTTCCCTACAACTTGCCCCCTAGATGTGTATGAAACAAAGCTCCTTCATTATGTCTATGATCGTTCCAAGCAAAAAGGCACCGGGTAATGACATCGATGTGTATCTCCAATCGCTTATTATGGAATTGCTTAACCTGTGGAATGTTGGCATCAAGACGTACGACACTTATGGGAAGACATTGTTCAACTTACGTGCAACCTTGATGTGGACGATTAGTGACTTTCCTGGCCTTGGCACATTATCTGGTTGGAATGTGCATACTGGGTCAGCATGTCCGGCTTGCAATTTTGACTTTGACACAATACGCCTTCCCTACAGCCTAAAGTAGTGCTTTATGGGGCATCGGAGGTTTATCGATGGAAGGCATAAGTTCATATTGCAACTGAGTCACTTCAATAGGAAACCAGAAAAAAGTGGATCACCTCAGACTTTGTCTAATACAAATATCTTATAGCAGCTTGAGTATGTTGGATTTGAGTTTGGAAAAAGCGACGATATCTTACAAGCTCTCCAAAAGACGCATAGGACTTTGACGCCTCAGCTGTGGAAGAAGATAAGTATTTTTTCTCTCTCTTCCATATTGGAAATCTAATTTACTTTGCCACAATCTTGATGTCATGTACATTTAAAAGAATGTTTTCCATAATGTGCTATATATGCTGCTTAACAAACCCGACAAGACAAAAGATCATCTTCAAGCTAGGAAAGATTTACGCGCTATGGGAGTTCATGAAGATGCTTGGCCAGATGGGCATGACAAATTTCAACCGGCAAAGTTTACCCTCACAAAACTGAACAAGGAAGTTTTCCTCACAACATTGAAGAAATTAAAAATTCCTGATGGGTATTCAAGCAACATTTCTCTATGTATTGACTTGGAAGATCGAAAGGTTGCTGGCTTGAAGAGTCATGACTCACATGTTCTTATGCAACAGCTACTCCCTCGGCTATAAAGAATGCACTTCCTCCCAATGTGTCCATCGTTTTGGTGGAACTTTGTTCTTACTTTCAGAAGTTGTTTTCCAAATTTTTGAACGTTGAGGAGCTCGATTAGCTACAGTCCAAAATCATTCTTACTCTTTGCCATTTGGAGATGATCTTTCCTCCGTCATTTTTCACTGTAATGGTTGACCTTATAATTCACCTTGCTCATGAAACAAAGCTGGCTGCCCTGTTCAATATCGATAGATGTATCCGATTGAGAGGTATTCATTTTAAATATGTGCTTCATTGTTAGTTCCTATGTTTGTTAGTCACCCTTTTCATCATTTAATATCATTTTCCCCTTCTTTACTTCGTAGGTTTCTTGGGAAATTAAAATCTTATGCAAAGAATAAGGTGTGGCCAGAAGGTTTTATGGCTGAAGGCTATATAGAGGATGAGGTGCTGTATTTTTGTTTAAGATACTTTGATGACCTTGAGACGGCTTTCAACTATCCACCTCGTGTTGACGATTATCCTGAACCTGCGCCAACATCAAGAGAATTTATCCCTCGTGTTGGTAAACCAGTTGGAGGAACTGAGAACTTCAAATTAACGGCAACTGAGAAGTTGCAAGCACACAGACATGTCTTGCTTAATTGCACTCAAGTTAAACCTTCATACAGTAAGAATTGTATACTCACATGTTATTCTATATCTTTCGTAACATTTTTCACTTTCATTTCACTATCATCTTTCCATGATTAATTACAGGGAATTCAGAAGTCATGTTTAAGCGTCAACTTAGGATCCGTACACAAAGATCCTCCGAAGTTGACAAAAGGTCCATAGAGAATTCCCAAGTTGGTTTGCACGCAAAATACTAAATGATCACAACCCACACTCACCAGATTTCAGAACTCTCGCAATCGGCCCTCTCGTCATGCAAAATGGTTTACAACATATAATGTCAATGGTTTCAAGTTTTACACGCTTTCACAGGATCAAGAATTGCAAACTCAAAATTCAGGTGTTTATGACACATTTGGGACAAGGAGTTATGCTAGCAACAGTGACGCCAATATGCAATTCGGAGGCGTTCCTTACTATGAAAAACTTCTTGATGTCGTTGAACTTAATTACCAAGGCCGTTTTACCGTGACGCTATTCAAGTGTTTGTGGGCAAATACCACTACTACCTGGGGACTGACAATTGACAATTTAGGGATCAATTCAATCAATTTCTCACGGCCAATTCATATTGGTAATTCTCAAGATGATGAGCCGTATATTCTTGCCTCAGAGGCATACCAGATTTATTATGTCGAGGACGAGAAGCACAGGAATTGGCACATGGTCATTCATTTAAAGCCACGAGACCTTTATGACATAGATGAAGGCGATAACATCACCTACGAGTCTAAGCCATTTTAGCCCGCCAATTTCGAAAACTTCTTCCCTAAAGGCGATGACAATTTACCTCTAGTTCGGTGTTTTTTTAAGTTTACATCATTTAAATTAAATTTTTTAACAAATTAATACATCACTAACAACTTTTCTACACAATTTTTGTAGGGATGGCGAGAATGAATGATTAAACAAATTATGTTTTTGTCTTTAAAAAAATATTAAAATTTTTTTTAAAAAAATTAATAAATATTTGTAGCGGTTAACCGCTACAAAAACATAAAATAACCGCTACTAATAAAAATCGCTACAAAACTTGCTACACTAACCGCTACAAGTGCACCGCAAATCCCTATAAATTTATACCCCCACCACATCTCATTTCAAACACTCCCCTATCTCTTTCCACCTAACCCTTCTTTCATTTTCTCTCATTCACAAATTTTTTTCTATGAGTTGTATAGCTGAATAAGGTGATAAAATATGGTAACAAAATTTAAAATTTTTTATTTCAATACTTTTTTTCTTCTCATAAAAATTATTCTCATTATTTTTTTGCAGATATTTAAGCTCTTTTTCTCATTTGCACCTATTATCCTTACACAATCATAAACACATTGTAGTAGACAACATAATAGTGCTTTGTTACCTAGGTATCCTCAATAATATTATCAATACTGTCAACACCCGTTTCCATTTCGATAATCGAAGAGTAATAAAGACGGAATTCAATGGGCATACAGAAAAGTACAATTATACTGATAAAAGTATTCGTTTACAATTCTGATATCGTTCGTCAACGAAAAACAAAAAATACAGCGGAAACTTAATATTTACAAATTTCACCAAAATATCACAAAATAGACTAATTATGACTACAATCTTGTCCTCGCCTCGAGACCCGTGCCGCTCACTTTCTGGCGTCTACATCTTTTCCCTTAGACCCACTGGTATCCGCTGAGGTGTTTATTAAAAATAGGGTGAGATTCCGGAGAACCCCAGTAGAAACATGCTATCGTTCATAGAAAATACGAAAAGAAAATATGACATATGCCATGTATTCACCAATTAATGAACATTATAAATATATCATCTGCATGTATACATGAGTAGGGCCTAGCCCCACTATTCTGCACCAGTTGGGTTTTCACCAACTCTAGTGTAAGAGCCTCTGACACTTTTGACCCCTCTCTGGCAAATCATGTTGATTAATAAAGCGCATTTACAAAACAATGGTATCCACACAATCATATAACTATGGCATAATGTATGAAGGATAATGTCCCTACCTCAATGCTTTATAATCCTCTTTTTAATGGTGTCTTGTAAAGCGTGCTGTTGCGGCGTCCGACTCAATCCTAAAATATTAAATGTACCAGAAATAGGTCATAACCTATTCAAGTATCATTTTATACTCTTCCATAGTGTTTATTGTGATTATATTAGTCTATGGTAAAAATTTACAAAAATGTCCCCGGGAACCTGGCCCGGCCCTACAGTACCCGGCCTGGTGGCATGTTTTCCCAAAATTTTGACTTAGGCTATTCTGACTTATTTTCGCCCAAAGAATCCATTTCCGGGCTCAAAATTACCAAATTCACTATCAAATTACGAAAATACCTTTGACAGCCCCTATTTAGGGATTTCAGTGGCGTTTTCGTAATTATGCTTTTTTGCCTCTACCGAAAAAGTGCCCAACTGTAACCCCACCTATTTTTTTTCCCACTGAGTCCAATGGAACCATTTATTTCATGAAAATCCAAATCTTACTACCATTTCTGGTCTGACCAAAATATTGAAGGGAAAATAGAAAAATGTAGCCTTTTTGTTTTAGCTTCCAAAACTTGTACTTTTCCACTTCTAATCTTTGGTTAACTCATTTAGAAACTTATTAATCATGATTTAAAGGATTTTGGGCAGCATAACCCCTTAGGGTCATGGCTTTTCTAATTTTACAACTCAACCCAAAAATCACAAAACCAAACAACAATCACCAACAACTTCAATACACTAAGAAGTTGAGATTTTGGAGATTACCTCTTGATCCTTGTTGTTTCTCTCTCTAGGACGTCCTATCTCTCTTCTCCTTGAGCTAAGAATGAGTTCAAGATCATAGATTCATGAAGAAACATGGTTTAGAGAAGGATCTAGGGGAAATGTTACAAGGAAAGCTTAAGAATCAACTCTTACCTTAAGATTTCTTCTTCACCTTCCCTCTAACTCTTCAAAGTTTCTCCAAACTCTCTCCCTTTCTATGTTGAACGAAAATGCATGAAGGGAAGGGAAGAGAAAGCCTTCATAAAATGATCCCTTGATTCCCAACCATTGATCTCATCTAAGGTTGTTATAGTGATACATGTCAACCACCATACTTGCCTCCATGCTTGCACCATACTTCCCTTTTGTGTGCACTCAACCTTGCCATACTTCCCTTTTACGTACACTCAACCTTGATTATCATTTCCTTCTTCCTTGGTTGGCCAAAAACGTGCTCCCTCTTATGCTCCAACTAAATCAAGTGTTCCTTCTATTTACTTAAGTCAATTGGTACAAAAGTTGGCTACCTAACCTTATGACATAAGTAAGGACTTATGACACAACAATTATCTCCATCATCTTTCATGTGGTCTTGACACTTGGTCTCATTGGATTTTGACACTTGTCTTCTCCTCCTTCATCACTTAATTTCTAAAATAATTAAGAGAAAAAGGAAAATCACTTTATTTCTTAAATTTTCGGAATAATGCTAATTCTGGCAGATTTTCTGCCTTAAATTTGAAAAATCATAACTAATTTTGTAGACATCGTTTCGAAGCGATTTCAAAGCCTATAGAACCCTCATTGAGTCTAGTTTCAAGGACAAATATGGAATTTTACTGGATAGGATCATATTATTCCCAGATTTTCAATCTTTGACCTCTTCTCCAGAAACTTTCCAGATTTTCTGGATTAACTTCAAAAATTTATATCTTTTTGTATATAGCTTCAATTGAGTCATATGACCTTAAAGCTTAGGATGTCTACTTCCATTATGTAAAATTTCATAATTTTTGCTCATCATTTGGTCTTCCAAAACCACATGACACTCACTACCTCACAGGTGATTTCACTGAAAACACTATTCAACTTTCAATTTTCAATATTTAATTCCTTTGGCCTTAAATATTCACCATTTCATTGAATATATATAATAATTACAATATATTCTTGATGAATAAAATTTGGGATGTTATAAATACAATCTTCATTCTTTTCCAACTAAATTCAAACATTCATTTTTAATTATAAATGAGTTACACTATTGTATAATAAACTAATTAAATTTACTAAACTACTAAAATAATAAAATATTTAATTTAATATAAAAAAGGGGAAAAAACGATTGTATTTTTTTTTAAAAAAATTTTTTGCTTACATTCGTAGCGGTTATTTAACCGTTACGAATTAAAGGCGCCATTTTCAAACGGAAATTAATTTTTAGCGCAAAATTTGAATTTTACTAAAATTAGTAGCGGTTATGATACCGCTACTATTTTATGGCGCCTTTTTTAAAATTCATATTCGTAGCAGTTTATAAACAGCTACAAAGTGTAGCCTAATTTTTATTTTTCATTTCCCACCCCCCCAAATTTCATTGTTTTCTATTTGTAGCGGTTATAGAACCGCTACAAAGTTCAAAGAAAATGAATATTTCTCTTGGCGCTGTTGTAGCGGTAGTTTTAACCGCTACAAATATAATAGCAGGCATTATGTATGAGTAGCGGTTAAAAAAAACCGCTACAAATCCGCTTACAACATTGAATTTAGAAGCGGTTTTAGGAACCTTTAATAATGATGTTTGTAGCTGTTAAAATCGCTACTAATACCCCTTTTTAACTGCTATTAAATCATAGTTTTTTTTGTAGTGGGAAGTCTACTGAAGGTAGCAGAGAGAGGACCATATATAAATACCATCGACCTGATATTTACTCCCTTAAGTGGAAATATGAATTTTCTTCTTTTTTGATCTTTCTTTAAATTAAAATAAATATAAAATTAAGGAGAGATTTTATATAAGTAAGTTTGGTGTAATTGTACTCATGCATGGTTATAGTTCATACCAGGAAACAATTTTGATTTAGTCCTCTAGTTCCAGTAAAAGCAATGGTGTTACTTCTCATTTCAACCAACTTTTCCTTTCTCCCACAAAAATAAAATTACATTTATATATTTCACCTCTGATGCTAATTTCTTTGAAAACATAAAAGTCATGAAAGACAAGCCTATATTTTTTGTTCTATACGTAACTTAATGAACCGAACTACATATTTGTATCGTTCAAACATTTTTTTAATAAACAGTGTAGCTCCATTTTGAGTTTTGTACAAATATTAATTGTTCGTTGATTCAATTTTTTTTTACATATTTTATTTAGATTTTTTTATTCTTTTAATTTTTTTTTTCATTTTTTTAAATAGAATTTCAGCATTATATAAATAACTGATACAAGTTTTAACACAGAATTAATCAATGTGATTCTTTGTATTAAAAAAAAAAAATCAATGTGATTCTTTGAAGTAAATAAACTCGTGAGTGAACTTTTCAAGGATTGATCGCCCACCAGAAGGAGAAGGAACTGTGAGCCCTAAAGTTGCAGTGTTGTTCAAAGGAGGGAGAGCCGCCGATTCTGTGGATTAAAATGAGAAAAAAGAATGTCAATAATTAATTCTTCGATTCTGCAAGTATTTGCTAACATTCTTTAGTGTGGTTCAAATGCAAGAAAATTTTTGATGCATATCTGAAAATGATTCGTGACAATTATAGGTTTTGAGGGAACCTTTACTTCATTTCAGGTCATTAACAGGTGGGTGACTATTCACTTTTATATTTCACAATGCTTATATATGTGATTTAATTTACCATATACTCTTTCATTTAAATCATTAACGATTTTAAGTGACACAGTATACTTGAATAATATTGTTTATTGTTACAATTTAGTTCCCAGGTATGCTTATCTTTATTAAGCTATCACTAACCTCACACCCAATTAATACTCACTCAGCGGAGTCCAGTTTTTGACCATCCGTCGCCTGTTGATTGTTATTGAATCAATGGACCACTAGCTAGCTAGTGGCATATGCAAATATTTCTTTCTTTGTTTTTTTTTTTGGGATAAATATGCAGATAGTTCTAACTTAAAACGTTAAGTTATTTTGTTGGCTAAATTATACAAAACCCTCTTTAACTTTAGATCAATAGCATATAACCCCTCTGGTATTTCAAAGTTTAAATTTAATTGCTGGCCTTTTATTTTTTTTAACTATTAACCCCTACCGTTAAGTGACCGTTATCTTTTTAACAAAAAATGTCATGTCAAATTATGAGATGACACGTGATATCCTATGTAAATTACTAATTCCATAAAATTCCATGAACTTTCACTCTAAATTTGTTTGAACCTTAAAGTTAGACTATGGTACTATTAAATGATGAGAAAAGGAGCAAAGGAGATGATAAATTACAAATTAATATAAAAACAGAAATTTGGAAGATAGCATGTATAAATTTATTTCTCATCTATTGAATGCCCCAATTTACAGGACAATTATAGGAACAATATAATGTTAACCCTCACAATAATTTAGACTGTTCAAGGCACCCTGACTATTTTCACTTTACTTCTTTATTAGTATAAAGAAGTATCAGTCATCATGATGACTCTAATCACTTGGCAAATTGGAAGTCAACTGATGAATTTCTCTTATGACTATAATCCAGTGGTCTGGTCTGGTCCCTTGATTTGAGTTCAATGAATCTTTCTGGAACTCTAAATCCTAGCATTGGAACTTATCTCAATCTTGCCTACAATGGGCTGATGGGAAATATACCGAATGAAATTGGCAATTGCACGAGCTTGGAATTTCTTTTTCTTTTTCTTTTGTTTTTTTGGGGAACAATAATCGATTCAGTGGACAAATTCCTGCTGAATTGGGAAAGAGAGTAATTTTTAAATTCAATACCTGTGAGTTGGACAAAACAAATATGGCCGGAAAAAAAAATACTTTATATGTAAAAGGGGAGTAGAGGGTGAGGCTTGCCGCAGTGTTAAGATTGCTGCCATATATTCTAGTAGATGTCACGGAATCAAGTCTTGAAAACAGCCTCTCTGAGTATGAGGGTTAAGCTGCATATATCTATTCCTCTTCAGACCCACCTGGTGGGAGCCTTATGCACTGGGCCACTCTTTTGGTGGAAGGGTTGAAGGTTGTTGGTTTCAAGGTATTCCCATCCAGTGGAACGTACTTTGTGGTTGTAGATCACACACCTTTTGGACTGGAAAAAGATTGAGCAAACTTTGAGGATGAAGGTGAAGCTTAAAAGAAAGTGATCATAACTGGCACTAGTTTGAAGCCTGATGAGTTAGGGGATGAACCTCCGTCGAGAATAGTACTACTTTACTAGTATTAGGTTGAAGGCGTTGTCATTTCGAGAAATAATAATGTCCTTGAAGCTCCCGGAATTTGCTAGTTGCTAATGGAAGCTAATCCGTCTTGTTATTCAGAGTTCATCAACTTTTTCTGTTGGATTTTGCTTCTATAATAATGCTTTGTTGTTGGGTCTCAGTTGCCATCCAAGGAATTGTCTTCTACTTTAAAGTTATAATATTAAAGTATCGTTAATTTTTAAAGTTATAATATTAAACTATCGTAAATTTAGCCTTTTAATTATATAATTGAAGAGAACACTAAATAGTGCTGCAAGTAATATATGTTGGCAACATATGTTGGAATGTTTTAAAATTAAGAGATGTGTTTTTTATCAAGTCATGTTTATCAAAGAATTTATATGAAAAGTTATGTAACGAATTATCATACTAAAAATTACTAAAGTTATTTTATGGCTTTAGTAAATGACATGGTAATAAAACCTCTCAACATAGTTACCTGTTAATTACATCGTATAGTTACCTGTTAATTACATCGTATAATACTCCCAGTTATTCTAAATATAAAAACTAGATAATTAATTTTTATATTTTTGACAAGTTTTAATTTTAGTTCATATACTTTGTTTTCGTTGTTTTAAGTCACCATGCTTTACACTATCCCAACTGTTAGTCGCTATAATTTTATAAAGATTTGGATATGAATTCAAACAAGGGTGGCTGTGAGATGAGTGACAGGTGGTAATCAAAGAAATAGATTTTGCTGCATCAGTCATTGATTTGGCATACAAGGATCAGGATATGATATTGCTATAGTAAAAGATCCAGCCACTTCTCTTTCCCAGGATTTATTAATGATATTAATAATTCCAATTCCTTGAGGTCCATAATTACAAATTTTATCTCTTGAATTATTTGAATAAATTAAACAGAAAGAAAATATCAATACAGGAAGCTACTAATCAATCTCATTTTGTAAGCATCATGATAAAATAATGAGGTTAGAAGAAAGCAACATCCCTTAAACTCATTTTTCCCCTTTAAGGCTTTAAATATGTTCAATTAGACAAATTAAACACAAAAATAGAATAATATTGAGAAACTCAATGAAAAATTATTAATTCTTTTTTCAGAAAACCCAAATTTTACATCGATGGTGGCACTAATGTTTGTGTAAAAATATATGGTAAATTCCTAACACTACAAAAAAAATCACTTTCAGCGGCGACATTTGGCGGCGACTTTTAATGTCGCCGCTGAAGGTGTCACTTTCAGCGGCGACACTTTTGTCGCCGTTGAAAGTGTATTTTGAAAATTAAAAAAAAAATTAAAACACTTTCAGCGGCGATTTTAGTGTCGCCGCTGAAAGTATTTTTTTGAAAATTTAAAAAAAAAATTTTAAACACTTTCAGCGGCGACCTTAGTGTCGCCACTGAAAGTATTTTTTGAAAATTAAAAAAAAAAATTTTTTAAACACTTTCAGCGGCGACTATTAAAAGTCGCCGCTGAAAGTCTTTTTCGTATTTTTTTATTAATATTTTTTAAAAATAATATTTATAAAATTTAACTATTAATTATTAAATAATTCTATTTAACCTTAATTATTAAAATTATATTAATATTTATTAATATTATATTTATAATTTTTTATTAAAAATAATATTTATCATATTAAATTATTATTTATTAAGTAATTTTAATTAAAAAAAATTTAAATTTAAATATATCAATATTTTTTTTCTTTTTTATTTAATTTTCCATTACTTTTAATAATATTATATTTAATTAATAATTAATTATATGTATATAATTAATTAATTATATGTATGTATGTTTATATATATGATAATATTATATATATAATAATATGTAATAATATGACATAAGTTCATTTCGGCACAACTGGTAGAGACTCGCGCGCTAAGGCATCGGCTCTCTGAGGTCGCGGGTTCGAACTGGAGGAGAGTCACATGGAGGAATTATGAGGAGGCGACACGTGGCAGCACAGCGAGGCAACACGTGGCAGCACGAGGAGGTGACACATGGCAGCACGGGGAAGCAACACGTGGTAGCAAGAGGAGGAGACACGTGGCAATTATAAATTAAATTTTTTTAAAAAAAAATCGAATTTTTTTAATAAAAAAAATTAATTTTTTGAATTTTTTTTTAAAAAAATTAATTTGAAAGTCACCTTCAGCGGCGACACAAATGTCGCCGCTGAAAGTCACCTTTAGCGGCGACAAAAGTCGCCGCTGAAAGTATACTTTGAGCGGCGACAAAAATTGTCGCCGCTAAAACTTTCAGCGACAGTCGCATAGGCGGCGACAAAAATGTCGCCGTTGAAAGACCTTCAGCGGCGACTTTTAGACTTTCAGCGGCGACTTTTGTCGCCTCTAAAAGTCTTTTTTTTTGTAGTGTAATGATAATAAAGATTGACAAATATAAAAAATGGGCTGATAGCGCAACTTTATTTGGTATATAAGACAAAAAGAGCTCAAACTATAAGACAAAAAGATGTATTAAACACTCCGTTATTATTGTTATTCACAATCTATATGTCATATATTATTTACAGTGATTTTATTCAAGTGTTTCACCTTGCAGAACCAACTCATGCATTAATCACCTTATTATATATATTATCTTTAGTCTTTAATATAAGATCTAATTTATATATAGGGTGATCTTATATTAAGAAACGGAAGGAGGTAGTATTATTTTCCCCCGTTACATGCATTGATCTGAAAGTGCAGACCACGTTTTAAAAACTATATTTGACTTGCTAGACGTATTTATAATGAAGCTGTTGAGGTCTCAGATTATAGTACTGGTGTATTACTCTAAGCAGGATAAGAGACTTAATAGGTCTTCATATGTTGATGATGATGAAATATGATTGAATTATCCTTCTTTAAAGAGGATGCTAGGTGTATTTTTACACAAACATGGGCTGATAAATAAAAAGCTACTGCCTCTAGTTGTCAATGTGAATTTCGGTCACAAGAATCTTATATACTCCCTTCAATCCTAAATATAAGATAGAATTGACTTTTTTTTTAAGAGATTAAAAAAGTTAAATAAGTTAGCACTTAATTATATTATATGTTGTGTATCTTTAGATTCTATATTAGTTTATTAATCAAACTAATTAGTTTTGAGGAAAAAATTAAAATTAAAAAATTTTAAAATAATTTAATTAGCTTCCTTAGTCTCTCTAAAAGAATCAACTTTGTATTATATTTAAGACCGGAGGGAGTAGTTTTTTAATTAAAACATTTGAATTAGCATTCTTTTTAAAAATTATATATATATATATATATATAATTTAATTATATGTTGAGATTCTTATATCTAAGCAGTACTTTGTTTAGTTGATTCGATTGACGGTACATTGGATGAGGGAATTCGAAAAATAGTCTAATAAATTCTACTTCTTTTTCATTGTAATCTATGATTAAGTTTGATTAGACTAATAATAGTATAGCCACCTTAATCGGGTTTAAAATATATACTAGGTGGAGTTAATTAACTTTTGTGCATTCATCACATGTTTTAGAAAATATGATAAACAAAATTACGTGTTACAATAGTCAAAACACCATCTGGAGGTCCCTCTTCTAACAATTTATCGGCTTCAAATCGACATTATATTCTTTGGAGCAAAGGAGCCAGTACGTAGTTGCTAAAGATCTGTCAGTTACAATTATATCTTGTTATATTCCTTGTAATTGTATAGAAATATTTTTTAATAAAAAAAGGGTTAAATAGCAAATTTGCCCCATAAGTATGCGTACAAGAGCAATTTTGCTCTAAAAGTTTTTTGAGGAGCATTTCGCCCTGAAAGTTTCAAACCGTAGCAATGTTACATTTTTCCGTTAACAAATTAATAATCAATGTCAATTTTTTAATAATCAACATTTATTTTTTAACGGAAAAGGGCAACATTGCTACGTTTAAAACTTCTGAGGCGAAATTGCTCCCCAAAAAACTTTTAAGACAAAATTGCTCCTGGACGCATACTTCCTGAGTAAATTTGCTACTTAACCCAAAAAAAAAAAAAAAATTCAATAAATAATATTTGAAGGATTGTGTTACGTGGAACACTACAACAAAGCAGGTGTCCTAAAGCTAGAAGAAGAATAGGGCAGGACTCCTCACTTATTTGGTAGTCAGCATAAGAAAAAGGTAGATTTAAAAAGATTTACCACGACCGAAAAAAAAAAACACATTTTTGAGTCACCGTTTTCATTAGTACTCAAGTCAAAGTGTCGTTTATGACCTCTAACTAACAAGCTAAGATAAACATGTTAGCAACGCCAAAGACCACTACAAAAATAGCCAAGTCACGTTAGACTGGACATTGACAACTTCATCAATTGGAGAGGACAAGCAAACTTGTGGAGGGCCGTATTCAAGGCAACATCGACAAATTTTTATTTTTTTTTATTCAAGAGTATAATCCTTTTGGAAGTTTAAAAAATTTTTGTCCTTTCCAACATATGCTATTTTTAAGATTTAAATTTGTCTTCTCTTCCTTACGAAGTAAGGTCACTTACCATCTCGATCAATATCTTGTTAAAAAAAAAGAAGAAGAAGATGAAGCAAGATTTCTCGTACAGTAGGAAATTAAGACGGAAAAAAGGGGGAAATCCGGTCTCACATCAAATTCATACTCTCTTGAAATTATGATGCCTTATGTTGACAAATCAAGAATGAAATAATAGACAAAAGTGCATATGCTTATCAGCGCATATAGCAACTTGATTGAAATTTTGATACTAAAATTACGATGACTCAATCTTAAAAATTATTATAGTATCACAATAATACTCTTAACAGGAATTATTATTATTGAAAACTAATAATTGTCCTTCCAAAATAGGGAAGATACTAAGAAGACAATCTCCTTGTCAGTTGGATTTGTTATATTGAAAAATTGATCTTTGACATTTGGGCATTTGGGTTACTCGTATTAGAGTCCTCCTCTTCATATCTTGATACGAAAAATCCCACTTTAAAATCTTAATCTGGAGAGACCTTTTATCTTCCACAAATACAAGGAACCCTAATAACTTACACAAGGGGACAAACATTTAATCTCTGTTTTTTTTCCAACGCAAACAATTCTTCTCATTCTAATTCAATGTACGTGGTTGGCGGAAAACACCTGTCCCATGATCTAAATTTGTATATCAATAATTTGTTGATTTTCGTTGCAGATATAAGATGAAACTGGTTGCCCAAAAAAAAAAAAAAGAAGATAGAAGGAACTTGGAATAAGGAGCAAACTAGTCAACATTAAAATCATGCTTTAGGGGGGAAAACCCAAAAAAAAAAAAAAACATCAAGCTAAATGAAGCATTGTATCAACGAACCAGACAACTATCTAGTTGGAACAACAACATAATTTTCCTCAATAGTATTTAAGCAACAAAATAATGCTGTTTAGTTTTGTGTTGTAGTTTGGTCACATGAACTCAAATACCACTTCCTCTAATTCTTAAGGTAAGATCTAGCTACTTTTAGTACAAATCAAACTATAAACTAGATCTTATATTAAGAATCGGACGTATAGTATAGGCTAACAAAAAATCAAGATTATAAGCTCTAATTAGCTCTTATGGTTTTCCAAGTGATGAGCTTGCAAGAGCATCAGCAAATGTAGAATATTAGCAGAGAAAGCAACCAAAGTAATAGCCAACCTGTGTTCCTGCAAATCTCAGTCATCTCAGATGAACTGCCACCATGGTGAGGCACTGCTCCTACCACTACGGAACCACTCCCTCCACTTATCGGCCTTGAGGACCCCTTTCCTCTGCCACGGCCACCGGAGGAGCCACCTCGTCCACCACCACCACCCTTGGTCGGTGTTATTATCACCTGAGAAGATGACCCACTTCCAGATCCTAATATTATATTTACCACGCACAAAGAATGAGATAATGAAACATATCTTTCACACACACAAGCATCTGGATCACAACCCAACGGATATATATATATATATGGGGGATTACCATTCTGGTTTTTATTTTTAATAGTTTATGGAGAACTTTTTATTTTACAATATCAACCACATAAGAAATACTGTACCAATCAGCCTCCTTTTCCTTCAAGGGAACTAAACTCATGTGAGCAAACATTCAAAGATCGATCATCACTCACCAGAAGTAGAAGGAACTGTGAGCCCTAAATTTGCAGAGTGGTTCAGAGGAGGAAGAGCCGGCGATTCTGTGGATTTGTGAAAAAGAGAAAAACAATGTCATTAATTAATTCTTCTTTTCTGCAAGTACTATTGCTAACAATTCTTTCAAGCAATCAAAAATTATTTCATCAGTGTGGTTCGAATGCAAGAAAATTTTTCAAGATTTGAGGAAGATAAGCTCGAAAAATAAAAAACTTAAGAGGCGCAGATCCAAGAATCCGAACCTGAACACAGAGAACTGAGAGATGGAGTCCTATCAGATTCGCGATTAGCGAGAGGACAATTTGAAGACAGCGAAAGAAGTCGCGTCCGATTCAGAGGAAAGCCGAAGATCGGAGGCTCCTGAAGAAGGTAACAGAAGCAAACCGCGGCATTCGATTTGACGGCGGCGGAGAAAGCATTGCAGCAGTTGGCGGAGGCGGCGTCGGCAAGGTCGTTCGGCGGAGATGCAACGTAAGACAGACATGGAGAAAATAAAACGAGCTCGTCCGTGCAGGTCGGTGCTGGTGATGGCGACGGCGACGCCATGGGAGGTGGCGGTGGCGACGCAGAGGCAAGGAGAAGAGTACAACAGAGGACGGAGTAGGCGAGTAGCGAAGGAACGGTGGAAGCCATGCAAGCCGGAGACGGTTAGAAAAAGCGAATCCTCCAAAATGCCCTTCGAAGTTCCGAAAATTTACATTCATTCGAAATTTAAAAAACTTAAATAAGTGATTTATTACTGGAAGGAGTTGTTACTTGTACATCAAGTATATTTAATATCTAAATTATTATAGAAAATATAATGTACAAATTAATTTCAGAAATTTATATAGTTTATCATTTTTTTATCCCTAGGGATGCACAATATAAATAAGAACATAAAATTTTTTAGAATATTATACTTATTTTTCTAACATAAATCTTACTAAATGTGTGAAAGAAGTATAATATTTTTTTTGGAACCTGAAATATAATATTATTAAAAATTCATTACATGTCCATAAATCATAAATAGTTTATTTATGCCAATTAATTTTCAAAGGTCTAAATTAGCTAATTTTAGGATTTTCTTTAAAAAATTAAAAGAAGAGAAATGAAAATTAGGTCAAGTTAGAAAGCAGAAGATCCGATCCCTACGCTCTAGAGAAAGAAGATTACTAATAATCACAATATCTTTCTTTCTTTCTTTCTTTTTTTTCGAAATGTATCACAATTTCCAAACTATCATAATTCACATAATGGATGAGCAAGCCAGTTTGCCCATATATTCACTTTTTTTTTTTGAAAATACAACTAAGAGTGGTGTTCCAACCCCACAATATTATTTGTCCAAAAAATTCCCACAGTAGGAGTATTATATTGGAAAAGTTCCAGAAAAATACCTTTAAAGTATCAAAATCCAAGTCAGTTTTATTTCCTAGAATAATTTTGATATTGGCTATACTATACTTGTAACATCCCAAATTTTATATTCACCAAAAATACATTATAAATAATAGAGAAATTCAATAAAATGGTGAATATTCATGAATTTGGATCTTGTGAATTTTGAAATATTCATATTCATAAGGAAATGAGCAAATTAATTCCAGAAAGGAATTAAATTACAAAGGTGATAACAAAATCATAATTTTACCAATTTAACCCAAGATTAATTGTTTTCTAATTAATTGGAGTTAATTTCAATTAATCAAGAAAAATAAAGGAAAATCCATAATGAGATTATTCTTGGTGGAATAAATCAAGAATTGTGAAATTAGAGGGAATTATACATAAACCAATTATGTGAATTATGGAGTTGTGAAAAACAATTTTCTTCCCTTCCTCTCTTTAATTTGTCCAAGCATGAAGGTAAAGGAAAAAATATATATTAAGTTCATGATCACATGCCACAAGAAGAAGGTTATGATGACTATACTACATGCATATATCAATGATAATCAAGATGGAGTGTACACAACATGGAAGGGTGGTGTAATGTATGATGGGATAAGCTTGAATGAAGGAATGAAAAAACATGATTGCATGGAAGAGTGTAAGTTTGGACCTAGTGGAAGAAGCATGAGCTAGTTGGAGAAAAATGGGGGAGAGGATGGATTTGAGAATCAAGAAAGGGAAGGAAATTTATTCAATTTAATGGAAATTAAGTGGATTAATTATGAGGGAAGAAGGGATTGTGACAAGTGTTAAATTATGAGCTCTTGATTAAATCAATGGCTAAAAAGGAAGAAGACCAATTAATAAAAACATCCTCCTTCCTCTTTCATGCCTTATTTCGTCCAAGTCTTAGGCAAAAAGAGAGAAGAGGAGAGCCCAAAAAAGAAGAAGCTAAGGTAAGTATTGTCTCTTAAGTGTTCTTCTTGTAAGTATGCATGAAGTTCTTCTCTCAACTCTTGTTTCTCATGAATCCATGGTGGTGAAGTCACACTTTGAGATCAAGAAGAGAAGGAGGAGGTGCCTAGAGTAAGAGCATCCAAGAAGTTTAAGAGGTAATTATACCAATCTCAACTTTATCTTAGTATGAAGTTGTTATTGGTAATTGTTATTTGGTTTATGTGATTTTTGGTTGGATTATGAAATTTGAAAAGTTATAACCCTAAGGGGTTATGCTGCCCAAAATATTTTAAATTATGATTAAGAAGTGTTTAAATGAGTTGATCAAGGATTAGAAGTGGAAGAGTACAAGTTTTGGAAGATAAAATACAAAACTATTTTTTTTTTCCATTTTCTTCAATATTTCGGCCAGCACTGTTCCAAGGGGTAGGAGTTGGATTTTCATGAAATAAATGGTTCCATTGGATTGGATTCAATGGGCAAAAATAGGTGGGGTTACAGTTAAGCACTTTTTCGGTAGAGTCCAAAAAAGCATAATTACGAAAATGCCACTGAATTCCCTAAACAGGGGTTGTCAAGGGTATTTTCGTCATTTGACAGTGAATTTGGCCATTTCGAGCCCGGAAATGAATTCCTTGGGCGAAAATAAGTTAGAATAGCCTTAGTCAAAATTTTGGGAAAACGTGTCATCGGGTCAGGCCAGAGTCCCGGGGGCATTTTGATAAATTTTCACCATATACTAATATAGCCACAATAAACACTATGGAAGAGTTTAAAATGATACTTGGATAGGTTATGACCTAGTTCTTGTACATTTAATATTTTAGGACCGAGTCGGAGGACGGATACGACACGTTTTACGATACACATCTAAACAGAGAGTTATAAAGCATTGAGGTAGGAACATTATCCTTCATACAATATGCCATAGTTATGTAATTGTATGGATGCCATTGTTTGTAAAAACACCTTATTAATTAACATGAATTGCCTAGAGAGAGGTTGTTAGTGTTGGTGTGCGCTTACACTGGCAGTTGGCGGAAGACCAACCAGTGTAGCTTGTAGGGTTGGGTTCTACTCATGTATACATGACGATTATGTGTTTATATTGTTTATTAATTGGTGCGTATCTTGGCGCATGTCATATTTAATTTTCGTATTTTCTATGAATGATAGTATGTTTCTACTGGGATTCTTTGAAATCTCACCCTATTTTTAAATAAACATCTCAGTGGGTGCCAGTGGTTCGAAAGGCAAGGGTGTAGATGTCGGGAAATAATTGGCATATGTCTTGAGGTGAGGACAAGATAATGGTTATAATTAGTCTATGTTTTGATATGTTGGAGAAATTTGTAAATATTAAGTTTTTCACTGTATTTTTTTGTATTTTGTTGATGAATGATGTGGGATTGTAAACGAATATTTTTATCAGTATAATTGTACTTTTCTGTATGGCCTTTGAATTCCATCTTTATTACTCTCCGATTATCGAAATGGAAACGGGTGTTGACAACACTTGATTAGCAATTTATAACTCATGTTAGTAGAAAATCACTGATTTAAAATTTTGATATTTTAAAAATATTTTTCTAGGTTGAACAAAAAAAAAAAGTATTTTTCTAGATGTTTCCCTCATATATTCTAGGTATGAATACTATATTTTGTGGGCCTCCCCTCTCTCCCTCCATGAGCCACGAAATTCATCCTTGTTTTCAACTTGAAGTGTAGGTGAAAGCAATATTACCATTAGGAATGTCCTCATTGGAATAAAAAGGCATCCTCCGGTTATGATTTTAGAATAGTTTTATAAAAATAAAAATTAAAAAAAAAATTGCTTGGATAATTCTTCTAAAAATATCATATTTGAGAACAAAAAATATAAAGACTTTTTTGAAATAATAAATCAATACCAGTGAGCTAGCATCAAGTATATTCGAGAGTGGAGACGATATGCAAACTAAGATTGGAGGGTGGTAATTAAGTTCAAGTTTGAGAAATTAGAGCCCAAGCCGTTAGGCGCTCACTGCTGAAGAAAGAAGAAAATGTTTAGTTTGAAACGTTTAACTAACTTAAACCCCAAAAAAAAAAAAAAAAAAAAAAAAAAAACAGAGAGGTTCCAATTATATGAAGCAGGTGTTCCTACTCGGAGATTGGTTCATAATAAGCTTACATGAGATTGAATGAAATGTAGCAAAACAAAGCACGCAAACAAAAAGACAAAGTCGATCAAATTGTTTAATCTTTTTGGTCATCTAACTGATCCCATTCACAGTTCAACTAACTCATTCTCATAATTGACTTATCATCCCCCTTTTCCCTTTTTTTAATTATGCGATGTCATGGACATCGTATGTAATCAAGTTCCCAACCTTTTTTAATATTTAATTTATTTTGATCAAACTACTTTTATATTCATGGGAAAATTGATGAATCCCCGTTGCAAAATTTATTTTCCAAACTATCGAAGGACTTGGTCCTTGATCGAGTGCAACTTTTCTTCAACTATATAAACATATCTTCAATTATATGGAAATATTTTATATTTTACACATTGTTAAAAATAAATTACACACAACTAAAAAATAATTGCACCAATTGAAGATAAGCAGCATCAAAGTGTTTAGACAAATTTCCGGTACATATGGGTAATAAATTTTGCATTGAAATTTTTTTCAGCAATTTTTCCTATGTTCAATATTTATGCAATATGACAAGTACATACATATTTAATCAATATAATGGCAATCAGTTTTTTTTACACTTTAAATAAGTTAAATTTGTAATATTTAACGAAACAAAAGAAAATATACAAATTAACATTTATTCTCAAAACAGAACAGAACACACCAATCATACCAACTTACTTCAAATTCTTCCACTTGTAAAAGATTAGTTAAAGTAGTTGATCTCCTAAACCAACTTCTAATTCAATCCTCTCACACTTTTTCCCTCCACTTTCATCTATTTAAACCCTAAACCAATCCCTTTTCCTCTCAACGCAAACCATAAAAAACACTTCTTGATCAATTCCCTTCCAAGTTTCCAAAACCCCCCGCAAGCCTACCGAACAGAGCAGAACATAACAAAACAGAGAG
Organism: Inga laurina; assembly: GCA_963855925.1. Lineage (NCBI taxonomy): Eukaryota > Viridiplantae > Streptophyta > Magnoliopsida > Fabales > Fabaceae > Inga > Inga laurina. The sequence goes on from OY979713.1 coordinate 28,617,312, forward strand.
ATATGGAGAGTTTTCAGTCAAGGTGGTTAGTTTTGGCGGTGGTCATGGTGGCGATGGTAGCTGCTCCGGCGAGAGGGCAGATTAGCACGCCCTGTAACGCGTCCATGATAAATAACTTCACACCTTGCATGAACTACCTGACGAACAGCTCTACCGGTGGCTCCTCGTCGCCAACCACTCAATGCTGTGATTCTCTCAAGACTCTCACCTCCGGTGGCATGGATTGTTTCTGCCTCATCTTTACCGGCAGTGTTCCCTTCCAGTTACCTATTAACAGAACCTTAGCCATTTCCCTCCCACGTGCCTGTCGCATGCAAAGTGTCCCTGTTAAGTGCAAAGGTATATTGACTATATATTCTTCTCATTCGATCGCTTTTTCATTGAGCCGCAAAAAACAGCGCTAATATGTTGTTTTTTCTTGGTCCATTTTATGATGTTCGGTTTTTTCAGCCGCTGGTTCGCCAATTCCTGCTCCAGGTATTCCCAATACCATTTCAATTCTCCTAATATGACTTGTTATATAAATTTCATATTTTAATTATATTGATGTTGATGATTTATTAATATATTAATTACAGGACCTGCATCTCTAGGCCCATCTGCTTCACCTGCATCAGTTCCCTCTGGATTTAGTACTCCATCTCCTAGTCCTCAAGGTACTTCTTTGCCTCAAAAATTCAAAAATTCAAAAATCATTAATACAAAAGAGCATATGTATGTATATGGAGGGTCAAGCTTCCCTACAAATCTTTTTCTTTGGCATGACTATACAAAATAAGCCAACTTCTATTTTATTTTAAGTGATTTTGGATTGTACAAGAAGACTTTTGCCTATGTTGCTTCCTCCAAAACTACATTTTAGGATGGTTGACGCCACTTCAAACACATCATTTGATAGTTCAAGACTATGATATTACTAATTACTCCGTTAAAGGGTTTTACTTTGGTTCTAAAAGTAAGACCTTAATTTCCTCTATCTCCAAAATTTATAATTTTTTCCCAAATTATCTCTTTTGATTACACATATTAAGGGGTAATGAGTAGTTTCAATGTGAATGATTAAAGAAACTATTTTAAGGAGGAAAATAATACCTTTTTGTATGAATAACTAACTAAACTAATTTCTTTAATTTTTACTAATTAGTTATCTAACTCTTATGTTTAGGACATGAAGGAAGTAGGAATTATTAACATGATATTCTTATTGTTTGTTTGATGCAGTGTCTTCCATTCCACCTTCATCACAATTGACACCTTCTGAGGCACCTGAATCAGACACAACCCCACCATCTTCATCAGTGGATAATACTAATACACCACCATCATCAACAACATCAGGCCGTTCTGGTCTCACTCCAACTTCTTCTGCAATTTCTTCTTCCACTCTCTCTCCCTCTTTTCTTCTCATCGCTTTGGCACTTACTGCTCTTCTCAACCACTACTAGCTTCCTTCCTCTTATGTCACCACCATTTGTATTCTGCATAGTCTTGTGTTATTGTACCTATGATATCATAGACTACAAAATCTATTCTTTAGGGTGTGTCTGTTGTTGGTTTATTGAGTTTTGTTTACATCATTTCAGATCCATATTGGGATGTCTTACCATATTTACTAAAAGCATTTGTACTGTATTGTATATGAGTTACTTGAAATTAAAGAGTTTTTATTTTTATTGATGTATATGTGCAGTGAACACAAACATTATTTACAGAGCCATGAATGAATATATCAGATAAATATGAAAATATATTTCAATGCAACAACATAAATACAGAACTATGGATATATCAGATAATCAGATAGCCACTAATTACTGCAAGAATATAATAAGTCCATATATATGTGTATATATTTCTATCATGGTTTCTATTTTCTCCAGTTGCTCATGCTATGGTCATGTTCCACTGGTGCCACTTCTCACAATCAGTGTGAAGGTTCTTAAATTTACCGTTTCACCCCTGCAACAATCATTTTTCAAGCATTTTTTGAGCCAACGTTAGCATTGAAAAAGGAAAAGAAAACATGCAAACAGAGAACAAATCAGCGGAAAGACTAATCTGTTTACTTAATTCTTGTCCAAAATTAATTTTCCCCATCACAAGTTAAAAGCTGGCCATTCACTTTAAGATTAGGAGATTCACAAAGATAAGATGATAACAAGGTCAATATAGTCATTTCATAGTCAGCACAAACATCAGCAATTGAGTTTTACTTTGTGTATATTTATCAATTATGATTCAAACATTGTTTCTTATTTCCAATTGTTGACTGTGAATTCCAGAAGGATGCTTCTTCCCTTGAGGTTCACTTGTCTTTTATTATTCACACTAAATTATCTTCTTCCCAAAGCTAACTCTGAGACAGATTATGGATGTTCAGTACCAAACATAGATATCCAAAAGTGTTTGAACCAAAGCAATAGGAATTCATTGTACCTAGAAGAAAGTTGCTGCAAAACCCTAAGTCAGATAGCTGAATCTGGGTTTAAGTGCTTGTGCTCTCTTAGAACAATACCACCAATTGCTCTTGCTGGCCTTCCTCTTTCTCTATCATTTTTAAACTGCTTCATCTCAATGCCTTCACTCAATCCTTGTCCAGGTACTGTTTTCTAGTTTCTGCAAAGGGGAAAAAGAATAATTTTGATTCTTGAATTTAGTCATGTCATGTTTGATTGGAAAATCATTGATCTGTTGTGTTTTAGTTAGAAAGCCTAAAAACAAATTTGATTAGAATCACATTTAAGTCATACTAACCATTAGTTGGATCAAAGAAAAGTGACTTAATTCTCATAAATGAGTCCAAAATTCTGTTGAGAGAGTTATCTCAATTGAGTCTAATAGTGCTTAGGCGTTCATTTGAATTAGTTATGGAAAACTGATTTTACGTTGTATAAGGCAAATATGAGAGAATTTTATCTCATGAGACATAAAAGTGATTAACAAGGATAATTTTCCGAAAAATCTGAAGACTCTAAAATTAACACTGTCATTTGGTATCAGATGGTTGTATCCTCTCAAAGATCATCAAACAGGAGAGAGGCAAAGAAAAGTGAGCTTAGTGCTTATAGTTTAGGATCCATCTCTCTCCCACTGGATGATCTATTCACATATATTCCTCTAATACTAAATTTTAAAATAGAGTTAATAAGATTTAAGATTTTTTTTATTCCAATAAAGTATGTTGGAAGTGGCTTATATTTTAATATTTATGATCCACTTGATACATTGTAAGGCATTGTTGACCCTTTTCATGAATGAAGCATTGGCTTCAATGGCAGAGTTGGTTACACCAGAAAGCCCAAAGGAGCAAAACCAGTTGTCTTCTCCACCAAATGTGGATGTTTTGGTTTCTTATCCCCCTCCAACTAATTTAACTGTGGATGATGAAGAAGAAGAAGCTGAGCATTCTGTGTCACCAAATGGGGAACAAAATAGTAATACCAGGATGTGTTTGTGGCTGGCTCTGTTCTTGTTCTTTCTCTTTTGGGTTTTCTATTTAGTTTGATCCCCCACCCCCTCTTGTTACTTCCCATTTTCAATGATAGACTTCTTAATGAAATTTAGCAAATATTTCTGAAATATGCCACAAGATGAAAATGTGTAGCATTTAGTTTATCATCTTCCCTGTATGTGCCTCTTATTTCAGAAACACTTTATATTTTATGTAGAATTCATGCATAAGATATCCAACTTCAATTACTACAAATACATGTCAATCTTTTGATTATACAGTTTGAACAGGGTGAGACCCTACCTGATACCCAACCTAAAAAATGAACCGGCTGCAAATGTCCGGCCCTACCCGGTAGAAGCCCTAATCATTTCGGGCAGGACAAGGGTGGGCTGGACAGGGCGGGCTTCTCTGCCTAAGTGGTAATTCCTTAACTAATACCATACGTATAAAAACTCCAATTATATGTAATAAATATTATGTAAAACTTCAAATGCATTCCATAATTTCGCACCTTGAGATATCTCAAAATAAATCTATATTTTCATTCTTGAAATTAAAAAAAAAACCTACCATATATCTTAATAATTACATGACAAATTATGAAGTAATTTGTGTTTGTGTATGAATATTGATTGATATAAATAGGTGCAACTGCGATAAAAACTTCAAAGAAAGAAATTTTTTGTCTTTAATCTCAACATTTTAATACTTTGTATCATCTATCCAAATCAAAAAATCACGTCCCTCTAAAAAGCAATGAGTTATATATAAACGGTAGTGGATGGATATTAAATAATAATATAAAATATTTCATAAAAATGAAATAACATATATATAAAACAATACGTATAGAATGCAATTTATTTTATATAAAATTATATATGTTTTATATAAATTATATATAATTTTTTGGGTAGGGCTAAATGGACAGGGCGGTACCTCCTGCCCGATGCCCAACCCTGCCCGATAGTTAGCCCAACCCAAAGATGCCCAAATTTTTTGGGTTGGGCAAGACAATTTTTGATCCGGCTCGGGTGGGTATATTGGGCTCATGGGCACCATGATTACCCCTAATTTGAATAATGATCCATCTTATTCACAAATCACAGCATGTAAATATTGCAAACCCACACACACACACACACACACAAAGTGTGTTGTCTTGGGGGTGAGGGTCTCTCCATTTCTTTAAAACGTCACCATTTTATGCGTTTTCACTTTGCTTGATTTTTTTTCACCCAGCGTCACGTGATTGCTTAGGGACCATTCAATCATAAATGAAAACTCAAAATCATATTAAAAATTTTAGATAGCCTATGTATTTTCACCCAATATGATTTATTTTAAATGTATACACATTTTTTATTATTTAATGATTATATACGTGTCTTATTTTAAGCAAATATACTTTTCATATTTTGATTAATAAATTTGACAGTGAAATAAAAAATTATATATAACTTTTTTATGTGCGCACAAATTTTTATTTAATATAACTTAAGTATAAATATAAATAAAATACATATATGTGCATAATTTATGTATAAAATGATACATTTTAATTAAAAAAAAAACAAAATGTTGACGATTCTGGGTTCCAAAGTTAACAGATGATCAGCAAATTGGAGATTAGAATGGTCATTCGAGCTTCTTCCGAGCCAATCGGGATATGGATTTAAAAAACACCTGCTGTTTCTACAAAAATGATATAGTTGAAGAAGGAATTGGTTTGAGAGGCAGACTGGGTTTTGCTTCATTGGAGACAGATGCCTCAGTTTTGGAATCGGGTATGACAGGATGCGCGGAAGCTATCAAAGATGAAGACGGTGGCTGGATGAGTGGGTACATTAGTAGACTTACTCATAGGGGTGTGCAAGTTTTTCCCGTCCTGGTCTTCCCGTCCCGATCCCGAGCAAATCGGGACGGGATTTTCCCGTCCCAAAAATTTCGGGACGGGAAAAGTTCGGGATCGGGAAATTTTTTTCAGGATCGGGAATGGGACTTCCCGATCCCGAAAAAACATATATATATATATATATATATATATATATATATATATATATATATATATATATTATGTATAATTTTTAAAAATATTTAAGAAAGCAAGACCAAATGAAAACTAAAATGTGGAAATTCCTAACACCCTCAAAATAATATCTATTCTTTTAGTTAATTTAGTTAATTTCATTTACTATTTATTAAATAATTCTAATTTTTTGTTCTTGTCTTTGTGCTTTTTATAGCTAAATCGACAACCTTAAGTATATATTGGACTAATGATATATTTGTACTGGACTAATTTGGTACAATATGATATTTAGCAAATTATATATTTATACTAGACTAAAGAAAATAAAACAAAAAAATTAATATATGAATTTTTAAAAAAAAAATAAAAGAAATTCGGGATCGGGAAATTCCCAATCCCGGTCTCGAACATTTCCCGTCCCGTCGGGACGGGAAATTTTCGGGATCGGGATCGGGAATGAAAATCATTCCCGAACCCTTCTCAGGATCGGGATCGGGAATGACATTTCCCGATCCCGATCCCGAACACCCCTACTTACTCATGTGCCTCCTATGGTCACTGAGATCATTTCAATTATTCAGGGTCTTCAAATCTGTTGGAGCAGGAATTTAAAGAATATTATTATTTTCACTGACTGTCTAGAGGCCATTAATTTAATCATGAGAGGCTCTGATATATATCACCCATTCAAGGATGTAATATAAGATGCGAGACTTTGGATGTCAAAGGACTAGCATATTCTCCTTACTTTTGTTCCTAGGGAGGATAATATTCTTACTGATTACTTAGCTGAATTAGCTCATAATATTATTAAGAATTTTGTTATTCTTAATCAACCTCCACCTTCTTTTACGGAGGCGGCGATTGATCAAGACTAATTGTTGTTCATTTTGTGTTTCACTGGGAGCATGTTTCTTTGTAACTTTTTCTTTGGGCAATGAATTCCAATTTGCATTCAAAAAAAAAAGGTTAACAGGTGATGCAGATAACAGAAAAGGCAAAATGATGTCAAAATCTCATAAAACAGTGACGTTTATTGTCCTGCACCGCCAAATTATGAAGAGAATCCTCACCGGTGTTATCCTGCACCGCCAAATTATGAAAGTTACTTCCAAACATACCCCTACTTAAATAGTAATAGTGCATATTTGGGAATACTTATTTTTTGAATATAAGTGTTTATTACGAAAGCCGAGATAAAAATCTTCTCACATACTTACCTCATATTCCGTGAATCACGATTTATAAGCACTTATTATCCAAAAATAAGATATTCCAAACGAGTATTAGAAGGTAAAAAAAAAAAAAAGTAATAGTATAATGTATTCATGTCTACACATCATCTAGTGATACCTAAGATGCATTATGTGATCTCTCTCCCTCATGGTTAATGAAGGTTAATTTTGACAAATGAAAAATTAATGTGCCATTCATATTTTTTTAATTTTGGGCTATCAAAACTCACAATCTTAAAACATCGCCCTATTAAGTAGACCCCAGGAAGTAAAACACAATGATCAGGTCCAAGAAATTAGTCTCAATGAAAGCGATAAATAAATGAATAGTCCTTTTATACCATTTTAAACGGCCCGGCTGATGATTATGAGGGTTAGGGGTGTTCAAATCCCGGGACGGGACCGGGATCACCCAATCCCGGGTCCCGTCCCGGGGGTGGCCGGGAATGGGAAACCATTCCCGGTCCCGGTCCCGGTCCCGGTCCCGGTTGTAAAGCATAGACGGACCGGGAACATTAGCGATCAGAATATCATTCATGTGTTTAGAATATCATTCCATTGACTCAAAACCAACATTTGCCAGAGGTAATTCAACTGCTCTGGTTAAAACATAACTATGGGGCCTTAATCACATGGAAGATACCAAAGCATGCTATCAACTGAAGACAAATCATTTTCTCCATAGCAGAAAAACTAGGGACAAAACAGCATTACCATTGCAAATTTATTTAACCCGACCACATTAGCTACTGTATTATCATAATTCCAAACTGTGCTGATTCAAACAATTGGAGGCATATAGAATGCAAATATAAGAAAAATCGTTTTCTTTACATGGCAACTTATGAGACGAGCTGCGCGGCTGCCGGCTGGAATTATTGGGGAATCAATAATGGAAGGATTGATAAGGAACTCACCTGAATGAGACGAGCTGCGCGGCTGCTGGCTGGAATTGGAAACGCGACGGCGAGCCTGGGAGTGAGCGTCGGCCGAAAGGAGAGGAGACGAGGTTGCGAGTCAGCGTTGGCCGAAACGAGACGAGACGAGGCTGAGTCGCAGGGTAGGGCACGAGACTTGAGATTGACTGATTGAGATAGGCGGAGTCGCGGAGAGGCGCGGAGCTGCGGAGACGGAGACGAGGCAGAGATTGAGAGATCCGAGACTCAGATAGCGATTAACGAGAGCCGAGAGACGACATCGCGACTCGCAAGAGAAGAGAGGCCGAGTTTGAGGGTCAGGGAACAGGGAACTAAGGGAAGGAAGGAGGGACCGAGGGAGTAGCAGTGAGGGACCGAGGGTCGAGGGATTAGAGATTAGGAAAGGGAGGGGAAAATGATTAAAAATATATATATATATATATTAACCCGGGACCGGGACCGGGATTTCCGAAGCCCTGCCCGGTTCCCGTCCCGGTCCCGGGATTTTTACTCCCGGTCCCGGTTAATCCCGGTCCCGGTCCCGGACTGGCCGGGAATTTTTGATCCCACTGTTACCGGGACCGGGACGGGACCACCGGGACCGGGATCCCATGAACACCCCTAATGAGGGTCAAGAGTAGTTTTGGGCTGGGCTTCGTCTAATTTACTGCATAGCCACCATATTTGAGTCTAGTAGAGGAGTTTAGTATCTCATAATGTGGTAAACCAAGATTCGAATATTTATTATGAGAAATGTCTACATTTAATACCTGCCAATATCTCGAATAAGATTGCCTTTAATGTGGGAATACCTATGTACTGGCCAAAAGAAACAAAACAAAAGAAACATTCCCTAACCGACAAAGGTTGGTTTGGCAGAAAATGTCTCTCAAAATATGATGAATTAAGGTTCAAGTTTTACCAGAGAGATGCATTTATTTATTACCCAATAGTGTCTCAAACATAATTATCTTTCATAAAAGGTTGTGCTTTAACAAAAAAAAAAAAAAAAGAAGGTTGTGTACTAGCAAATGTGTGTGTGTGTGTGTGTATTTGGTGGTCGCTCTACTTTACCTCACAAATTTATAACTTCTCATATGTATTAAGCAAATATTTATTAAATGAGTAGTTTCAAATAAAATGGTTAAAAAGGATACTTTAGGAAACCGACACATATTTTTAACAAATCGCTAATTTAACTTATTTTTTTAATTTGAATGGTTAATTTTTCTAGCTCCTACATTTAATATTGGAGGGAGTGTTGAATTAAATTACTTTTTTCACCATGTTTTGATAAGAAAATTAAAAGCAACCAAAAATATTAATGAAGAGTATTTGTTTGAAGGAAAATATCGGAAAAAAGATAAAAAAAGAATTTTGAAATTGTAAAATTTTAAATCAAGTTTATGATCAAGAGTTGATAAAGCAAAAACGAAACTTAATAAGCAATTCATAACAATTGTCCGAGTAAATAGGAGTAAGAAAAATTAATCGTTGTTAACTAATGAGATATATTTTCTAAAATCGACTAAGCATAACAAACATGTAAAACTATATTTTACCTCTTTTACTCTTCCCACGTAAATTGAGACAAACTCATCTTACTAAGATTATAATATTTCATTTGACACTAAAATAAACTCATAACAATTATTATGCATTAGTGGACGGCGCAAATTAGAGGAGAGGGAATGTGTAACCCCCTCATCGTAATTACATCCGGTTTATGAAATTAAAGTGAAATAGAGACTAATAAAACAAAAACAAAAACAACATTTATGATCCCTCATCTTCAAGATGGTGTATCCCTAAAAAAAATAGTTCAAAAATATATTCAGCCTGATCTCACATTCACATTCGAATATAATTACTTGAGAAATCAAATCACATTGATAAATATCCGAGTGCACAACTAAAATCCCGGCAACCCCGGGTTACATGTATATATATATAATGGGTTTAAAGTTTCCCAAAAATAGGGGATCACATATCCAAAAATAATATTTACAACCCATATACATACAGTAATCCCAAATCCAAAACAGATAACCAATAGTCCAAAATTAAAATGTCCCTGAGAGATCCTAACCACTCCGGGTTGTTCGCTTCCCTTTTGAGCCACTTGCTATGTCTGAAATGTTAGTCATTAGAAAGAATGAGATTCTAAAGAATCCCAGTAATAACAAATCACTCATACAACATATAAACACATAGCATGTAAGTTTATCATGTTCAGCATCAACACAATGATTCATGGCTCACGCCACAAACGACAGCATTCACAGCTGTAATCACAATGCACTATGCCCGCTTTCGCGGTAAACACTATGCCAGCTTTCGTTGTAATCACTATGCAGCAGCATCACAAGGCACAAAGTATCATAAAGCTCCACAAAACGTCACAAGGCGTCACAAAGCAGCAGCATCAACACAATGCATGACAACCATACATATAATACATTTACACAAAGTATAAGAAAAAAGTCACTACTTTGTTCTTTCCTGACGTTCCCTGGCACAGTGGGCTCACGAGTACGGCAGATGTCAAATCCTATAACCAAATTAGGGACAACCGATCAATCTCTTTTCCAAATGCTTATTTTTATAATACCCTAAGTTGGTTATCATTTAAACTTTTTAGGATGACCATTAGAGGCCTAAACACATACTAAAAGGGTTGGAAGAAACTACACTGAAGACCTCTTTTCGGAAGCACAACATTGATTTCTGGCTGACTCACTCGAGTGAAGATAACCTCACTCAAGTGATGAGAGACTTGCACTCGAGTGAGAGTGGCTCTCACTCGTGAGTATTTGACAGTGAGCAACAACAACGGCCAGAAAGTGCTCACAACACTCCAGCATAAGGATTCGCACTCGGGTGATGACTCCAAATTCACTCGAGTCCCCAAAAATGCAACACAGAAAGTGCTTACCCGAGAGCACAGAAAACTTCAGAGGAAAAAGGCTCACTCGAGTACAACCCTTGGCACTTGGGTGAGAACACTGCACTTGTGAGTATCAGAACACACTCTTGACAATTAGCCTGCGAGTGGTTGGCCGAGAGCAACTCTTAACATGAACTCACACCTTCACTCGAGTAAACCCATGCTCACTCGAGTGATCAACAATATCACTCGCGGATTAAGATGTGCACTTGAGCTTCCTTCATGAAAACTCAGGCAAAATACGAAGGAAAAAGGAAAGATTAGACTGATGCACTCGAGTGAGACCCTCCTCCCTCAAGTGATGCTCATCAGATTGCCAGATCGCAACAACTAACAAAAATTCCTAGATTTACCAAAACTGATCCCAATGGTTCCCAAACTTAACACAAAGCTCATTCCCCACTTAAACTCTCATAAGGAACCCATTGGTAACCTTCAAAACACTCAAAACTCATCCTAACAACGATTCATACTCTTGGGTCTCTATAACACACACCATACCTAAATTCATTCAACTCACTTCCAAAATTCCAAACCACATTCAACACTCAAAGAACTCCACAATAGACCAGTTCCAATATCATTCATCATATAATCCATGCATTCAAAAATTGGCATAAAACCAGGGCAAATTCCAAAATTTATCAACCTTAACCAAAAATCATAATAAATATACCAAAAAGCATCAAATCCTTACCTCTTCAACTTGCCAAAGCCAAAACCTTGATTCTCAAACTTCCAAATTGCTCCAACACCCAAATCACCACCTTTTAAAATTCTGAAACCACCAAGATGAAGCTCTTTACACTATAAACAAGTTTAATGAAGAGTGTTTGAGCATAGGAGAACCATTACTCACCTAAAAAGCAAACTTTCTCTTTCTCTTTCCTTCTCAAAGCCGCTAGAAATGGAGGATTGAGAGATATGGTGAGAGATGATGATGATGATTATGATGATGAGTGCATATTTTCCCCCTTCCCAAAGCTCAAAACCGAATGGGAGAGAGAAAAGAGAGAAAAGTGAGTGTTGACTTATGACATGATCCATTGGTCCACAAAATGACACTTGGCATAATCTTGCTCACTCTCTCCATGAGCTCATATAATCTTAAAGCACATGATTCCGACCCATTGACAATAAATCTCAACCATTGATCTTTAATCATCAATGAGTTTCCTCTTTGATAACTGACCAATTGGTCGGTAAATTTCCAATTTTACCATTTTGCCCCTGGTTTTCACTATGCTTAATAAATTATCACCAAGTACATTTATTTCAATCCATATCACATTTATCCAAAAATGTTTAATTACATTAATTACTAGCAATTTCAAAGTTATTAGCTCTTAATCTCAAATTGGGTCATTACAGAATGGGTTAGTGTTGCCATCACAAGCAATTGAAGAGAAGAGAGCTAGGGGTGAATGGTTTATGCCAAAACAAGGGTTTAGTGTAATAATGATGGGATGTAAAACTTAGAATTAAGGTTAAGTTATTAAATTTATAAATAATTTATAAAATTATTTAGATGATATTATATATACTTATATAATAATATCAATTAAAAAAAAGTTAAATAGGCTAGATTTTAAGAAAATAGGCCTAACCTGTTTATCTAAATAAGCCTAAAATATGTTTAAGTTTAAACTTAACCTATTTACTAAATAGACTATATTAGATTTATGTAGGTTAGGTTGTACATGAGCCTGACTTATTTTCATCGCTAGCAATAAAAAAGGCCTAGTAAGGCTTTGTTGTTGTTGGCAACAAAAAATAAATTATGATTAATTAATACAAATAAGAGCTAAGTAGGAGTGACAATATTTTTTTCCACTTCCTGCTCTAGTTATTCCCAATATAACTTTTTTTTCCTTTCCCATTTCAACTCTCCCCATACGACTTGTTATATAGATAAGTATTGTTGTTCATATATAGCATTTTGAGTTTTTGAAGTTTTTATAATCATAGAAGGACAATTTATTATTCTAAAGTATTGTTTTATGATGTATGTAATATTTATTATATTTTTAATAATCATCAATTTTTATTTGTCAAACCGAAAAATAAATTCTATTTGTTTAAAAAAGAAGGACGAAAAAAAATGTTGGCAACCCACAATCCACAAATCCACCTTTATTTCCACTCAAGTTCACTCTGACCAAGACAGAACGAAGGAAAACGCAAACATATTAGATCACCGAGCCATATTAAATTACCAACAATATACTTTTACTTTGGTTAAAAAAAATTACCACCAAATTAATACGGTCCATAGTATTTTTTTGACTTCGCTCCATCACTATTATTTCTAAATTAAATTTCCAAAGGGAAGTAAATAAGGGATTCAACGATAAATCATAAATGTGTATTTCACCCAAAAAAAATATACTCAAATGTGGATTTTTCTAATAAAATATAATGAATATGGGTATTAATCCCCACAAATCAAGGATTACGGAGTTATTATAATTCAGAAAGATACGTCTCGGTTCAACTAAAATTCCAATTGTCCGAAAATTTAATTCCAACAAATTAAGGATGAAGGAGTTATTATAATTCAGGGTTGTCAATGTCCTTATAAAATCCTCTAATCGTGTAATTAATATGCGTCGTGTTATTTAACTCATAATCTCCTTGTTTTTGGCTAAATGTGGCAGTATTTGTCCTTTCAGTTTATTCAACAACCAATTTAATATTGTCAATTACAATTTTTGTAATATCCCGAATTTTGAAATTGGAGGTTAGAGAATAAATTTAAATTAAGTAGACTGTTAAACCTTGATTTAGCCAGTGTTTCAAATCTATTTCTTAATGTTTCTTATATCTTTGAGATATTAAAGGGAATAAAATGATGAATATTCATAACCATAGGAATTTAATATTTGAAATTGAAAAGTGAACAGTGTTTTAATGAAATTGCTTGCGAGGCAGTAAGTTTGTCATGTGATTTTGTATGACTAAATGATGAGCAAAAATTATGAGATTTTATAAAGTGAAAGTAGACATCCTAAGCTTTGAATTGATGGGTCATATGAATCATTTAAAGTTATATATAAAAAGTTATGAATTTTTGAAGTTAGCCCAGAAAAACTGGAAAATTTCTAGGACAACATCCAAAGAATTTAATTCTATGAATTTTGTGCTTCTAATTGAAAAAAGGTTATATTTTTTCTTGAAATTAGACTCAATAAGGGTTCTATAGCCATTAGAATTGCTCCAATTCAATGTTTACAACTTTAGTTAAGATTTTTTAAAGTTAGGACAGAAAATCTATCAAAATTTCTGATAAATCTGAAAAATAAAGAAACAATGTGATGAAAAGTTTTTTTTTTTTTTTGGTAAGAAGAGAGGGCAACAGCCCTTATATTATATTAAAATAAATGGGTTTCAAGTCCCATACAATCACTTATAAGCACCGTCCTTGTAGTATTCGGACATTCACTCAAGGCAGCAGAGCGTATCAGACCTTCTTTTGCCAAAGCATCGACAAGAGAATTCTGTACTCGAGGTATATGTTGCAACTTAACCTCCCAGTCTCTGCGAAGTAAGCTTCTAATCTGCAAGAAAACTATGCTGCATGTTGAATTGTCCCTCTCATGGAGTACTTTGTCCATTAATATTTTTGAATCTGATTCAACCAGGACCTTTCTAAAGCCCTCTTCCCAGGCTAATCTGAGTCCAATCAAGACTGCCCATTCCTCTGCTTCGTACACATCACACTGTCCCAGCACATGGGTGAAACCCGATAGCCATGCTCCTCTCGAATTTCTAATAGCTCCTCCACAGCCAGCCTTTCTTCTATTTGATGCCACAAATCCGTCTACATTCAGTTTCACCCAGTTGATAGGTGGAGGAAGCCATCTAGAGGGGTGCGATACATTTGATATCTCCCTTGTAGTTTCTATATCAGACACTTGGCAGAATGACATCCATGTCTTCATAACTACCGCTGTAGGATGTATTGGTCTTTGAAAGTCTTCATTAAAAATACTATTGTTCCTCCATGTCCATAGTAGCCAAATAGTGACTCCCTAGATTAATCTACAACTCTCACTAGCATGTAATCCTAGTTTCCTTTTTAGATTCAGAGACATCCAATCCTTGAGAGAAGAGTAATAAAAGGCCGAGGAATGTCTTGGGTGAATTAGTGATTGCCAAATCTGTTTAGCATAATCACAGTCACAGAATATGTGCATCTCATCTTCTATTCCAGCATTACAGTAAGAACAAAAGGGTGAACTGGAAGACCATCTACTTCGCCACTCATTTGTAGGTAGCCTATTATTATATGCCAACCATAGGAAAACTCTAATTCTTTCTGCTCCTTGCCATGACCAAATAGTCTTGTATGTTTTGCTATAGTAATGAGCAGGTGGTTTTTCAATCATATAGTAGGCGCTTTTGACTGAAAAATGCCCATGATGGTTCTCACTCCAAATCATCACATCTTCCCCAGCTTCCTCCATAGGGGGCAGAATCAAAATAAGCCTATGAATTACCTCACCAAAGACAATGTTAGCAAGACGGCATAGATTGCATGTACCATATAACACCCAGTCGGCTACTTTGCTTTCTTCCTCATCTGCAGATAACGGTTGAAGGCAGAACTCTTTGAACATTCTCTTTTGGAAGAGCCAAATATCAGAAAAGAAATGCACTGTTTTCCCATTGCGAATCTGCCATTTAGTTCCAGCATCAATAATATCCCTCTTCTTGCAAATGAATTTACACAGACCTGAGTCCGTTGGTCTAGTATTTAGTAATTAAGTATCACTTCTAATAATGTATTTCTTACTTAAAATATCAGCCCAAAGGCCATCAGCACCTGTAATCAATGACCATGCTAGCTTAGCCCCAAAGGCTTTATTAACCGAGACCAATTTCTTTAAGCCAAGTCCTCCATTTTGCTTTGGTAAAGCAATTCTTTCCCAACCCATAGGATGAAACCCCTTTTTACTATCATTCTTGCCCCATATAAAATTACGTTGCAAGCGTTCTACCTCTTCACATATGTTGACAGGGAGTTGTATCACTTGCATCGGGTATATTGAAATTGTACTGGTTGCAGATTTGGCTAAGGTAATTCTTCCTCCTGTTGACAGACAATTTACTTTCCAGTGTGAGAGTTTCTCCTTAACACGGTCTACAACATATTCTGCTCCTCTTTTTTCTAGTTAGCAGGAAACCAAGATACTTCCCTATCTCACTTGCTATCTTCATACCTGTAATCTCTTTAATTCTTCCTTTCAAACTAGCTGGGACCTTTGGTGAGAAGAACATCGATGACTTGCTTAAACTAATCTTCGCACCAGAGATTTGGCAGAAATGATCAAGTGCCTCCATCATACATGTAGCTTGTTCCTCTGATGCTTCCCCGAAGAGCAATAAATCATCGGCGAACATCAAATGAGAAACTAAAGGTCCCTCTTGTAACCCCCTGCCTTATAATCAGTAATTATAATTCAAAAATACGTAATTAAGATGAATTAGAGACCAACGGATGATAAAATTTCATTTTTAATCCTATCCTTGAGATAGGGTTTTTTACAAATTTCCTTTCAAAATCGGTTTAACCTGGTCTCCTATTCACATTTCAAATATAAATACCCTGTATAGTTAAATCACATTCATACATATCAGAGTGTACAATAAAAATCCCGGCAACCCCCAGGTTTCATATATATACTAAAGGGTTTACAATTTCCCATATAGGGGATTACACAAAATTATGCCAAAATTTACATCCCAAATATATATACAGTAATCCCATTCAACATTTGATAACCAACAACCAAGATTGCCTCCCTAAGGAAGTCCTAGCCACCCTTGGTTGTCTCTTTCCCCTTGGAGCTATTTGCCCTGTCTAAAGGTTAGTCAAAGGAAAGAATGAGATTCAAAAGAATCCCAGTAGTAACAAATCACTTATACTATACATAATCACAAAGCATGCAATGACATCATCAAGCAGCACAATATCATGAAACACAGCATACAAGCTATCACATATGCACATAATCACATAGTCATATCTCCTGTAACTCCACTGCCCCGCAAGCACGGTCCTCCCACTGGAACCACCGATGGGCCATAGAATGACTCACAAATAGCCTTTCGGCTTTCACATTTAGCCTTACGGCTTCTACATAGTCACGTCCCCCGTAACCCTACCGCCCCGCAGGCACAGTCCTCCCACCAGAACCACCGATGGGCCGTTGATAAATATATATTTTTAATTAAATAGGTATAGATTTTAGGATATAATTGATTAAATTTAGTAGTATTTTATACCTATTTAACTATCTTCTATATATTTACTATCTTTTAATTAAGTCTAGGATAAAAAGATATTTGATATAAAATCTATTCATATCCTATTTTATCTTGCAGGAAATATTATGATATTTAAGAGGTGAAAAAATTAGAAGAATATATGCAGATCGCCATGTGAAGATGGGAGAAGAATAATATGTGTGTGTGTGCGCGCGCGTGTGTGTGTGTATATATATTATGTGAAGAAAATTGCAAGGGATAAATATATGAGATCTGAGAAATACGTGGAGCCCACAACATATGACCTACTTGAAAGAGCAAAAACGTGAGCTGGCATTGAAAGTGGTTATATATTGTTATAATATATAATATATTAATATATCATATTGGAGATAAAGGGAATCAGATGAAATATTTGAAGGAGATTTGGATAGACATGCAAGCCCACACATATATCCCAATCACTATATATCTATTAAACGGAGATAGAGCCGAACACACAGAACTGCAGAGATCGAGTGTAGAATAAGAGGAAAAGAACAGAGAATTAGAAGCAGCAGCAGGCAACTTCTTGGCCTCCTTCCATTTGTTACAGCAGCGAAGAATTGAGGGAGTCTTCGACAGTATTGCTTACTTACTTCTTTTCCTTTATTCTTTGAATATGAATTTCTTTAGTTTATTTTGGATTTTGTTTTAGCCATGAGTGGCTAATTTTCTTTTTAGACGTAGAGAAACTATAAACTCACTAGTGAATTAAATTTTATTTCCATGATTTATTAGTTATGATTTATGTTAATTTTGGTTACCTAATCTTGTTTTGATATGTCTGTTTAATGATTAGCCACCATTAGATGTGAATTTGAGTATTAGGGTTTACCTTGACAAAAGAAATTCTAATTAGGCTCTGAGATTAAGTAGTATGGGATTAGATTACGATTTAATTTGCGATTAGGATAGACATATATCTAATAGCCCCATACAATTGTTGAAGAGTGTGTTTGAGTTATCTTGCCTCTTGAATAATTAGGTTAGACATAACAAATTATACTTAAGAGACCGACATGTACTTATAACTATTTATACTCGAGATTAACAAAATTAACATTTGGGATTAACTAAGTAAATGGATTTGAGATTTGGAGAGCTAGTGAGGGATTAATGATTCTAAGTTGTGTTTGACATTGACAGTTTTCTTTAATCAATTTCCTTTGAATTTACTTATAACTAGATTCATTTGAATTAAAAGAAATTGAGATTTTAATACCTAAAAATTAATTGATTGGTTCCTCATGGGATGATACACTACTTATCACTTTATTACTTGGCACGACCCGTATACTTGCGGAGCGCATCAATTGTAAGTGAAGGACTCACAAACAATGATAAATCAATCATACAATGTATCACATATAGTATAAGGGAAAGCGTCACTACCTTGTTCTTTCTTGGTGTGCTCTAGCACCGATTACTCGCGATCAGGGCAAATGTCAAACCCTATAAACCAAAATCAAAGACGATAGGTTCTTCTCTATTCCAAATTCTCACTTTTATAATACGTGAAGTTGGTTATCATTTGAACCCTTTAGGTGGCTACTAGAAGCCTAGACACATGCCTAATGGGTTAGGAAAAACTTTCCCAAAGACCATCTTCGAAAGTTCAAAATGCCAATTTTAAAGGGTTGGCCACGATCAGCCATCACTTGGGCCACGGCCAACAAATGGTCAGAAAGATTTGGGCACGGTCAGCACCTTTGGGCCACGGCCAGAGATAGGTCAGAAACTTTTGGGTCGTCGCCAGAATCAGGTCAGAAAATTTTGGGCCGCGGCTAACAGATGGTCAGAAGGTTTTGGGTCGCAGCCAACCAATGACTTATCCCCTGGCTCATTTTCAAATAGTCATAACTTGGTGCAAATAACTTAAAATGACTCAAACTTTATATCAATGGAAAGCTTGCAATGTGAGCTACAAATTTGGAAAGTTTCACATCATTTAGACACCATTTGCTAAGTCAAAATACCATGCAAAATTGGTCACTTGCACAACATTTCACACTTAAACAAATTTCAGAATTCCAGATTTTGCATCAATGCTTCCAATAGTCCCAATTTCACATCAAACACCATTCCCACACAAACTTTCACAAGGAATCCATTGGAAACACCAAATCAACCAAATTCAACTCACATTGACATGTTCCACAATAAACACAACATGTTATACAATAACACAATAATACAATTCAAAACTCAACATTGCAATCCTTTCCATTCCAAATTCCAAACCAAGTTCAATGGTACCATAACACAATATGACACCAATTCCACCACAATATACTAACCAATTCATGCATTTCAAAATTATACCAAAATTAGGGTAAAAATCACAAATTTAAGAACTCAACCAATGGTCACAAGACTTAGGTCAAAATGTAGCCAATACTCATCTCTTCCTCTTTCCAAGGCTTATTCCTTGATTCCTCAACTTTCAAAATTCCTCAAGTACTCAACCACCTTCTTTCACAAATCTAAAATCATAGCAATGAAGCCCTAATCACCATGAACAACATTAAAGAAGATGAATTGAGTATTCAAGGACAAATTCTCACCTAAACTTGAGCTTTCTTCTTTCTCTTTCTTCCTTGTGCTTGGCGAAAATGGAGATGAGAAGAGAGAGATGAGATGATGAAGATGAAGCCGATTTTTGGGCTCCAAGAGGCCTTCTTGGCCGACTTAGAGAGGGAAGAGAGGGGAAAAGAGTGTTGAAATGTTGACCTTGATCAAAGCTCTCATGATGCCAAGTGTCCAAATCTTGTTCCCTCTTCCATGATCACACATGAGCACATATGCATAGGATTCCACCCTATTAATCACTCAATCCTAATCATTGATCTTTAAATTACCAATGAGTTTCCTCTTCAGTAACTGACTAATTGGTCGGTAACTTTCCTTTTTCCCGTTTTGCCCCTGATTATAGCAATTCCTATTGAACTACTCATTTATATCATTCCATTCCTCATTCATGCGCCCTCCCCTACCCTTAAGGTTCATTTTAAGCTTTATCACACAATTAAGCTTAAATGCAAGGTTTAGGCACTAATTATAACACATTCAGATCGAATTTCACATCATATTCTTTAAAAGTGTTTATTTATCAATAATTACATCCACTTTTGAAGTCATTAGCCCTTAATTCCATCTTTGGGTCATTATACCTCCTTAGTTACAATGATCGGCTTCCATCGATTTGCCATCATAAATGATATGTGATAGCCTATCCATACACAATACAAAGAGACAGGGTGATATTGGATCACCTTGCCGAAGGCCTCTACTTGGGTTAAAAAATTCAATCTTTAAACCATTCCATAGTATGTTATAGGATGCACTTGAGATACATTGCATAATAACAGTTACAAATTTATCATCAAACCCAGCCTCGTATAGAACCTGTCGTACATAGCTCCATTTGATCCTATCATATGCTTTTTCTAGATCTATTTTCATAGCCATTATACCACGCTTCCCTTTTTCCTGTTTCATTTTATGCAAGATCTCTTGCCCTACTATAATATTATCTTGAATATGTCTCCAGGAATGAACCTTAATTGATAAGGGGAGATTAATTCGTCCATTACCCCTCTTAATCTGTGTGAAAGGATATTGGTGATACATTTGTAATGGACTGTACACAGAGATGTTAGTCTGAAGTGTTCAACTCGTTGAGGCTGGTCTCTCTTTGGAATTAGAGAAATTAATGTTTGATTTGCCACATCTATATCTATAGATCCTTCAAATACTCCTTTGACAAATTGACATACAGATTTGCCAACCGTATACCAACTATGTTGGAAAAATATAAGTGGAAATACATCCACACCCGGTGCCTTATACGGGCCCATTGACTTTATGGCTTCATGTACTTCCTTCTCTATTGGAATGGCAGCCAAAGTCTCCATTCTGGTTCGATCAATAACTGGGAAATGGCTCTCAGCAAGGAAAACATTCTCATCTTTGTTCCCTGTTTGGAATAAATTTTTAAAAAAGCCTACCACCAGATTTTTGACTTCTTCTCTATTTAACCATGTACCTAACTCATATTGCAGAGTTAGAACTCTGTTACGCCTTCTTCTCATGTGATTTTTTAGGTGGTAGTATATGGTATTTCTATCCCCTTTAAAGATCCATTATGTTCTTGATTTTTGAAACCATTTGATCTCTTCTAGTTTTGACACTTCCTCTAACTGAGCCTGCAATTGCTCTTCTAGTTTATTCAAGAAATTTGAATCGGGGTATGATGGTGATTTTTTGATACCATTCAATCGAGCCAGAATTTCTTTCTTCTTTCTTTCTACCGAACCAAAGGTATCTTTATTCCAAGTTGGGAGTTCCTGCTTAATTTTTTCCAGGGTTGTGTTCAATTCATTATTGCATTGCCATTGCTCCATCAAAAAGACCTTGAAGTTTTCATGTGCCATCCACATGGCTTTAAATCGAAAAGGCCTTTGTCAACTATTGATATTTGAAGCTCCCATTATCAAGAAGATAGGATTATGGTCTGAAAAATTTGTTCTTGGTAGAACCTTTACCGCACAACTAGTTAACATAGATAGGAGAGCTTGGTTCGCTAGTACCCTATCTAGTCTCTCAAACAATCTTGAGCACCACAGCATATGCGATCCTTTCCATGTGAATTTTGGTCCTGAAGCTCCAAGATCAGTTAAGCCACAGTCTTGAACTTTATTTTGAAACCATCTAATCCTTTCTTGATTGCATTGGACTCCACCTATTCTTTCTGAGGGTGATAGGATGTTGTTAAAGTCCCCATATACTATCTAAGGCATTGTAATTCCATTTGCTAATGCTTGTATTTTTCCCTAAAGCACAGCCTGTAATTCGAATGAGGAAGAGCATATACAGTCATAATAAGAAAATCAAGAATACCTATCACTAAGCAATGAAAATGAAGGTATTGTCTATCTTCTACCAATACTGAGATTGATATTGCATTGCTATTCCAAATTGCCATAATCCCACCCGATCGATCAACACTAGGCATTATTTTAATATTGTCATATCCTAGTCAAAGGATATGATGAAGATGTGATTCATCGGCGCATCTTGTATCAGCTAGTACCACAAGCCTGGGTTTTGACTCCTTGATTATTGTTTTAAGATTTCTGAAGAGACCCGTACCACATGAGCCTCTATTATTCTAATAAATTAACCTATCCATAAAAAACCAGACTTAATGGTTAAATAGGAATAAGCCAAATAGATCTATTCTACATAGGAGTCTCTGGAACCATAGACATGTTTATGCCCCCACTATGAGTCATAACAAACCCATTATCATCCATTAGGCTTGCCTCGCGTGGCCCAATTTCTTCCCCGTTAAGACCATCCTTCTTCATCATGCTCTCTCTTGGATCATGTGGCATGGAATAATCAATTTTATTCATATTATTAATTTTTGGTGTCCCATGATCCCCATCCTTCATTATATCACCTTCACCCATCACAACGGTTTGATCACCGTCAATTCCATCCCTTATGGTAATCATCAACATACCATTTCCCAACCTTATATCCATCCCTGACACCTCCCTTGTCCTTTTTTCCACCCTCCTGCTCCTCTATTGTACCACCTTTTTTTGTGCGCGTTACTCCACCTCTGTAACAACCTCATTCCTTTTGTCATGCCTCACTCCACTACCCCTTTTTTTCACTCTTTCCTTGCCTTTCTTGTTCATTTGTGTCTTCCTCTGTCCAGTAATTACCATCACCAAAACCACCTTATCTTGCATAATCTCATTAGGAATCTCATTAGGCATGTTATTAGCCTCCGCTACGTCAGCTAGGATTTCAACCTCGATCCCACCTTCTGCTGCCTCGCTGGCTCGCCTTGTTTCTCCTTCATCTTCCTTTAGTGGTGGTGTTTCTGTATAATCCTCCATTGGTCCATCCTCCCTGTGCTCTGTTTTAACATCGGTACTTCACCCATTATGTTATCCTCATTTAGAACATTCTGGTTTTCCTCATACGACTAATTTTTCTGAGAACAAGTTTCCTTCCTATGGCCATAAGCTCCACAGTTTGTGCATAGCAAATGTAAACCCTAATAATCGAGGAAGAACTCTTCACCGTCTAGAAAAAACCCCTACATTAATTGCTTACCAAGTTCTATCAACACATAAATCCTGGTAAAATAACCTCTAAGTTGGCATGAAGTATTCATATCAACTTTGATAGTCTTCCCTATTCTATTTCCAATCACCGTTAATGCCTCCTCATCATAATACTCTAGAGGCACCTTTGGAAGTCTAACCCAAACTGCAACTTTGTCTATGGTAGATTTATCAGGCCTAAACTTCGCTTCCCAAGGTTTCACGGTTAGATAATGGTCATATATCATCCAAAGACCCCCAGTAAGAGCATTAAAATAGTCTTCCTTGTTGGACAGCTTCACTATATAGTATCCATAGCGAATGTTAATCAGGGTTATAATGCCTCTCTTAGCCCATATGGCCTACAACCTCTTTTCCAGTGCCCTGTAACCAATACTTCTGCCTAAGAGTTTCACAATAACCACATTGCTCCATGCCTTATACAATCGCTTCTTCATCTTGTTTGAGAAACTAAATGAAGGAAAATTCCTCATTGGATTCTTCGTAATCCTACATTTCCTATCGTTCTTTTCCTGCTCTGATACATCCAGAGACCTTTCCAACATAGTGTCATCTGAGAGTATGTCCTCCTCCTGATCACTATCTTCGTCTGTATTATCTTTCATTCTACATGTTCCTTTTAGCTTATACACAAAGGAGGGTCCTCCCACATTATAGGAGCTGGGATTCTCTCCCAGCTTTGGCCAATGACCCATTAGTAGATTCTCATTGCTCTTAGAAGTCATGTTTTTAATCTTTTTTGAGCTTCTCATTAGCAAATCTTCTTCCTCCGTCGAGGTAGGCAATGGTTGAGTCTTCTGATCGGAGAGCACAAGAGCCATTTCTTTAATCTATGAGATATTATTAAGAAATATTTTATCCCATAGTGATGGCAAGTTTTGAAAGTATGAGGTATATGGAAAACTCATTTGGGTTGATGGAAGGACCTCTTAGGACGTCTTTAGCATGAGCCAAGAAGAAAAAATATTATGTACATGTTATTTGAGCTTATAACATTAAGTTTATGAACATAAAAGTTGGAATTAGGTATTTTTAGAAGTCATGACATAATAGATGATGACATAAGCCAAGATATTAAAAAGCAATTCTTATCATCTTCTCTACCATTTCCATCGTGCAAGGCAAAAAGAAGAGAGAGAGAAAGCTTATGTTCATCTAGAGAGAGAAGAAAGAAGAAAACTTGTAAGGTAAGTTGATTTCTCCGATGATTTAGTTTCTAACATGTATAACTCCACTCCTAAGCTTCTCTTTCATGTAATTTAAGGTTTGGAAGCTCAAATCTTGGTGTAAGGAGTTAGGGTATTTTTTACCACATTGGGAAAAGCCAGAGCGAGCTTGAGGTAATTCCGAAACTTCAATCTTTGATTGTTATGGTTGCTGTGGACAATTTAGTTGGTGAAATTTCGCTGGATTGTCTTTGATTTGAAATTTGGAAATTGAATTGGCCTAGGGGTTATGCTGCTAAAATTTGGTTCAAATGGTAGTTGTAACCTAATTAAATAATTAATAAAGTGGTTAGGAGTATAAAGGAACACGTTCGCGGAGTCGGATTTAGAAAACCCCAATTTTCCCCAGAGTATTGAGGATTTCAATCAGCTCTAGAAATCGGCCTTAGAGTTGGATTTTCAATGATTTGATGATTCCATTGAGTTCAGGAGGAAAAATTAGGTAGGGTTACAGTTGGTCACTTTTTTGGAAATGCTTGAAAGGCATAATTACAAAAATGCCCGTGAAACCCTTAAAGCGGGGCTGCCAAGGGCATATCTATATTTTGATAGTGAATTTTGGTGATTTTGAGTTTGAAGATGGATTCCTTAGGTGAAAATATGTAAGAATAGAATTAGTCAAAATTTCAGAAAAAGTACACACGGACTGGGTACGATGGGACCTAACCAAGGTCCCGAGGTCATTTTGGTAAATTTTTACCATAGGCTAATATAACCACTATAAATACTATGGAAGTGCCTAAAATGATACATGAATGGGTTTTAACTTAATTCCTATACATTTGACATTTTAGGACCGAGATGGGAGCCTAAGCTTGGCACGTTTTATGAAGCAGACAATCTGAGGCAAGAAAAGAGTTAAGGTAAGGAGCTTACCTCTCCTGTGTGTATTTGATATTTGTACTGGTATATTGATACATGTTTTTGCTTTGCTTGATTATGTGAAACATATATGAATTATTGAAGTTCTGTTTATATTTATGCTATGGCTATAAGTTTGTTGTTTAAAACATTGAACATGCAGATATGTCATTGTATTAGCATAAGTTTTTGTGATACAAGCATGTCATACATTAAGTACTTATCCTGCATTCATATTGGTACTGTTTTCCTACCAAGATTCTTTTGAATCTCACCTTCTCCTACCAACAATTTAGACAGGTGAATATAGAAGATATGCAGAGATCGGAGAAGAGAACTATATGACAGGATTGCAGTGGTGGAACGAAGATGAGAAGATGTCTTCATTTCACTGGGATCGATTTAGACACCCTAGTACCCTTGTGCTGCTACATTGATTGTAATTATCAAATACGAACCCATATGGGGAATTTTAATAATCATGCATATAATATCAGTATATTTATGCTATTCCTATGTTGCCCACCAAACTGCATATCATTTTTCACTAATATTCTGAAAAAGGTGAAATTAAGATAAGAGTATGACAGTTTTTAAGGGACCCAAAAGGTAAATAATGATTTTATGAAGTAAAAATCCCCCTAATCATCTTAGAATGTCTGTTTCTGGCATAATTTGCAAGAAATAATCTGATAGATGAAATGAACAAACCATTTAACATTGTCAATATAGTCATGTACATTATTCTCAATCAAAATGCTAAAGCTAGATTATGGATTGAAACTTAAATGTGTAAGATCTTAGAAGGTCTTCCTTAGAATCGATAGAGAGAGATATGACAGGTTGGGCAGTGGCTGGGCAGCTTCTCTTACTTAGCTAGGGTTTGTCTGATACCATACATTTAGAGAAAGACACTCATAGTTTGGTTGAAATATTATATACCATTATGCGTATGTAAAACGTTGATACTAGTATTATACTAGTTTTTTATCATGGCATAGAAACTTTGAAATATAGATAACACATCAGATTTATCTTTTAACAAATCAACACAATAAAAATGAGTTTAGGGTTTAAGGTTTAGTATTATACTGAGACAACCCCTTTGATATTGACAATAGATTCCTGACTCAGTACCATAACATATTGCATCATCTGAGAGCTTACTTAATCGAGCTACACCTACACCACACATTACACAGTGAACGTGTTCTCTCTGATAACCAAGAGTGACATTTCCTTTCCCACGACACGGATCGTATGCACTCTTCCCTGAATTAGAACCCACTTGCTCTCCAATAAATTGTTAAGAGCTTTCACTTTATTTCAATCAGAGATGTTAACCACAGTCTTAGACTGGAGCTTTAAAAGTGGGACGCCGCCATAGTTGGCAGCAAGAGGGTCTTCCTTAGAATTGTCAAAGAGATAATTTAGCGACGGCTAGGTAGTTTCTCTTGCTTAGCTAGGGTTTGTCTAGTTTAATTAACCGGGTAGGTTCTCTTGCTTAGATAAGGTTTGTTTAATACCATGGTTTTGGAGAAAGACACTCATAGTTTGGTTGAAATATTCAGTACCATTATTTGTATGTAGGACTCTAATACTAGTATTATAACACATCAGATTTATCTTTTAACAAATGAACCCAACAGAAATGAGTTTAGGGTTCATTATTATACTGAAAGAACCCCTTCGATATTGACAACCGATTCCTAACTCAGTGCCATAGCATATTTCACCATTTGAGAGCTTACTTGATCGGACTGCACCTATACCACACATTGCACAATGAACCCCTTCTCTCTAATAACAAAGAGAGCTATTTCATTCCCTATGGCACGAATCTCGAATCAAAACACACTTGCTCTCCAATGAATTGTTAAGAGCTTCCACTTTAGTCTAATCAGAGAGTCTACTTTTTGGGCCAAGAATGTCAAAACCAATTGAACTATGAATATCTTATCTTCTGTTTAAGAAGTAGTATTTCACATAAGAAGCCATCGACACAAAATAATAAAATTGTTTCAAATCAGATTTAAGAAACCGAGACATACTGGCATATAGATCAAGAGCTTCACTATGGTATTGAAAGCATGGAAGGAGCCAAAGGTCACTGTGGCTAATAAGGAAAATACCACTTTGTTACGATTGAAAAATATCACTTAGAGGTGCTAATAAACCAATCTGGCAAGAAATTCTCGAGAAATAGGCGATAAAATGGTGAGAAAATAGATTTGTTGAGAAGTCTCAAATTCACAAGAAATTGAGAAATCGCGATAAATAACCTAAACTTGTGTGAAATTGAGTGTAGAATCAAAAAATACTTGAGAAATAATTTGGGAACCATGCTGGAAGAAAAAACAACCGAGGAATCACACTGAAGATGATTGTGTGACTAGGTAGACTTTTGGGATGCACTCAATGGAACTTAGCAAGAATGAAGAGAGCTAGAAAGAATCCGAATGTCTGGTTGGATATGCAGGGTACTCAAGCAATTACCCTCTAAATGTCCAAGTGATTACATTGAAAGAGACCAAGATGATGAAAGGGAATCAAGATTGACGCTGCAATCACGCTAGAGAGAATGCTGCAATCACGATGCAGTAAGAAAAATGAATGTTTGGTTCATTTTGTGGCTAAACCAAGAAATTATGTGTGTGGTTCATGTAGAACGATGAACCGATGGAATATATAGAGAGACAAGATTTTTAACATTCACGCTCTGATACTATGTTGGAACATGATTTTTAACATTCACGCTCTGATACCATGTTAGAACAAAGGTGAAGTGTGCCTCTTGACTTTTGTTCTATATTATTTCATAAAACAAATTGAATACCTTACATGTCTCCATATAGATCTAGAATAACTAACTCTAACCTTAGTATCTTATTATAATCTTATTAAAATTCAAATACTAAATAACAATTATTCCCAATATTGCTCAACAAACCTAACTTGGGCCTAAACCTTTACAACTCAACATTAATTTCACAATATTTCCACACTTTTATTATTCACACAAATTATGTTACTAAGTTATCTTCTTCTCAAAGCAAACTGAGTCATGGAGGTTTAGTACCAAACATAGATATCTAAAAGTGTTTGAACCAAAGCTATAAGAATTCATTGTATATAGAAGAAAGTTGCTGCAAAACGTTAATAGTTGAATATGGGTTCAAGTTCTTGTGCTCTCTTAGAACAATACCACTAGTTGCTCTTGCTGGCCTTCCTCTTTCTCTGTCATTTTTAAACCGTTTCATCTCAATGCCTCCACTCAATCCTTGTCCAAGTATTGTTTTCTAGTTTCTGCAATGGAAAAAATATATTGATGTTGATTCTTGAATTTAGTCATATTCATGTCATATTTGATTGGAAAATTATTGTTCTGTTGTGTTTTGGTTAGAAAGCCTAATAACAAATTTTATTAGAATTGCATATAAGTCATATTAATCATTAGTTGGATCAAAGAAAAGTGATTTAATTCTCATAAACAAAGTCCAAAATTCCATCGAGAGAGTTATCTCAATTGAGTTTGATAGTGCTTAGGTGCCCATTTGAATTAGTTGTGGAAAACATATTTTACATTGTATGAGGAAAATATGAGAATTTTTTCTAGTAAAATGTAAAAGTGATTACCAAAAACCTTATAACCTAGTGGTTTGATGCTCCCTTATAAGTGGAAGGTCACGGGTACTCAACTGATGGTAGTTTAGGGTTTAGGAACCATCTCTCTCCCACTAGATGGTCCATTAACATCCAATCCTCTGGTCTTATATTATAAGTTGAAGTTAACAAGATTTAAAATTTTTCATTATTCTTATAACACTACAAAAAAACATACTATTACAGACGGAATTACCCACGGAATTATTTCCATCGGTAATTTCCGATGCTTTACCGACGGATTTTTCGTCGGAAAAATTACTGAGGGAAAAAAATTCCGTCTCTAAGTACCAACGGATTAAAGACGGAAAAAAATTCCGTCGGTAATTACTGAGGGATTACCCACGGAATTTTTTCCGTCGGTAATTACCCACAGAAAAAATTCAGTCGGTAGCTTTTGACGCATTACCCATAGAAATTTTTCCATCGGTAATTACCCACACATTACCCATGGAATTCAGTGGGTAATTTTAATAAGAAATTACGGACGAAATTCCGTGGGTAATTCGTCTCTAATTACCGACGGATTTCCGTCGGTAACATCTGATGAATTACCCACGGAATTTTTTTTGTTGGTAATTACCCACGGAATTTCGTGGGTTATTTGAATGAGAAATTATCGACGGAATTCCGTGGGTAATCCGTCAGTAAAATTAATAATTTTTTATTATCATTTAATAATTTATAAAAAATAATAAAAATAAAAAATTAAATTTCCTAAAATTAATATTTAATATAATATATTAAATATATATAATATTAATAATAAAAATTTTAAATGAAATAAAAAATTAAAAATTTTAAAATTTATATCATAAAAACAAATATATAAATATATATTTAATATTATATATATTTATATGTATAT
This sequence comes from Inga laurina, assembly GCA_963855925.1. Classification (NCBI taxonomy): domain Eukaryota; kingdom Viridiplantae; phylum Streptophyta; class Magnoliopsida; order Fabales; family Fabaceae; genus Inga; species Inga laurina. Next base: position 28,646,970 of record OY979713.1, read on the forward strand.
TAAATATTTAATTAAAATAAGAAATTAAAAAATTTTAAATTTACATTATAAAAAAAGAAATATATAATTATATATAAATATATATGTAATATTATATATATTTATATTAATACTAAATATTTAAACGAAATTAGAAATTAAAAAATTTTATATTTTATATTATAAAAAATGAAATATGTAATTATATATATATATATTTAATTATATATATATTTATCTTAATATTATATTTGTTTTTTAATTATTACATTATATATATTATTACGTGAGTGAAAGCAGCTCAACTGACAAAGGCATCAAAACACATACCAAAAGTCAGAGGTTCGAATCCCACCTTTGTCACAAAATGCAACAATTATCTCACAGAGACACGTGGCGCAAGGTTAGAGGGACATGTGGCCCTTGCTCAGGGGCCGGATGAGGGGTCGGGTGGTGGTGGATTTTTTTTAAAAAAAATATTAAATTACCGACGGAATTTACCCACGGAAAAATTCCATGGGTAATTACCGATGGAAAATTTTTCGTGGGTAATTTCCGTCGGGGGTAATCTGTCGATAATTTCCGACAGAATAAAAATTCCGTCAGTAAATCAATTTGCCACGGATTTTTTAGAGACGGAAAAAATTCCGTCGGTAATTCCGTTTCCGTCCCTAATCCGTCGGTAATTTGATTTCAGAGACGGAATTCTGTGGGTAATTTCCGTGGATAATTGGCTGTTTTGTTGTAGTGTAAAATGAGTTAAAAGTGCCTTATATTTTAATATTTATGATCACATGGTATATTGTAAGGCATTGTTTGCTCTTTTCATGAATGAAGCATTGGCTCCAATGGCAGTGTTGGTTGCACCAGAAAGCCCCAAGGAGCAAAGCTAGTTGTCTTCTCCAAATGTGGATGTTTTGGTTTCTTATCCTCCTCCAACTAATTTAACCTTGGATGATGAAGAAGAAGAAGTTGAGCATTCTGTGTCAATATATGGGGAACAAGATAGCAATACCAAGATGTGTTTGTGGCTGACTCTGTTCTTGTTTTTCCCCTTTTGGGTTTTCCATTTAATTTGATTTTCCTTCTCTGTTTTTTTGGTACTTCCCGTTTTTAATGATAGACCTTTTGATGAAATGTGGCAAATGTTTATGAAATATACCAGCTTGCCACAAGGTAAAAGTGTGTAAGCATTTGTTCATCATCTTCCCAATATATATATGTGTGCATGCATATATATATATGTATTATTTTAGAAATAATTTATATTTTATATAGAATTCGTACATAAGATATCCAAATTGTATTACTACAACTAGATGTCTATCTTTTAGTCACACATAGTTTGAATAATGATCCATATTCTTCACAAATCATGACATGTAAATGTGTGTGTGTGTGTATGGGGAGAGAGAATGTGTTTGTTATCGTACCTCTTATGATACTCTATATTGATTTTTACTACCCCTCATGTAGCTAATATAAAGGGAAAATGTACTTGGCCGAATTATAAAAATCAGTCCTAGTTATTTAAACTGAACACATTCAAAATTACTTCCAAAAATACCCCTATATAAATAGTAATAGTATAATGTGTTAATGTCTGCACATCATCATCTACTGATACCTGGCATGCATTATCTAATCTCTCTCGTCATGGTTAATGAAGGTTAATTTTGACAAATTAAAAAGGGTCAATACCAACGTTGGTCCATGCAGTTTACAATCATTCTGGCTTTGGTTTATGAAGTTTTAAACAAATGGTTTTGGTCCCTTAAATTTATTCTTTTTCAAACCATTAGTCCCCCGGTAGTTTGAAAAGGTTGTTGATGGTGTTAAGTTTGTTTCTGTGACATTAACACTGTTAAAATTGCTTATGTAAGTGGCTGATTGAGCAACAAGACTGGGTAATTTTGCTGACTACGAAACCACCTGGACATATGACACCTTAAAATACAACCAAACGCATGAAAGTACTGCAGCTAGTACCTATATTTAGTGCCATTGAATATACTGTGTCATCATGCCATTTTTGCCAATACAAACTTGTAGGGTGCATTTTAGAGAGTAAGATGCCCTTTATTGGATGACTATCCATGACAGCCAAAAAATAGCAGGCTTCGTATGATTCTCTAGAGCGACTAGAGCTTTTTATTGTAACATTTTTGTATATTTTAGAGGGGGGAAAAGAAAAGGTAGGCCTCATATACTTTCACTCCTGATTTCTCTTTCTCTCCCTAAATTTTACAAAAGTTTTACCATGTAAAACTCTGTGTGGATCTATATGCTAAAGAAGCTGCGATTTGCCATTGATAGGGTTTATACTGCAAAGTGCACCCGAAAGAGCTTAATTTGATGAAGCCCAAGGTCGATTTATATTTATAGCCCTGCAACCACATTCCTTACGAGTTAAACTCTGAGACCTCTGTTTTGATGACAAAAAACAGAGGTGAACCAATGAAAAGAGAGAAAATTAAGAGAAAAATCAAAGCGGACGGAGGGCGTTGAAACACAAGGTTCTTCCATATATTTCAAATCTGGTTCTTAACCTCAGATCGCGGTTGGGCTTCCCTTACATTTGTTTAAGCGTTCAATTCCTGATCCTCTCATGCCTATGGTTGTATTTTAAGATTTTAGTAAGCAAAATTTCCTGATCACCTTACCCAACCAGCCACTAACATAACATAAATAAAGATGAATTATTGTATTTTAATTAATCAATATATAAATGAAGTATCGTTTATAAAATATATAAGTATTTCTCATAATGTTGACAGCGTTAATGTCATATAATCAAATTTAATACCATCAACATTTTTTTTAAAATTATAGGTACTAACAATTTGAAAAGGAGTAAATTTGAAGAATCAAAACTACTTATTTAAAATTTTAGAATGATCAAGATTAAAATAAGGGTAAAGTATAAGAAGGTAAAGATAATATTAACCCAATTAAAAATCAATGGTCCATTCATTTTTATTAAAATATATTTTGGACTATCACACGCTTGAAATATTGCCGAATTAGAACGACCCCAGGAAGTAAAACTGAATTGGTCTAAATGGCCAGGCCCAAGAAATTGGTGTCAATAAAACTGATAAATAAATAAATAAATAAATAGTACCCTCTTAATGGCCCCTGCTGAAGATTATACATGTCCATTGTGGTTTTGGGCAAGGCTATTGCACAATCTCATATAATATGGTGAAGTAATATTCAAATCCTCATTAAAAAATGTGTATATATAAGTGCCTGACAGTGTTTTGAATTAGATTACCTCTAATATGGGTTGGATTTAGAATAAGAGATCAGTCTCCTATAAAATAACGAATTAAGGTTCAATCTCCACGGGAGAAATATTTATATTTAGTGCCTAATAATACATCAAACAAAGATGGTCTTTAATAAAAGGTTATTGCAACACCCCAAATTTTTATTCACTAAAAATATATTGTAATTAATTGAGAAATTCAATAAAATGGTGAATATTCATGAAATTTGGAACTTATGAATTTTGAAATATTCATATTCATGAGGAAATGGGCAAATTAATTCATGAAAGGAATTAAATTACAAATGTGATAGCAAAATCATAATTTTGCCAATTTAGCCCAGGATTAATTATTTTTCAATTAATTGGAGTTGATTTCAATTAATCAAGGAAAATAAAGGAAAATGTATAATTGGATTATTCTTGGTGGAATAAATCAAGAATTGTGAAAGTAACGGGAATACATTAATTTCATGAGCACATGTCCAAAATGCTACAAAAAAAGAATAATGATGGCAATGGTGAGGTGGGTATGACATGAAGTGTGGACATGATGATCATGGTAGGGTGATGTTAAGGGAGCAAGTAAGTCAAATTATGAGGAAGTATGGCATAAAGTGAAGAGGCATGGTGGAAGCATGGAGGGAGGCATGGTGGAAAACATATGTCACCATGTCAATCCTTGATGAAATCAATGGCTAGGAGGAAAGAAGAGGAATTCAATAAAACATGTTCTCTTCCCTCTTCATGCAACATTTAGTCCAACACTAGAGAAAGAGGAGAGAGAGAGAGAGAGGAGAGAGAGAGCGAGCGAGCTTGGAGACCTTAAGAGATTTAGAGAGAAGGAAGAAGAAATCTAAGACTCATTTTGAGCTCAAGAAGAGAGAGATGAGACACCTAGAGTAAGAGGAAAGGAACTCAAAAGGTAACTTCACAAATCCTAAAACTATGTTAGTATGTGATTGTTGTTGATGATTGTGGGTGGTTTTGGTTATTTTGTAGAGTTTGTAAATTTGAAAAAGCTATAACCCTAAGGAGTTATGCTGCCCAAATTTCTTTGAATCATGATTAAGAACTGTTTAAATTAGTTAATAAGGGATTAGAAGTGGAAAAGTATAAGTTTTGAAAGTTAAAACAGAAAACAATATTTTTGCATTTTCTTGAATATTTCGGCCAGCACTGTTTCAGGGGGTAGGAGCTGGATTTTCATGAAATATATGGCTTCATTGGATTCAATGAACAAAAATAGGTAGGGTTACAGTTGGTTACTTTTTCGGAAAAAAGCCGAAAAAATATAATTACGAAAACGCCGCTAAAACTCGAAATAGGGGCTGTCAAGGGTATTTTCATAATTTAATAGTGAATTTGGTAATTTCAAGCCCGGGAATGGATTCCTTGGGCGAAAATAAGTCAGAATAACCTTAATCAAAATTTTGGAAAACGTGCCATCGGGCTAGGTATGGCTGGATCGGGTCGGGGTCCCGAGGGCATTTTGGTAAATTTTCATTATAGACTAATATAACCACTCGAAACACTATGGAAGTGTCTCAACTGTACATTTTAGGTTTTAGGACCAAGTAGAGAACCTGAGGGATTGGCACGCAAATCGAGGCACGTTATTCAAAGATCAGGGAAGGGCAATTAAGGTAAGGAACTTACCTTTCCTGCATGAATTTGATATTTATGCTAGTGTATTGATGCATGTTATTGCTTTGCTTGATTTTGTGAAACATATATAAATAATTGAAGCTCTGTTTCTATTTATGTTATGGTCATACGTATGTTGTTTGAAACATTGAGAACGCGGATATGTCATTATGTAAGCATGAGTTATGTAATGCAAGCACGTCATACATTAAGCATTTATCTTGCATGCATATTGGTAGTGCTTTCCTACTGTGATTCCCCAAAATCTCAACCTCCCCTACCAACAATTTAGACAGGAAAAGACAGAACATATGCTGAGAACAAGGAAGAGAACCGTACGAGGGGATTGTGGTGGTGGAACTAAGACGAGAAGATGTCTCCGTTTCACTGGGACGGGTTTAGACATCTATGTAGTGCTGCGAGGCTACATTAATTGTAATTATCAAATACGAATCCTTATGGGAAATTTTCACAATTGTGCACATAATATCAATATATTTATGTTATTCATGTATTGCCTACCAGACTGCGTATCGTTTTCCACAAATACTCTGAAATATGTTAAAATAAGATGAGGGTGTGATAGTTATGCCCTAACATATATATATATATATATATATATATATATATATATATATATATATATATATATATATATATAGACACACACACACGGCACTCCCTTTAATCTTATATATAAGATCTCACTTTATTTTTGTGTCTTAAATTTATAATTTTTTTCCTAAACTCTCCTTATTGACGACATGTTAAAAGAAAACTTTATCAAGTGAGTAGTTTAAAATACAAATTATTAAAAGTGATACTTTTAAAAAATCAACACATATTTTTTGCAAAAAAAATAACTTAACTAATTTTTTAATCTCTATAAATAATTTATCTAGCTCCTACATTTAGGATATAAGGAAGTGTTGATAATTTTTTTGTTATTTTTATCATGTTCTGATAAAAAAAATTAAAATGAAACCAAAAATATTCATAACATATTTGTTTTAAGAAAAACAAATTATAGTTTATGAGTATAAAAAGGTATGGAAAGTCCTAATAAGCTATTGAAAATTGCTACTGTCAAAGCGTATAAGCAAAAAAAGCTAACGGTCGCGTAGGGGTGTCCAAAGTATCCCGATCCCGGTTCCGGAATTTTGATCCCGGGAATTTTCCGTCCCGACCGGGACCGGGACCGGGAAAACCGGGACCGGTCACATACCTTGTGATCCCGGTTCCGGTCCCGGTCCCGGTCCCGGTTTTTTTATTTTATTTTTTTTAAATTTTTTTCTTAAAAACTAAGTTATTGTTTTATTTTTGTATTTTTTAACCCATAATTTAAGTTATCATTTGATAAAATGTGTATCACATATTTAGTTGGAGTTAAACTATATATATTGTGATATTAATCCTACCATATAATGTATAAAAATAATAATAAAAATGATGAAGGTGATCATAATAATAATAATAAAATGTTATTCTTCAATTCTAGATCAATTTGTGTGATTATTATGGTCTTATTAGATGTTAAATAATTACTTTAAACACTAGATTATAGAAAATTTAACTAAAATAATAATATTTTTTAAATTTAATTTTTTTTAAAAAAAACCGAAATTTCCCGATTTGATCCCGGTCCCGCTCGAGATTACCGGGACCGGGATGCAATTTGCATCCCGGCCAAAAACCGGGACCGGGATCGGGAGTGGTGGATCCGGTTCCGGTCCCGGTTTTGAACACCCCTATCTCGCGTATCACAAACCCAAATAAATTATGATTATTAAAAAAAATAAAACCTAAATAACAGGGAAAAGGATAAAGTTGAAAGCGAAAAAGGAAGGAGAAAAAAGTGGATTATGATTGATGATGAGGAGAACATCTATCTACCCACAAATGACATGATCATATAATAGTCAATTAAAAAGGAAGGAGAAAAAAGTTGAAAGATACGTTAACCTAAACATAAATAAAAACAATGTTCACTAACCCAGAACAGGCAAGTAATAACAGGCAAGTAATAATAATACATATTTTTTTAAATAAATTATTTCCTAAGTGCCAAATCACAACATAATAATTTAGTATGTGTTCGTTTATGATAATTTATTTTTGGGTAATAAGTATTTATAAATCATAATTTACGATATACAAGATAAGTATGTAAGAGGAGTTTTATCTCAACTTACGTAATAAATATTTATTTTAAAAAAATAAGATAATCCACACATGCTTTATGTTGGCGTACACAATAGGTAATGTAAGACTGTAATAGCTGGCTAGCAAGCCGTTTGTTAATAAATAATTAGGCCTCTGAAATTGACATCTCTAACATGGCATCCTTTGTTTCTATTTTTTCTTAACATTTTTTCTTTGGAGAAAATTATCATACCGACCATAGTATAAAAAACCGGACCGGACCGGCCGGTTCGACCGGTTGAACCGGGAACCGGTCCCTGGTCCGGTCCGGTTGATCAGTAACCGGTCAGACCGGTCAGAACCAGTCGAATCGGTCAGAACCGGTAAAACCGGTGGTCCAACCGGTTGACCCAGTTTCTTTCTTTTCTTTTCTTTTTTAAATTTTCCAAATTTTTATTTTGTGTTTTTTGAGGGCAAAATGGAAAGTTGAAGACTAAAATGAAGAGAAAAATAGATAAAGAAAGAACAAATCTAAAAAGAAGAAGAAAATAATGAAAAAAATTATTTAAAAAGATATAATAATTATAGGAAATGAGATATCTTTGCATAAGTATAGGTATTATAACTAATGCTAATAGATTTTAAACATTTTTTTTCTAAAAATCTTTATTTTTATCTATAGAAGTTTAAAAATATATTAATATATATTATCATTAATAAATTATAATATTTTAATATGACCGGTTATGACCGGTTCAACTACCGGTTAGACCCCGGTTGACCCATTAACGCTTGAACCTGTGCTGTGACCGGTTCATTGCCCGGTCCGATTTTTCGTTCCTTGATACCGACACATAATAAATTGGGAAAATTTCAAAAACATTATTTGGAAATAAGAAAATCCTAAATCAGTGCGTCGAAATTGCAAAATATCATATTAGTATTGTGTTAGTACAGAATAACAATACCTCACTCTTGATTAACAACATCACATTCTACATTAACAACTCCTCTTTCTGCTCTTAGGATTTTACAATTTCGGCGCACTGATTTGGGATTTTCCTATTTCAAAAGTATTTTATAAGGATTTTGCCTAATAAATTTATATAAAGATATCCTTCATTTTTAAAATATTTGTTGTTGATCTTTAAATCAAAATTTTATGCATTTTAAAATTTTCATCCTTTAATTTTTTATTGAAATTTTAAAATTTTTTATCATTGAATAAAGTATTTGTACTTTCAATTTGAAATTTTAATTTTTGTGTTCTGTTTCTAATTACGTACTCTAACTTCATTTATTTCTATTTTCTTTGATTCATTTTGCGGGAATGAATTTTTATTTAATTTTCTTCCTTATGATATTTATTCAACCATATTTTTTTAATTTAATAAATTTCTAAATGATTTCATCGTTATCATTAAATTATATTTCAGTATTTGAGTTAAATAAGAATAGAAAAAATCTCTAACATTAAACTTCTTTTTTATTACTATTAATCATTTTTTTACTTTATTTTTATGAAATGTTTGTTAAATTTTATTTCATATGAATCTCAAAGCATTTTAGGTGTAAATTAACCTAAATAGCTAATCAATCTCGATCAAATGAATCAAACAAGAATTAATTAAGGGCTATATATTTTTGTTTTGTGGCTCTCAAATCTTGTAGCATTCACGCCAAATGCAAATTTAGAAAAATTATGAGACATATTTATGAAATATGAAATTATATTAATACATAAAATATAAAGAAAACTGCACCTTCAAACTGGTCAAAAAATCTTATATTTTGACTTTGTCACTTGGTTCTTGATTTACCCATACTATTGAAACTAATTAAGCCAATTTATAATGTGAGACACTTTGATTTTATTTCATACATTAAATTTTGTTAGCAGTATATTATATATTATTTTATATAAGATTTATGTGTCATAATATTTTATTATTCAAGCATCAAATTGATTGAATGGTAGGATTTCCGGCTATCGTTATACTCCAATTCAAACGAATGAAGGAGGGACAAGTGCCAACAAACCAGTTATACGTATATGACACAACCCAAGTGGACGTTTATATATTATTTCTTTATGAGGTCACAATCAAGCTATTGTCATATCTCTATTACACACAAATTTGAAGTTTCCATTTTATAATTACTTAAAGAAAAAGTTAAATATGTAAAAAGAAAAAGTTAAATATGTAATCTTTTTCCTTAGGCAATATCAATATTAAATTCTATATTTATATTTTTTAAGTCAATTAATGAAAAAATGTAATATTCTCAAATTATGAATATTATAACTCATTTTAAACTTGATATAAATATATGAGGCTAGCTGTAATTGGAATGAGATATAAAATTTATAGCGATTTGAATTATTTATAAATCTTTTATAGTACGACTAATTTTAAAATTTTGTATAATAAACAAAACTTGTTATGAAAATGAGAAGAATACAAAAGAGATTTGGGATGAGAGAGATAAGCAAGACAAGAGAGAATTAGAGAGTAAAGAGCAATGTGATTAAAACTGGACCGGACATGCCAGTTCGACCATGAGAATTATCGAACCGGTCATCTAACCGGTCCGGTCTGACCAGTTTAATATTTATTAAGATTTTCCTGATTTTAAAAATTTATATTTAATTCTACATATTTCTAAAAATTATAAATTAGGAGTCTATGGAAAGCTTGAGATATCTATTTTCTAATATAAAAAGAATCACCAAAAAATATTATCATTTGATCCTAAAAAATTATCAAATTCTGAAATTATTCTAAAAAATATTATTGTTTAAGTTCACTTTCTTACTAGTTTGACTCCGATTTGACTTCAGTTTGACTCATTGGCCCTTAATGTAGTACCTCGACCGGTTTAGTGACCAACCCGGGTTTAATTACCTTGGCAAAGAGGGAGTGATTCTTTTTTTATTGCCTATCACAAATATGTGTACATCCCTATATTTATAGGACCCAATATTAAAAACTAACCCTATAAGTTACAACACATAAAGAGGATAATTAAGTAATATAATTGTAGTATTAGATGTTACAAAATATAGAAGTTAGAAAATCTTCAATTTGGGGGTTACATGCTATGATGCCATTCAATATTGATGGGAGGTGAAGAGCCTTATTCTTAGATGTTATGAACATCTATACAATCATAATATTCATAAAAAAAAAAAATCATTTAGTTTAATAAAAGTATAAATATAAACTAACTCCCATGGCAAAAAAATATAAACTGACCCAAGTTCACATTTGGAAACAATTCTCCTCTGATCTCTTGAACAAGTTGTTAGAAACTCGATTCCCAATCTTTATATATAAAACAAACCTATTTGAAAGATATATACTCCCTCCTCTACTTAATACAGAAGCTACCTATAGGGTTGATTATCCTAAATATAATATTTATTTTTTATATTTATTAATATTTTCTCATTTGAAATTAAAATATGTGTTACACAAATAATACTAGTAGTGAGAAAAGACGTAAGTGAGAGAAGCTTTGACTTGGAATTTGTGTCAAGGTGTCTCTCAACTTCCGGTGAGGTAGAGGCCTCCGTTGCCCACTGCAGCGGAGGAACAGACTAAAAAACTCTTTTAACAACAGGAAATCAGATTGATGAGGGAAAGAGATCGAAGCAAAGAGCGACAATGTGGACTTATGGATAAGGTAAACCCCACCACTGATACGAACAACTCAAACATGCATAGCCACATGCACCAGAACCCACTGAATGGAAACCTTGGAATGCTCAGTTCCCATATCCCTCTAGGAGAAGGAGGAGAATCCCCCGCAATTGGACGAATCAAGATTATTGAAGAAAATTCATAACTCCCATGCTGATGAGGACACAGACAAGCTCTCCTATGACCCCATTTTCGATTCAGAAGATGAAGGGCTAACCAAAGAAGAGGAACAAAAACTTCCACTATCCTTTAAGGAAATGCTGCTTAATAAAACTTCCAAAAAAGGAGGCAAAGGAAGAGGATCTTGCTTTCCAGGATGGAGATATTGTTGTTAACAGAGATGGTCCATTTCCTTCCATCTCCTTCTCAGCATGCGTTCACAACCTACTAAATGTAAGTATGAAATACGCCGTGGTTATCAAGATGTTAGGCTGAAACATACATTATAAGGATCTTAGAGACAAAGTAGTGAGCCTCTAGAAGCTCACAGCACTAGTGCACCTCACGGACCTTAAGAATAACTGTTTCATCACCAAGCTCAATAACGAAAAGGATTACCAAGAAGTTCTCTTGGGCGTCCCATGGGTTATATTTGGGCACTATCTCACTGTCCAACCATACAACCCTGATTTTTCCCCGACAACCCACTCTGCCTCCCAAGTCATGGGATGGGTTCGAATACTAGGTCTCCCGTGAAGTTTTACAAGAAACGTATCATAAGAGCCATTGGAGACGTGCTGGGAAAAGTCTTAAGAATCAATTATAATACAGCATCCGGAGACAGAGGCAAATTTGCATAGATGGCGGTCTTGATTGATCTCTCTAAAGTGGTAACATCGAAGATTCTAATTGATACCCAAGTTCTCTTTATTGAATATGAAGGCTTACCCACCATTTGTTACTCCTATGGACGATATGGACATCTGGAGTATGTCTACCCTTCAAAGAATGGGCAAACAACTGTTTTGCCGGCAGCTGGATCCAGCGATGTACCGTCACCCACGACAAAGATTTCATGGGACTCAACAGAGGCGACTGATAGCCTGTATGGTGCCTGGATGCAAGCACCATCACGAGGATGCCGGTGAAGTGTGACTGACAGGAAAGGACCAGAACCAGGCTATCGTCAGAGTATCAACAAAGGGAACAAATTTGACCTTTTAGCAGTTGAAGACACAATGCTCAATGACACTCCCTCTGCCAACATTCACCAATATGGAAATTTGGATGACTCTGGATCCTTCGTACCCCCAAAAGTCAAAAAAACCTATAACCACCCTACGAAACCTACGACGCCCAAAACCAAACCTGCCCACCTGTCCCACAAAACGATGCAACAAAACCAGACTTTACCTAACCAAGACTCTATTTTCACTAGTCGTGCCTACATAGCATTGAACCTCACCATGCTCAATCCTAGTCTCCACAGTGCAGTCATAATTCCCAAACCCAAGACCACAATGAAACCCACCCATAGCCCCAAGCCCACTACAACTCTTAATCCCCCAAACCACCCACGAAGGCTTATGGAGTCAGATAAGGAAAATATTCAGCCCAACCCACCACCCGACCCAAAGCTAGAAAAAAAAGGGAACTAAAAAACTAGCAGGCATAATATTCCGAAAGAGCAAAACCAAGCCCAATGATCCCATCCCCACCCTTGCGGAAGAAGCCTTCAATATGATAACAAAGTCCCTAACCTTAGTTGACGATACTCATGAGGACAACCATAGTAATAGTATCCCGCACGATAATGAAGATGGTGATTATAGAGAACATCCCTTTATGGAGTGCTAACATCCTCAACCTTATTATGGTATTTATGTCAATCTTCTATTGGAATTGTCAAGGCGTTGCTACCAACAAATTTCACTCCGTGCTCAAGTCATTTATCAGAGGGTATCAACCACAAATTGTCATATTAATGGAACCCATAATTTTGGGAATTAAGGTAGATAAGGTTATAAAGAAAATAGACATGTCACACTCCCATAGAGTTAAAGCTAATGGATTCTTAGGCAATGTCTGGTTTATATGGTCCAATAAGGTAGAAGTAGAGATCCTCCTTAGCCACAACCAATTTATCCACTCTAAGGTTACCACGAATGAAAACTCCTGTAGTTTCCTTCTTACTGCGATTTATGCTAATTGTAATATCCCAATTTTTGATTATGGATTAATCATGATTATTGTGGATGATTATGGATTTAATAGGAATTATTATGTGTTTTATGGCTATATTAATTAATATGCCATGATTAGTGGAAATTGAAAGAATGAAATTTTTGGGTAGTTAGTTGGTGATTAATAGAGAAATTAGTTACTAACTAAGAGAAAAATAAGATATGTGATTAAGTGGCTAATTGGTGACTTAATTTGTGGAGAGCCAATAGAGATGTGACATGTGGCAAAAAGTAGGTATGATGAGTGTAGGGGAGAAAAGTCAAATGGAGGGTGTATGATTATTATCATTTCTCCAATTCTCTCCATCACACTCCATCTCTCTTTTCTCTCTCTTTCATTTCTCTCTCTTTCCCTTCCCTATTTTCGTGCAGCCATGGAGCTTGGGAGAGAGAAAGGAAAAGCTAGAATTTAAGGTGAGCTAATGGCTTCTTTTGCTCAAACTCTCTTCTCTAATGTTAATCCTTGAGTTGAGAGCTTCAATTTGATGGTTGTAGCTTCTCCATTGGTGGTGATTTGAGAAATCATGAAAATTGGAGGTTGGAGAATCAAAGAATCTCTTTGAGAAAGTTGTTAAGGTAAGTGAACCCAATCTTTCTATCTATGTTTCATGCCATTGTATGAAGTTTGAAATTCTTATTATTTATAGCCTTGAATTCGAAAATGCTGATGATTGGGTAGTTTGGCATGTTATTGGCATAGAAATGGGTGTTTGGTATGAGTTTTGGATAGATAGATGGATTTGGGATTGAATGATTAAGTTTGTTAAATTTGGAATTTTGGATGTTTATATTGCCCTAAACCAAAGCATGTTAATGAAATGGGATTTTTGTAATTCTGTTGATTCCATTGAATTCCTTGGGTATTTTTATGTGAAAATAGCTTTGGTAGAAGTTTTGGGTCCATTTGAATTAATTAGGCAAGTGTTAGGAAATGTGGTCAGTTTAGCTGCATTTTCTGGTTTCTGATAAGAACACTCGAGTGATTTGGGATTCACTCGAGTAAGGGATGAACATCACTCAGGTAGGGTTGATCCATACTCGAGTGTTGTGCATAAATTTTGTTTCTCTTTAGTTTTTCCTATTGTGTTTCTAGAAAACCTCAAGAGTGTATGGTTTCACTTGCGAGTACGGTGGGACATCACTCGAGTGAGCCTTCCTATGCTTGAGTGACTGGTGTATTTGAAACCAAGGTTTTGCCTCTCGGGTTGTCACTCACGGTTATGGTGCAAGAGTGTGCCTCCTCACTCGCGGGTATAGGATATTCACTCAAGTGATCTGTGTTGTGCTCGAGTGCAGTAAGCCATCTGGGCTACTGCCATTTCTCTTGTGCCCTCGGTTTCTCACTTTCTGGACTTCACTCTCAGGTGCTCGAGTGAGGCATTTGGTCTTCACTCGAGTAAGGTACAATGTGCTCGGGTGTTGTAGTCTGTGAAAGTTCTTTGTACTCTCGGGTGTTTACTCGCTGTTGTTCACTCTCTAATGCCCGAATGTTGACTGTACCATCACTCGAGTGAGGTCTTCTTTACTCGAGTATCCGTACAATATCACTCGAGTGAGGCTATCTTCACTCGAGTGTCTCAGTGTAAAATGTCAGTTTTATGCTTCCAAAAGGGAAACTCTGGGATAGTTCTTCTAACCTTTATAGGCTTGTGTTAGAGCCAATGGGGAGGGCTTGAGGGGCAATAATGAGAACTAACATTAAGTATTATGGAAGTGAACTTGGAATGGAGAATAGCCCAATGTCCTTGATTTGGTTATAGGGTTGGGTATTCACCCTGATTATGGTTCGATATCCGCTCAGATCGCAAGTAGCCGATGCTGGAGCATACGTGGAAAGAATAAGTGTAGGGAACTTACCTCTCCTGCATGCATTTGATAATTGTGTTAGTGTATTGATGCATGTTATTGCTTTGCTTAATTATGTGAAACATATATGAATGATTGAAGCTCTGTTTCAATTTATGCTATGGCCATGAGTATATTGTGTGAACATTGAGCATGCTGATATGTCATTGTGTGAACATAGATTATGTATTACAAGCGTGTCATGCATTAAACACTTATCTTGCATGTATATTGGTATTATTTTCCTACTGAGATTCCCCAGAATCTCACCCTCCCCTACCAACAGTGTAGACAGGGCAAGTGGACCAAAATGGAGCAAGCAATCAGGGGCGGCTGGGTATCCTCATGGGCAAGAGATTTGGTAGTGAGTTATTGTTATATGCTGGTAATTGTATATGTTGGGTGTATATATTCAAAGGACTAGATAGGAATGTGAATTTGGAAAGAGTATTGTGTGATCCCTATTTGAGATATTGTAAAGGGCATATGTTCCCTATGAATTTTAGTAAAGGTATAAATCCGGGATTGCCGGTATTATTATTGTGCACTCTAATATATTATGAAGGTGACTGATCTTCGTGTAATAATTATGTCCGGACTGTGAATATGAGACCAGGTTATAAATGATTTCAAAAGGTATTTATGAAAACCCCATCTGATGGATGGGTTAGTAAATGAGTTTTGATCGTTATTGGCCTCTATTTCACCTTTATTGCATAATCCGGATATTAATTACAGAAGAGGGTTACACTAATCCCAATCCTTAACTAGGTGCTAGTGTTTGGGGAGAGCTTTCAGTTCTCCTTCCATGCGATGCCGTGGGGTTTTTTAGGAGACTTCAACGCAACGCTCTACTCGATCGAAAAACAAGGAGGCTCCGTTAACCGCCAAAGGGGATGCCCTCTGTTCAACGATTTCTGCCTGGGTAACAACTTAGTGGATTTGGGCTTTTCAAGCCTATCCTTCACTTGGAGACATGGCCTCACGTTAGCACGACTTGACCATGCCTTCTCAAATACCACTTGGATCCAATCCTTCCCGGATTCAAAGGTATTGCACATGGCCCAAATAAACTCAGATCACAGACCATTGCTTTTAAAACTTGGGCTCAAACCCAATACAAGTAATTCATCTCAGCATTTTCGTTTTATAGCAGCTTGGACTAAGCATTCCCTCTTTTCCCAGTTGGTTCGAGATAACTGGTCTGACAATGCATGCATTACGGACAACATTAAGAATTTCACCAAGGCAGCCGCCATATAGAATCGAGAAGTTTTTGGGAAATTAGTAGAAACAAGAGGCGATTAAGAGTTAGAATCTTGGGTGTACAAGCGCCTTGGAAGAAAAGCCCTTCTCGTACTACCTCAATCACCTAGAAGGAAGACTTCGAGCTGAGTACGAGGATCTTTTTGCTTTAATGTGGAGCTCCTATGGATTCAGAAATCACGGAGTGACTGGATTTGTCTTGGAGAATGGAATACATCATACTACCAAACGAAAGAACGCAATAGAAAAAGGAACAACCGTATTCTAGCACTAAAAAATGCTGAAGGTGATTGGATACATGATGAGTCAGTACTTTATCAAATGGTGCAACAATACTTTTCTGATATCTATGTGGATGACAATGAGGTCGTATGCCTGTATGGTCACCGCAATAGATTTCCGTAACTTCTGGTGGAGTCCTGGACCTCTCTAACGACCACAATCACTTTCAAAGAAATCAAGCAAGCCTTTTTTGCCATGAAGCCGCTTAAGGCTCCGGGTTCGGATGGTCTGCATGCTTTCTTTTATCAAAACCAATGGGATACAGTTGGGCAATCGCTCTATTTGTCTACGGCCAAAATATTCCAAGGAGAACCAATAGATGCTTTTTTGAACCAAACCCTCATTACATTGATTCCAAAGATTGAGAGACCCCAAACCCTCAAAGATTTCAGAGCCATGAGCCTCTACTCAGTAGTATACAAAGTCATCACTAAGATCATTGCCACCAGACTCAAACCACTCCTACCTGATCTCATCCTCCCCTATCAGTCGAGTTTTATCTCAGGGCGCAACATCACCGATAATATAATCATTGCTGAGGAAGTAATACATTCTATGAGGAAAAAAGGTGGTCGTAAAGGATGGATGGCAATCAAAGTCGACTTAGAAAAAGCATTCGATCGTCTTAAATGGAGATTTATTGAAGATACTCTAAGAGATGCTAGGATCCCAAAAAGTGTTGTGCGCCTAATTATGCACTTCGTTACCACCTCATCCATGCGAGTTCTTTGGAACGGTACCCCCTTAACTCCATTCCACCCATCCAGAGGCATCAGGCAGGGTGACCCATTATCCCCATATTTATTTGTCCTTTGCATGAAGTGCCTTTTGCAAGCCATACATTCGGATTTTAACGCTGGTAATTGGGAAACGATAAGGATGGGTACACAAGGACCGCAACTCTGGCATCTCTCCTTTACAGACGACCTTGTGCTCTTTAATACCACTTCACATAAACAAGTCAACTTAATCATGAAAACCCTTCGGGATTTTTGTGTTTCCTCATGTCACTTAGTTAGCCAAAGCAAAACCCGCATTTATTTTTCGAAGAATGTGAAGAGGCAAGAAGCTAACCATATCTGTGAGCGCCTTGGTTATGCCAAAACTGAGTATCTAGGTAAGTACCTTGGAGTTCCCCTCCTCTACTCACAGGTATCTAAGGACACTTACCTTTTTGTTGTAGAGCGAGTCAAGAAGAAACTTACCAATTGGAAAGCTAAAACTCTCTCACTTGCGGGGAGAATTACGCTTGCTAAATCAATACTGACCACGATCCTATATTATATAATGCAGACAACTAGGCTTCCCACCATATGCTGTCTTCAGCTTGAAAAACTCACCAAAAACTTTATTTGGGGTAATGACGATCAGCAAAAAGGCATCAATCTGGTCTCCTGGGAAGAGATGTGTCAACTGATCAAGAGAGGAGGCTATGGGATAAGGAGGCTACAAAGCCAAAATGGAGCCTTCCTATCAAAGTTGGGGTTTCTCCTAGTTTCTCAGCCAAACCTACTATGGGTACAAGTACTTCAAGCAAAATATGGATGGTCTATGAAGTCCAATTATAGCTTCAAGACATACTCATGTTCTCACACATGGCGAGGAATAGCTAAAACTTGGCTAGACACGCAGATTGGACTCAGATAGAAGCCCGATAATAGAAGGCATGTAAGGTTCTGGTTAGACAATTGGATTGGTGATTTAGGCCCTCTAAAAAATCTTGCTTATGTGGGTCTAGATGAAGAGACCCTGCGGAAACTGATAGTGGAATTCATTAACAAGAATGGCTAGTGGCAGTTGCAACTTTTTAATGACAAGCTTCATGAGGCTATATACAAATAGATAGTTATGACACCCGCTCCGTCCCACAGGCTGGTGATGCGGTATGTACTTGGGATCTCAACAAATCTGGAAAATTCTCTGTATCCTCTATGTACAAGACTCAAGAGGAAGATGGATGGAATCAGGAAGAAAACCAATAGAGCTTAATTTGGAAGTGGCCAGGAGCACAACGTGTCAAGTCTTTCTTGTGGTTGGCCTATAAAGGCAAGCTCCTAACTAACTCAGAAAGAGCACGCAGGAACCTTACTACAACAGCGACATGTGAACTTTGTCAACAAGGCAACGAGGATGTAGACCATGTATTTCGCAAATGTCCCCTAGTTGTCACATACTGGTGATGTTTACTCCCAGAAAATCATCTGAATTGCTTTCTCAATGAGACTTTACAGGATTGGTGGCTATAAAATATTAACCCGCGCAGGGTCAACATCAATTGGATTTTGAAATTTGGCTTGCTCAACTGGAAGTTGTGGGAAGGGTGCAATAAAAGATTATTCACTGTTGAATCCTACCGACCCTCAAACATCTTAGTAACAATGGAAGGATTGGTCAACCATACATCCTTCGCTATGTCTTTTATGGCCAGAATGAATAGCTTTGACTAACCTTATAGTGACTTGTAATCCTTTCTAGTTTGTCTAGTTTTTACTGTCATTTTCTGTTGATTGCTAGCTTATGCTGTAGCATGTACTATTTCTAGTATTGTTTAATAATACATTCCCTTTTACTCAAAAAATATGTATTACACAAACCTCCCTTATATTTTTAAGATTCATTTTCCATCAATCTAACCACTAGTGGGCCATTAAATTTGACTCTCAAACTTGTTTGACCAAAATACCCTTAAGTAACAAAAGAATTATTTGAACATTTATATTTTGTCAAAAAAATTATACAACCAAAAATTAATTCCTAATATGTTGTAAAATTTATTAATTTTATTTATCTTATAAAATTATAATTTTAAGCTTTCACATATTTATTTAAACGTATTCATTTTGGTTTTCTTTAAACGGAGAAAAACATATTTCAAATGTGTATTTTTTATCATATAGTTAAATATCATAAGTTTGAGATATTATGTAAATAATTTAATTTTTTTGGCCTGAAAATAATTTAAATTTATAATTTTTAAAATGTTCAAAAATAAATTAGACATTGGATATGATAAAGGGAAAATTAGTAAATAAACTTTATTTTAATATAAATTTTAATTGAGAAATATATCTTTAGAATAATTTTGGAATCTTCTTAACAAAGTTAAGGGTTTTGACCTAAGTGTATATTTTCAAAATAGAGGAGATGACTGTGTAGTTAAGACAAAACAAAAGGGTAGTCAGAGTATTTTACTTTAATTTCTATTATTGATGAAGTCCTTTTTCACCAATAAAAAATACAAATATAATTAAATGGAATTTTATTTTGAGTTAAAGGACAAATTTATCCTCAAATTTATTTTATCTGACGCAATTAATATTCTTAACTTTTAATTTGTGTAATATTTTCCTCATGGTTTAAAAAATGATGCAATGTCACCTTACACTAATATCTAACCAAGATTAACTTTTAGGCTGACAATTCTAACTAGGGTAAAAGAATTTTTATTTTCATGATTGTTTTTAAATTTCTGAAGTAGTAATTATAAACATGTAGAAGCTTTTGGTTTTTTTTTGGGAGGATTGAAAAGTTTAGTCTTGCGCAGGCTCAATTGTGAACGAGCACAAACTTGACAAAATCTGCATGTGTGGCAACACGGATTAGCCCAAGATGGGAGGAATGAAATTTGGTAGGGGCTAATCTAAGCATCTTTGGCTAAATTTAAGTGTATCATAGTAACAAAGTCACTTTACCATCTACATTACTCAATCTCATATTTAAATAATCTCTACAAGAGTATACTCGCCGCTTAATAGGAATGCCTATGAGCAAGTATGGGCCCACTCAGGCTCAACTATGAACAAATGTAGATTTGTTTTAGACCTATTTGTAACCAACTTATACTAGCCTAAGGTGGGAAAGACAAATTAAAGCAACTTTGGCTGAATTTTTATGTATCGTATCAGTAAAGCCACTTTACTACTTACAACAATCCAATTATATATTCAAGTTGTCTATAAAGGATTTTACGTACTACTTGATAGAAATTTCTTGAAAATGTCCCTTGCGATTCATCCATCGACAACACATGCATTTGAGGGCTAAGGTCCCTATTGCAGGTTGTCAAGCGGACGATGGGTACATGCGTCACTTCTAACCAAAGTTCTTACTTAGATGGGTTTAGTCATAACTCAAACCAAAATCTTCTTCCGGTTCTGGGTTATAACGAGTTGTTGAAGTCGTCTTCTATTTTGAATATTCATAACATAAATACATTGCGTTCATGGTGCCAATTGAAAGTTTAGGATACAATCATTCATTCATACAAACTCATGGGGCAAAATTATTTATAAACCTTAGAATTATTCACCTGACTAAGAACGTTAATCAAACATGCGTTCTCATGAGATGGCATTGCACCATTTCTTAAAACTTTCATAAACATATTATGTGAATTGTTAAGGGAAATCACTCACAGGTCCCAAGGACTGAAAAAAATAACAAAAAAGTTCCAATATAAATTCCCAAATAAAAAAAGTCCCTAGGGACTTTTGTGTGATTAATTGGCAATGTGAAATGACTATGTTGCCCTTAGCATCTGCATCCGTCATTTTAACAACTTCGTCAGTCATTTTCACAACTCCATTTTCATTCATTGAGTGCATTTCGAATTTCACAAGTCCTAACTCTCACAATTGCTTATTGGAGGTTTAACATCTACCTCAGTCATTTTAACAACTTCATCAGTTATTTTTACAACTCCATTTTCATTCATTGAATGCATTTCACATTTCACAAACCCCAACGTTCACAAATGCTTATCAGATATTTAACATCTTTATCAACCAATTTAACACCTTCTCTACCCTTTTGTTAGAAGTGCATGAGTCATTTTCACAACAGCATAAGTTATTTCCACAGGGTCTATCACAACAGCTGATTTGGTTTTTAACTTCTTCTGCCATGTTTTACAAGTGCATAAGTCATATTTTCAACAGTATGAGTTATTCCTGGAGGAGTGTATAACTCCTACATGTGACAACATCTGATTTGGTTTTTAACAACTTCTTCTGCATTTTTTGACAACTTCCTGAGTCATTGTTACAACAGCATGTGTAACCCCTTACCTTAATAAGCGTAATTATAATTCGATAACGCATAACTAAAATGGATTGGAGACCGATGGATAATTTATAACTCATTATACTCCCTCCCTTACGGTAGGGTCTTCACAAAATCTTTCAAAATTTCTTCCCTATCCTGGTCTCAAGTTCAAATATCGAATGTAATTACTTGTGCAGTTATATCACATTTATACATATCAGAGTGTACAACAAAATTCCCGGCAACCCCCGGGTTCACATATCTCTATTAAAGGTATCAAATTCCCATTTAGAGGATTACACAATCATATTCCATAAACTATTTACATTCCCAAAAATACATACAGTAATCCCCACTCAAAATGATTAACCCATGACATTTCCAAGTTTGAATATCCTTATAAGATCCTACCGCTCCTGGTCGTTCGTTTTTCCTTGGAGCCACTTGCCCTGTCTAAAATGTTAGTCAATGGAAAGAATGAGATTCAACAGAATCACAGTAGTAACAAGTCACTCATACAGTGTATAAACACATAGCATATACGATCATGTTAAGCAGCATCACAATGATATATGGCTTACGCCACATACGATAGCATCATGGCTCTAAACACTATGCGTCAGCTTCGGCTGCGATCTCAATGCAACAGCTTACACTGTATTCACTATGCTAGCTTTCGCTGTAATCTTAAAGCATCACAATGTATCACAATGCATGACAAACATACATACAATGCTTTACACATAGTATAAGAAAAAGAGTCAATACCTTGTCATTTCTTGATGTTCTCCAGCGCAGTGGGCTCGCGAGTATAGCAAATGTCAAATCCTATAACCCAATGTCAAAAGCGGCAGATTAAAACTCTATTCCAATTTCTAACTTCCAAACACTTAAAATTGGTTATCATTTGAACTCCTTAGGTGGCTATTAGAGGCCTATACATGCCTAAAATATTAGGGAAAGATTGCTCAAAGACCATTTTTTAAAACTCGAAAAGTCATTTTTTTCAAAGAGTTGGCCGCGGCCAAAGGATGCACAAAAAATTTTGGGTAGCGGCCAGCCATCTTGGGCCGCGGCCAGAGTCCGGTTAGAAACTTTTGGCCCACTGCCAGCTACCTTGGGCTACGGCCAAGAGCAGGTCAATACGTTTTGGGCCGCGGCCAGCAGATGGTCAGAAGGTTTTGGGTCGCGGCCAACCTCTTGGGCCGCGGCCAACCTGTGACCCTGACTCCTGCCTGATTTTCAAACCCTCATAACTTTGTGTACAAAACTCAGAATAACTCATACTTTATGTGGATGGAAAGCTTGCAATGTAAACTACAATCCTGAAAAATTTCAAATTATTTAGACACTATTTGCTGGGTCAAAAGACCATGCAAAGTCAAGTCCTTGAACAAAATTTTAAACTTGGCAAATTTCCAAACTTAAACCAATTTTCCAATTGGCTTCCAATGGTTCCAAATTTCCAACTAAACATCATTCCTATACAATTTTGCATAAGGAATCCATTGAAACCATCAAAACAACTAAATTCTATTCCCATTGACATGTTACTCAATAACCACAACATGTCACACCAAAACACAATCAAGTCACCACATTGCAAACCTTTCCAAACCAAAATTCCAAATCAATTTCAGTTTCACAAAGACACACTATGACATCAATTTTACCATAATACACTAGCCTATCCATACATTTCGAAATTTACCAAAATTCAGGGTAAAATCACAAATTCCAAAGACTCAACCAATAAGCACAATGAATACACCAAAATGTTTCAAATACTCACCTCAACTTCTTCCCAAAGCTAGTTCTTTGTTTCCCCAACTTTTAGTTTTTCTCAAGTTCTCAAACACCACTATTCAAAAATCTAAAACCATAGGAATAAAGCTCTTGTCACCATGAACAATATTAATGAAGGTGAGTTGAGCATTTAGGGACAATTTCTCACCTAAAAATGAAGCTCTTCCTTTCTCTTTCTTGCTTAGCTTGGTCGACAATGGAGGAGAGAAGAGAGATAAGATGAGTTGGTGAGGATGATGATGAAGAAGGTCAGATTTGTGGGGTTGGGAGGCCTCTTGGCCAACTTTAGGAAGAGGGAAGAGAGAGGGAAAAAGCTTGACAAGTTGACCAAGCCTATGGCCCTCAAATTGCCATGTGTCATCATCCTATTTCCCTTTCCATGAGCTCACATAGACTTATAAACATAGGATTCCGCCTCTTACTCATTCAATCCTAACCATTGATTTCAATTACCTATGAGTTTTTCTCTCCGGTAACTAACCAATTGGTCAATAACTTTCCAATTTTACCATTTTGCCCCTGATTATAACAATTTCACTCAAATCACTTCCAAACTCATTTATATCATTCCAATAACATCACTATGCACCCTCCCCTATATTCCAACCCATTTAAACATTAATCCACACATAAACATAAATATAGGGCTTAGGAATTGATTAAAACACATTCACATTGAATTCAGCGATAATTACATCACTGTTAACATAATTAACCCTTAATCCCAAATTGGGTCATTACAACATGAGTTATTCCTGAAGGAATGTAGAACTTGACAACTCCCACATCACAATATCTAATTTGGTTTTAACAACTTCTTATGCATTTTTTAACAAGTGCATTAGTTATATTTATAACAGCATGAGTTATTCCCATATGGTCTGTCACAATAATGTATTTGGTTTTTAACAACTTCTTATGCCTATTTTCACAAATTCCTAAGTCATTTTTAGAACTGAATTATAATTCCCGGAGGAGTTTATAAATTTCACAAGTCCTAACTGTTACAAATGCTTATCAAAATTTTAACACCTTATTGTGCCTAGTTTTTTACATGTCAGTATGCCAATTTTGACAATAGTTGATGCCTATTTTCACAACTACAACAGCAATATTAACAACTACAACTGTATGTATTAACAACATTTTTTTAATATCATATTAGCATTTTCTCAACAAACAAACTACCATCACATTCAACCATTCCTACTTAAAACAAAGTACTCCCTCTATAACATTGCCCAAAAATATAGCAATCCCTCTATTACATTGCCCAAAAACAGAGTACAAGTTTTGTATTAACAACTACAACAACAATATTAACAACTACAAATGTGTCACGCCCTTATTTTAATTTCACCTTTACCAGAGTATTCGCGGAAAACAACATGCGGTTCGGTAGACAACACAGGAATAGCATAACTATACTGATAATATGTGCATGATTACATAAATTCCCCATAGGGGTTTGTATATGAAACTTACGATTAAGGTAGCCGCACAAGGCTACTAGGGTGTCTAAACTCATCCCAGTGAAACGGAGACTTCTTCCCGTCTTCATTCCATTACTGTAATCCCCTCGTACGATTCTCTGCATTGTTGTTTGCATAACTTCTGTCGTCTCCTGTCTAAATTGTTGGTAGGGGAGGGTGAGATTCGAGAGAATCTCAGTAGGAAACAGATACCGTAATGCATGCATGATTGATGCTATGTGTATGACATGTTAGCTTTATCTAGATGTATGCCCCATAATGACATTTCTGCATGCTCAATGTTTCATACAACAAGACTATGACCACAGCGAAAACAGAAACAGAGCTTCATTTATTCAAATATGCTCTACACAATCAAGTAAAGCAATCACATACATCATTACACAAGCAAAGATATCAAATACATGCAAGTAACGTAAGTCCCCTACCTCCAAATCTTTCTCCTCGTTTTGCGTGCCAACTGCTCGACACTCCATATTCGATCCTACAATGTCAAATGTACTATTTAGACACTTCCATAGTGTTTCTGGTGGTTATATGAGTCTGTCTTGAAAAATTACTAAAATACCCCCGAGGACCCGGCCCCATCATACCCGGTCCGGCTGTACTTTTCTTGAAATTCTAACCTGGGCTATCCTGACATATTTTCGCCCAAGGAATCCATTTCCGGACTCGGAATTACCAAATTCACTGCCAAAAGACGAAATTGCCCTTCACAGCCCTACTTTTAGGGTTTTAGGGGTGTTTCCGTAATTATGCTTTCTCGGCCTTTTCCGAAAAAGTGCCCAACTGTAACCCCACCTAATTTTCCCTCCTGAATCCAATGGAACCATCAAATCATTGAAAATCCAACTCTATGACCCATTTAGAGCCCTGACCGAAATATATGGGTTTTCCAGGGGAAAATCGGGATTTTTCGGTTTCGACTCCGTAAACACGTTCCTTTCTACTCCTAACCACTTTATTGATTATTCCATTAGGTTACAACTACCATTTAGTATCAATTTGGACAGCATAACAGCCCCACATACCCATTTCCAAAAATTAAAACCAATGGCAATCCGGCGAAATTTCACCGATTAAATTGCCTATAGCAGCCAGAATAGTCAATATGCAAGAGTTTGGAAGTTACCTCAAGCTCCCACTAGCTTTTCCTTCTTGTGGCTGAAAACCCTAACTTCAAAACACCATGAATCTTGCTTCAAATACCTCAAACAATATAGAAGAGAAGCTTAGGAGAAGGATTATACACGTTAGGTACGAATTCACCGAAGAAATCGACCTATCTCATGAGTTTTCTCCTCTCCTTCTCTCTCTAAAAGAAAACAACTCTCTCTCTCTCCTTGGCTGCAGCACGTCTGAAATGGTGGGAGGAAGATGATGATTTTCCTTTTATCATTTATATTATAATATGTTAATCAATTGTTTAATTTTCCAAAATTCGGATTTTACAAAATTCTAGCAGATTTCTGCCCCAACTTTGAAAAATCATAACTAATTCTAGAAAAATCAAAATGAGGTGATTCCAAAGCCTGTAGAAACCTTATTGAGTCTAGTTTCAAGGAA